>WOXC01005283.1:0-604057 GCA_011680675.1 Gymnobelideus leadbeateri | reverse complement strand
ACGACAATACTATAGTCAAATATACACAGTATCTTCAGAGTCACCTCCATGCCATAATGAGGCATCAGAATGTGTGTCAAGAGAACCCAAACAAGGATTCCAGCATGCTGGGTGAACTCTCTGGGGCAAAGAGTGTCACAGAACGAGCAGGCATGATGGTGCATTTTCCAAGAAGTATTCCCTACTTTGTCTCCCTATTTCCAGGTGAAAAGAACCAATCAATAATATATATTCAGCCTGCTTACTATATGGCAGACACTGTGTTAAACCCTGGGGATAAAGGAAAACACATAAACAAGTCTCTGCCCTAAAGGAGATTGCATTGCAACTGGGAAGATAACATGCACATGAAATTTTTGTTATTATAGTTTTCAGTCCTTTCCATCTCTTTGTGACCCCATCTGGTGTTTTCTTGGCAAAGATACAAGAATGGTTTGCCTTTTTTCCCCCCAGCTCATTTGGGGAATGTGGAAACTGAGGCAAACTAGATAAAGTGACTTGCCTAAGGTCACATCTGAGGACAAATTTGAAATCAGGAAGAAGAGTGTTCCTGACTCCAGGTCCAGTGCTCTATTCACAGTGCCACCTGCTTGCCCTTACATATAAGATAGAGTAGAGAGATAGTAGCTTTAGAGGGGAAGTTATTTGTAAGTAGTGAAAATGGAAAGACTTTCTTTAAGAGGCAAAGGAAGCCAGTGATTCTAAGATTTGGAGGCTAGAAAGGAGAGGATTTTCAGCATGGGGGACAGGCAATGCAATGGAGCTGAGATTTGGGGCATTGTATGCAAGGAACATCAAAGCCGACCAGTATAGCTTAGTTCAGGGAAGGAAATAATGTGTTAAAAGACAATATAGGAAGGGACCAGGTTGTGAAGGGTTTTAACTGCCAACAGAGAACTTTATATTTGATCCTGCTTATAATAGGGAGCCACAGGAGTTTATTGAATCAGGAGGTGGGATAACTTGGTCAGACCTATACTTTAGGAAAATTATTTCGACAATTGTGTGGAAAATGGATTGGAGAACCAGGGTGTCCATTTAGAAGGTTATTTCAAGTCCAGGTGAGATTTGATGAGGGCCTGAACTAGGGTGGTATCTATGATTTGATAGAAGGGGATATATACTGGAGATATTACAGAGAAACTGCAAAATTGAATAACTACTTAGATATATAGGGTGATCAAGTAAAGGAAGTTCAACAAGATAATGAAACTGGGAATCTGAATGACTTGGAAGCATGGCATTGTCCTAGACAGTAATATTGCAGTGTAGAAGAGGGGTAGATTTGGGGGAAAGATAATGAGTTTTGCTTTTGTTGTATTGTTTGATATGCCAATGGGACATCTGGTCCCAAAAGTCCAATAAGTAGTTGTTGATCTAGTTCTGGATGTCAGAAAATTGACTAGAGCTGGATAAATAGATCTGTGAGTCATCTGCAAAGGGAAGATAATTGAACCCATGAGTGCTGATGTAATTACAAAATATAGAGAGCAAAGAGAAGGAAGCCTAGAGCAAACCCTTGGGGAATTCTTATAGGTAGTGGGTGTGACAGGGATTGAGATCCAGCAAAGGAGACCAAGATGAGTCTTTCAGACAAATTAGAGAACCAAAATATAAGTCACTAAAACCCATAGAGGAGAGAATAGTGGAGAAGGAGGTTGTTTACCATATGATCAACAATGTCAAATGCAATAGAAAGGTCAAGAAGGATAAGAGTTAAGAAAGGTCATTAATTCTGGAATTTAAGAGGTCAATGATAACTTTGAAGAAAGTAGTTTTAGTTGAATTTTGAAAGGTGGATTGCAGAAGGTTTAGAAAATAATAGAGACTCTAGGTATAGAGGTGGCTTTTCAAAGGACTATAGCTAAAAAGGGGAGAAGATATCTCATGGGCATGGAAGGATAGGGTAGTGAGGGATTTTTTTAAATTTTTATTTTTTAATTTTTTTGGAGGGGGGAAGGCAAGGTAATAGGGGTTAAATGACTTGCCCAAGTTCACACAGCTAGTAAATGTCAAGTGTCTGAGCCCAAATTTGAACTCAGGTCCCCCTGACTCCAGGGCCAGTGCTTTATTCACTGTGCTACCTAGCTGCCCATATATATATTTAATTTGGGTTCCAAATTCTCTCCCTCCCTATAACTCTTACTTCACCCATTGAGAAAGTAAGCAACATGATACCTATTATAAATGTAAAATCATGCAAAACATATTTCATTTTAACTATGTGGCAAAAAAAAGAAAGTGGAAAAAAATATGCTTCAGTCTGCAATCAGAGTTCATCAGTTCTTTTTCTGTGATTGGTAGCATTTTTTCAATCCTACTGTATTCATCAGAGTAACTAAGTCTTTCACAGTTAATCATCATTACAGTATTGCTGTTACAATGTACAATGTACTCCTGGTTCTGCTCGCTTCACTTTACATCTGTTCCTTTAGCTCTCCCCAGGTTTTTCTGAAATCATTCAATTTGGCATTTCTTATAGCAAACTAGTATTCCATCAAAATCACATGCCACGACTTTTTCAGCCATTCCCTAAGTGATGCATCTCCTCAATTTTCAATTCTTTACTACCACAAAAAAGAGCTGCTACAAATATTTTTGTACAGATGGGTCATTTTCTTTTTCTTTAATCGCTTTGTGAAACAAACCTAATAGTAGTTTTGCTGGATCAAAGAGTATGCACAGTTTTATAGCCCTTTAGGCACAGTTCCAAATTCTTCTCCATAATGGTTGGATCAGTCTACAACTTCACCAACAATGCATTAGTGTATCTGTTTTTCAACATTCCCTCCTTCATTTGTCATTTTCCTTTTCTGTCATGTCAATCTAATAGATGTGAAGTGGAACTTCAGAGTTGTTTAACTTTGTATTTCTACTAGTGATTTAGAGCATTTTGTCATATGGCTATTGATGGCTGTAATTTATTCTTATGTAAACTGTCTGATCATATTCCTTAGCCATTTATCAATTGAGGAATAGCCCTTATTTTTTAAATATAAATTTGGCTCAGTTCCCTACATATTTGAAAAATGAGATGTTTTTCAGAGAAACTTGCTGTAAAATCCTCCCCCAGTTTCCTACTTTCCTTCTAATTTTGGCTTCATTTGTTTTGTTTGCATAGAAAGATTTTAATTTAATGTAATCAAAATTATTCATTTTGATTTTGGCCATAACTCTTCCCTTATCCCTTATTTTTTTCTGTATTCTAATTTGCTTACAATATTATCATTTAGGTATAAATCATGCAACCATTTTGACCCTATCTTTGTATATGGTTGGAGTTGTGCTATGCCTAGTTTCTGCCAGACTGCTTTTCTGATTTTCCCAGCAGTTTTTGTCAAATAATGAGTTTTTGCCCGAAATGTTTAGATCTTAGAGTACTGTGGTCATTTGCTTCTGAATATTACATGCCTAATCTATTCCACTGGTCAATCATTCTATTTCTTTTTTTTTTTTTTGGTCTTTATTAATTTGTTTGTTTACTTTTAGTTTACAAGATTCAATTCCACAATTCCTTGAGTTTCAAAATTTTCTCTCCCTCCCTTCCCTCCCCGCCTCCATGATGGCATACAATCAAGTAGAGGATCTGCAAATACTTTCACATTAGACATTAGTCAGGTTATAAAGATGGATTTTATCAGATGGAATGAAAAATGGTAAAGAAGAAACAAAACCAAACAAGAAAAAGAAAAAGACCTGGTAGTTTGCTTCAATCTGGATTCAAACTCAGGTCTTTCTAGTTCTTTCTCTGGATGTAGACATCTCTCTCCAGCATGAGTCTTTTGGGATTGACTTATATCACTGCATTGCTGAGAAGAGTCCAGTCTGTCAAAGTTGATCATCACACATACATTGTGTCTGTAATTATGTATAAATTTCTCCTGGTTCTACTCTTCTCACTCAGCATCAGTTTGTATAAGCCTCTCCAGGTAAATATGAAGTCCATCTGCTCCTCATTTCTTATAGCACAACAGTATTCCATTACATGCATATACCACAACTTGTTCAGCCACTCCACAATTGATGGGCACCCACTTAATTTCCAATTCTTTGCCATCACAAAAAGAGCTGCTATAAATATTTTTGTACACAAGGGTCTTCTCCCACTTCTATGATCTCTTTGGGGTATAACCCTAGAAGTGGTATTGCTGGGTCAAAGGACATTAAATTACTTACAGCTCTTTGGGTGTAATTCCAGATTGCTTTCCAGAAAGGTTGGATCAGTTCACAACTCCACGAGAAATGCATTAGTGTTCCAATTTGCCCACATCCTCTCCAGCATTTGTCACTTTCCTCTTTTGTCATCTTAGCCAATCTAACTGGTGAGATGTGGTACCTAAGAGTTGTTTTGATTTGCATTTCTCTAATCAATAGTTATTTAGAGCATTTCTTCATATGCTTATAGATATCTTTAATTTCTTTCTCTGAAAACTGCCTGTTCATATCCTTTGGCCATTTATCAATTGGGGAATGACTTATATTCTTATAGATTTTTCTCAATTCTCCATATATTTTAGAAATGAGCCCTTTATCAGAGACATAGTTTGTAAAAATTCTTTCCCAATTTCCCATCTCCCTCTTAATCTTGGTTACATTGGTGTTATTTCTTTTTTAAGATGTTTTTTTTTTTGTTTTTTTTTTGTTTTTTTTTGTTTTTGCTTTTTGGAGGGAGGAAGGCAGGGCAATTGGGGTTAAGTGATTTGCCCAAGGTCACATGGCTATTAAGTGTTAAGTGTCTGAGGCTGGATTTGAACTCAGGTCCTCCTGACTCCAGGGCTGGTGCTCTATTCACAGTGACACCTAGTTGCCCCAATCATTCTATTTCTTAATCCTGCATCAGATTGCTTTGATGATTTCTGCTTGATAATATAGTTTGAAATCTGATGCTGCTAGGTTACCTTCCTTCACTTTTTCCCCCCTTTGGCTCCCTTAATATTCTTGACATTTGTTCTTCTAGATTCATTTTATTATTATTTTTTCTAGTTCTATAAAATAATTTTCTGATAGTTTTATTGGCATGGTACTGAATAAATAAATCAAAGTAGAATTGCCATTTGTATTATATTGGTTTGACCTAAGATAGTGAGAGATTTTACAAGACTGGGGAGACTTTGTCCAATAAACAATTGATGAGTGGACATTGAGAGCTGGGAGTCTTCTGCACAGAAATGGTAACTGAATCCACAAGAGTTGATGGGAACACTGAAAGACAGGATACAGATAGAGAAGAGAAGAAAGACAAGGGCAATGCCTTCGGGTACATTCAAATTAGGGTATAGGAAAGGGATAATTTTGTAGAGTTTGGATCAATAAGGCTTGTAAATTTATTTTATAAAGAAGTAAGGGAGAACAAGTAACCAAGGACTCTGAGATTGTGAACTTAGACGACGAAAATGATGGTGGTGTTCTTAACAGAAATGAGGACAGTTAAGAGAGGGCTCAGTTTGTGAGGGAAGATAATGATTCCTGTTTGGGATATATTGAATTTCAAATGCTTAAAGACATGCAGACAGAGATGTGCAGCAGGCACTTAGAAAGAAGGACATTATGGTGATAAATTAAGCCCAGCATTGAAAGTTAAAATTTCTAGGGTTCAAATCCTAAGCTTTGCTATTTACAGTTTTTTCTGTGGGCCTTAATTTCCTCATTGGTAAAATAAGTGTTAGATTATCTTTCAGGTACTAGTAAAACTGATGAAATCACTGAAGAGGGATGAAAACATGGGGGTTCTTAACCTGAGGTTTGTGAACTTTTGTTTTTTTTTTTTTTTACAGTTCAGTCACCACATTACAGTATAATAGGTTTCTGTGCTTCATTTTGTGCATTTATAAACATTATTCTAGGAAGTCCAGGGGCTATATTAGATATTCCAAAAAGATCAATGACATAAAAGAAAGGTTAAGAACTCCTGGAGAATAAGAAGGAAAGATGGACCAGGATAAAGCCTTGAGGAACACCCCCAGTTATGGAAATTCTATAGAGCTGATAATGCAGCAAAGGAAATAGAGAAAGAGAGAGATGAGAAAGGAGAATCAAGAGGGAGAAATGTTGCTAAACCAGAGGGAGGAGAAAGAATCCAGGACTTGTGTCAAAAATGCAGAGAAGGCAAGGATGACCAAGAAAAGGCCATCAAATGGAGCAATTAAGAAGTCACTGGTAGTTGCGGAAAGTGGAATGTCAGCTAACTGAGGGAGTCTTCCACTTCCCTATTTTTGTTTTACTTTTACTTTTTTAACATATGTGTATGTGTATGTGTCTATACACACCATATCTCCCATGTGTATCTAAGCCATGCATGAAACTAAGAACTAAGGAAACAACATAGAACATTAACATCAGTAGTTAGAAGAGTGCTAGATGGGGAAGAAGAACAAAACTGGATACAGATGAAGAATTATTCTACATCTACTACTCACCCATTACAGAAGTTGCACTTGGCTGGAGACAATCCAGTAGAAGAGGCAGGGTGTTTTTCCTCCCTAGCAATTGATTAGTGCCCTCCAGCATGCCAGGTGAACAAAGGAATCTGACTTATGAGTGTGTAGAGGTCTCTGTCCACTTTTCTCATAGGTATTAATGATGGGTTCATTCAAACTACTCATGAAGAGTAATGAATAATGGAATTGAAGTAACTCTTATGGTTTAATAATGTCATTTATTTTAAATATTTAGTGTATGTAAGACTTTTGAGGGTTGTTTTCCCTCTGATTGTTTCATGTTTTGATTAGGGTTATTTTAGTCTATAACATGCCATTAGCTCAGCTGGACATTAAAGCAAAACAAAGTGGGGAAAAGATACACATTTCTACAGCTGAGATCAAGTAATCCAAAATTCCACATTAAGGAACTGCAAATTTAACATCTTTTATTTCAAAATTAAAAATTTTGCTTTAAAAATAATTTTGCTTAATTCAAAGTAATAGATTTTGGACTGCCTTTCCTTTAAACCCTAAGAAGACTTATACTAGGAGACCACCAAAGCAGACCACCAAGGCAGGAAAGTAGTGGTGAGTTCCCCAATTAGATCACAGAGGGCTAAATCTAAGCTTTACAAACTAGCTGTATTCTGGACACAGTCCAGTTAGCATTTATTCAGTGCCACATCCGGGGACACAAAGAAAGACAAGGAAAAGGCAGGTTGAATGTCATCTTAGATAGAAAGCACTGTCATGGGGTAGGGAAATGGAAAGGGGAGTAGACACTGGGAAAGGCCTCCTGCACAATGTGGACCTTGCACTGTACCTTAAAGGGAGCTAGATAAGTCTGCAGGAAGGATTGAGGAAGAAAGGAAACCTAGTCATGAGGAACAGCCTGCCCAAAGGCATTTTTGGGAAATGGAATGACGGGAACAGCAAGAATGGTAGTGCTGCTGGACAGTACAGTGTGTGGAAGGAAACAAAGTAGCAGTGACAAGATGGGGCCCAGTGACAAGAGCTTTAAATGCCAAAACAGATATGACATTTGATTGGAAGTCACTGGAGTTTATTGAGGAGAGTAACAAGGTCAAACTGTGCTTTAGAAAATTCCTTTTGCAGCTGAGTGAGAGCTGGATTCAAATGGAGATAGACAAGGCATCCCCCAGAAGGCTGTTGTAATAGGCCCTTCATGAGGTGATGACGGTCAATACTAGAGTGATGGTTGAGTGAAGAGAAGAGGACATGCCTGGCCTGCTTTTAATCTTCAGGTTTTCCTGGGGTTTCCAGGTCTCAGGGGGAAGCCACATAGAGGCCAAGTATACAACTATGAAGTCAGAAATGGCCAGTTGTGGGAAGGTTTGCTGCTTTCTTAAGAGTGGCATGAAACTCCTTATATGCATCAGCTTGCCATGTGATTCTGAACAGGACATCACTCTGCCAACTATTCCCCTTTCTCCTCCAAGTCTATAATGTACCCCCTGTTTCTTCTGAACTGAATAGTGACTATATTCAGGTACTAACATTTAGGATCTTCTCTCCTCGACACTTATTTTGTGAAGGGACAGGTGTAATACCATTTCATCAACCAGTAAGCAATTTCAGGAAATATGAGGCAAACAATAGACCAGCTTGGGTTATTAAATGGATGGCAGCAGAGCAGAAACATTTTATTAGTTTTGAGTAATCCTGCTTTTGTTTTATTGCCCTGGATTTTCTCCTCAATATCAGAATATACTTTGAGAAGAAAGCAGTCACATTGTGTTTGCATTTCATTGGATATATTGTAAGGCAGCAGCAATACCACCAAGTCTTCAGCAGGGGACCCAGTAAAAACTAAATGTGAGTAAATGTAAACGAAAAAGAGACAGAGGGAGAGGGAGAGAGAGATTAGTTTGGTACATGATGCTGAAAAGCAAAAGTTGTAATTAGTTTATATTTTACTTAGGCTCCTGTAAGTACCAAAAATCCAGCAATAGAACTATGAGATGTTTTTCAGAATTCATTCCACATTACCAAATTTCTGAAGATGCCCTTGATTCCTTTAAAATGTTAATAAGAGATTTGTTTAAATGTTTAACTTGTATAATCCTCCTGGAAAGGGGGGTGTGTGGATAAATTTGCAAAGCATATTCATCTCTTTCATCTATTTTAAATACAGAGATAGTCTGGGGACCAATGTTTTGCTGAATCAACTTTTGTCATCTACTAAATCCAATGGCAGTGTTTGTAATATAATTTTGTTTTGTGGTTTCATAATGCCCTTGTTAGTAATATGTTTATTTCATCTGATTTTCTTTACACACAGCCAGCTGGGTTGTAGAACTGAATATGCATATTTCTAGGTGTTTGTGTGTAAGAGAGAGAATAGGGAAAGAAAGACAGAGACAGAAAGAGAGATGGATCAAATGAGCATAAGATTTGTAGTTGTATGTTTGCAAAAGAAAAGTTTTGAGCCCAGTCATTTTTCTTCTGCTTCAAAAAGTAAAAGCAAAGGCATTTCTCTTCCATTTCTACATCTTTGTACATATCTATGCATTGTATTATGGATTCATAGTTGGCATCTCATCTACTTTTTAAAAAAATAACCTGACAGAATTATGAAAAAGTACTTATTTTGGGTAAAGAAATTTGTTTAAAATGAGTCTTCATCATGTTTTAGCAACAGTGTTAATGTGAGAAAGAACATATTTCTTGTTTAAAGATAACTCTCAACTGGAATAAGTAGGGTTTTATTTTCATGTAGATAACATTTATCTTTAAAAATACATTTAATCTAGTGTCACCCCACTGTATTCCTAACTATGTGCTCTACGTCCCAGACAAACTGGACTTTTGCTGTTTCTCATTCATATCCCATATTATTCTTCCACTATACCTTTTAATATATGTATTTATGTGTGTGTATGTGTGTGTGTGTGTGTGTGTGTGTGTAATTCCTACCTTCTGGAATAGTCTTGTTTGCCCCCATCTCTATCAGTTAATACCCTACTATACTTCAAAGCCCATCTGAAATGCTATCTTCTCCATGAAATTCTTCCATGATCCCACATTCAGAATTCATTTTTCCTTCCTTGAAATTGGCATGTGACTTTTTCATTGTACGTTATCTCATTCTATTCTGTTCTAAACATATTTTAGTTTTTGTTCTATCTCCTCCCACTAAATTATTTGGTTCATGAGGAAAGGGACCATGTTTTATTTATCTTTATATTTCTAGTACCAAGTATATGAACTCTTTACATGATAAATAATTGTTGAATTGAATTATATATCTGTGTACATTGTAATTGTCTCTAGTCTGTCACTTGTATGAAATTCAAGAGTTAGAAGAAATAACCCTACAATCACACTATCAATAAGACTTATAGTCTCACCACCTCTCCCCTAAGTTGTAACATTTAGCATTCTCTAATGACCAGTATCAGATATTTTCCTTCTTCTATCCTTCTCACCCCTTGGTTTGATTCTTTCTATTTTCTGTCTTTATGAATTATGTTTGAATAACCTGTATCATCTTGTGGATTGCTTTAGAGCATTACAAATAATCACAGGGATATCTTATAATTTGATACAAGAATTATACTATTCAGTGTTAAAGTATTTCCATTAGTAACTGAGCCAAGTTGAGATGGTCTGTAAGAGTGTAATTACATTTTAATCACAAAAATTAATCCACTGCTGAAGATTTTCCTTTTTCTTAAATTAACATTATAGCCTTTATTAATTAGGTAATATTAATATGAATATTGCATAAATTAAATACTAGATAACTTTGATTATGTTGAGTTCCATTGATAGGCTTCCTTTTCCTAAAAGTCCACATCCTTAAGTGTGTGACCTACAAAAACATAATTCTGAAGGATAACTCGTACTTTTGTTCTTCACCAAAACACCTCCTTACATGAAATACAGATCTGTCTTCTTTGATTGGAATTCTGTACTTTCATTTCCTATTCAACAAAAGCACTTCAATATTTTTTCTTTTTCTTTTTTTAATTTTCATTTTTAATCACAACTGTACAACAGACCATTTTATTCCTGCATCTTTTCAATGGTTTTTTCTTTATATTTGCCCTTCTCCTTTCCAACTTGTCAGGATTTGGCTTTATGCTCAAGAATCTTTTTGCGATCATTGTCCAGTTTTAGTCTGGTGATAACTACCTTACTAGGGTGAATTCCCACATGGACAGTTGTGCCATTAGCTTTTTCACGTTGTACACGCTCAATGTAGATGACATATTTCTTTCTCTAAACCTGAACTACCTTGCCAATTTGCTGACCTTCGTAGTGTCCACGAACCACCCGGACCTCGTCGTCTTTGCGGATGGGCATCGAGCGCACATTGTACTTCTGCCTCAGCTCCTTAGACAGCGGGGACGACATGATCTTGCGCCGGATGTGCGAGGGCGCATTGAAGTGTCTCTTTCGGTTCTTGCTTCGGTTCGAGGTCATGAATGGATTAAACTTCATTTTGGCAAGCGGGACGACACAATATTTTTTTCAATACAAACATTTTACTGGTTTATATGGTACTGAGACCTGGAACTCTTCTGCATCTGAAGAATGAAAAATAGATATGACACAGATAATAATGGAAAAGTACATGGTAAAAGTGATGTTGCTACAATGTATGCCCAATGAGGAACCTGTAGGGAGAACAAAGGTAAAAGACTTCATCAACGCTGTTGTACAACAGGAAAGACCACTATGCAGTGGTCATGGAGCAAGAATGAGAGACACTCATTTTTCTTTCCTTGTCCTGCTAGTTAGCCAGAGGGCTTCACAAGAGTCTGTTAGGAGAAAGTGAGGCAAGCCTCAATCATGTTGACCCTCACTGGTGAACTTTTGGAAGAATATGAATGAAAGTTGTACAGAATGGGCAGGCATGGTACAAAGTGCAATCTGCATAGTTAGAAGGAACTCCTAAATTGATGGAACAACTAATCCATTTAAATACCATGAACTGTGCTGTGCAGTGTGGAAAGAAAGAGCAATAAATTTCGGGTAAAACAAGACCTGCATTTGAATTCCACCCTGGATATTTACTAGTTGTGTGACCATGGGTAAGTTACTCAAATGCTCTGAATCTCAGTTTCCTCATCTCTAAAATGGAGCTAATATTTATACTGCTTATTCCTTTAGTTTATTGTGAAGAAAAGGGAAGAAATAGTGTTCTCATATCGTGGTGGAATTAATTGAGACAGGCTTAATGAGATGTGTGAATTTTGAGGTAGCTTTGGAAGTAGAGGGGGGGTCATGAAGAAGGAAAGAGCTTTTGTAGATTGGGAGAACAAACAATGAAAAGCATGGGGAAATTAATGTCTCTATCAAGAATATCAACCAAGTGCCATAAAAAAATTATCAACTTATTACTTCTGACCAAGTAATCTTGGAGTTTTTCTTTGCTAGTTCATTTGTTTTTAGCAAAGACAAAGGGATTTTTCATTGGATTTTTTTAAAAAAATGTTTTTGGGGAGGGAATTCCAGGATCTTTGGAAATTTGATGTGTATGTGTGTATGTTTTTGTGTACATATATGCACATGTGTATATATATGTAAGTATGTATGCACGTATACACACATATTTCAGATAAAGTCCCTCTCCAAATTTTGGAATGCAGTTTCTATCCTACTATGTCCCACTGAAGTTATTTGGAAAGGGATAATATATTTCTAAAAACAGAAAGAAAAGCTAGATCCCTGATAACAAGGATTTCTAACCTACTGACCAATTTTCTTTCAGCATTAACACTAGAATGATTTATAATAGTCTTCCCACATGATCTATCTCCAGCAATTAACTTCTAAATTCTATCTATTAAGAATTTAATATGCAATGTTAAATAGAAACATCCCTTTCTTCCCTATTCTTTCATCTTGTAGTTGCCATTTTAATGAAATGAAAATGTAACATATAAACTGGTCAGCATTGCATAGCATTTTTAAATTTATCATTCTTGTAAAATAAATTTAAAACACTTAGCTTCACTGAGAGTCTCCATGACTAGAAAACATATATATTTTCTGTTTAGAAAATACTCGAGGTCACTGGAGTGTTACGCTCATTTCTGTGAATCACATTTTGTCAAGGGCATTGATTGATAATCCAGAACGTGTTCAGAAAAGAACTACCAGGATTTCAAAGGCCCTTCAGTTCATGCCATAGAAAGTTCAGTTGAAGGAATTAGCAATGTTTAGCCTGGAGAAAAGATTTCTTGGGGATCCATGGCAGTTGCCTTCACATATATGAAGGGATACCCTGTGGAAGAGAGATTATAATGACTTGTTTTTCCAAGACCTCAAGGGAAGAACTAAAAGCAATGAGTTAAGGTGTCAAAAAGGCAAGTTTAGAATTAGAGTAAGAAAAAACCCCAAACTTCCCTAATAATTACAGATGTCCAAAAGTACAAGGAGTTTCCTCAGGGAGCAGTGGACTCCACCTCATGTTAGGTCTTCAGGCTAAGCAAGGGTGACTATTTATCAGGTCTCTTCCAGAAAAAAAATTATTTTTTCAATTATGAGATTAATTAGAATTTAAAATGTCACTGAGGCGCCTTTGGATTTTGAAATTCTTTAATTCTATAAGACCAAGGACTTAGTATTTATCAATCTTTTCATGGGTGCCAAAAGATTTATTTGTGTACTTTGGCAAAAGATAACCCTTTCCCCTCAGTTAAAAAAAGTAAGGAAGTTTATCTTATGGGTGATTTATTGATTGAAAGTACCCGATCAGAACATAAAAATTCCAACTTCCAAAAGATAAATATATTTGGATTTAATAGAAAACATGCACAGTAATATCCTCTATAGAATGCGGAGCCTGTCAAGCAAATTTATGAGCCAGGTAGGTAGGTGTCCAGAGATGTAGAATGTGTGCTAAAGCATTAAAATCTGATTCAACTGCTTGAAATATTTCAGTATATGTATAGTGATAAATTAGGTTTTTTTCAAATAGACTATAGTCATAGAACCAAAAGAGACATTATTTTAAAGTGGTACCAAAGCTTAAAGAAGAGTGTCCTGCCATCAGGGGTGACAATTTTTCTAATGCTTATTGAAATCAACTCAAGAAGTACCCTCTAAAAATTTAGACAAAAAATACTTGGTCACAACACAATGATTTTATTCACATATATTTATTTCTAAAAATTCTAAATATATATATATCATTGACAATAATAATAGATTAATATATCACCTGAAGTTTTACAAAGTACTTCCCTAATAACAACCCTGTAAAGTAAGTAATCTATTACTCACTTCCTTATCAACCTCTGACTCATAGAAGCCACACTTTCCTTTAAAATACAATTTCAGGCCCCCTCCTATATGGTGCTATCCCAGAGCAAAGTTATTAATACTCTTTCCTTGAAATTATTTTGCACTGGGGTGGTTAGGTAGCACAGTGAATAGAGCACTGGCCCTGGAGTTAGAAGGACCTGATTTCTAATACAGACTCAGACACTTAACACAAAAACTAGCTGTGTGACCTTGGGCAAGTCACTTAACCCCAATTGCCCTGCAAAAAAAAAGGAAAGAAATTATTTTGCATTTCATTGTATATACTGTCTATCTATTTACTTTATATATGTTGTATCCTTCCAGTAGAATATAAGCTCTTTGAGGGCAAAGACTATTTTATTTTGGTCATTGTATCTCCAGTGCCCTAGCCCAGTGCTTTTAGTATAATAGACACTTGATAAATTATTATTGAACCTAAATGACCTCTCCATTTTGCAGATGAGGAAACTGAGGTTCACGAAACTGAAGATTCAACTTCTTTATAATCATACTACTATTAATCATCTAACAAATGCCTGCTATGTGTCAAGCACTGTCCTAAGCTTTGGGGATAGAAAGACAAAAATGAAACATCCCTGTTCTCAAGAAACTAACATGCTCTGGGGGTGGGGTACAACATGAACATAAATACATGTAAATGTATGCTAAATAAATTAAGTAATTTAGATTGGATGGGGCAGGTCACTAGCAAAGGATAGGGAATGGAAGTGAGAAAGTGGATCAGGAAGTCCATCAGCCAATTTATATCTAGTTGATCCCACTCAGGTCATAATTCATATTCATACATAGCAGACATCTTAGGACATCTTACCATCTGCCCTTTCTTGCTGCTGACTCAACATATGCAGCAGCCCTTTCTGGATCAGAGACCATGAAACTATTCTTGGAGACAATTAATCCAATCAGCATGGACCTCCACTCAGGAGCTGAGCTTATTTGGTCAGTGAGTGCAAATTCCCTCTCGAGGACTATATCTATGCCATGATTCCATGCCATGCTTCATATTTCTTCATATCCTGCCCAATCAGCAACCTGCTTATCCTCTCTTGCCCTAGGAACTGTAATAAAATCAATACTGCAATTACTTTTGAAAAAGGGGATAGCAAGTTTCTGGAGAGTCTTATGATTCTTCAAACCAAAATTCCTTTCCTGGTTGCTATTCCCTTATAGATATTATTTACTTATAATAAAATTTAAATTCTGAGGGGAAAGACTATCTCCCTTTTTCTTTTTCATCACCAATGTGGAACACAATGCCTGGTACATAGTAGATGTCTAAAAATGTCTTTTAATTAATGCAAGCATTCATATAGAAAATGCTACTTAAGTAGTTTTGAAGGATAAAAGGGATTTTAAGAGGTAGGAGGGACTAGGTGTATTGTTTATGTATTATTAATGGAATGGGAAGATCTTTTTTTGTCCATTAATAGGCCTAAGTGATATGCGTTGAGCCTGAGTCACATGAACCTGAGTCACATGAAGCCTGTGATGGGAAGAGCTTGCTGAATGGATAGAGCAGGAAGTAGGAGTGTGATGTGGAGCTGAGAGAGAGAGGAGACAGAGAGAAGCAAAACAGGTAGCATGGGTGAAAGAGGGGCATTTTTCCTGTTTATGGAGAGGCCTGATGGAGGGAAGGCTTGGGGATGGCTGTGCTCCCTTCTGGTTTTGTCTTTGAAGAAGAGAGTCTGTTGTATCTTGTGATTCAAGCCTGGAGGTATACTGGCATATTCACAGCAGCCTCTATACTATGTGAGGAAGAACTAAGGGCAAATATAAAGATATGGGAATGAAACATTTTATATGAGTAATAGCAAGAAAGCAAGTTGGGCTTGTCTGTAGAGTGTGGAAATGGGAGTAATGTATAATAAGGTTGGAAAGATAGTTTGGAGAAAATTCTTTAAAAATCAGGCAGAAGAGTCTGTATTTGATCTTTGAGATAGTTGGGGGGGGGAGATTTGAATAGGATATTGATATGGTAAGATTTGCGGTTTAGAAAATCACTATCAGTTCTGTATAGGATTGATTCAAGTGAGGAGAAGCTTGCAACAAGGAGCGCAATTAGGAAGCTACTACAATAGTCCAGGTGAGAGGTGATGAATGCCTAAAGGCGAGAGGAGACACTACTGAACTCTCCTGGACTTCCTCTGCAATGGCCCCAGAAATATCTTCACTCTGGCAGTTCACTCTTCACCTGGACTTCATACAGTCCCTCTGTGTATGTACCCTCTTCCCCTGATTGACTGGTTCCTCCCAGAACCCCCATCTTAAGGATCCTGCCCATACTAGCCATTGCTTCTTTCCTCTGTAGATTGTACTCTGAACTCCCTTACTTTTTCTATAATGCCACTGAGGATCTTCATCTCTTATTCCACTCTTCAGTTCCCTTTTTTTATGTCCTGAGTTTGTCCATTTGAGTATAAGCTCCTGGTGGCAGGGACTGCTTGTATTTGTATTCCCTGTGCTCAACACAGTGCCAGGCTCATAGAAAGCTCATCATAGATGATGGTTGACTTTACTTAGATATGAAAGAAGCTATGAAGGTAAAAATGGGGAGATTTGGCAATTTATTGGGTATGTGAATTAAGGTAGAGTTAGGAGTCAAGGATAAAATGAAGGTGGTAAACCCAGTTTACTAGAAGGGTGGTAGTTTTCTAGACAGAAAAAGATAAAGGAAGAAGAATGGGTTTGGAGGGAAAGATAATGAGGTCAGTTTCAGATAGGTTGAATTTGAGAAGACATCTGATTTTAAATATCTAATAGGCATAGGGAAATGCAAGGCTGAAGCTCAGAAGAGAGATTAGGGTTAAAGAGAGAGATTTGGGGAGTAATCTAAATAACCATCATAATTAAACTCATGGGATTTGATGGGGTCGCAGAATAAGAATACAGAAAGAATGTCAGAAGGCCCAGGATAGATATATGGTGTTCACCCACATCTAAGGGGTTGATATAGATGATACACACATAAAGGAGATTAAGAAGAAAGTTGAGATGAATAGAAAGAGATCTGAAAGAAAGTCATGTAATGAAGACTCAAAGAGAAGAGAGCATAATCATCAGGGTCACATGAGTCAGAGAGGATGAGAAGGATAAAACTGAGAAAAGGCCATCACCGGATCATTGGTAATTACAGGGAGAGAGCAGTTTCAGTTGAGTGAAGAGGCTGGAGACCATATTACAAAGAGTTGAGAAGAAATAAAGGCAATAGGTGTAGAAAGCTTTTTCTAAGAGTTTGGCTGTGAAAGGAAGGAGAAATACTCTCCAGCATAATAAATGGAGGGGATAGTAAGCAGTGGAGCCAGAACTTGAACCCAGTTAATAAAATTTAGAAATAGAAGAGACTTTGGATATCATGTGGTCCTTATTTTACAAAGGAGAAAAATAGGGCCCAAATATTACTGGTGAATTTGACTCTTCCAGCCAAGGATTATTTCTTCCCATTTATCCATAGTACAGTGTTCTGTAGAGAGTGACCACTTAATATATAGGTCATTGGCTAATTCCTTTTCTATATCAATCTCCTTTTTTCAGTTGCTTAGAAGTAGGTAATGTATTATCGACAAGAGCTCTGAAAAATGGCCTTTATATGGAATAAGTCTAACATTTGAGGATTTTTTTTCTCTTTATTTCAGTCTCTACCTCCAGAATTTTACCAGTCATGCTCAAAATGCTTATGGGGAAATAATTCTCTAAGACATTTAATGATAAAGGCTCTACAGGCATGCAGCTTCAGAAATCATAGGAGCAAATTTTAAAACCATATGAAATGTGGTGCTACTAATTCAAATGATGGGCATGGTTTATTTTTTCTTCTCTTACTCTTTCACCATGATTTTTTGGTGGTATGATTTTGTTGTACAGAGAATAAGAGCAAGCCAAGACCTGGGTTCAAGGTAAATTTAGGTGTGGATTTATTGATGAAGCATGTGACTGCCTGGAGTGTAAACTCAAATCAGGTAGCCCCAAATTGGGGTACGCATAGTGCTTATAAAGGCTAAAATCACAATTGGGGAGGGGAGCTTGCATAAGCAATGACATACAGAAGCCAATAATTGCCATTGGTTAGATATATAGCTCAGGGGCTAATTTGGGAAGATGGTGCAAGGGTACAAGGGTGCAACTTTTCCTGGAAGGGAGTCCCTCCCAGAACTGGGTTGAGGGTACAGGGTAAAGGGTACAAGCTAGGGGTTACCTTCTGGGCAAAGGGTGTGGGGACCCTGCTTGGTCAGCAGGAACAGAGTAGGGTGGTCTCTTCTTAAGATAAACTTGTGCTATAACCCTGGGACTACACCTTGGGCAATACCCAAGACTATGCCCTTAAGCTATTTCAACCTATTACAGGGTATAGGATAGAGACAAAGACAAATATATAAAGGGGCTTAATGGTGAGCTTCAAATCAGGAGATGGATAATTTGGGTTTGGGCACAACAATCTCAGCCTACTGTTCTAGTATGCTGTCAGTGCGCAAGAGTCCAAATGAAAATGATCAGAATCTTAGATATACACAAAAACAATATGCACTTCCCAGCATTATTTTTTGCCCCAAAGACATATATCTCATAGAATGACACAGTTATAAACAAGATCTCTAGTAATGTTACCAGAATTGAAAAATCTAATCTTTATAGGGATTTATAAGTGGTTTTCTTGGGCATAGTTTTAGTGACAATGGTTTCTATAGAACACAAGTACCTACAGAAATAAATTTCTGCTCTCAGTCATTCATTTAATCAGCAAAGTGTGTCTGCAAGTGATAGAAAATGCCTTGAGAATCCCAGAAAAAGAAAAATATAACTTTCTTCAATATAATCAAGAAATAAAGCAAAGTAAATATTTTAGTAGCACTGATTTACCTGAAAGTTAGTTTTCATAGGAAAATGTCCCAAGAATTTTTTACTATGTAAATTTCACAGTACCTTTCCAAAATCTATATAAAAATCAAAGTTTTAATCTACTCTTAATTAACTTCCCAATACACCCAAATGAATCTAATTGGTTCTATAGTTTCAGGTTTATTTAAAAGTGTATAATTACCTAATGGCTAGGATATCAGGCAACCTGTGGAGGCACTGAAAGTCCACCAAATGGTAGATTATAAAAGCATAAAATGAGAAAGGATCCAAGTATATACCATCACATTTACTTTTTGGGTACTAATAAATAATATCCACTAATTAAAATAAGTATTTTCTGCATCTCTAATCTCAGAATAGGAGCATAAACAAAGTAGAAATTTATAGAAGCAGTTAAAAATCACCCCTGGAATAAATCACTGCTCCAAGTAGACTTTTCCATATCACCATGCATTTTTAGAACATATTTAAAAAAATAATTTGGATAAAACTTTTCAAAATCATTACCTTTTTGAAAACTCTATTCCTAACCTGAGACCTGTTTTCTGCAAGCCCAAGTACACTATTGGTATTCAATAAATAATAACATTGAATTCTCCTTGTTCATCATAATGATCTCCCTACTGATTGATATGCCTCTGATTATTGTCATTACACACTGATCATTTCTTTCCTTCAGAACATATTTCCATTCTTTGTAAATCAAATGAGAATTGATAATAAGAGCTTCTTCACAGTCTTATCCTCCTTGCCTATTTTCCTTGCAGGCAGATTTTTCTCCAATCATTCTACTCCACACACCACAGCCTTTTTAAAAGTATAACCTCAGCCTAAAAAGCTTTCACTCCCCTGGTACCTCTAGTTGTCAATTTTCCTATACAGAGCTCTGCAACTAATGATAATTATTTGAAGTTGATGGGATAATATGACTTACCAATGGATCCAAGAATTCCAAACAGACCACTAAATTCTTACAGCTGCATCAGATTGTTCCACAGACTATAGCTGCCTTGTTATCTGACTATATGGGAAAGAAACACTCCAGATAAATAGATTTGGGATTCATTGTTTTTCATCTTTGTTGTGACCACTGACAATGACACGTGGACACAACTGTCTGTTTCTTTTTCCTCTTCCAAACCAACACCCCTGTCCATTTTCGGACTACATCAAAATTGTTTGACATTCCTATTCCTTCCAATGCAAATAGCCTTCAGTCCCACAAAATGGGGTGGGGGTCTTATCAATGAATATGTTTAGACTTTGTGTTTTTATTTCACATAATCATATCCCTAAAATAAAGTCAGTTCTTTGGCCATGGAAGATATGTGAGACTCAGATGATGAGCAATGAATTTCCCTGAATTGACAAAGGAATATCACAGAATCAAGGTTGACACCCTACCTACAATTCCATTGAAATGATTTACAGTTACATTTACTGGTCTTAGGAACTCTCAAGGAATCACCTGAATCAACCTTATCATTAAGAAGGTTAGAATCAAGGACTGAGTTCTCCACATAGGATACCTAAGGGAGGAGCCCTATATCACAAGTCAGGAGCCATGGACTTCAATGCTGGCTATGCCATTAGCAAGCCATCTCCCATTTCCTCAGAGCCTCACTGTCCTCCTGTGTTTGATGAGATTGCTTAGTCTCTAACATCCCTCCATCTCTGATACATTAGATAAATATATATGAGGTAAATTAAGGATTTGTCTTGTCACAAACAGCATTATTCTGCCTTGGCATGACTAGGAAGATGTTGTAATGTTTATTCAGCACATACACTATTTGATCTGACTACACAATCAAAAACAAATATTTTGGGCAGAAACCTGCCCTCGTTATGACAAAGCAGGCTCATTTAAAGTAAACAGTTTGTTGAATTTAACAATCCAACTCAGTCATTAAGGTGCCATTATATACAACCATATGCACTGTGATTTTCCTTGCCAGAACAATATATTTTCTTAACAGTCACAAAGATATGGCCCATGTGGGGTGTGTCTATGTTGTCATTGGTTTTGCGATCTAAGTTCCTAGAAGCCAGAGTTACACATTTACAAACTTCTATGATGTTATTATACTTCGGTGTATACCAGAAAATTCATAAAGTTCTCTGTGGTAACAATGCTAGGAGGTATTGGGTAAGGAAGTAGAAATCAGGCTTGATTAATGTCTAATATATGGTAGATAGATAGATAGATAGATAGATAGATAGATAGATAGATAGATCTGAGAAGCATCAATAGATGATAACAGAGAGAGGTGTGGTCCTCAAATCAGAAAGACCTGGGTTCAAGTTCTCCCATTGCCATAGACTAGCTATGACTCCTTGGAAAGTTACATAAACCCTCAGTACACTACTCTCTAAAAGTATTAGCTAAATACTGAACAAATTAGCTGTTTCCATTAGTAGAGTGAGTTCCCTCCAATGGAAAAGTCAGAGGTCTTGGCCAAAACAAACATACGTACAAAAAGTCAATTCTATCGGCTAGACCTCATACATATTAGTAGTACATAAGCTATGTTCTCATTTCAGTAGATAAAATTAATATAAAAGGCACATTCCCTAAAGGCAAGAAGCTCATAATTCAAAGCAAAAGAGAGGAAACTCTTATAGCACATCCTACACATAGTTCAAGGCATTTTACTATTAAATCTGATTGTACAAATATATTTTTATAAGAAACAAATATATTTACTGAAAAAAATGATGAGCCATAAAAATGTTTAATCCCATCTGTGAGATATATGTAACATCTTTGAAGAATTCATGATGTGAAAATCAGATAATTTGAAGATTTGACAACAACAACTGCTAAAAAAAACAATAGAGATGAAGAGGTTCCTGTGAAGAAAGCTCAGGGGAATTTATGCAGTTTAGCTGGGAAAGGTGAAGACAGCATTACACAAATAACATAATAATGCCCATCAAGTACATGAATTTATGGTAAATCTCAAGAGTACACAAATAGCAAAATAAAACAAATAGACTTTGCTAAATGGATATCTCCTATTTCCCCTTTATTTTCCTTTCAAAATACAAAAATAAAAGTTTTAAGTAGTACCACTATTGTAATATAATTGCTAATTTTTATCATGAAAATTTGGTCTATACATCTATACAAAAATATAATCCATATTTATATAGTTCTTTATGGTTATAAACACATATCATATATGAATATAACAATTATATAGCATATACACACACATATATATACGCACATATGTTTATAATCTCAGTTGATTCACAGAGCTTCTCTGTAAGGTAGAAAGCACAGGTATAGTCACTGCTATTCTACTAATGAGGAAACTAGGGCCCAGAGAAGTTTAGTGACTGACCTATTAAAATCTCTAATTTTATAAATGTGGAGTAATAGCCAAATTTTAAGCTCCAAGTCTGGTCCTCTTGAAATCCACTGCCACCACACACCTACACATGTGCTATTGAATAAAGCTGGAGAAAATCAGTATGAATTTTCAGGAAACTATATGGATTAGCCACTAAAAATTTATGTTACATAACCTCAACCAGGCACTCACTGTTGTCAAAGAAATCCTTTTTATGCCTCCTAAATTAACTCACTATCCTACTTATCATAGCAGCTTTTGAATCTTTTCAATGTCTCTCAGACTTCGCAGAGTTCCCCTTATTTCAATTTTTCTCAGCTGAGAACCTTGTGTCATATTTTACTGAAAAAAATTTGAGACAATTTGAGAAGAGTTCTCTCTTCTTCTTTCCTCTCCTTCTTACATCATTTTCATGCCTTCTGCTACTGTCTCTTACTTTGCCACTGTCTCACATTATGAGGTGGACTTTCCTCTTGCCAAGGATAACCCCACACCATGCACAAGTGATTTTGTTCCATATATCCCATCTTTTCCAACAGACTGCCTACTCTTCAATTCCCACTCTTTCATTTATCATCAATCTCTCCCTGTCTCTGGATGCTTCCCAACTGCCTATGAACAGGCCTATGATCTGTCCACCCTCTATAACTATTGTCTCATATTTCTCTTCCCTTTCATGGCTAAACTTCTGGAGAAGGCTATCTATAATAGATGCTTCCACCCCTTCTCCTTTCACTCTCTTCTGAATAATCTAACAGTCTAGCTTCCAGCTTTATCATTCAACTGAAGCTGCTTTTTCCAAAACCAAAAGTATTACTTTAGTTGCCAAATCTGCCTTTTTTCCAGTCTTCATTCTTATTTTAAAAATGTAAATATATCTTAATTTTTTCTATTTGCATGTGAATACAATTTTCAACATTCATTTTTATAAGATTTTGAGTTCCAACTTTTCTCCCTCCCTTCTTTTCCTTCCTCTTCCTCAAGATGGCAAGCAATCTGATATGTTATAAATGTGCAATCATGTAAAACATATTTCCAAATTAGTCGTTAAAAAAAACACAACAAAAGGGGGAAAAACAAAGAAAGTGAAAATAGTATGCTTCAATACATACTCAGACTTCATCAGTTCTTCCTCTGTATGTGTATAGCATTTTCCAATATAAGCCTTTTGGAATTGTCTTGGATCACTGTACTGCTGAGATCTAAGCCAATCATAGTGGATCATCATAAAATGTTTCTGTTACTGTGTCCAATGTCCTGGTTCTACTCACTTCACTCAAGCATCAGTTCATCTAAGTTTTTCTAAATTTTTCTGAAATCCACCTGCTCATCATTTTATATAGCACAATAGTATTCCATTGAATTCATATACCAAAACTTGTGCAACCATTCCCCAATTAATGGGCATCTCCTCAATTTCCAATTATTTGCCACCACAAAAAAGAGCTATTGTAAGTATTTTTGTACACAAAGGTCCTTTTCCTTTTTTATGATATCTTTGAGATACAAAGCTAGTAGTGGTATTGCTGGATCAAAGGGATGCATAGTTTGATTGCTCTTTGGGCATAGTTCCAAACTGCTCTCTAGAATGGTTGGATCAGTTCACAATTCCACCAAAAATACATTTTCCCACATCTTCTCCAATATCTATAATTTTGCTTTTCTGTCATATTAGCCAACCAGATAGGTGTTAAGCAGTAGCTCAGGGTTGTTTTAATTTCTATTTCTCTAATCAATAGTGATTTAGAGCATTTTTTCATATGACTATAGATAGTTTTAGTTTCTTCATCTGAAAACTACCCATCCATATCCTTTGACCATTTACCAATTGGGGAATGACTTGTATTCTTGTGAATTTGTCTCAGTTCTCTATATATTTGAGAAATGAGACCTTTATCTGAGATACTTGCTTTAAAAATGGTTTCCCATCTTTCTGCTTTCCTTCTAATCCTAGTTATGTTGGTTTTGTTTGTGCAAAAACTTCTAATGTAGTATAAGCAAAACTATCCATTTTACATTTCATAATGCTCTCTATTTCTTTTTTGGTCATAAATTCTTCCCTTCTCCATAGATATAACAAGTAAACTATTTTTGTTCTCCTAATTTGCTTATGATGTCACCCTTTATGTCTAAATCATGTACTGATTTTGATCATATCTAGGTATACAGTGTAAAATGTTGGTCTATAGTCTTCATCCTTCTTGACTTCTTTACAGCCTTTGACACTCTCAGTAAACTTTTTTTTTCCTTCTCACTCTTCTCTCTAGATCTTTGACACCATTCATTCCTGTCTCTCCTTGTACCTAGCTGAACATTCCTCAGTCTCCTTTGTGAAATCTTCAGCCAGGTGATACCCACTAATTATGGGTGGCCCCCAATGCTCTGTCCTATCCATTCTTATCTTCTTGCTCTATTATTTCCCTTGGTGATCTCATTAGCTTGCATGGATTCAATTATCATCTCTGTTTATGATTCTTAAAACTACCATCCTGTCCTAACCTCTCTGCTGATCTCCACTCTTGAATCTCCAACTGCCTTTCAGACATCTTGAACTAGACTTGAACTAGACTATAGTCATCTTAAACTCAATATGTCCAAAACTGAACTAATTATCTTTCCACCAAAATCTCCACTCTTGAAACATTCTCTGTTACTGTTCATGGTACAACCATCCTTCCAGGTACTCAGGCTACAAACCTAGTTGTCATATTCAAATCTTCACTCTATGTTACACATATGCTATATCTAATCTATTGCCAAAGTCTGTCAATATTACATTTATAACATCTCCCATATTTACTACCTTTTCTCCTATGACACAGCCACCATCCCGATATAAAGTCCTTATCATATGACACCTGTACTATTTCAGTAGCCTGTTGATTGTTCTTTCCATCACAAATATGTCCCTACAACCTGTAAACATGTCCATGTTTCTTCTATGTCCCCCCTGAGCTGTCAAAGCACTCTTCCTCAAATTCTGGTCTGACCATGTTTTCCTCTACTCCATTGGTTCCCTCTCCCCTGTTTGGCATTTAAATCCCTTCATAACCTAATCCCCCCCTTGTTTCTAGTCTTCTTACACATATACCCCTTGACCCTCAGTCCCATGACATACTTTACAATCGAGTAATGTTCCTTGAATGAGACATTCCATCTTGTAACTCCTAGAAATTTCATTAATTATATCCCATGCCTGGAATGCTCTCCCCCCTCATCTCTATGTCCTGGCTTCCTTCATGTCCAAACAAAAATCCCACCTTCCACAAAGGGTCTTTTAAAATGCCTTTTAGTGCTTCTAGTGCCTTCCTCCAGTTGATCTTTTAAAATTTATCCTGTCTGTGATCTGTTTGAAAATAGTTGTTTGTATGTTATCTTCCACATTAGACTGTGTGATCCTTCAGAGAAAGGACGCACTTTTGCCTTTCTTTGCATCCCTAGTGCTAAGATTCTGGCACATATTAGCACTTCCTAAAACTGTATTGATTGAGGAGTAATGTCCATTAGCTATAGAATGTTGTGAAAAAACTCAACATATATAGAATTTAAGGCTTAGAGAAATTGGATGCAATTTATTAATACACAGAATGAATGAATGTCATACTATACAGAATTGTCAAGTTTTCTTAGCTATGTATTTCAGTAAATGCACTACCCCATTACATCATGTGTTTGCTATGAATTTTAACAAACATATTCCTCTGTTGTTAATTTCCTATTACATTATGAATCATTTTAACTGTCTTTTGTGTATTTTTTTTTGCATTTCAACCAATATCAGAACTTTTATTTTGGAAAGCCACCATGAATTACTAAGAAAAAGAAGAGTAAGATCTAAGTAATCAGTTTCATGCTCTCCATGTACAATTTCAGAAAGAGAAATTTATTTTTAAAAGAGTAAATTATTAATTGACTTGTGTTCACTTAAATTGTCATTGCTGCTTTTCCTTTAGCTTTTTAAGCTATGGTGGCGTCAAAAAAAGAATAACTTTGATTTTCCACTTTGTAATTTTCCATATTTTTTGCACATTACTAACAATGCTTTATCCAAAATCATTTTCCCTTTAATTTCTGAATTTAGAAGTTTTTTTTTCTATTTTTATACAAATTATTTTTATTTTGAACTTAAATGGAAAATAAGAAAAGAATTGACATTACACAGAAGAACACAGGAAAGGATTCAATAAAAAACAAAAAATTTCCATTTCAAGAAAGCCTATATAGTAAATACTACTCATTGTATTCCAAGATGTCTGTCATTTCTTTGTTACCTTGTAGGTTCTCTTTGGTTCTCTACTGTGTACTCCTTACTTTATTTTTTTCCCCTCACCTTCCCAAAGGCTATACTTAAGTATATGTGTGCATTATATATATATATATATATATATATATATTATACACACATATATATGCACATATATACAAGTCTATACACATATACACATATGCATTCATAGATATTTATAATCATACACACACATATATACTCATACACATATGTTAGTCTGTATCATACTCATCTGTTCTCTCAATATGCACAGCATCCTCCTTCATAAGTCCAAATCTTTCCATGCTTTTATAATTCAAATGCCTTATCTTTTCCTACACCACAGCAATATTCCAATCCAATCACATTCCATCTGAGAGATTATCTCAAAAATATTCTCACTTTATAATATGGTTTAAGATACTACTGAATTTCTTTTCTTTACATCTTTCTTCCCCTGGTCTCTTTGAAGTTTCTGACACTTTGTTCTTCCAAATAAACTTTTTTAACTCAGGAAGATAATTTTTAGTAATTTAGGAAGATATTTTTAGTAATTTAATTGGGATGACATTACACAAATAGATTAGGTAAAATTGTCATTTTTTATATTGACTCTACCTATCCACAAACAGTAAATGCTACTTCAGTTATTTAGGTCTTACTTTATTTGTATAAAAAGTATTTTATGTTTATGTTTGCATAGGTCCTGTGTCTGTTTTGGCAGGTATACTCTCAGGTATTTTATACTGTGTACTTATTTTTAAATGGTCTAAAACAATATTGAATAGTATGACTTACATGAAGTGTAGCTTCCCTATTGTTTTTGTTTTGATTAAATATATTTTAGCTTTAATTTTATCTGAGATCATGATTACTACCCCTGCATTTTTACATAATAAATTCTATTCCTGACTTCTTTTTATTGTCTATGTTTTTCTCTCATTTTATAGCATTTCCTGAAAGAATTTATTGTTTGAGTCCCTCTTCTCTCCTTACTTCCTTCTACCCATTGCCTTGAACTCCTATTCCTTTACCTACCCACCCCTTCCAAGATTCCTTCCCTCATCCTCCCCTCCCAACCAGTCTCCTCATCTTGTCATTTCTTTCTGGATTTAAAAGATTTTTATACACTTCTAGATATATATGCTGTTCCCTCTTTAGTCTATTCCCAATGAGAGTAGGGCTTCTGCACTACTTGCCCTCTTCATCTAGCTTCTCCTATATCTTTTTTTTCCTTTCCTTTTTGGTCTCATTTGTATGAGATAATTGCTTTTTTTTAATCTCCCCCTACACCATTTTATTTTTTAAGACTCACCACATCATACTAAGCTCAGTCCAAGCCTTTCTTTCAGATTGCCCAAATAAAAATGATAGTCATAAAAGAACTTAGAATATCTTAATATGTAAAAGGTAAACAATTTGACCTTATCATATGCCTTATAACTGGTCCTTAATGTTTACTTTATGTTTCCCCTGAATGTTGTATGTTGAATATTCAAGTTTTTCTATTCTTAAACACGATCTTAGCATGCCTTGGAGTCAATATATTTTCAGAGGAACAAATTTCAAGTTTTAGAATGGAAGTCTATGGGCAAAGAAATGGGACTCAATATAAATATTCAAGAACTTTACTTCATAAAAACATTGTAATATGCTGGAAAGCGCACTGAACCAGGAGTCACAAGTTCAGACTCTACCGCTTATTAGACTTTATGACCTTGAGAAAACAATTCACTTAATCTCTCTGATCCTATCAACTCATCTTGAAAATAGGGGTAATAATTCCTGCCAAACCTACCTGGCAGACCTGTTATTAAAAAAATAAAATACCACAAACCCACAGATACTTTATGTGAAAGTGTTTCAAAGAACACAAATATGATATCATAAAGAGGAACAGTCATGGTTGCCAATGCTAGGTCACAGTTCCCATGATGGAATCTTCAAGCAAGCAGATAAATTTGCAGGCATTGTGCTGGTATGTGTTTGTCAATTTAGTACATTAACAGTACTGTCAAAAAGAAGAATTTGTCTCTGTTTTACCTTTTAGGAAATTTTCTGAACTTTTTCAGGGGAGTTATTTGCATAAATAGTAAAGCATCTGAGCCAGTTTAATTTAGTTCCCCTAAAGGTGTAGTTGACTCCAATACCTGTTTACTAGGAAACAAGCCCATTGGCATTACTACCTAACAAAAAGTCACTTTTTCAAAGTTTGCAAGCAGAATTCAATGTTTCAGCAACACAGGGGGAGGATAGTTTCATTTTCCAAAGAGGTTAATGAAAGAAAATATAGGAAGAGGTGTTTTGATAAACTATATTTCAGTATTATTGGTTTCTTTTGTAATTTTACGTATTTTATTTTGTGCATTTAAAAACATTATTCTGAGAATAAGACATCAAACTTCACCAGACTACTAATGGGGTCCATGACAGAAAAGGTTAATTTTTAAGATTGAAAAGGTTAATTAAAAGAATCTCAATATAAAACCCTTTTTCTAATTATTTGACCATATTTAATCTGTTGGCAAGTCTTATTGATTCTACTATTGGCATATCTGCTCTGACACTCCCATTGACCTTTGTACAATCCCTCATCAATTTAAGCCAGGGCTAAAACAATAGTCTGCTAGTTGGTCTCTGCTTCAAGTCTCTCCCCATTACAATCCATCTTCTACTGAAGTATCCAAGTGATTTTCCTAAAGCATAGACTTTACCAAGTTACTCCCCTAATCAGTAAACATCAGTGACATATTATTACCTCCAGGATCAAATATAAAATCTATTCTGCTTTTGAAGATCTTGACAACCTGTTCTTCCTCCCTTTTCAGCCTTCTTATATTTAACGCCCCCATCTTTGACAGTCCAGTGACAATGGCTTCCTTGATGTTCCTCATTCAAGACATTGTGATTCTCTTCTTAGTGCATTTATACTGGTTGTCCCCCACACCTGGAATGTGCTTCTTTATTCATCTCCATCTCTGGACTTCCTTCAAGTCTCAGCTAGAATCTTGCCTTCATCTAGAAGTCTGTCACAGGCCGCTGTAATGTTAGTGCCTTTCCTCTGATATATCCTCCAATTCATTCTGTTTATCCTGTTATATTTTTTGTACATAGTTATTTGCATGTTGAGTCCCCCAATAGATTGCAAGTTCATCTTTTGCCTTTCCTGATCTCTTAGCACATTGCTGGGCACATAGACAAGGTTTAATAAATGCTTACTGAATTGATTATGTTGCTTCTATATCTTTCTCCTTGTTCTCATCTTTCCAAACCTATTTTAAAAATTATTTTACACTTAAATACACAATAAGGAAAGAAAAAGAAATATAAACATAAATATTAAAACAAATACAAAATAAGAAAAGGCAAAAAGCATTGCCATATGCATGACAGAACTTGAGAGGATTAAAAATATATAGTAATAAGTTTCCATTCCAAGAAAGCTTATATAATAAATACTACTTGTGTTCAAAGCTATCCATCTTTTCTTTGCTGCCTTGTAAGTTTTCTTTTGTTCTCTGCTATGTAACTTTTTATTTTGTTCTTTTTTTCTCCACTTCTTCTCCCTCTTTCCCCCAAGAAGGTACAATTAAGTACAGTGTGTGTGTGTGTGTGTGTACACACACATATGCATATGTATATACGTGTATACACATACATCTATGCATATATACATGTATGCATATGTATCTATACATAAATATATGTGCATATATACATATATATACTTAGGTTATTTTAATTTAACTAGTTTCTTATTTTACATAAGCTTAATGAATGCTATATTCCTATTCATTAAAGAGTTGAAAGGGAATATATACTATAAAATAAAAATTGATAAGACTGAGTAGATTCAATATAAGTACTAAAATATATCTTTTCCCAGCAAAACATTTATATTTATATACACATGCATTTATATATAATATTATATGATAAACAGAGTATATATATATATCTACAGAGGGATTCTCATGTAAGTTTCCTCATAAATTGCATGTATGTTATAGAAACTTTCTGTTTCATAATAGACCTTTAAATTATAGTTCTGATACAAACATTTGCCAGCTTTTAAGAACTCTCCACATAAATCATCTAAGTCAGAATGAAACTCTGAATTATAGGTCAAAAATTGCCACAAGTAATAGAGTTATGTCTGTTACTTTTTGAGTCAAATTAAAAAATGTGAGTGTGAAAACTAGCTTGCCTCTCTTCAAAAGCCTCTAAGAACCCTGATACCACCTTGATTCTTTTCTCAACTATTTGTATAGCTCAGTATGTTTCCTGTAGTCCTCTAATTTAAAAAGAAATAATAAAATAAAAATTTTATCCCTTAATTTACTTCAGCATCCTTTCTGTTTTGGACAAGAGAGTCATTTTCCAGACTTTCCTTACCATCTGGACCAACAGTAATGTGTCAAAGGGACGGCAATAGACTTCTGGGAGAAAAAATAGTTAAATCACAAAACCTTAAAGGATTTCCTGAGAAAAATACAATGTTTAAAGTCACACTATTTGAAAGACTGGCTTGTTGAACTATGGCTTTCATTTCTAAAAGATAATGTAGTTTATTTTAGGTTGATAGGTGTTTGTTATCCTTTCCCCACTAAAATCTAAAGCAGGGGTTCTTAACCTGGTGCAGTGAACTTTATAAAACATACTTTGATAACTATATTTCAATATTATAGCCTTCCTTTATAATTTTATGTATTTTGTGCATTTAAAAACATTATTCTGAGGGGATAATAGACTTCACCAGCCTGCTAAAGTGGACCCTGACAGGAAAAAGACTAAAAAGTTAAGAAACCATGATCTCAGCAACATTATTCAGTCATTGCTGTTCTATCTTTTATCCCCTCAGCAGAGTAGAAAAATGCAAAAGACTCAGTCTTCACACTTAGATTCTAATGCAAAATCTTCCTTTTAGTTCTAGGTAATGTTAGTAGTGATAATCACCATTATGATATGTAAATAAATGTATTCTTGCTTCCTATATGGTTAGGTAATAGGGACTAGGTCTGTGATTTTATTGGTATAGGGAATACCCAAATCAGGAGAATCTTTATACCTTCATGGTTAAATTTATTGTAATCAAGAGTTGCCTATGGTACAGAGAGGGTTAGTGACTTGCTAAGGGTCACACAGCCAAGTTGTGACAGAGGGGAAGGGAAGGAGAGGGGAATGAGCATTTAAAATAGCAGCTACTATATAACTGCTAACTTCTTAACTCTAGTCTTCCTGACTCTGAGACACTTCCCTCTCTATGCACTACACCATTCTGCCTCTAGCTTATATTATGGGATATATGCACATTTTTATTTTTGGTCCATTCACATGGGGGGAATTTCCAGCAAGGAAATTCCCTCCACCAATGAATGCAGATAAGCATCATATAGTCTTAGAGAACTTATCCTGGAATTATTAAAGCATAAGTGACTTTCCCAGGGTCACATAGCCAGTATCTATGTCCCCCAATTGTGGGACATGAATCCAGGTCTTCTGACTCTAAAGCTAGTGGTGTCTCTTCACTATATTAAGCTGCCTCTCACTGGTGCAATATACAACTTAACAAAAGCTTTTGTGGTGATGATAAAATTATAAACAACTTCATGAGATTTATAACTATTTAAATCAACAAAGCTCTTTCAGAATGGGATGGAAACCTGTATGCTAAACACAATCCTAGAGGAGACCAGGGGACTAAACAATTAAAATCCTCTCCATTCTTTGGGCTCCATGATTCTAAGGTAGTGGTAATTGAGAAGCAGGAATTCCAGAAAAAAAAATGTCATGGAACTCACTTTGCACAGACTAATTGCTGCTTGGCTTAATTTATGAGAAACTAGTCAACTTTGTTACAATACAATTTCATTCTAAGTACAAGATATTGTTGATGGATTCAATTGTATTTTACAAATAGACAGACAGAAGAGACATATCTTTTTATTGCTAGACTATGTTTTTAGCCTGCAAACATACAGCTGGTAGAAATGGATATTGACATCTGGGAAAGTTTGTTTGATTAAAGCCAGGCAGTATCAAATATCTCCTTACTTCTCTCCTTTTCAAGAACTGGTATAGTTATTTAGCTATGAGAGAGGGGGAAGACTTTGAATAAACAAAGACACTTAAATGGTATTAACTAAGTACTAAATATAGTTATGCAAAAACTCCTTTTGATGTTCTAATAGCAGGATAGTAAATGGATTTAAATGCTTGTTGATGTGGTGTGCTATTTTTACAAATCATCTGTTTTTCCAGGATCACTCCTAGTCTACCCTTCTGCATCACTGTTTGACTATTGAATCATGCTTGCTGATTGAGTGGTTTAGCAAGGGCACAGGTGCAGTGGCCCCAGACACGAAAAGATTATATATTTGCATTTCGTTTTCCTGATTCAGCATAATTCCCCTAACTATGCTCTTCAATGAATTCTTAATTGCTGGTTATTTACGTCTTTACCTATGTGCTGCAGCTTGCAAAGTTTGCAATAAATTCTGCATAGGATGTGGTCTGTTTGTGTGTGTGTTTGTGTGTGTGTGTATGTGTGTATGTGTGTGTATATGTGTATATGAGAGAGAAAGAGTTTTGTGTGTAAGCATGCATGTGTGTGTATAATAGTCAAATCAATTATGTTCTGAAGACTTTAAAGAAGGATATGTTTTCAAATCAGCATCACAATCCCAAGGTGCTTCAGCATACATGGGACAGTCTGTTTTATTTTATTACATTATTTTACAAAATAACCTTGGTTGTTATTCTTCAAGGTCTCAGTGTGTTGAGCTATTAACATCTACGGAATGTATCTAAATTGCATTACAGCTGCGTAACTACAAACTAAGGGGTAATCCAAGATCCTTCAGGCTTAACATAAGCATATGGACAGCTCTCCAATACTTACATAGAAAGATATTTAATTTACGATTTCTAGGATAAATTCCCTTAGGACAAAATCCCTGGATGATCTTTAACTTTTATAATGCAAATAAGAAAGAAAAAAATGTGAAAATGAGCAAGTAGAAATTGCATTAGCTTAAAAATAGGGAAAATATCATGAATATTTAATTGTGTATGCAGAATTGGTATAGTAGATAAAAAACAAGGAATGATGATTCGTTATTTAATTCATTTGTATGCATTTTGAGGAATATTTAAATAGATGAAATTCTGGGTGTAATTAAAGTAGCAATGCGAGCATTCAGCTCCATAAACAATTTATCAGTATAATTCACTCTGTACTTAAAAATTAAGCACAAGTGGTAACTAATACAATGAAAATTCCTTTAAGAAGTTACTCACAAAACAGTACTATGTAGTGTAAGTAAATCACATGAGCCCTATAATTAACCCCATGCGATAAAGATATTTAGTAAAAACTTTCTATCACACAAATATTTATATATTTAATATATGATTTATATATTATAATTTAATATATGTGAATAATAATGCACATTAACATATATTTTCTAATTGATTCTATCTACTTTAGTTCCAAGAATTGAAAGTTCATTGGGAGAAAAAACAAAGGAAGAACAAAGTATTATTGGTACTTGAATAGGTCTTCTGGTTGGGACTATATACTCAGCCACTTGAAATCTATTATCACAACAAAGAAAATTTCAACCATTATAAAATTGACTTCAAGCTTAGTGAAATTATATGATTGACATAGGAGAATGGAAAGCCTTTGGCTTACACCTAAAATAATTTACTTGGGGAGAATATCTATATAATGGGGCAGATAAATGGTACAGTGAATAAAACAGGGGGCCTGAAGTCAGGAAAACCTGGATTCAAATCTTGCCCAGAGACTTACTAGTTTGTGACGAGGGGCAAATCACTTAACCCTGTTTGCCTTAGTTTCCTCATCTGTAAAATGAGCTGGAGAAGGAAATGTCTAACCACTCCAATATCTTTGCCAAGAAAACCCCAAATGGGGTTATGAAGAGTCACATGCAACTGAACCAACTAAAGCAATAACAAATCTATATAAAAATTTTATAAGATGAAGTGACATTTTGACTTTATCCTTTACTTTTAATATAAAAACAAATTCATTTTAAGTAATATTACTTGAGTTTTTATTCATGATAAAATATAGGAAAGAAATGTATATTTGTAAACTGGAGAAGGAGCCTTCCACCTAAAACAAACTTATTTGTAGTCAGATGTTGATATAAGAATTGCAGACTAAAATCACTGAACCTCAGACCAAGCTCTAGACCAAAGCACATCCTGTAATTAAATCTCTTTACAGCTACTGATCTGCAATGATTTCCTGAAATTTGAAGAATTTGTAGGTAGTTTTCCCTATAATGGAGAAGTGATGATTCACTTATTTAAACTACATCATTTGTCATGAGTGAATTAATATATCTATCGTGCCAGCCCTTACAGATGGTAGGTTGAAGTTTGAAGGCAGCCTTTGAGATAGTACAGATCAAGGCCCCCATTTTACAGATAAACATGTTATTAAGGAAACACATCTTACTAAGTGGCAAAGTCAGTATTTGAATCCAGATCCCCTAACTCCATCCAGGTTCTTCCATCATACCATGCTTCCATTCTATCTCTTCTTGGAATATGACTGACCACCTTTATAGTACAGTCTTTGAATAAGGAAAATTAAAATAATTTAGAGCTTTTTCTATAAGTATGATTATCCCTCACCCATTACATTTCTGCTACATATACCTAGGTGTGGCTAGAGAATGATATATTTTGATAACTAAAAAGTTCATAGTGGATTAAATAGGTATTAATTGAATCCCTACTGTATTCCAAATATTTTACAATGTACTCTGTAGGTGGAAAGGACTTTTAAATGGCCTTAAAAAAGGAATGGCTCAGAAGGTATTTTCTATGACAGAGCTTTTACTTGGTTTGTGACACAGATCTATCAATCATGTTTCCTTCATGTTTGCCCTCTGTACCCAACACATTGGCTAATATGGGAGTATAACCCAGCTCAAAATAATTTTCTGAATGTACACATAACATGAGTGAGCACATACAAACCCATGGAAAGTCAATGAGGACCTTTAGACCCCATTGGACCTACAGCTCTATGTGCTCTGTCTCCTTTGAGGAGTCCTAACCCATCAGGCCCATTTCACTCACCTTCAAATGTCATCAAGAAAGCTCACCATCTCTTAGATTCATGGGTTTGCTTCCTGGGTCCCAGAATAGGAGATAAGGTAGTACATTCATGGGAATAATCAGTAGCTGCTGGCTTCTTTCCTCACCTCTAAGTTCAGCTGCCCTGCCTTATTATGGTAACAAGTAGTATGTGAAACAGTTCCTTGAACACACAGATCTTTAAATCTTCTTGGAGAGACAGTTTAAACCCAGAGATTTATGCCTGTGAAAGTATTAAAGAACATAAAATGTTAAATTGTCTGTATTCCAGAGTTGAAGTCTATAGTAGTAGAAGTAGAAGTGTTGAAAGATCATGTTTAACTGGAGTTTTCATTTATGTGTGACTTCAGACAGAGCATGAAGTAGCAGATTGAGTAGGTGAGGAGGAGGCAGATAAGCTTGTTCCCAGCGGGAGCATGAACAAAGCTTCATGTCTTAGACTTTACGGACTCACTTTAAAGCATAATCAAGGTCACTAGAACCTGGAGCAGTGTTTCTGCATGTGTAGTAAAAGCAAGAAAAGGAGAAAATATTCTCTAGTGATGACAATAGGTGAAAGGCAACGAGAATCCTAGGTTTTGTTTCAGGAGTCTTTAGTACATGTGTATTTATGTGATCTTGAGTGAGCCATTAATACCTAGATTCCTCCACTGATAAAATATGACAATTTTACATATTTTAACATAATGATGTAGAAATGATTGAGTTTGTTACAAGAAAACTATACAAATTTCTTTGAGTAACTTTGACTCCCTAAAGAATTGATATTGCAATAATGACAGTAATTTTGCTATAGCTTTTACTTATATGTTATAGGAAAATAGAATGTTAAATAAAACGTCTAAATTCAAAACACTATTAATGAAAATCATATTTATGTTGTTTAAGATATCTCTTCCTCTTGATCTTTTCATTTTTTACAAGATGTCTTCTACTTTATTTTTATTTTTATTTTTTTTTGCTTTTTGGAGGGCAATTGGGGTTAAGTAACTTGCCCAAGGTCACATGGCTAGGTTTTTATTTGTGTGTGTTAAGTGTCTGAGGCCGGATCCACACTCAGGACCTTCTGACTCCAGGGCTGGCACTCTATTCACTGTGCCACCTAGCTGCCCCTAATGTCTTCTACTTTAAATTTCCTTTTTTATGATTATCAATGAGGCAAGCATCAACAAATATGAAAATGGCTTACATTTCTATAGCTTTGAATGTTTACAAAGTATTTTGCACATATTATTTACATGTATTTACATATTTTATTTCACAATAAACTCAGGAAATAGGTGCTTTGATTATTCTCAATTTACAGAGAAAATAAAAAACTGAGACTGAGAGACTTTAAACAACTTAACCAAATAATAAAGTATCTGAGGAAAGATTTTAATTCAGGTCTTCCTAATTCCAAGACCAGCAGTCCATACACTATGCCACCTAGTCAACCCATGAACAAAAGAGCAGAAAAAGATGCCTATGTATGAAGCCAAGCATCTCTTCTACTTCTTTTTTTAGATATATTTAAATTTTAGCAGTAATGCCGTCACTACCCTGCTTGTCTGTATAACCTTCTGAACTTCCTTTTCTCTCTTCTGTTTTTAATGACTTGTTGTACTTTTCTTTCCTTTCTTTTTTTGAAGTATCATTATCATCATCCTCCATGCCTGCCCAAAATTAAATGTTGTATCTTATAATAAAAAGTATAGTCACATAAAACAAAACCACCTATTGACCATTTAAAATTTTGTGTTTCATTCTGTTTCTAGTCCATCACCTGCCAAGAAATAGGAAACATCATCATTCTCTTTAGAGTTCTGATTTCAAGACATCTTCTGATAACATTCTTAAAATTAAATACACACACTTTGAATTTGAATTCACATAGTTGACCACATAATGTATATTCAAAAAATAAGTTTATTCATTTGTCACAAAGAAATTGCAAAGTAAGATAAATTATAATAAAAATTCTTATAGGTGACAAGTGTATGTTCTCTTTAATGTGAACAATACTGATGAAATAGATCTGTTACACAAGACATGAATTTTCAATGCAACAAACTCAGTGTATTTTTGTTTTACGTTTTAAGGTGGGGGGTGGAGCCAAGATGGCAGAGCATAAGCAGGAACTTGCTTGAGCTCCTACTCCAATCACCTCCAACACCTATAACAAAATGACTCTAAACACATTTTAAAGCTACAGAACCAAAAAGTGACAGAGAAAAACAAATCTCCCACTTAAGGCAGCCTGGCAGGCCACAGAAAGGGTCTATTATACTTATCTGGGAGCCAAGCTCAGCCCCTCATGTAGCCATGTGGGCCCAGACCCAGGGCAGGCTAGACTTGCAGCCCAGGCTGGCCAGAGCAGACTTCAGAGAAGTGAATCACCAGCAACTGTGGCAGTTTCCAGACTTCTCAATCTATAAACACCAAAGAGAAAGTAAAAGGTCAGTAGGGAACTCTGTTGGAACTAGGTGAAAGAAGAGCATGGTCTGGCTGCTGCCCCTCAGCAGGCAGATGTAGCAGCAGAGCAGCAACTACAGCTGCTGCCACGTGGCTGCCTCTGGAGCTCCTGGCCTGCAGATTGTAGGGGGAGCAAACAACCATTCAGAGGGTAATTGCTCTTGCTATGACCTGCTTGGATCTGGGTCACAGTCTTGGGTGGTGGTCCTGGGGCAAGAAATGCTACCATGCCAGAGCTTGTGGTGGCTGTAGAGAGGCAGCCCTACTCATAGCTCTGACAACAGCTGCAGAAACCCTAGAAATTTGACATATAACTCTCTCTAGTTTGGAAGCAGGATTCTACTATGGCAAAAAGCTCAAAAGTTGAGTAATTGGTTGGCAAGGTGAGCCAACAGAGGATGTGCAATCAGACCATAGAATATTTGGGGGGGGGGGGGACAAAGAGAATCAAAACATGGAACCAGAAAAAGAAAACAAAGTCAAAACTCTTGCATCAAAATCCTCCAAGAAAAATATGAATTGGTCACAGACCATAGAGGAGCTCAAGAATGATTTTGAAAATCAAGTAATTGAAGTGGAAGAGAAATTGGGAAGAGAAATGAGAATGATGCAAGAAAATCATGAAAAGTAAATCAATGTAAAGGAAAACCCCCCAAAATACTGAAGAAAATAACACCTTAAAAATTGACTAACTCAAATGGCAAAAGAGACCCAAAAATCCAGCGAGGAGAAGAATGCCTTAAAAAGCCAAATTTTCCAGATGGAAAAGGAATCGCAAAAATTCATTGAAGAGAATAACTCCTTTAAAATTATTCTAGAGAAATTGGAAGCTAATGACTTTATGAGAAATCAAGATACTATAAAACAGATCCAAACAAATGAAAAAATAGAAGGCAATGTGAAATATGTCATTGTAAAAACCACTGACCTGGAAAATAGTTCCAGGAGAGATAATAGTTCCAGGACTACCTGAAAGCCATGATCAAAAAAAGAGCCTAGAAATAATCCTTCAAAAAATTCTCAAGGAAAATTGCCCTGATATTCTAGAATCAGAGTGCAAAATAGAAATTGAAAGAATTCACTGATTGCCTCTTGAAAAAGATCCCAAAAAGAAAACTCGTAGGAATATTATAGTCAAATTTCAGAGTTCCCAGGTCAAGGATAAAACATTACAAGCAGTCAGGAAGAAGCAATTTGAGTATTGTGGAAACACGATTAGGATAACACAAGACCTAGCAGCTTCTATATTAAAGGATTGAAGGACTTCGCTCAAAGAGGTCAAAGGAGCTAGGATTAAAATCAAGAATCACCCACTCAGCAAAACTGAGTATAATACTTCAGGGGAAAATATGGACATTCAATGAAATAAAGGAATTTCAAGCAGTCTTCATGAAAAAAAAAAAAAACAGAGCTGAACAGAAAATTTGACTCTCAAATACAAGAAGCAAGAGAAGCATGAGAAGGTAAACAGGAAAAAGAAATAATAAGGAACTTATTAAAGTTAAACTATTGACATTCCTCCATGGAAAAATGATAATTTTAATTCATAAGACTTTTCTCAGTATGAGAATAGTTGAAAAGAATATGTGTGTGTGTGTACATACATACATGTGTATGTGTAGGAGGGTGTATGTGGGTATAAAGATATATGTGAGTGTGTATATATGTGTGTATATGTATACATAGACAGAGGGCACAAGATAAGTTGAATAGGAAGGAATGATATCTAAAAATTAAAATTAAGAGGTGAGAGAGGAATATATTGGGAGGAGAAAGGGAGAGATAGAATAGGGTAAATTATCTCATATAAGAGGCAAGAGAAAACTGTTACAATGGAGGGGAAGAGCAGGGAGGTGAAAGGGAATGGGTCAACCTTACTCTCATTGAATTTGGCTTAAGGAGGGAATAACATATACACTGAACTGGGTGTCCTACCCTATAGGAAAGTAGGGGGGAAGGGGACAAGAGGGGGGATGATAGAAGGGAAAGCAGATTGGGGTAGAGGGTATTTAGAAGCAAACACTTTTGAAAAGGGATAGGGTCAATGGGGAAAATAGAATAAGTTGGGGTGCGAGATAGGATGAAGGGAAATATAGTTAGTCTTTCACAATGTAACTACTACGGAAATGTTTTGTGTAACTATACATGTACAACCTATATTGAATTGCTTATCTTCCCAGTGGGGGTGGGTGAGGAGGGAAGAAAGGAAAGAATCTGGAAATCAAAGTTTTAAAAACAAATGTTTAAAAAAATTGTTAGTTTTTTTTTACATTCAACTGGGAAATAAAATATATAGGCACTGGGGTATAGAAATCCATCTTTTCCTACTAGAAAGTTAGAGGGGGCATGGGGGAGAATATAAGAGAGAACACATTGGGGGAAAGGGTATTCAGTAGGCTTGCTATTTTGGGGTCGGTGGTAGGGGAGTGAAGGGGAGAAAATTTGTAATCCAAATCTTGTGGAAATGAATGTTGAAAGCTAAAAATAAATAAATAAATAAATAAATAATTTTAAGGTGGGCCGAAAGGAATTGTACAGAAATACATGTGATAAAAGACTATTTCCATCAGTATTTCATAGCAATGTAAGTTTCAGTGCCATGATAAAACAAAGCTCATGTGTTCTGCATCTTACGTTTGCTCATCCTATTTTAAGAAATCATCCCACCCAGAACAGTAGCTACCTGTCCATACTTTACCCAACCTCTATCCTTCTGCATCAGTTGCTTTATAGGAAGCCATTCATTGGGAAAAAAAAAAAAACTAACTGGTCCTCAGGAAAAGGCTGAGAGAAGAATCAAACCCAAAAGCACTTACCTGAAAATCATACTTCTAAACATAGGCAAGTTGTCCCCCAAATGATATGGAGTCAGCTCTCCAAAGGAGAGCTTTAATTTTTCAGTTAACAGTAGGAGGAGGGAAGAAGGGAGAAACTTCTAAAGCATTTGTTTTTAAGCAAACTTGATGACTCGATCCAAAGTGCAAAGCTTTTCAGACTCTAGCCTCCAAAGTTTCAGATTCATTATAATCTACATGCTAAATTGTACTTCATACTTCCTAATGATATTTTACTTGGTATTCAACATTACCCCATAGACCATAGATTGCTAGACCCTTCTATCTTCCTTTTTCTTCCAAAGTCTGTCCAGGTTCATGTCCGTTGTTTCCTTGATACTATCTAGCCACTCATCCTCTGCTGCCCCCTTTCCTTTTGCCTTCAGTCTTTCCCAACCTCAGGGTCTTTTCCAATGTGTCTTATCTTATTCTGTGACCAAAGTATATAAGCTTCAGCTTCAGTATTTGACCTTCCAGTGAATAGCCTGAATTCATTTCTTTAAGTATTGACTGACTTGAACTCCTTGCTGCCCAAGGGACTCAAAAAAATATACTAGCACCACAATTTGGAAGCATTGATTCTGAAGCACTCAGCTTTCCTTGTAGTCCAACACTCATGACCATCCATTGCTATCTCTACTTTTTAGTATGTTATCCAGATTTTCCTTTCATTCTAAGGAGCACGAGTCTTCTAATTTCATGGCCACAGTCATTGTCTGCAGTGATTTGAATGTAAGAATATAACATCTGACACTGCTTCCATTTCTTCTTCCTCTATTTGCATGTTAGTGATGAAAGCAGTTGCCAAACTGTTAGGGTTTTTTATGGTAGACTTCAAGTCAACTTTTACATTTTCTTCTTTTGCCCTTATCAAGAGGTTTCTGAATTCTGCTTCGTTTTTGTCATAAGCAGGGCATCATCTGCATATTTGAGATCATTGATATTTCTCCTGGCCACCTTAATTCTGACTTTTGATTCATCCAGTCTGATATTTCACATGATGTATTCTGCATATAAGTCAAATAAATAAGGCATTAATAAACAGTCTTGCCATACTTCTTTACCAAACCTAAACCAATCAGTTATTCCATGTTGGGTTCTGTTACTTCTTGACCTGGATATAAGTTCCTCAGGAGACAAGTAAGATGATCTGTTTCTACTCCCATCCCTTTGAGAATTAGTCACATTTTGTTGTGACTCACACAAGTAGGAGGCCAGTGCCACTCTCAGAGATCAAGGAACCCACTGGGACTGGGAGGCAGGTATATAAATGGAAGCCTAGGCAGGACAGGTGGTCAGGGGTCATACTATTGGTGAGAAACAAAGCTAGCGTAAGTCTGGGGTGCACCTGCCACCCTGTCTCAGAGGCCACCATTGGTGGTAGTGGTGGTGTCCTTGCAGCTCTCCATGAGGGACAAGGTGGCCATGGGAGAAAGACCAGAGGAACCTGGACCTTCCCAATGCTGTCATCATCAGGATCATCAAGGAGGAACTCCCCAAAGGCATCAACATCTCCAAAAAGGAACAGATTGCCATCTCTTTGCTCAGATGTACAACGTGTTTGGGCTGTATACCAGGTCCTGTGCAAACAACTTTGTGATGAAAGGAAAACAGAAAACCCTAAATGCTGGTGATGTGCTGTCAGCAATGAAAGAGATGGAATTTTAGCAATTCATTTCCACTTTGAAAGAAACACCAGATGCATATAGCCATGAACAGAAAAGTAAGCAGAGAGTCAAAAAAGAAGGATAAAGATAAGAGAACACATTCTGAGGAGTAAGACAAGAGCAGGGATAATGATGAGGATGATGAAAGAATGGAAGAGTAGAAGCAGAATGATAAAGAAGAGATTGACAATGGAGCTTAATGGAGAGAACGTTGGGTCACATAATAAGAAACTAGGGGTTCAACATTGTTGCCTCCATCTGTTCAACAGATAAGTATATACACCCAAAAATATTTCTTGAATAATCCTCAAACCAGAGTTTTTCTGAATGAGATCTTTCCAATTTTGTTTTACATAATTCATAAATTGTGACCTTTTGACAAGGTAGGTTATAAACTGCTATTTAATCAATTTTATGGTGAAAAATATAGAAGATTCATATATTTCACTTTCTGCTTTATGACTCAAATCTCATACTACCTATTACTTAGGGGCTGTAGAAGCAGCTGAAAATTAGAGAGCTTTGAACTCTGAGCATGAGTAGCTTGTGATAAACTGAGTATAGCTCATTGAAATAGTAGTCAAGGCTCTCTGGATTTGGGGGACTATCCAAACATGCCTGAGATAAAGAATGAATCTCTCTTCCCTTTGAAAAGTTCAAAGGGAACTTTCAAAGGGTTCAAAGCCTTCAGCAAGGTTCTACTTTCTTTAGTTTTTAATCTTCTCTTTCCTGAGTCTTCCTTCACCTAGTCTCTTGCTGAGTTTGGAACTTGGTCCCTGTTTGCTCTACCTTCCTCATTGCTTTGTAAATGTTTTGAAGTTTGTACTTCACTGTATTAATGGGATGTTGGTTCTAAAGTAAAGTAAGTATTTGACCTCAAAATTCCCAGGGTGGCTGCCAACACAGGTTCCTAGATCTGCTTTTCTAAAGGAAAGAAACTCAAAATGAGTTCACAATCTTACTTTAATCAATCAAACATATATCGTTTACCTAGTTTAGGGGGAAATTCAGCACCCTGACCTTCAGAGAATACAAATATGTTACAAGCAGAAGTTACAAGCAGGCAGAGAAACAGATCAGCAGACAGGCTTCCAGCTGTCTGACCATTACGTCCATAACTAGTCAGTTACCAGAGAGGGAAGCACCAACATATGGGTTTTCAAAGCCAGGGACTCAATGGCTGCCCAGAGTCTCCTCTGGTCAAATCATACAACTCTTCTCAAAGTGAGCCCCAAAGCAAAATCTCACATCAGGGTATATATAGCTTTCTCCTAGCTCAGAGAATGTCACAATTCTCTTGCCCCACTGTCTAGTCACAAAGCAACAAGGTGTGGGCATTACTGAAGAACAAGCCTCCTACCACAGACTCCATGTGACCACATTCAGCTATTAGAGGGCAGAATGTATTTTCAAATCAAGGAAGGTCCTCAGAGTCACCTAAGCCTATCAGAGGGTCTATGGGCAGGCAAGAGCTTAAGATTACCATTCCCATAACATTCCCCTGCCTACTTAACCAAAGTTTGAAAACTGACTTTTTTGTATATGCAGTCCCTCTACTTTTGCTTTTGTAGTGAACTTCACAGGTGTCTCATCATTTTAGTGCTTGGCTTTTTCATTTAACAGATGATGGGCTCCAATATTCATTTCCTCCAGGTTTTACACAGTCACTCTCTGCAGACAGTTCTTTGCTTTGCTAACTTGTGACCTTCAATCCAGCTTAATTTAAGAAATGCAAGGTGGGGCGGCTAGGTGGCGCAGTGAGTAGAGCGCCGGCCCTGGAGTCGGAAGGACCTGAGTTCAGATCCAGCCTCAGACACTTAACACACACAAACAAAAAAACCTAGCCTTGTGACCTTGGGCAAGTTACTTAACCCCAATTGCCCTCCAAAAAGCGAAAAAAAAAAAATAAAAAAGAAAAAAGAAATGCAAGGTTCTTTTTCCAATCCCAGAGTGTTGATTCTTGTCTTTTAAAGACAGCTTGATAGAATAACTCAATGAAATATAATAATGCTTAGGAATGAAATTCTATTAAACCACTTTTCTAAAGTGGTTTTAATGGGGCCTTCATCTTTTGTTAGACTCCCCTGCCATTCATGCCCAAACACTTTGTCTTTGAGTTAAGTGGTTAGTTCTGAAGGTTAGAAGTTCCTAGAAGACCTTTGTCCCCATGGCAAAAAAAAATCTGTTCAGCTAGTGAGGGCTCCCACAGTGCCCACATTCAGTCCCTCTATTAAGAGCTACCTTGAGAATTTGAAGTAAAGGTTCTTGCCAGCTTCTCCCCCAATCAGCTTAAATTAATTCCTTAATGGATTACAGAGACAAAGTTAATTGATAAATGAAGAATCTCATTTTACTCTACATTTGGGGGAGGAAAATATAATGGTTTATATAAATAAAGAATATTATTTTTTATAAAGCTCTAATATAGTCAATGAAACAGTAGATGTTTCTTTTTTTTTCTGGAAGTCCTTGCTTCCTCCATAATCCAGCAAATGTTAGCAATTTGATCTTTTGTTCCTCCACCTCTTCAAAAACCAGTCTGCTCTTGTGGTAATCTCAGTTAACATATTGCTGAAGCCTAGCTTGCAGAATCTTAAGCATAATCTGGCCATTGTGTGGTATGAGCACAATTGTTTGGCAGTTTGAACATTCTGTGGTGTTATGTTTCTTTAGGATTTGGTCACAAATTGATATTTTCCTATCCAGTGACCACAGATGAGTTTTCCAAATTTGCTGGCATATTGAGTGCAACTCTTTAACAGCATCATCTTTCAGGATTTTAAGGAGCTCAGCTGTAATTCCATCACCTCCACTAGCCTTCTTGTTAGCAATGCTTCTTAAGGCTCACTTGACTTTTTAGTCTCTAAGATGTCTGGATCTAGATCAATAACCACACCATTGTGTTTATGGTCTTTTTTTTTTTATTGTGCTTTTGTACATTCTTTCCACATCTTAATTTCTTCTGCTTATGTTATATCAAGGATTTATCACTTTTGTCTTTATTATGCCCATTTTTGCATGAAATGTTCCCTTGATATTTCTAATTTTCTTGAAGAGATCTGTCTTTCCCATTCTGTTGTTTTCTTTTATTTCTTTGCATTGCCCACTTAAAACCTTCTTATGTTTCCTTGCTATTGTCTAGAATTCTGCATTTGATTGGTTATATCTTTCCTTTCTTCCTTATCTTTTGCTTTCCTTCTTTCCATAGCTACTTGTAAAGCCTCATCAGGAAGCCATTTTGTTTTCTTTCTCTTTTTTTTTTCCTTTGGAATGTTTTTTGTTGCTGCCTCCTAAACAATTTTGTGAGCTTCTGACCATAGCACTTCAGGCACTCCACTGCCATATCATTATTCAACACAGAATTTATAGATTTGAGGTAGTTATAATGGAACATTTCTACTGTGTCTCGACAATTAATAATCATAAGTTACATTTATGAAGTACCTTATGGTAAAAATTAAAAAGCAAAAAGGAAATAGACTCAGAAAGGAAAAATGTTATAGTTTCTAGATACTTCATAGGCACACACTTGTACAAGAATCTGCTCCTCAGTAGTCATACATTCTTTGCTTGAGGACTTCCCAGGGAGATGGAACCCACTAACTCACAGGACAGATCAAGTGGTATTGGTATTCAAAATTTAGAAATCTTTTGTCCCTTTTGTTTGTTTTTGGAGATCAGGGAAGTAATTGAGAATGAAAGGTTTGTTGAAAGATGGTAGCAGATAAAATGAAAGCTGGTTTTCCTCTAAATACAGTTGTGTCCCAATTAGTGTGAACAATGAATCCTGTAACTACTTTATTCAAATTTGCACTATATGTTTCTATATTTCCACTGGTCTAGAGTCATTTTCCATACTTAATATAATTGTACTTCAAATAGTATGAATTTGAATATGTGATCTTTTTCTAGATGACTATTAACCTGTTCTGTATGGGTAACATCGGAATTCAGTAATTTGGATAAATGAATATGAAGTCGGACACCATTCTTACATTTTCAATTCACTTTGCAATCAATAATTAGTTGATTTGCACAGGTTCCTACAAACTAACTAAACATTATTATTTCTGTTTCACCAACTAACTAACCAAGAAATGTAGAGACTGAGTGACTTCACAAAGACTACCTAGCATGACACAGAGAAATGATACTGTTTTCTAACTTCTTGTGCAGTTGTCATAGTTAACATTACTTTTTTATGCTTTGCATCAGATATAGTGGAATCATTTTAATTATTGGATTTACCTTAAATGTATGAACTTAGAAGTTTATGGAAACATAGATCCATCTTAATTCTGAAATTTAAAAAACAAAAATGACTTCAAATCATATAGTGAAACCTCATTAAAATAAATCTCAGGAGACTAAAGGGGGCAAAAAAGATCAGTGGGATTTTGCCTCTTGTGAATTTCATTGAGCTTAACAAGCCTGAAGGTAGAACTTTGAACTGTTTTCACCATAGATGTGATTCGACTCATACCATCCATCCTGCTTCAAAGAAAGTCACTATGAATAATTCCATAGATTCTGTTGCATTCTCCAATATACTTTTCAGTATTGCATCATTAATTATACTTAATGGTATCATCCAAAGTACATGCTTTACTTTTTAATACAGGTTTGTATATTTCAATATCATTTTATCCCATATGTACTAATGTAAGACTTTTCTTTTTGATGAACATATAGGGAATCGGAAAAGGGAGCTGAGAGCTGTGTTATCACTCACTTGCTCCTTTGAAGGTTACATTTGCTTTTTCATTGCAAAAAATCACACATACCACTGAATCACAATCTGATAAATCAGTATAATTTATCTCTCTGTGTTTAGTATTTGGCCTAAAGTAATTTTTTTTTAAACAAAAGGCCATAGTAAATAGTACAAAATTGCCAAATGCCCACTTGTCCTGGGAATTGTAGTTACAGATAGTTCTATTGCCTAGTCAGTCATTTAAGTTATACCTGCCATTTGGTATGTTCCATATACCTCCTGGGGGATTACTTGCCTTTTGAAAATGATGTGCCAACTTGGTCAGAAGGAAACTAGTCAGAGGAAAGGAGGCATTAGACTGGAGGTTCTTAAAGGTCCCTTTCAGGAAAAAAAAACCCTAATAATTTAGTAATTCTAAGGAATTTAAGAATACCCCCAACTGGGACCACTTCTCTCTGTTCTTAATGTGGTCTCTTTTTACGTAAATTTTGTCTGAGATTAATATCCAAGGATTTTATGAGATCTTTTATGCTTGTTCAATTAGTAAGACTTGAGGAGGAGTGGATAAGTCTAAGTTCAGAGAAGAGCATCTGACTTCTTGGCATTCCTGTCTTCTATATAGTTGGGTAATCACTGTTTTCTTTAAAACTTGTATTTATATTTAAAAATGTTTGAAGGTACCTCTTATACTTTTATCCATATACCTCTCACTCCTCCACAGACATGATCAGCTTCCACTAAAAGTCACCAGCTATCATGACACCCCCATAGAAACCTGACCCAAAGCAATTCTGTGTGTGTTGCTATAGAGCAGGGTACTGGATACACTCCCAGCTTTCTTTAGTTAGATCAAGGATCTCCTGCAATATAGGCTTAGTTCTTTCAGCTTGATGTATAGCATCAGATAGTAGCATGACTGCTATTCCAAATGGATTGAACAAGCCTTTACCTTGGACTGACAGGTAAGCCAAAGGAAGACAGAATGATCACAGCAAGTTCATGGCAGATGAAAAATTAATAGAAGTGGTCAACTGAGTCGGCTACTGACTCAGTCTGATGTTTATTGATGACAACACCCAGTGCCTTAAAATAGTTTGTGTATGGGGAAAAAGATGTGACCCATCAAAGGCAGCATAATAGATCAGTATGGTAATGTGCTGTTATTAATGATTCCCTTGCTCACCTGTCTTGTGGCTGCAAATTGATTTGGCTCTGGTTTCCTGACTGGATGATTTGCTTGTCCTGCCTATATAACTTGTTTAGTTGAATTATTATCATAATTACGTGTATGAAACAGTGTTCTTATAAACAAAAGGGCAGGGGGTTTCTTCTTGTTCATTTTTTAAAAACTTTTGAGGTAACTCAAATTATTCTAAGCCATGTTAGCCAAAATTAAGGGAGGACAGTTTTATTATAAAATAAAGCACTCCAATAACATTGGCAGTTTTTACATGGTTGCAATCTTGATCCTTGTGAGAGCAGTGTGCCTTCTGTGCCCATATATCAATGGGGAACCAGGATGGACACAATGGGCCAGTTTCTTTCTCATTTGTGAGTATCCTAATAGTGCCCTTTGGACGTGAATCTAAAAATGTAACACTTGAAAAATGAATGTGTGGCTACTGATAAGTAATTGGGGTGGGGAAAAGAAAATCAGCAATCTATCATATGAAATTCAATGAACGAAGAGTAACAAGGTACTTACTAAGATGCATTTGTTCAACACCCTGCTTCATCTAAATGTAGCCTAGCTCTTCAAGAGCTCTTCAGTGAAGCACATCTTCACATAACATCTAACAAGGAGGGCCACATGGGTTTAGGCATGGTTTACAATGCTTTGTGTTTTCTAGCTAAAAAAAATAATATGTTATTATGGGAAAGACCTGGGAGAAATTGGCTCCAAGAGAATTCATGGAGTGGGTGGGGAAGCAAGAGTGGGGAAAATGGCTAAACAGAAATAGGAAGGGAGGGTTTTAGGCTCACATGTACCACTTAGCATTTGCAAGCAGATGTGTCCAGTTCCTAAAACAAGTTATTTTGTGGAACATGAAGATTATATGTTTTAAAGGAAATGGAGATGAAAAAGTATTAAATGTATAGTATTCTCCTTGAGTGTATGGAGCCTATATCTCGGTATCTTTTTTGTATCCTACTCAGTTTACAAGGTCTTGGAGAGATTTCAATAACTTGTGATTTGGCAAAGCAAATAATGATAGATGAATAAGTAAACAGCCATAGAGAATAGCTTGAGGCTCAGAGAGTTTAAGATACTTGTCCAGGGTCACACAGGTAATAATGGGAGAGAATGACACAGTGTAGGAGTTCTGGGAACCCAAAATGTCAGGATACAGGTTGGCATCTATCTAGAACGAATTCACACACTCAAACTGTCTTCCAGTCAAGTGACAAAGTTCATTGTAATGCCAATAAAGCAGGGAAGATTCTTAGGCAACCTTCAAAATAATATAGATGAAACTGATGTTTATATACAGAAGAGATAGTGAAAGGTTGTGGGTAGGATTAAGGAGTGGCAAGTAGTTTGGGGTGGTCCAGATACCCTGGGCAAAGGCACTATTGATCTGGGCTACTGGAATATATGAGGAAATTCAGGGACTGGGTTGCTTCCAGAGACATGGTCTTTTCCTTTAAGGTTCCAGGTCCCATCACCCCATCAGGAGAATTCAGTGTACATCATCCTAATGCCAAAGGCAATATATTGTTTTCACTATGCCATACCTAGTAGGCACTTAGCAAATGCATTAAATGTCATTCTACCCTTATGGGTGAAAAGCTTTCTAGTCACTGTGCAAATGACCCTGAAGAACAGAAACCCAATAGATTGTAGCAGAAAGCTGCTCAGCAAAAAGGAACACTTTAGAGACATTCAGCAAACACAACATGATGTATAGTAGAGAGGTGATGCCCAGCAGAGAGACATAATGCCTAGCAGAGGGCAGAAAAGAGTTGTGCTGTTATCCTCAGTGAACACTGGCAGCTCAACATATGCAGGAACAGGAGTTATCCTGGGTACATGGGTTAAGAGTGTGTGTGCCTTCCAGGAGTGAACCCTGGTCATGTGTCACACAGGTAGGAAATGTGACGGGATGAGAATATACTTCGCTCCATGTATACCATACATAGCTGGGTGATCCAAAAACATTGGTTCTCTGTGTGTTTATTAGCTATACTATTTGATTAAATGTCTTTTCTTGTTTATGCCTTGGTTATCTGGTAAAAGTGAGCACATTCAGAAAAGCTTATATGTTTTATGTGGGTGCTGGCACACAAAGTGCCTTGAACTTCCAACATTTTTCCTGAGTGCCTACATTATATAGGGGCAACTTAGGCAATATACATAATAATAAATGACTTTTAAAAATAATACATTATTTTCCCCCAATTACATGTTAAATTAATTTTTTAATATTTCAGGTTTTTCTTAGTTCCAAGTTCTATCCCTCTCTCCCTCTTCTGCCCCTCCTCCCTGAGAATGTAAGGAATCATATATAGTTATACATTTGTAATTGTATAAAACATTTTGTACAAGGAGACTCAAAAAACAACAACAAAAAAAGAATGAAAGAAAAAAGTGAAAAATAGTATGCTTCAGTTTGTATTCAGATAATAGCAGTTCTCTCTCTGGAGGTGGATAGCATGTTTCATCGTGTCATTTGGGATTGTTTTAGATTATTGTATTGTCAAGAATAGCTTAAGTCATTCACAGTTCTTCATCATACAATATTGCTATTACTATGTACAGTATTCTCCTGGCTCTATGAACTTCACTTTGCATCAGTTTATGCAGGTCTTTCTACGTTTTTTTTCTGAAATCATCTTGCTTGTCAATAAAATTCTATCACAATCTGTACCACAACTTCTTCAACCATTCTTCAACTGATGGGCATCCCCTCAATTTCCAATGCTTAGTCACCACATGAAGAGCTGCTATAAATATTTTTGTACAAATATGTCCTCTTCCCTAAATTATTTTTTCTTTCCTTTTTCTTTTTTGGAGGGTGAATTGGGGTTAAGTGACTTGCCCAAGGTCATAAAGCTAGTAAGTGTTAAGTGTCTGTGGCCTGATTTGAACTCAGGCCCTCCTGACTCCAGGGCCAGTGCTCTATTCTCTGTGCTACCTAGCTGCCCCCAACTGACTTTTAATACTACTTTTAAAAGGGAAAAAATGAGAGGTTAATGATTTAACCATAATAAACATTTGTCAAAATGCTCTTGAATTGTTGAAAAGTTCCTCCTCCTTTTTAAAAAAATATACAAATCCATTAGAAAATGAAGATGTGAATATAAATATTTTAAGACTAATCAATGCTTATAAAAGGATACAAACCAATTGAGTAAATCAATTATGTCACTCTACCCCATCTAAAGCAAATTATAAGATGATATGTCCTGGCACTGGAACCAGATAAGAAGTCTCATCCAACCACAGGTTTTAGATTAAATGCAAAAAATCTTCAGTAAAATAGAGTGAAGTTGCCAGGAAGAGTGCTTGGATTAACTGAGAAAACTTGTTCATGCTCTCTGAAGGTCATTGGTGAAGTATTAGCCCAGTTCTGAAACAGAGAGATTTTGAGAGTCTGACATTGGAGCACAAGGAATTCAGACATCAAGAGCTGAACTAGAAAGAATTAGCAGCACAGGAATACTTGGTGAAAGAAAATAGAGAAAACAGGACTGACTGGTGGCTAAGAAGGAAGGAATCAAAAAGAAGACTCAGGCTGCCATCATCAATTGTACCCATCTCCTCAAGGACAGGGGGAAGTTCCAAAGAAAGGTCTACTCATTCCCCAACTTTTGCTCCTATTGCCTGTTTATTAACATACTGTTATATACTCTGCTGCATATTTTACCCAAACATTTCCTGTAACCTTCAGTTTTCCTCAGCAACTAGGAGGCTAAGGATTAGTGGTTACAATTACAATTAATAAGTGAAAATTTAGGCAGAGAAACAAACCTCAGCTTAAATGTTAAGGATTTTCCCAATTGGGAGCACAGAGCAGTTGAGATGGAACTTCAAACTTCTCATTTAACGTTAAATCCCTAAAGTATTGGAGGATACATGGATCAGAAGTGACATTATATTATCCATATGGATAACATGGGCTAATTATCATTACAGGATAATACCCTTAGAAAAGGGAAAACATGATATAAAATTTCAAAGGGAAGAAAAAATTATTTTGGTTAGGGACAATAGTTTGTGGGAGAGGTGGCTGTATTGCCAAGGCAATATTCATAGCACCAACAGCATCTATGGATATGCCAGCATAGTTCTGAATCACAAAATATAACAGACTTACCATATATAAGACAAAAGGAAAACATTTAATCAGACACCAGAAAGTTAAAGCCCAGCACCAGAAAGTCAGATCCCAACACCAGAAAAACAAATCCATCATAGCAACAAAGAAGTTAATACAATTAAATTCTCTGTCTCATTTGCTTCTCCACTAGTTCAGCAAACTCCTCCCACCACAGGTTCTATGTGATTACAATCGGCTTATTAATGGGTAGGGAAGATCTTCAAATTCCTGTCACCATTACAATGACTTCAAGGGATGGGGGTCTTGAAGAATGTATAGAAATTCAGTGACTAAGGAGGGATAAGGAAATTGTTCCAGTTGTAAGGAAAGTTGTAAAAAAAAAACACAGTGGAGACAGGAGAAAGCACATGGTGGATCTGTAGAACTATGAGTTTGACTAAAGTATAGAGTATCTTCTCTATGCTCTTTCCTTCAGTGACTTCACCTACATACATAACTTCATTACCTGTAGGTAAATAACTACCAAATCTATATATCCAGCCAGTCTCTACTATGAAGTCCAGACCCTTATATGTATATACATTTCTCCTGAGCTTCTATTTTAAAATCAACCTATGTGAAACTGAACAAATCATCCTTCCTAATTTATCCAGTAACAGACCTTTCTCAATTTCTTTTAAGTAGTACCAAATCCTTCTAGGCACCCATATTTGCAACCTCAGAGCCATCATCTCCTTATTCTCCTCTTCACAGTCGCATATCCAATCAGTTGCCAAGTCTTGTTGAGTCTGCCTTCACAATACCTCTCCCATTTGTCTCAACTCAGAAATGCATGGTCATCACCCTAATTCAAGCCCTCATTACCTCTTGCTTCACCTATTGCAATAACTTTTAATTTTCCCTTCCTGTTTCAAGTCTTCCTCATTTCTAGGCTATCCTCTACACACCTCCCAAATTAATATTATTAAAATACAGTGTTGACTGTCATTCTTCCATTAACAAGCTCTAGTGATTCCTGTTACCTATAGGTTTAAGTAAAAATTGCTTTGTTTAGCATTAACAATCTGGTTCCCACTAATCTTTCCAAATATATTAAATTTTGCTCCCATTCATTTTTTCTACAATCCAGCCAAACTGACCTGGTTCTTTTTCACAGATAACATTCCTTCTCTTATCTTTGCCTTTACAAAGACAAGATACTACAAATTAATTATCTGGTGTTATCTCAATATCAATATTATTGATATTGAGAATAACAAATCATGTATCTCTCCTCTGAAATTGCCTGCACACAATGTTTCTAAGAAAAAATCTAGAACACCATGGAGTTTATGAATTCACCATGATCCCTCTATGGACCACTTTCTTGAACTATATCCCATGAGTTCCTGCTTCAAAGTTCCCTCATCTATGAAATATCTTATTTTTTATTATTTGAGAACTACTGATATTCTAAATCACTGGTAAATACTTTGTTAGGTAGATGAACATAGTGATTAGTAAATTGTTGCACCTGCTTTTGAAGACCCACCTGTTCCTAATCATATGCATACTTTGATGTAAGCACCTCTGAGATTCGGGCAATACTAAAAAAGGGAGGGGGGATCAAAAATATCACTTTCCCTCTCCCTTTTTGCCTATCAAAGTAAATAAATTTTATGAAGTTTTGGGCTCTACTGTCACCTTTATTAGAAATCTTAATCTGAATTTTGAACTTCAGTGGCTCCTGGATCAATATGAATCCCAAATAAATGCAAGGGTAGACATTCTATTCTTCAGATATCATTTCCTATCTCTTTTCTATCAAGAGACCTTATCAGTTTCTCTTTCAGACAGTTGTGATGGAACATATCATGAAATAAAGTGTATTTAGTGAATGCTCACATTTATAATTGTATTTGGTACATATATATTCTTAATGAATGAAGTTTCCCACTAAAAGGAATCCATTAATTTAATCTCTTAAAAAGAGGAGAACTGACATATATATACTCATGTAACCCTTTTACAGACATCTGAGGTCTTAGTTTTACTGGTAAGTTCATTCATTCAGAAGCCAATCTATTAAGTACCTATACTTTGGCAAGTATAAACCTTATGCTAAGTTCTGGGGGATAAACAAACTTAGCTAAGGCATAGTTCCTGCTTTCATGGATTCCAGCAGGAATTATATAGTATGTACCATGCAATTAAATAGAATAGAGAATAAAATAGATAAGAGCATTTCACATGGTAGAGTTAAGGTAAAGGTGGTGGTTTCAGGTGTAAGGGAAAGTATGAACAAAGGCAATGTTGCAGAAAACTTGTACAAAGGACAGTGTCTAGTCCAGACTAGAGTATAAAGTATACACGAAGAGAACAGTGTGAGAAGTAACTGGAAAATTAGGAAGACTCCAGGTAAAGGAGATGGGACTTTTCTAGTAGACAATGAGAAACCATTGAAGTGATTGGAGTAGAAGGTTGTACAATCAAATTTATAGATAATGAAGATTAATCTACAGTGTGAAATTACATTGGAAAGAGATATTGAGGGGAGAGGCTAGTTATAAGGAATTAGTTTGATATAAAATTTCTAAAAATCTATTTTGGACATGTCAGGTAGGAAGTCCATTCAGAAAAATTGATGATAGTTACTAATTGAGTAGAGGCCACATGTTGACAACTTTTAAATGAAAATTTTCAAAGAAGGAACAGAAGAGAAATCTGGGGTGATAACTGGATGGAAAAGGAAGATACTGTGAAGATACCTTTAAGCATCTTACTAAGTGGATAGAAAATAGTTGGGGGAATAAAGATTGAGTATATATAAAAGCAAGGTAATGATGCCCAGATGAAAGCCCAGATGAGGTGGTAATTGCATTAATATAGGCGGTCTACTTATAAACATCACTAGTCATCCTATTATTTAATCAAAAACAGAAAAATGGATTTCCAATGAGGTTAGTAGTACTGACTCAACATGTTTAGAAGCAAAACATTTACATTTGTCAAGGCTAAAATAATTTCCATAGTAGACAAAGAAAAAAAGGGAAAAAAATTGTCCTTTACATGGGCTTAATATGTGAATCATCTTCTTTGAAAGGAAAATTATATTTAATGGGGTGATTCACAAATTTTGATAATTATAAATCTGAGAAATCCCAAATTAAACTGATGTGCTAAATTCTTCCAAAGAAGTTGTTTGAGTCAGTAATTTTTAGAGATACGTTAAATACCAGTTACACATTTCAGATCTATTTGGCAAAATTCATGGACATTACCAAGGTACACCCAGGCTCCTTGAAAAGTACTAAATAGATTGCTGGGAAAGATTCTGTTCTTCAGTAGTTTTAGATATTAAGATGCAAATGGTCATAGAAGGAATCCATTTTACCCTGGGTGCATCTCCTCCATCTGCAAGGTAATGCTGGGCCTGATAGATTTGTAGGAAACTACACAAGACCCTGGACACATGATTTGGCCTAGGATAGCCCAAGAATAAATTAACCCTCAGAAGGTGTATGCATTCATTACGTATGGCAAATTGTCATGGTGTGCTCACTTGGATTCTAGAAAGCTGGCCATCTGTGTAAGTAATGTTCTCTCTCCAGACTTTAAAAAGACATTTCATCTCTGAGTCCTATGGCAATAAGGGGTTCTTTTTAATGCTCAAAGTAATTTCTTCTAGCCCAACATTTAAGAAGCATGTATTCAGTTTTTATAAATCTATTATCTACTATAGATAAGTTGTATTCCTGACATGTATTTTATCTGCCTCTTTTTGCTACTTTTTAATGGTTTTTTAATTTGTTTATTTTTGGTTAAATTTGGATTAAAATCCATAATTCCTTGAGTTTCAAATTTCTCTTCCCTCCCTCCCCCTACCCCCCAAGACAGCATATAGTCCAGTACAGGATCTGCAAATACTTTCACATTAGACATTAGTCAGGTTACAAAGTCGAATTGTACTAGATGGGATGAAAAATGGTAAAGAAGAAAGAAAGCCAAACAATGAAAAGAGAAAGATCAATTAGTTTGCTTCCATCAGGATTCAAGCTCAGTTCTTTCTAGTTATATCTCTGGATGTAGGCATCTCTCTCCTTCATGAGTCTTTTGGGATTGACTTATATCACTACATTGCTGAGAAGAGTCCAGTCTATCAAAGTTGATCATCACACATATGTTGTGTGTGTGATTGTATACAAATTTCTCCTGGTTCTACTCTTCTCGCTCAGCATAAGTTTGTATAAGCCTCTCCAGGTAAATATGAAAATCATCTCCTCCTGGTTTCTTATAGCACAATAGTATTCCATTACATGCATATACCACAACTTGTTTAGCCATTCCCCAATTGATGGGCAACCACTTAATTTCCAATTCTTTGCAACCAGGAAAAGAGCTGCTATAAATATAAATCCACCTTCCCTAGCATTTCTTTTCCTTAATTCCCTTGATATTCTAGACCATTTGTTTTTCCAAATAAATTTTGTTATTATTTTGTCTAACTCTAGAAAGTAGTTTTTTGATAAATTGATTGGTATGGCACTAAATATATAATTTAGTTTGGGTAAAATTGTAATTTTTATTATATTAGCTCGACTCAGCCATGAGCAGTTGATATTTTTCTAATTAGTTAGATCTGATTTTATTTGTGTAAGAAGTGTTTTGTAGTTGTGATCATATAGGTCCTGGGTTTGTTTTGGCAGGTAGATTCCCAAATATTTTATAATGTCTACAGTAACTTTAAATGAGATTTCTCTTTCTATCTCTTACTGTTGAATTTCATTAGAGATATACAGGAATGCTGAGGATTTATGTGGGTTTATTTTATTATACTGCAACTTGGCCAAATTTATTTATTGTCTCAAGTAGTTTTTTACTTGATTCTCTAGGATTCTCTAAGTATATCATCATATCATCTGCAAAGAGTGGTAGCTTGGTCACTTCTTTGCCTAATTTGATTCCTTTGCTTTCTTTTTCTTCTCTAATTGATACTGCTAAAGTTTCTAGTACCAGATTGAATTAGAGGGGTGATAGTGGACACCCTTGTTTCACTCCTGATCTTATTGGAAAAGCTTCTAGTTTATCCCCATTGCATATAATACTTGCTGATGGTTTAAAATAAATGCTATCTACTATTTTAAGGAAGACTCCATTTATTCCTATACTTTCTAGTGTTTTTAATAGGAATGGATGTTGTACTTTGTCAAAAGCCTTTTCTGCATCTATTGAGATAATCATGCATTTTCTGCTAGTTTTATTGTTGATATGATCAATTATATTGATGGTTTTCCTAATATTAAACCATCCTTGCATTCCTGGAATAAATCCTACCTGATCAAAGTGTATTATTCTTGTGATAAGTTGTTGCAGTCTTTTAGCTAATATTTTTTTTTCTAAAAGCAATTGGGGTTAAGTAACTTGCCCAAGATTACACAGCCAGTCATTACTTGTGTGTGGGTGCTCATTTTCTGAGGCCGGATCCAATTTCAGGTCATCCCAGCTCTGAGGCCGGCGCTCTTACTCACTGTGCCACCCAGCTGCCCCTTTTAGCTAATATTTTATTTAAAATTTTTGCATCTAAATTCATGAGGGAAATTGGTCTATAATTTTCTTTCTCTGTTTTATCTCTTCCTGATTTAGGAATTAGTACCATATTTGTATCATAGAAAGAATTTGGTATGACTCCTTCTTCACTAATTTTCCCAGATAATTTGTAGAGTATTGGAATCAATTGTTCTTTAAATGTTTGATAGAATTCACTAGTAAATCCAACTAGCCCTGGGGATTTTTTCCTAGGGAGTTCATTGATGGCTTGTTTGATTTTTTTTTTTTCTGAGATGGGGTTATTTAGGTAATTCACTTCCTTTTCAGTTAATCTGGACAACTTGTATTTTTGTAACTATTCATCCATTTCACTAAGATTGTCATATTTGTGTGCATCCAATTGGGAAAAATAATTCATAATTATTGTTTTGATTTCTTCTTCATTGGAGGTAGATTCACCCTTTGCATTTTTGATACTCATAATTTGGTTTTCTTCTTTCTTTTTTTTATCATATTGACTAAGGGTCTATGAATTTTATTGGGTTTTTTTTTTCATAAAACCAGCTCTTAGTTTTATTTATTAATTCAATAGTTTTCTTAATTTCAATTTTATTAATCTCTCCGTTGGTTTTCAGTATTTCTAATTTAGTACTAAATTGGGGATTTCCAATTTGTTCTTTTTCTAGCTTTTTCAATTGCATGTCCAATTCATTGACCTCCCTTTTCTCTAATTTATTCATATAAAGCTTCCCCTAAGAACTGCCTTTAATGCATCCCACAAACTTTGGTATGTTGTCTCATTGTTATCATTCTCTTGAATGAAATTACTGAATGTTTCTATAATTTCTTGTTTGACCCACTCATTCTTTAGAATTAAATTATTTAATTTCCAATTAGTTTTTAGTCTCTCTTTCCATGGCCCTTTATTGCATATAATATTTATTGCATCATGATCTGAGAATGATGCATTTAATATTTCTGCCTTTCTGCACTGAATTGTGAGGTTTTTATGCCCTAGTACATGGTCTATTTTTGAGTATGTCCCCTGCACTGCTGAGAAGAAAGTAAATTCCTTTTTATCCCCATTCAGTTTTCTCCAGAGATCCATCATATCTAGTCTCTCTAAGATTCTATTCACCTCCTTAACTTCTTTCTTGTTTATTTTGAGGTTAGATTTATCGAGTTCAGAGAGGGGGAGATTAAGGTCCCCCACTAGTATAGTTTTGCTATCTATTTCTTCCTCTAATTCCTGGATGCTATACCACTTGGTGCATATATATTAAGTAATGATATTGCTTCATTCTCTATGGTGCCTTTTAGCAGGATATAGTTTCCTTCCTTATCACTTCTAATTAGATCTATTTTTCCTTTTGTTTTATCTGAGATAAGTATTGCTACCCCTGCTTTTTTTTTTACTTTAGCTGAGGCATAATATATTTTACCTTTACCCCGTGGGTATCCCTTTGTTTCAAATGTGTTTCTTGTAGACAGCATATTGTAGGATTACGGTTTTTAATCCATTCTGCTATCCACCTCTGTTTTATAGGAGAGTTCATCCCATTCACATTCACAGTAATAATGACTATCTGTCTCTTCCCTTCCATCCTATTCCCTCCCCTGGTTATGTTTTTGTTTCTTCCTTCTCCCTTCCCCTCCTTGAAGTTTTCCTTTTGACCGCTCCCTCCCTCAATGTTCCCACCCAGTGACCCCCCTTCTTAACCTATCCTCTCCCCTTAATACTATTTCCCTCCACTCTAATCCCCCCTTTAGTCTCCTCCTTTTTAACCCCCCTTTACCCTCCCACTGCCTATAGGACACAATAAATTTTTTATACTTGTCAGAATAAGTTACTCCCTGTTTGATAGCAAACCAATGAGAGTAAATTTCAAACAGTGCTCCTCTCCCTCCCTCCTTTTCCTCTATTTAATGAATTTATGAGTCTATTCACATTAGAATCTTAAACTTTACTGATTAAGTTGATCCCTCTTTGAACCAGAACCAGTGAGAATAGTGTGTAAATGATGTTCCTCTCCCTCTTTCTTTCCCCTCTGCTATAGTGTGTTTTTATGCCTCTTCTGATGGCAATATTTTACCTTTTCCTATCTCATCCTTTCCTTTTATCCCATTACAGTCCCTTTGATCCCCTTAATAAGTTTTTTTTTTAAGTCTTCAGGTTACTGCATTCATACCCACACCCTCTATCTATGTATAACCCTTTTGAAGGTCATGATAATCATAAAAATTTCAATATTAACAGTTATCAGGTCCTCATATAGGGATGTGAACTTTTTGCTCTTGTTGCATCCCAAGTTATGTGCATGTGTGTATGAGTGTGGGTGTGTGCATGTATGTATGTGTGAGTCTGTGTTTTCTTTGTTTACCTTTTTATGTCTTTCTTGAGTCTTGTAATTGGAAATAAAATTTTCCACTGAGCTCTGGCTTTTTCATCAGGAAATTCTGGAAGTCCCTTATTTCATTAAATGACCATCTCCTTGCCTGAATGATTATGCTCTGTTTTGCCGGGTAGCTGATCCTTGGTTGTAGTCCTAGCTCTCTTGCCCTATGAAATATCAAATTCCAGTCCCTCCGATCTTTTAATGTAGAAGCTGTGAGGTCTTGTGTGATCCTGACTGTAGTCCCACGATATTTGAATTGTTTCTTTTTGGCTGCTTGCAGTATTTTTTCCTTAATCTTGTAATTCTGGAATTTGGCTACTATATTTTTTAGAGTTTTCAATTTGGGATCTCTTTCAGGAGGAGTCCAGTGAATTCTTTTTTTTAATAGTTTATGAAAATTTATTATCTTTAGTAGACTAAAGATCCAGCCTTTACTTCCATCATAAAAAATATAAAGATATATACACAGTGGTCAATGAAATTAAAGTCAGATCTGTCACTATTAGCTCATGCTCCTCATGTTGAGCTGCCTGTTTTCTTTTTTCTTTTTTTTTATTAGTAATAGTATTTATATATATTTGAAACATTTAATGTTAAGACCTAGAATTTCAGATCCATTTCCTTCCTCTCTTGTCACCCATTCCCTCTGGGAAGATAAGTAATTCAGTATATGTTGTACATGTCTAGCTATGCAAAACATTATCATAGTAGATATATTGTACAAGGCTGCTTATAATTCCCTCCCACTCATCCCAACCCCCCACCTGGTCCATTCCCTACTTGATCCTGTCCCTCTTCTATTGTGGGTACTTCCAACCTCCCCTCTCCCCAAGGATGCCCTCCCATCCATCTTCCCTCCTCTCATCCCCCTTCCCCCTGTTCTGCTGTAGGTTGGGATATCCCATTTAGTATGTATGTCATTCTCTCCCTGAACCAAATTCAATGAGAATGTGGTTTTGCCTTTTTGCCTTCCTATTCTCCCCTTCCCTTGCAACCACTTCCCCTTGCTTCTTCTAGTTTACCCTACCCTGCCTCTCCCCATCTCCTCTTGCCACTTTCCTCTCTCACCTCATAATTCCATCCCTTGAGTATCCTCCCTTCCCAACAAATTCAACCTATGCTCTCTATCCATATATAACTGTAACCCTATACACACACACATTCACATACGTATTCATATGACCACACACCCTTCTTCCATTATTTTCATAGTGAGAAAGATTTCATCAGTCATTGTTATTGTTTTTCCATATAGGAATGTAAATAGTTCAACTTTGATAAGTTCCTTTTGATTTCTTTTCCCTGATTACCTTCTCAGGCATCCCTTGCTTCTTGTGTCTGGATGTCAAATTTTCTATTCAACTCTGGTTTTTTCCTCAAGAATGCTTGAAAGTCCTCTATTCCACTGAATGACCATATTTTCCCCTGAAACAAAATACTTAGTTTTGCTGGGTAGGTGACCCTTGGGTTCATTCCCAGCTCTTTTGCCCTCTGGAATATCATATTCCATGCCCTTCAGTCCCTCAATGTAGAAGCTGCCAGGTCCTGGGCTATTTTGATTGTGTTTCCACAATATTGAGATTGTTTCTTCCTGGCTGCTTGTAGTATTTTCTCCTTGATCTGGGGATTCTGGAACCTGGCTATAATATTCCTGAGAGGGGAATTTTTGTACCGAACGTGTGGGAGGGCAACTTCCATTTCTGGCTAGCTGTAAACCCACCCACGACTTCCACCCCAGATCACAATCCAGATCCAGGGAGGTTAAAGCAAGAGTGATTACCCCCCAAGACTGATCGCTGGGTCTCCCTACAGTTTGCAGGCCAGGAGCTGGAGCTGCCTCTGAAAACTACAAAATGGTATGTCTCCTCAGAGGCTTCTAGCCCCCAGGGGAGGAAGCCGACACATTCCCCAAATACTGGTCCCAAAGTCCATAGGGCACTAACCTCTCACTTTGTCCTAGGCATGTCTATGTTGATAATTCTGGAATCACCACAGATGCTGGTGTTCTGGGGTCTCTCCAGCCTACTGCTGGCCCTGCCACCCTGGGGCTAAAACCTCGGCTGACGGGGACCTGGGTTCTGCTCGTTTCGGCTCCCCGTGCTCTGCGCACTGCTTTCTGCCGCGACCCAAACCGCTGCGCTGGTCCTTCCTGCAGGGCTGCTGGGCTGTCCTCAGCGAGAGGTTAGCTTCTCTGTGTAGTTCTGTGCATGCTGGGGCTCCAGAAGTTGTTCAGACTCCCTTTTTACACAGTTTGGAGGTGATCTGGGGGAAGAGTGGCTTGGGCGGCTATTTCTACTCCGCCATCTTGGCTTCTCCCCCCGGTGAATTCTTTCGATAACTATTTTATCTTCTGATTCCAGGACTTCAGGACAATTTTCTTTGACAATCTCTTGGGGGATCTTCTTGCTACTTTTAAGACAGATAATCTCAGACATGTTATTTATATGGAATCATATCCATTCAAATCAGGTTAGTTGCTAACAAAAAAAGTGGGACACTGAGGCAAGTAGGCAAATATATTTATAATCCAAACAAGAAGTCTGGGTTAGGATGTGTATTTCCCTCAGTAATTTGGGGGAATAGGGTGGTAATGGTAATATCCTCTCAACAAAGGTTAGAAACCAGAGCTTACATTACCCTTACTCCACCTATCATTCTTCTCTTCCTTATAACCACCCTTCAAAAGAGGGAGGAACTGGGGAGTGTGAAAAAGAAAAAAAATGAATAAAAGAATGAGGATTGACCCTAATCCTACCATAGAGATTAACATCCTGGTTTGTTTGGTTTTCATTTTGTTTTGTTTTGAATAGAGCAACCTGGGGATAAGCTACACAGTCATAGTACCCTGGGTTTAAATATCATGCATCCCAACTCTCTGGCTCCACGCATGAGGAAAATTTGGCCCAGAAAAATATGAAGTAACTTCCCCAAGATCACAAGAATAATAAGCAGTCTATAATACAAAGGAGTTGATGAGTGGAAGAATTTTCTAAGAGGAAAAAGGGATTGGAAATTAAATGCTCTGTGTATGAGTTAAAACAAAAATCAAGAAGTATATTTTAAAAACAGAACACAAACCACTACTACCTGTTAGACACCAGAGTCTGAAAGTTATGGAGCTAGGGTAATAAGGTTTGGAATCATCTTTATAGGCAATGGTTTTGGAAAATCAGTCTGTTCCAAAGTTGTTTCCCAACTTCCTAAAAGCATTTGCTTTCTATCCCAAAGACAGAAGGTTGAAAGGGAATTTGAAGAGTGTAGAAATCATTCTAGTAGCTAGTGCCCCTCCTCTCAAAGGTTACAACCATCTTAACCACCTCCAGTAATGGTTTTGGAAAATAATATAGTTATTTAATGAGTTCTCCTTGAGATATTTTGCCCTCACCTTCCTACAGCTTGTAGACTGATGAAGAAGCTAGATTAAGTTTTGAAGTCATAACTGAGGAAATTCATCATCACATAATACAATAATAGCCAGTGGTGAAACTTTCTGTCCCAACTTAACTATAAGCAATGCATTTCCCTTTAAAATGGTGTTTTAAAAAATAGAAATTAATTTTGGAGGGTGGTCAAGAAAAGATCAAGTTTAGCGGTTTACTTGGAAAAAGTGAAAAAGAGAAGGTTCCCATGATCACCCTCCTTTAAAGGTCTTTCTGCCACATGAATGAATCCTCTGCTTCAATCACATGGTAACAGGTTTTCTGAAAATGATTTGTTTTGTTTTCTTTCATGGACCCCTTTGGCAATCTAGTGAAGCGTATGGATCCCTTTTCAGAATAATATAAAATAAAATACATAGAAAAGCAAATCTTCCTGAAAATTAAAATGTATTCTTTGTCCTTTCCAAGTTCATGGATTCCCTAAAATCTATCCATGGACTCCTAGGTTAAGAAATCCTGAAATAGAAAGCTAAGTGAGGGTCAAACAGTGAATCATACCAAGGAGTGACATGGTAGCTTTGCTAACAATACAGTTTAGGTTTCCTAACACTGTAAATCATTTTTCCCCTTTACCTTGGGATTTTTCCAGTTGCAAAAAGTGTATCATAAAATGCTAACAACTAAGAAAGATTGTTACAGATACACTACAAGAACGAAATATGAGGAAGTGATTAAGCTGCATATTGAAGGTAACTTGAAAATATGAGGGCTTTTTGTATATCCTTCTCTGCTTGCTTCCCCAACCAAATATATTCATACATATTTTATTGGTGAAGAGTGAAGGCATTCAGGATTGCTGCCTGGATTTGGACACCTCAGGAAATTTAATAAATAAAATAACAATTTGGTTTGAAAGTGGTTGGTTATAGTAAGTTGCTGGGTATGCATGCAGAAACAATATGAGAATTTTAACTAATGAGCTTTACTTAATTCATTCCTTCCAATAACCATATAAATGTATATGCTAACACACCCCTGAGGATATTTCACAAAAGTTACTTTATGGTACTTCACAGTGAATGCAATTAGAAAAGTGTTGCCAACTAATAAAATAATATCCACTTAAAATGAAAAGGCCATTCAGATGTTGAAGATAGACTAAAAGAGTTTGTATGTTACTAAATACTACATTGTAAAATAAATCTATGATAAAAAAATAAAAGCTTAGAAAACAACTTAATATCATAGGACTAGAGCTTGTAAAGCCAAGCAAAAGCAACTTCCAGGTTCGTATTACAAACATAGCAAACTCCATTTATTCAGTGACAAATTAAGGCAAGACATTCGCAGAAAATCAAAATACAGCATTCACCATGTGTAACTCAATAATTTAGTAAGTCCTCAATTCAATCACAAAGTACTAAGGTCCAAGTACTCCACCCCCAGCAATACATTCATTTAGTCAATCACAATGTCTTCTCTCTATTCAACTGGAGATTAGTTTCCAATCATAAACAAAGTACATTCATTTGTTCAGTCACAAAGCACAAAAATCAAAGTACTTCATCCCTGAATCACAACTGAATTACAATAATCATCAGTTACCACCAACTACCTTCTCAAAGAGGCAGTGGAGAGCACAAAGGCCATCTACCCCTGAGACACAAGGTTAAGATATCATCACAGCATTCACTACCCAAGGAGAGGTCTTTTCTTCATCTTGACCCAAGGCAAGTTCTTAGCAATCTCTGTTCCTGGGAAGACAAAGCTTAACAAAGCCACAATATATGTGGCAAGTGTCCTCATCAATTCACTCTCTGCCTGCAGTATAGTCTCAGTCCCCCTGAAAACCACAGCAAGACCCCCCTCCAGGATTTCTGTAAACATACAACAAGAAAACCCTCCTTCAGGGCTTCTGAACCAACAGCAAGGTTTCAGGAACTCTAAAACAACAGCACTGTCTTTTACCAGCAGATGAATCTGGCAAAGTAACTTCAAAACAGATAGAAAAAAATACCAGCACCACAGTCATGCCTCCTCAGTTCTCTGCAGCTCCAGGTGGCAGTTCTCAAAAGTCTTGGGCAGCTCCAACTGGCCCTCAGCAATCTGGGTGGCGGGCTTCAGCTGGCAGTTTCTCTCTCTCTCTCTCTCTCTCTCTCTCTCTTTCTGCCTTCATGATGCTCCTCCCAAAAGTTCTGGCCTTCTCTCTACTTGGGACTCTCTGTCCATGGCACCAGCTCCTCCCAGTTCAGCCCCTTCTCTTCACATCAAGTCCCTCCCACAAGTGGGATTCACAAGCTCTGGGCTTTAACACTTAACCTGAAAACCAAGGCAATGAAAGGGGATCTTTCAATTCCATTACCATTACAGAGCTTTAGAGCTGTAGGGAGCCTTTGATATAATCTAATCTAAGCACTTAATCTTACAGAGGAAGAAAATAAATATGTCAAAGGACTGGCCCAGAGTCACACAGACTCAGAGTAGTAAAACTGTGATTTGGACCCAGTTACCCTGATTCCACATTCCACATTCTTTCCATTGCACTACAAGTGAGACAGATAGACTAAATGCCCAGGCTGATATTTATTAAGTCTGACATACCCAGACTCTCTGAGACACAGTTTCCTCTCCAGGATACTTCCTAGAACATGAGCTTTAAAAGCATTTGTGAAGAATTGTTGAGTTATTTTCAATCATGTAAAATCCCATTTGGGATTTTCTTCCCAGAGGTATTGGAGTGGTTTACCATTTCCTTCTCCAGCCTATTTTACAGATGAGGAAACTGAAATAGACAGTATGATGTGACTTGCCCAGGGACACATAGCTAGTAAGTACATGAGGCCAGATTTGAACTCATGAAGATGCGTTTTCCTGATTCAAAACTCAATGTTAAAAAGAAACCCTTACTGCCATAGAACTCATAGAGATGAAATGTCTTTTTAAAGTCTAAAGAGAGAACATTACTGACACAGGTGGCCAGCTTTCCAGAATCCAAGTGAGCACACCATGACAATTTGCCATACCTAATGAATGCATATACCTTCTGAGGGTTAATTTAGGTTAGAAGGTAAACAGGGAAAAGACATCATAAGGAACTTATCGAAGTTGAACCATTTACATTCCTACATGGAAAAATGATAATTTTAACTGATGAAACTTCTCAGTATGAAAATAGCTGAAGGAAATAGAAGGCATATGAATACATATGTGAATGAGTGTATATATGTTGACAGGTATACATAGAGAGAGGGCACAGGACCAATTTAATAGGAAGGGATGATACTTAAAAGGTGAAATTAAGAGGTGAGAGAGGAATATAATAAGAGGATATGGGGAGAGACAGAATGGGGTAAACTATCTCATATAAAAGAGGCAAGGGTAAATGGTTACAATGGAGGGGAAGAACAGGAAGGCAAAAGGGAATGGGTCAACCTTATTCTCAATGAATTTGGCTCAGGGATGGAATGACATACACATGAAATAGGGTATCTCACCCTACAGGAGAGTAGGGGGGGATGAGAGGGGTGATGATGGAAGGGAGGGCAGGCTGGTGGGGAGGGAAGTTGGAAGCACCCACTTTTTTTTTTAAGCAATCGGGGTTAAGTAACTTGCTCAAGGTTACACGGCTAGTCATTATTTATGTGTGGGTGCTCATTTTCTGAGGCCGGATTTGATCTCGGGTCATCCCAACTCCGAAGCCGGCGCTCTTACTCACTGCGCCACCTAGCCGCCCCTTTTAGGGCAATTGGGGTTAAGTAACTTGCCCAAGGTCACACGGCTAGGTTTTTGTTTGTGTGGGTTAAGTGTATGAGGTCGGATCCGAACTCAGGTCCTTCTGACTCCAGGGCCACTCACTCCAGGGCTACTCACTGCGCCACCTAGCCACCCCCAAGAATTGGAAATTTTTTTTTTAAAGCAATTGGGGTTAAGTAACTTGCTCAAGGTTACACAGTCAGTCATTATTTATGTGTGGGTGCTCATTTTCTGAGGCTGGATTTGATTTCGTGTCATCCCAACTCCGAGGCCGGTGCTCTTACTCACTGCACCACCTAGCCGCCCCCCTGAAGCACCCACTTTTGAAAAGGGACAGGACCAAAGTAGAGAATAAAACAAGTGGGAGGTGGGATAAGAGGGAGGGAAATGTAATCAGTCTTTTTTTAATGATAATGTTTTGCATTAGCTACACATGTACAACCTATATTGAATTGCTTATCTTCCCAGTAAGGGTGGGTGACAAGGGAGGAAGGGAATGAATCTAGAATTCAAAGTTTTAAAACCAAATGTTTAAAATATATATATACTATTATTAATACTATTTTACATGTAATTGGGAAATAAGATATACAGGCACTGGGGCATAGAGATCCACCATGCCCTACTAGAAAAGTTGAAGGGGGGTATGGGGGAAGATATGGGAGACAGCAGATTGGAGGAGGGGATATCCTGTGGGACCTCTATTTTGGGGACATGGGTAGGGGAAAAATGGGGAGAAAATTTGTAACTCAAAATCTGGTGGAAATAAATGATGTTAACCACAATTTAATAAAGCATTTGAAGAAAAAACAAAATAAAACAAAACAAAACAAAATAAAATAAAATGAGCTAGAAAAACAAATGGCAAACTACTCCAGTGTCTTTACTATAAAAACCCCAGATGGAGTCACAAAGAGTCAGATACTACTGAAACAACTGAACACACACATATGTATGCATATTAAAGACCAAAATATTATTATTAAAAAAAATTCTTCACTGATGTCCCAATATATGCAGAATTATTCTTGAGTTTTCAAAAGCTATGACTGTAGAGTGCATGCTCGGTACCTAACTAAATGGTTTCAAGTATGGGCCAGTAATGGGAAAGACCCAGCTAAGTTTACAAAGGCATATTGGCAAAAGTTGGCCACCCAGTGAGAATTTTATTGTATGTTATATTTTTACCATATTAACCCAGGTTGGTCTACTAAGATGTAGAAGGGCTATAATCTACTTTGGTAGAGGAAATGCTTGCTGATAAAGCCCTAAATCATTTTTTCTCTATTGGAATCAGAAGAATATGAGGAAGGCAACCAAGATAATTACTTAACTGTCCAGTTACATATATAAAATGTATTAAATGAAGTGAAAAACTAATTCAGTTAGAAATGAACTAAATCTAATTATGTTTTTATGAAATAGAAGTTACCCAGACCATTTGTGGAAGTGGGGAGGAATGACCATTTTAATGTAGATCTGACCAATGCTTTACCCATATAGGTTCCAGTTTCAGGGAAGCATTACCGGGAACAAAAATCAGCACAGGTGCCATCAGACAGTGAAGATAATGCTTCCATGAGAGTGACTTCCAAGGGATAGTGCCTGTTAAACTGTCCTTTCAGAGTGAAGGGCCTTTGTTATTTCAAAGGAGCAGTTCCTTAGCCTTTGAGAGTATTATTGGGAGAAAGAGACTGAGAGAGACAGAAAGAGAGGGTGGAGAGAGAGAGAGAGAGAGAGAGAGAGAGAGAGAGAGAGAGAGAGAGAGAGAGAGAGAGAGAGAGAGAGAGAGAGAGAGAGAGAGAGAAAGAGAGAGAGGACTCTATCTCTAGCAGCCTATGCCAATGAATACCAAGGGTCAGTTTATGTTACACAAATATTTCCTTTTATCCATCAGAAACTTTTTTTTTCATTTCATTTCCTTGAATTCTCATATGATACATCTGAGTAATTAAGGACTCCTACTGATCTCCCTCACATTCAGTATTTAATATACTTTTTTTTCAAATTAAATAATTCTAATCTTTTTCATCTGACTTCACTTTATTGCCTCTACTTCCATGTGCCTTTAATTATTCTTATTACTCTTCTCTGGGCCTTTTATTTTTGTTTCAAATATAACCTTTCCCAGATGAGTTCAGGAAACCTGAATGCAAGATTCAAGGTGATGGCTGCTATCAATTTGTGCAACAATGCCATTGTAATATTTTCTGTGTTATTCAGTGTTTCAATGACTCCCAGTGTTAGACTCAGGTCATGGTGGGATATTTTTGTTCTTTTCCCACTGCTGAGCATTGACCAAGCAGCTTTATTGAGCTTCTTGCAGTGACGCCAAGATAATTTTCCTAAGAGGTTCATGCTAATTCAGAATCCATCCGTGTGCACTAATAATTTAATTAAATTAAATTTATAATCAGACTCAATATTAGCATCATGAATTGAACAATTCAGGGTCACATAGTTATATCTATTCCAGTTTTCTCTGCAAATTGGTTACCAGTTCACAGTTACTGTATGATAGGCATATAACTTGAAAATGAATGATGTATGTATATATATGTGTGTGTGTGTGTGTGTGTGTGTGTATACCTAAATATAACATAAAACATTTATTAATCACTTCCTGTGAGCCAAGCCACTCTTTTAACTTCCAGGAATGCAAATACAAAATTAAAGATAGTTCCTAATCTCAGTTATATTCTAATAGGTGAAAACAACCAATATGAATGAGTGGTAGTAAGTGAGGGGTATTTTGGTTTAGAAAGTTTTAGGGATGGGAAATGAGTCTATAAGGGAGTAGACTGACATACGCTTCCAGGAACAGTAACAGGCTTCATTTGATTATGGTTCCAAAACTGGAAAGGGAAAGGGTTTGATGACAGTTGGAAAGGAGATAGCCAGGGAGTGAAATGAAGTGTGGCTGTAGCTGGCCTAAATAAAGGTACCTTGCTGCCACCAAGCAAGATTATAGAACCCCCAGGTGGGAGTTCCAAAGATGAAGGAGTTAAGTCCTCCCTGGTTTATGGTTTGGACTGCATGTCTGCTGGAAAGGAAATGACAAGGGAGTAAATCGTATTGTTGTTTAGTCATGTCCAGCTCATTTCCCCTTTTGTGGTTTTCTTGGCAAAGATACTGGTTATTTGACACAAAGATGCTAGTTTGTCATTTCTTCTCCAGCTTATTTTACAGATGAAGAAGCTGAGGCAAACATGGTTAGGTGACTTACCCAGGGTCACACAGCTAGTAAGTGTCCGAGGCTGGGTTTGAATCCAGGTCTTCCTGACTCCAGGCCTGGTGCTCTATGTTCACTGAACCATCCAGCTGCTCTGTTTATTTATTGTTCTTCAGTCATACAATTGTGTTGAGCTTTTTGTTTTCTTGGCAAAGATACTGGAGTGGTTTGCCATTTCCTTCTCCAGTAAGTTAAGAAAAACAGAAGTTAAATGACTTGCCCAGGTTTACACAACTAGTAGGTGTCTGATGTCAGTTTTGAATTCCTGTCTTTGTAACCCCAGGCCCAACACTCTTATCTGCTGAACCACCTGGCTACTTCCTGTAAAGAATATATGAGAAGGTTTTATCAAATTCAGAAAATGGATGCTAATATTATCAATATTCGGATGTGAGCATTTACATCAATTTTCTCTGGGAACATAATTTCTTGGAAATGAAAAAGTTTAGTTCTCATGCTCTCTACAGATATTAGGAATGACTTCCTGTTCTTTTAGCTAGCCCAAACATGACCAATTAAGGCTGTGTTTAGATCACATTGAAACCACCAGATTGGTCCCCTTCTCCACCAAATTGGCCACATCATCCATGAAGATTTTCCTTTAAAATAAAAGTGGTAAAAACTTTCAGTAGTACCAGTATCCATGACAACTTAGTAAACATACCATTCCAGCAATAACTCTAAAATTAATTCTACTGGGCCTAAGTTGTCTCATATATTGATCAGGTTAAAAACTAGACAACCTCACAAAGCTTTACAGGATGAATAAATTGGACATATCTTAGTATTTAATTAAAATATGCAACTTAAATTCCATGTCAACATTTTTGTATTTCACTTTAAGTCATGCTCTATCTGCTCTCTTGAATCATACTGTATATATGATATACAATAATACAATATATAATCATATTGTATTTTATGTACATGATAGAGACAAGGGATCTCTCCTATAAAATGACATGTGCCCCAACTCCTGCATGTACTTTGCCTTGAAATTCATGTCAATCTATGGGTAGTGGTAGAACTTATACTTTATGTTTAAGTTGCATTTGAGCTTTTAAAAGACTTCTAATGCGTGTATTCATTCAGCTATATTTATGTTCCTTTCTTTTCCTTCTTTTTCTTTCTTTCTTTCCTTCTTTCTTTCTTTCTTCCTTTCTTCCTTCCTTCCTTCCTCCCTTTCTTTTTCTCTCTCTTTCTTTCCTTCTTCCTTCCTTCCTTCATTCCTCCCTTTCTTTCTTTCTTTCTTTCCTTCCTTTCTTCCTTTCTTTCTTTCTCTTTCTTTCTTTCTTTTTTTCTTTCTTTTTCTTTTTTTTGCAAGACCTGTGATTTCACTGTTTCAGCAAACTCCTAGTGAAAAACAAAAACAAAAAAACAAAACAAAACCCCTCTAACCAATGTAGACCAGTATATGTCACACTAGACAGCAGCCTTAGAAAATTGTCTGGAGCTCCTGAGAGGCGAGCAGAATTACCCAGGGCCACACAGCCATGATGTGTCAGTACAGGACTTGACCCCAGATCTTCCTAGCTCTCTATGTTACTCTGCCTTCCGCAGAATTCCCACCTTCTAGTAACTAAATTTTGGGGAGCCGAGTGATGTTGAAAAGACTTCCTCCATCAACATAATGTTTTTATAAATCTTTAAATTCACACATAAAATAGTAATAATTTGATTCTGTAATAACAACCTAAAGGAGAAAAAACATCTACTATAGAAGAGAGCAAGGTAGAGAGTGAAAAGGGTCCTGGATTCAAATCCACCTCTCCCACTTAGTAGCTGGGCATCCTTAGATACATCACTTTGGATCTTAGAGGTAAAAGGGACCTTGGTGGTTCTCTCCACTAACCCATTATTTTACAAGAGGGGAAAATGAGTCCTAGAAGGTTTATGTGAACTGCCCAGTGTCATACCAGGAGCCAGGAATCAAACCACAGGCCCCTGACTTCAAAAGTAGAGCTTTTGCCATTATACCATGCTACCTCTTTCAGTGAACCTCAGTTTCCTCATCTGTAAAAAGAGAATAATTAAATTTTACTGCCTGTTTCACAGGGTTGTTATGAGGAGCGTTATAGCACCTTGTACACTTTTAAGCAATATGTAAATACTAGCAGCTATTATAAGCTGATATTCAAAACAAAGCAGAAATTTGGGTGGTATTCCAAATAACTTGAGATCTTTTAGGCATCCAGTGTAGGGAATTCATGTGAAATATATGTGTGTGTATTTGTGTGTTTTTATGTCTAAATTATATACATGGGCTACATAGATTGTCACTCCTGGGTTTGAGTGATGTGAATAGTCTTTAATATTGCACAGTGTGCATCAAGCCTGTGTTGTCTATCACATTGAATTTGGATCCAGAGTAACTAGATACTAATATTAGCTCTGTGACCTTTAACTAGTTGCCTAACTTCTTTGTGCCTCATTTTCTCTTGCCTATAAAATATGTATGATAAAAGCTGTCATACCTATCTTAAAGGGGCTAGCAAGGATCAAATGAGATGATGTATGTGTAAAAATGCTTGTCAAATTATAAAGAACTTTTCAAATACCAAACCTCTTATCAGTGGACTCAAAGATAACATGACATATTGTCATGCTATATAGGGGAAAGACTGTGAGGTTCAGTTGAAGGAATTAGCATTATTTAGCCTGAGTAATAAAATAAGTGGGGAAGCATTTTTCTGTTGTTTTATGTAAAATATTTTAAAAGAAAAGAAAGCCCATAATAATTTGTATTACCTATTCCAAGAAATAAAAAGATAGTAACATTTATAGCAACAATTAAAAATAATAATAAAAATAATTCTATGTACTTTCATATGTGTATGTTATCTTTTTATTCTGTTCTTTCTCTTGAGTACTATTACTCTAGAGTATTTGTATATGTCTAGCTGAAATCCACAACTCATTAAGGAACCACATTGAAGCTTTCCTGGTGTGTGTGTATGTGTGTGTGAAACCTTTTAGAATTATCCATCCATTTATGTGGCCCCTGTAGCTTCTATCTGCAAGTACAAATGGTCTCCACATCTCAGGACTCCAGCAATGTCACAAGCAAATAGTTGTGCTTCTGATAGTTAGATGTTGCCTCATCCTCTGAAAAAAAAAGTATTATTTCTTGCCAGAAGTGCAATTAAAGCAAGATTGCTTTATAGTTCTGCCTGTTCTTGGTTTATGCACCAACTAGGTTCATATGTAAGAATGTGATTCCTCTACAGTCAACCATGACTTTTCTGCTCCCTCTTCATGACTGGACTTGGTGTTTTTGTCCAAAATGTAAGGAATACATCATCATCATCATCATCTTCATCATCTTCATCACCATCAAGTACTTTAAGATTTACAGAATACCTCATTGATTATGTCAATTGATCCTCACAATGAGTCTATGAAGTAGTGGCCATAGATTAATAAAATGAATCAAACAGAGATTAAGTGATTTGCCCAGTGTCACACAGTTAGTAAGTGTCTGAGGCTGGATTTAAACTCAGGTCTTACTGATTTCAAGTCCAGCACTATCCACTACATAACCTAACTTCCTCATATAACCTAACTTCCCCTGTATATAAAAGGAAACATGGCATACTAGATGGAGTCTAGGCTTGGATTCAAGAAGCCCAGGTTTAAATTCTGTCCCAGATACTAACTCTGTGACCTTCAGCAAGTCCTCTAACTTCTCTTTGCCTCAGTTTCCTCATACATAAAATGTGGATTATACAAGCATATACCTCACAGGCTTATTGTGAAGATCAAAACAGATAACGTATCTAAATTGCTTTGTAAATCCTAAAAGTGCCATTTAAGTATGAACCAATCAGAGATATGCAGTAACTTGACTAAAAGCTAATAGTGACAGAGTTGAGACTAGAAGCCAAATTTCCAGACCCCCATTGCAATATTCATTCCACTCCCCTATACTGCCCTGACCCAAATATGCTACTTATCTCTTTGTATACACTCATCCTGGCATAAATGAAATGAGAATATAAAAAAACAATTTAGTGAGGTTTCTGAATTGGCTTTGGCCATTCTCTTCTCTTTTTCCCCCTCTTCTCCTGCTTTTTGGACACGTCATTGTTCATTTTATATATCTAAAAGAACAGTAGCCCTGGGAAAAGGCACAGACGGGATTTGATGTAAGACTTAAAATCATTCAACAATAATGTCCTTTAGCTGGCATACCTTTCAAAGATCAGTGGAAAGGAAAAGGATGAAATAGATCAAGTGAGATTTGAGAATATCTTTTGCTTTATCTGCACTTGCCTCACTTTTATCACAGAACTCATAGACCGCCCTCTAAAACACTCATTTTTTTTTTCTAAAATTATTCCAGCATCAATTATCTGAGTGATTGGGTAGCCCTCTGACCCAGTTTTTTAAAGAGTAGCTTTCCATTCTAACTTATGTGTCCCAAGTGCCTTAATCAATGCCACTGTAGGCAGATGATTATGAGGCTTTGTTATAAAGAAAAGCAGTACAGTGAAAGGTTGCTGCTAAGAACAACATGGCAGCATTTCACTTACAAAGACAACTCGTGGCAAATTCTATGTGAGTGAGATTAGTGGGCATTGCTATTCTTTAGCTGCCAGGTGGAAAAAATCTCTGACTCTTGGGGCGGCTAGGTGGCGCAGTGAGTAGAGCGTCGGCCCTGGAGTCAGAAGGACCTGAGTTCGGATCCGGCCTCAGACACTTAACGCACACACAAACAAAAATCTAGCCGTGTGACATTGGGCAAGTTACTTAACCCCAATTGCCCTCCAAAAAGCAAAATAATAATAATAATAATCTCTGACTCTTCAGCAAATAAGATGGAGATCTGTCATTATTAACTACTGAGAAGAAATATTTATTGAATATTATGGGCACCTTTCCTACCACTGGTTATTAACCATCAGTAGTTTTTGTCACGGGGTTGTTCTTCACAGCCTCTTGCTTGGGAAATTGACAAAAGATCCATATTATGAGAGTAAGTTATATATTGCAGCCTTAAAATGATTTTGCCTTTCTAGACACTGAAGTTTAAAGAAAAAGGCCAGTGAAAAAACGACCCCCTGTGTCAATTTCTGTGCTTTTAAAATGATAGCTCTGTGGAGAGTTTTATTTATTTTAACTTTTGCTCAATTAACAAACATTTATTTCCCCTCTCTCCCACCAACTGGATACAGAAAAAAACAAAACTCTTGTAATATCAAATTTAGCCAAATGAAACAAATTCCTTCATTGGTCAAGTTCAACAAAGACTCATTTTATATCTTGAACTTTGTCACAAGGTGGGTGGTACACTTCATCACTGAGCCTTTAGAATTGTGCCTGCTCATTGAACTGATCAGATTTCGTAAGTGTTCTTTTAAATTCATCTTACACAGCTTTTGATATATTTTCTATGCTGAACATTTTTCTCAGGCTCCCATGAATACAGTGAGGAATAAACTGCCTTTCTTTTTTGGCATAATTTCTCAAATGTTTGATGTGTTACTGATATAATGATTACCCACAATAACTTTCTCTTACTGTTGACTTTCACATACCCTGATCAATTATATGTTATATGGTGAATCCAATTTTTTTATCCATAAAACCGCCATTTTCTTGGGATGGTAGCAGCCATCCAAATAATTTGTTCAGTAGCCACACCTGCCTAATTTAATAGGATGTGCAGCAAATAAATGAGTAGGCAGCATTTTCTCCAAAATGGACTTTGATTTTTAGTTAATATATTATTAATTTCTTTTCTGAACTCTCTAGAAAAAGTAAGATTTATTGTTCAACATTTTATAATTTGAATTACTATTAGTGTTTTTCATTAAAAAGAATTTCTCCAAAATAATTATTATGAAGGGGAACTGGCCCCCAAATTTCTCATTGTAAATCACCAACAGACTTTGTTGAGTTAGTCACTACTACAGTGCAAAGCATCTCAGTGTCTGCTGCGGTAACTAGAAACTGTGGCTCCTAGTGAATGGAAATGAATTAAAAGTATTTCAGATAGTGATAAGGATATGAGTGCAGCAGAACCACATGGTCAAGAGAATAATAGGGGAGGTATGACCATATGATATCCATTTCCCCTCTCAAGCAATCTATTAGTTCCAACTAGTCATTTTGTAGCATGTGTTGCTGGCAATGGGGAGACAAAATGTTATTACATGGATTGTAGGAAGGTGGTAGTAAATGGACCAGGGATTATTTGGACTGAATATCTGATTTTGACAAAGACTTGAGTCAAATCTGGCTATACATTAGACAAAAACATTTTGGTTACCTAATGAATCCTTTAATCACTAGCAGAAGGGCTTAGGATGACTACTAATGGGATGGGAAAAATCAATTTCCCACTCTTTTCCCTTTAGTCCAGAATTTCATTTTTTTCCTTTTACTGATCTTCCCTCTTCCCTCTAGTACTTTCCCTGTTTCTTCAGACTACTTCTGCCCAACTATGATGTTCACTCTTCTTGGTCATTAATATCCAAATAGAAATTTTAGGTTCAGTAACTTCCCATTATAATCTGCCTCAGTTCCTCTCTGGAAATGAATCGTTCTATTTTCCAAGGCCTAGGACATAGGATGACAAATGGTTAAGACTTATACAAGAGGGAGAGGACTAGTAAACTTTTTGTCTTGCCTATCCATTTTTAATATATGGATATATTGCTATATTATTTTAAAGTTCTATTTTATTATCTGCAATGAACAAAATCAATTTTCTCTCCCTTCCATCATCCTTCACCATTGAAAAAAAGAAAAACAAAAGCCTTGTTAAAAAATGTCTCATTCTGCAGCCCAAGTTCATCACTACTCTGTAAGGAGATAGATATTCTTCTTCATCCTCAGTCCTCTATAATCAATGTTGATCATTGCATTGATAAGAGTCCTTATATGTCAAATTAACAGAGAGGACTCAGAGCAAGAAGGCTGTAAGAATGAGGAAGTAGGTTATGAACCAAGTGCAATCCATTCATCCCCAATAAATGCCAGGTAGCATTTGCCTTTAAAGGCAGCATGCTACCCCAGAAATAATGGTGTATTTTGGTATCAGACAACCTGAGTTCAAATCCTTACTCACCCTCTTACAATCTGTGTACTCTTAGATGAGTTGCTTCCCTCTGAGTTTCAATTCTCTCATCTATAAAATGAAAAAGTTGGACTAAGTGATGCCTGAAGTCTCTTTCAACTTTAAATATATTAGTTTATGATCTTTTCCTACCCATTTTTTTTAAAACTAAAGAAACAAAGGCCCAGAGAGAAGTGACTTGTCCAAGGTCACTGAACTAAATAATAGCAGAGCTTGGACTAGTACCCTGGTCCCCTGATTCCTATTCCAGTGTCTTTTCCATGACAACATGCTATAGCTTAAGCCAACTTGACTACCAGAAATCAACTCAAGCGTATTTTCTACTGATAATAGGATGTGTGTCAATATCAAAAGATTAATACCATACTTTTTAGGTCCTATTTGGTCTGCAACTGCTTATGAAGCAAAGGCTTTGCCTGATCCTATTGTTAAACACAAATACAGACTAAATCGCTGTATTATTGAACATGAAAAATCTTAATAGTAAATAGATCACATCTTCCAAAGAAAAAAAGGTACCATTTTTAACCTCATTTTCCTGAGAAAACTGAAGTAGTTTGACATGAGATCACTCTTCCTCCCTTTTTTAAGTCTCAAAACCCTTTGATATCATCTCTCACTGTCTCCTTTCTCTTAGCCTATGACAAAGAAGTGGTCCTTCTTGTCAAGATCAGTTCCTGTATATGTGCACTTGATCCCATCATTTTTCATCTTCCCAACAGATTGCATCCCTTCTCATTGCCTTTATCTCTTAAAGCTTCTATCAGTTTTTCCCTACTACCTTCAAACATTCCCATTTCCCCTAATTTTACAAAATAAAAGTAGATCCTAGAGTTCCCTCAAGTCATCATTCTCTATTTCTCCTTTCTCTTACAGTCCAAATCCATGAAAAGACTGTCTATACTCACTGCTTCCATTACATTTCTTCTTATTTCCCAATCCAAGGTTCTCTCCTGGTCCTTTTTCTCCCTTCATGCTCTCTCGGTAATCTCATCAGGTTCCATAGGTTTACCTGTCATATAGCTCTCATATATCATATATTTTAACAATTATATCAGGATTCACAGATATGTTATATATATATATATATGTAATCTGTCTGTGCAGATATATGTATATAATATGCGTGTTTATGTATGTATGTGTATATATTATGTGTGTGTGTGTGTGTGTGTGTGTGTGTGTGTGTGTGTGTGTGTGTGGAGAGAGAAAGAGAGGGAGAGAGAGAGAGAGAGAGAGAGAGAGAGAGAGAGAGAGAGAGAAAGGTAGTCTATCCTCCTGATATCTTCAGTCTACATCATCAGTTATCTGTTTTCTTGGAGACATCTTCAATTCAGTGTATCCAAAAAGTAAGGCCATCCCAGGTTTCTAATTAACATCCTGAATTCCTCAGTCTCACCCCACATATCAAGCAGTTGCCAAATATTACCATTTCTACCTCTACTACATCTCTCAGATCTGAGCCCTTGTCTCCACTCTCACATTTACTACCTCGATTCAAACCCCCATCACCTCTTGCCCAAATTATTGTGACAGCTTTCTAATTGGTCTTCCTGCCTCAGGCCTTTCAAAATTCTTGTCCAACTTCCACACTGCTAACCAAAATAAATTTCCTTAAATGGAGATCTATGTGACTCCTCTACTCAATGAACTCTATTCCAGTTACTTTTAGGATAAAATAAACCACCCCTTATGTAGCTTTTAGAGCCCTACAGAACATGGTCCCAAAATATCTTTCTGGCCTTATCAGATATTACTCCTCTTTTTACATTTGATGATCCAGCCAAAGTGGTCACTCTATTCCTCACACAGGATATTCCTTCTTCAAATTCTGTGCCTTTGCTTCATTAAAAAAAAGCCCAACTGTGAAAAGGGGCTGTATGTTTTCTTGAAACAAAGCTGTCATGTTAAAGATTGATTTGTGCCCTAAATAAATTGTATAAAAGGGAGATATGTCAGAATTGGGGGAATAAGAGATTCTGTACATCTGAACTGGTGAATTGGGAGCAAGCCCACTGCAAAGGGAGATTTAAGCTATGGCAGAGACTGAAGATATTGAGCAGAATCATTGGCTACATAGGCGTCATGGAGAAGAAGGCCCAGGCTGATGGAAGTCCCAAGAAAAGATGGTTCTTTTCTTCCTTATGCCTGTCTATCCATAAACACTACACTGTAATCAGCTGCTTCATTACTCAAATGTTTCAGTGAACTGAATTTTAGCTCATGCTTGAAGAGACAATCATTAACTAGTGATAGATAAAAATGCAAGATTAGAAAGAGAGCTCCAATTCTGCCTAGATGGTATGGGCTGAGTGATTGTGCCTGAACTCAGAACTTTTCCTCTAAAATAAATCTCCTAAAGCCAAAGAGAAGGGCACCAAGTAGAACTTAGAAATCATTACATTATTCTCTAGGCTTAAAATGAGATAATGAATTGTAACAGTCTTTCACACACACACACACACACACACACACACACACACGCACATGTATTTATCATGTCTTCTTTTAGAATGTAAACTTCTTGTGCGTAGGGATTGTTTCTTTTTTTTTTTTTTTGGACTTATATTCATGTAGTGGGCATTTAATTAATACTTATTGATTGATTGGTTTTTAGTTGATGATCTAAGGAGATCATTTCAAAAAGTCTATTCATCCAAGGTCATGTTTTCTTTTTTCTTGACTGGAGCATACCCAGCATTATCCTAAGCACCTTTTTACTTCTGAATAAGATAATTCAATCTATTATGTCAATTATGGGAATGTAAAAAGGTTTGTAATTTCATCAGTTTAGGGAATTCCAGCCTATCTAAGATTTAGGAGAGAAGTTCCAGGTTATTGCCTAAGGCATGAAAAAGTTCAAGAGACTGACCTTTTTGTCCAAATGGAATTTTAACCTGACGTTCTTTACTATAAACCCACTACTGGATCCACTATGCCATACTGTTAATAATAATAGATAAATTATTTTCATTAATATGGCTAAGAAATAACTTCAAATTATGAAGGCATGCTTTCTAATCTTTATTTTGGAACAATACTTTTTAATGTCATAAAATATTAATAGCCATTCAAAATATGAGATGCAGATCAAGATTACTTATTTTAATACATAGTTCAATGAAAATAAATTAATGAAATACTGACCAAAATTAAGTTCATTTAGGGAGATAATATTACTGACCCCAGATTGTTTCTCCCCTCCCACCCCCAGAGAGATGAGTGAATTTATAGTAAGCCACTCATACTTTTCTTGTTTCTTCTTGAGATCAACATGTCTGCTTCTTGCAATATCAGACTATTGTAAGACATGTGGGTTGTAGCCAAAGTTTTTGACTCTGCAACACTATATAAAAAGTGTGGCCTTTTTCTGAACAACTGAGTGAAATATTTGCAGCAAAACTGAAAATATCTTCCCCTAAACTAAGTTTTCTTGGAACAAAAGCCAGGTTTCTAGTACTTCTGCAGTTATTCATATATTTGGCTTCTATTTCTTCATTCTCTATTAATAATCTCTTTAATACTGGTTTAAGGGATTTTGCTCTTGTGAGTGGGCACTACATGTACTATTGGTACCTTTTATGTGGCTTTTTCCTAATATTAAAAGCCTATCTTCTTTTGCTTTCATTCCTCTTTTGTCCCTACTGCACTGAAGTAGGAAAGATTTCTCTTAAAGGCATTGTGCTCTGGGCAGTGGGGTTATCAAGTGCCTTTAAGAGAACCATTTCCCTCTTGTATTAATCATGTCATATTTTCGTATTGCAGATTTCTTTTCAATGAAACAAACATGTTTATATAAGTCATGGTAGCACTATCCTATCAACATTTCAATTCAACAAGCATCTATTAAACACTGTGTTTTCCATTAATTCTAGGAGCTTCTTGGCTTGTCCCTCATAAACTGACTACAGTCCCATCCTGGCCAGATAACAGTAAAACTAAAACAGCAGTTTGTTTGTTTGTTTGTTTGTTTGTTTCAGAAAGATTCCTGGCTTTTCCTATGCAAGCTGCAGGGTTGGGAAAGAGTTGACATCTTCAATTGTCTGTTGTAAGGAATGAGTTGATTTCCAAGTGCCTGGGCCCATTGGGCCCTGAAGATTAAAAGACAAAAATAAAACATTCCCTATTCTCAGTTCTAATGGAGGACCTTAGATAAGAAGGGAGCATGACAAAACCAAAAGGAGAATTGGCTCTGGCCTCACAAGAGCTGAGTTCCAATTTTGCTGCTATTGTTTACTACCTCACTTAAGTTCCCCAGGCCTCAGTTACTGTCATTGTAAAAAGAAGGAGTGAGAATGGACTTAGCTTTTCTCTGAGATGCCTTACAACTCCTATCCTAGGATCCTATTCTGCTGCTATCATATCCCAACCCACAACTAAGGCATGTTGCAAGTATTGGGATGTAGCAGAGAAACCAGCAAGTAAAAAGTTTATTTTCTGAGTTTCTATGCTGACTGCCCTTTCCTGTATTAAATCAAGAGTTTTTCTCCCACTGGGAAGTTAAGAAGCAGGTGTGTAGCACTTAATGAACTGCAACAATTCGGGCCTGTTGGTGTGGCAAATAGATTGTGATATTCATTTCCAATTAAAGTTCTTTTGCAAAGATCAATGAAGCAAATTTTCACAAATTGAATCACAGTAAACTAATAAACAAAATTCTCTCAGCCTGTTGATGGGAAATTATTATTTCCTTAACATTTAAAATCCTATCACATCATTCATTATAGGATTCAAGGTCTAGAAAGGAGCAAGTATTCATTTACTCATATTTTTCCATTTTATTTTCCATTTTATTTTATAGATGGGACAGAGAACATTAACCATCAGTTAGAGCAGTTCCATGAGAGCATGTCATTCTTGATTTTTTTTCCTTGATCCATGACCATTAAAAAAAGAGACTAAATAACACAGTTGTCCTAATGATTAAAAGGTGTGATCTTTAGCAAATTAGAAAAGAAATCATGGTAGAATAACCTTTAATTAATGAATTCGCTGTATATATTTACATCGGGAACAAAAGAGTTTGTGGATAAAAGAGTGAAGCATAAGCTTTTGCCTCTAGAAACATTGAGGTACTTCAGAAAAATTAAAATGTTAATTTGGCACGCTTAAATGTCACCGGTGTGTTCATAGAATACACTAATGTTATGATATTCGTTTTCAAGAGCCCTCTCACCTTTCACCTCCCCCTGAGATTTCTTTCAGAGTATTTCTCAAAATAACATTATGAATTTTAATTTTACTAGTATCTTAAAGTTTTTCAGTGTCCCTAATAAACAGAAGATGGCTAAAATGTACCTCTCCATGAAATAAAGGGTAATAGAGTCAGGACCATTTGCAAAACAAAACACTTGGTCTTGAGATGAAATTGATTTTTTTAAGGCTTCTGCCTCTAGAAAAATGCTTATAACTTACAGGTTTTCTTCAAATGTGTCCAGCCCCTTTCTTTACCCCTTCAAAATTCCTCCAAGGACAGTCTAGTAGTTCATTGGCCCATAGAACAGATTAAATGAACTGTGGCTCATTTCTAGATAAAGGAATGTGACATCAGTCACCTCTCACCTGCTGAAGTATTATGGAAATGGACCAGATTGGCTTTCTAGGATTTGTTCCATATGTTCCAGCCAAAAAGAAAACTGGAAAATTGACAGCAATAGCTAGCCTCCCCTTTAAATGCCTCCTGTCTTCCCTTCCATTGATCCCACCATTACCTCCAAATGCTTTTCCCCTACCCTTTTTCCTCAGCTCTTCCTTTTACCTAGTCAACTTGGTTGGAAAGAACCTTATGGAATAAACTAGTCCCTGTTGACCCTTAAGTTTTTCTCTATCCCAAGGACATGTGCATTTAAATAAAAACAATGCCAAGACCCCAAAACAATAAATCTTTAATATTTCAGTTCATCTTCCTAAAGCACAGGTGTGATGGCCATTTCCTGGGTCAGAAAATCTCCAGTGGTTCTGTTACTTCTAGGTTTAAAACAGAAAATCCTCTGGAATTGAAAACCCTTTGATCCCAACCTTCCTTTCCATACTGATCTGACATTATTTCCCCTCTTTCTACTCTACCTCCCTGCCTTGAATCTGGAATGTTCTCTTGGCAGCTCATGCTTTCCCTTTGTAAAGTCCCGTGTTCCATCAAAACCCAGATTGTGCCCCACAATATAATAGAAGGCCTTTCCTTACCCCTCTAGCTGCCCTTCCTCCTCTCCTCATATCCAAAATTACTTTGCATTTACTATATATATAAAATTCCATATAGGAACTGGCCCTGTGACCCTGTTAATATAGGGAAGCCCCAGGTGGGTTAGGTCTCCCAAACCAAGGCAGATTCTGACCTTCTCTGTAATGACATCATTTTATAGAGTTGCCCAAAGAACGGAGAGTTGCAGGCACTGGCTCTGGGCTGCATAATTAGAATGGATCAAAAGTTGAATGTGAATCCACGTCTCCCCCACCCCCACAGACTGTGGATAAAGGCCATCTGCCACACTGCCTCTCCCTATATTATTTTGTGTACACTTACATGTTTTGGCCCTTTTCTCCCAATATGATGTAAGCTTCTGTGTTTATAGGGCCTAAGGGCCTAACACAGGGCCTGGCATCTAGAAAGGGGCTCAGTAAATGCTTGGTGAATTAAACTCTATTGCATTGGTGGCATTGCAATACCCCCAAAGGCTGTTGGGTATGGACTATACTAGAACTGCTCATGTCTCAAAGGCCCCAGTGCCATCCTGGTACTACCCATGTTACATAATAGATGCTTCATCTGTCTTTCATTATTGTTAGCCTGAGACAGCTAAACCCTGCCAAACAGAGTAAACTCCTTTTTACTCTACTTGAGAAGAATGAAGGACAGAGGTGTCTACTGCACCTTTCTTGTTGATCAGCCTCCTAGACTGTGGACTAGAGGCAGCTAGGGAGATGGGGTGCTGAACCTGGAGTCAGGAAGGTTTGAATTCAAATGTGACCTCAGGGATTTACTAGATGCATAATCTTGGATATATCACTTGCCCTCTATTTTTTCTGTTTCCTCATCTGTAAAAATAGGGATTATAATAGTAGCACCTACCTCCCCAGAGTTATAAGGATCAAATGAGATTATCTGTAAAGCGCATTGCAAATGTTAAAGTGTACTCTTGCTGTCTTCCTTCTCTCTCTCTCTCTCTCTCTCTCTCTCTCTCTCTCTCTCTCCCCTCTCCCCACGATTGAGCACGTGCGCGCATGCGCACACAAACACACACACACACACACACACACACACACAATCTCAGCCACTAATATTACCTTTATATAAAGCATAGAATGTCCAGTTAGGTTATTGGGTTAAGAAATTTTAAAAATATTAAAAGAAAAATATCTATAAACTTTCTGAAGGCTAACATCAATATTTCAGTATTTCTCAAGTATAAGCTTCCAATAAGAAATTAAATATCAAGGTAAAATTATAACTTTTTGTTTAATTCTGAGCTATGTTTATATAAGCTCATCCATGACTATGTATACCCCTATGAATTTCAGATTGCACCAATACATTTTTTTGTGCGCAATTAAATTTAATAATGGCAAAGTGGACTTCATTCCTTCATTAATCAGTCTGTTAGATCATTCAAATCATTCAGTTATTTTGGTCAATTCAGCTGAATAAAATTTGAAAAATAAAAACAACTTCACCAAGTCTATTATTACATAAAAGTAACTTGGGGTTCTATTTGTTCTGTCACTTAGTTGAACTAATAGTACCTGGTAGACATATCCATTGTATTTTTGTTTTTGACAGGTTACTAAAATATGAAATTTTCATTAGTAAGTACCATGCATGCATGGTAGACCCTTGTTCTCATTAGATTTTCCATCTGGTATTCTTAACCATCTAAATGCACTTTGAATAGTAATTATTGCTTTTTTCTCTAGAAGTCTTCAGAAGGAACCCCCTTTATCCTAATGTTCATGCCTATGGAATTGACTTCCCTTCCAAATTTGACAAATTCCTAGGTTGTCAGCCTTCAGGGCATGGAGCAAAGGGCCCATCTGGTTTATCAGTCACTTGCTTGATTGATACAGAGAGAGAATCAGCAGGTTAAGCTGTAGATCATGGAAAAGAAATACCTGACAGTCAGTTAATTCTGTGACATCTCTGGAAATGTCCCCACAGACTCTAGTTTCAAAACATCTTATAAATAAAAAATAAAAATGAAAAGCCATTTGGCTAGGCATTAGTTTGATTTATTTTGAACTTCTAGTGTGAAACATTCAAAACTATCAGATTTATGCTGAAAGGGATTATATATTGATATAATTTTTGATAACTTTCAGGAATTTTCAAGAAAGTATTAAACTGAAGTGTCCTTTATGAATAATATGCAAGTCAGCTTCCTAAACTAAATTTTTAGACTGTTTTCCCCATTTGTAATGTTGTGAAGAGAATAAGAGTGAGATGAGATGTGGGTTTTAGATAAATTTAGATGTGGATTTATTGATCAAGCCTGTGACTACCTGGAGTATACACTCAAATCATGCAGCCCTGAATTGGGGTATAGGAAATGCTTATAAAGGCAAAAGCCACAATTGGGGAGGGGAGCTAGCATAAGCAATGACATACAGAAGCCAAGCACAGCCATTGGTTGGATCTGTAGCTCAGGGCTAATTTGGGAATCATGGCACAACATCTCACAGGGGTCCCTCATAGAACAGGGTAAAGGGTACAGGGTAGAGGGCACAGGGGGAGTGGAATTCCCAGAACAGTCTGGGGTCATAGAACAGGTCAGGATCATGTTCTGGGCAAAAGGTGTGGGGGGCCTTGCTTGGTCAGCATCCCAGAACAAGTGGTCTCTTGCATGAGATAGACTTGCCCCATGATCTCTATACAGATTTGCACCATAACCCTTATATGAAATGGTGCTTCAAGGCTTACTGATTTAGGGAAGTACTAACTCAGGGAAAGATAAGGGAGCAGGGGACTATGCCTTGGGTGATTCACTTTACTCAGGACTACACCTTTAAGTTATTACAAGCAATTCCAGGATTTAGGATAGAGACAAAGACAAATATAAAAGGACTTAATGGCGGGCTCCAAATCAGGTGGCATGTGATTTGGGTTACTTTACAACAGTAATATTGAAAGTTCAAAGATAAGTACTGGTAGCAGCAAGCACCCTCGCATCCCCAGGATGGCTGCCAACACAGGTTCTTAGATCTGCTTTTCTAAAGAAAAGCAACTCAAAATGGGTTAATAATCTTGCTTTAATCAAACATATGTCATTTACCTAGTTCAGGGGGGAAAAGTCAGCATCGCAGACCAGAGAATACAGAGGTTGCAAGCAGACAAAAAAATACAGACAGAGAAACAAATCAGCAGACAAGCTTCCAACTGTCCAACCATTATATCCATACCTAGTCAGTTACCAGAGAGGGAAGCACCAATATCTGGGTTTTCAAAGCTGGGGGGCTCAACAGCTGCTCAGAGTCTCATCTGGTCAAATCACATATCTCTTCTCAAAGTGAGCCCCAAAGCAAAAATCTCATATCAGGGTATATATAGCCTTCTCCTATTTCAGAGAATGTCACAACCCTCTAGACCCACTGCCCAATCAAAAAGCAACCAGGTATGGGCATTCCTAAAAATCAAGCCTCCCGCCACAGGCTCCATGTGACCACATTCAGCCTATTGGGGGCAGAGTATATTTTCAAATCAAGGAAGGTTCTCAGAGTCACTTAAGCCTATCAAAGGGCCTAGGGGCAGGGAAGATCTTAAATTCCCATTCCCATTCCTATAACAGTACTTTAGAAAGGGGACTTTATCATTAAAACACTGTCCTTCATTAGTAGAAGAGGTTGTTTCATGTTATTAAAATATGCTTTTTGTAATTATATTCAATTTGGTTACCTCTTCTGGGAGCCATGATGGAGGATAAGCAGTAAATCTCTGTAAGTCTTCCATATTCACCTCCAAATATAGAGGTATAAAATAGCATCACAGACAAATCCTAGAAACACATAAACATTCCACCAGCCTCAGAACATGCAAGATGTCAGCACTAGGGCCCTGGATCACCACTAGGTAAGTTACCAGCCTGCACCAGTCACCCCCACCTCATTCCCTCAACACAACACCAGACAGGAGGGTCCCCCATGCACCTCAGGGCAACATCAGTGCATCACCAGGTAAACAGCTAGGTCCTGCAGCCCCTAGCACAAGAAACCTGAGACTGCCCCTTCTACCCTGGGAGCAGAGCTCAAATTTAAAAGAATAGAAAAAGGCCAAAAAAGTTAAGCAAAAAAAAAAAAAATTATCTGACCATAGAAAGTGATTGTAATGGTAATAAGGAAGATCAAGACAGAAACTCAGGAGAAGACAACAGTGTCAAAACACTTTTGCACAAAGAAGAATGGGAAGTGGTCTCAAGCTCAGAAAGAACTCATGAAAAAACTAAGAAAAAAGATCTTAGAATCATATAAGAGAAGTAGAAGAAAATTTGGGAAAAGAAATGTGATGCAAGAGAATTATGTTAAAAAAAAAAAAGCCAACAGCTTGGAAATTGCTTAAAAAGTCAAGTTGGTCAAATAGAAAAGAGGTACAAAAGCTAACTGAGGAAAACAAATCCTTAAAAGTTAGAATTGGGCAAATGAAGCTAATGACTCTATGAGACATCAAGAACCAAACAACAAATTCAAAAGAATAAAAAAGTAAAATAAAATTTAAAATTCATCATTAGAAAAATAATTAGAAAGTACATCCAGAAGAGACCCTGTCAGAATCATTGGACTACTTGAAAGCCATAATCAAAAGGAGGAACTGGACAGCATATTTCAAGAAATTGTCATAGAAAACTGCCCTAATATCCTACAACCAGAGAGCAAAATAGGCATCGAAAGAATCCACTAATAATCTGATAGAAGAGATCCCAAAATAAAAACTCCAAGGAACATTATAACATTATAGTCAAATTACAGAACTACCGGGTCAAAGAAAAAATTCTGCAAGTGGCCAGGAAGAAACAATTCAAATATCGGAGTGCCACAATCAGGATTATAGAGGACTTAGCAGCTGCAACATTAAAAGATCAGAAATCATGGAACATAATGTTCTGTAAGGCAAAGGAGCTTGGAGTACAACCAAGAATCACCTACCAGTCAAAATTAAGTATACTATATCAAGGGAAAATATAGTTATTGGAGGAAATGAAAGGATTTCAAATTTTCATAAGAAGAGTAGAATTGGGGGGGCGGAGCCAAGATGGAGGAGTAGAAACAGCTCTTCCAAGCCTCTCTGCCCCCAGATTCCCCACAAACTATGTAAAAAAGGACTGTGAACAACTTCTGGAGCCCCAGCACCCACAAAACGACACAGAGAAGCTAACCTCCCACTGAGGACAGCCCAGCAGCCCTGCAGGAAGGACCAACACAGAGGTCTGGGACCTGGCAGCACGCAGAGCGCAGAGCGCAGGAGCCGAGCCGAGCCCAGGTCCGCGTGAGCCGAGGTTTTAGCTCCAGGGCGGCAGGGCCAGCAGCCAGCTGGAGGAACCCCAGAACACCAGGAACTGTGGAGATTCCAGAATTATCAACATAGACTTGCCTAGGACAAAGTAAGAGGTTAGTGTCCTATGGACTTTGGGACCTGTATTTGGGGAATGCGTCAGCTCCCTCCCCTGGGGTCTAGAAGCTGCTGAGGAGACACACCATTGTGTAGTTTTCATAGGCATTTCCGGCTCCCAGCCTACAAACTGTGGGGAGATCCAGCGATCAGTCTTGGGGGGTAATCGCTCTTGCTTTAACCTCCCTGGATCTGGATTGTGATCTAGGGTGGAAGTTGTGGGTGGGTTTATAGCTTGCCAGAAACGGAAGTTGCCCCCCACACGTTCGGGACGAAAATTCCTCTAGCTGGCCTTAAAGCCATAGTGTGGCAACAAGCCCAAAAGTCAAGCAATTAAGTGGCAACATGCCAAGGCAAAGGAAACAGAAAATGCAACCCTAGACTCCTATTTTGGGGGCATAGAGCGGGAAAAGGACTGTGAGGTCAGAAGTCCTGCTCCAAAAGCCCAGGGGAAAACATGAGTGGGTTGCAGGCCATAGAGGACCTTAAGAAGGACTTTAAAAATCAAATAAGAGAAGTGGAGGAAAAATTAGAAAGAGAAATGAGAAGGATGCAGGAAAGTATGAAATGAGGGTCAACAGCCTGACTGAGGAAAACAACACCTTAAAAAATAGACTGACTCAGATGGCAAAGGAGGCCCAAAAGGGCAATGAGGAGAAGAATGCCTTAAAAAGTCGAATTTGCCAGATGGAAAAAGAATCTCAAAAGTTCACTGAGGAGATTCATTCCTTCAGAGTTAGACTGAGCAAATGGAAGCTAATGACTTTATGAGAAATCAAGATGCTGTTAAGCAGATCCAAACAAAGGAAAGATTAGAAGGCAATGTGAAATATCTCATGGGAAAAGCCACTGACCTGGAAAATAGATCCAGGAGAGACAATTTAAAAATTATTGGACTACCTGAAAGCCATGATCAAAGAAAGAACCTAGAAATCACCCTTCAAGAAATTCTCAAGGAAACTGCCCTGATGTTTTAGATCCAGAGGGCAAAATAGAGGTTGAAAGAATCCACCGATCACCTCCTGAAAAGATCCCAAAAAGAAAACTCCCAGGAATATTATAGCCAGGTTCCAGAATCCCCAGATCAAGGAGAAAATACTCCAAGCAGCCAGGAAGAAACAATTTCAATATTGTGGAAACACAATCAGAATAGCCCAGGACCTGGCAGCATCTACACTGAGGGATCAAAGGGCATGGAATATGATATTCCAGAGGGCAAAAGAACTGGGAATGAACCCATGGGTCACCTACCCAGAAAAACTGAGTATTTTGTTTCAGGGGAAAATATGGTCATTCAGTGGAATAGAGGACTTTCAAGCATTCTTGAGGAAAAAACCAGAATTGAATAGAAAATTTGACACCCAGACACAAGAAGGAAGAAATGCCTGAGAAGGTAATCAGGGAAAAGAAATCAAAAGGAACTTATCAAAGTTGAACCATTTACATTCCTATATGGAAAAGTAATATCTGTGACTGATGATATCTTTCTCACTATGAAAATAATGGAAGAAGGGGGTGTGGTCATATGAATACATATGTGAATGTGTGTGTATATGGTTACAGTTATATATGGATAGAGGGCATAGGTTGAATTTGTTGGGAAGGGAGAATACTCAAGGGATGAAATTATGAGGAGAGAGAGGAAAGTGGCAAGAGGAGATGGGGAGAGACATGGTAGGGTAAACTATCTCATGTAGGGGAAGTGGTTGCAAAGGAGGGGGAGAATAAGGAAGGCTAAAAAGGCAAAACCACATTCCCATTGAATCTGGTTCAGGGAGAAAATGACATACATACTAAATGGGATATCTCAACCTGCAGCAGGATAGGGGGAAGGGGGATGAGAGGAGGGATGATGGATGGGAGGGCATCCTTGGGGGAGGGGAGGTTGGAAGTACCCACTATAGAAGAGGGACAGGATTATGTAGGGAATGGACCAGGTGGGGGGTGGGATGAGTGGGAGGGAATTATAAGCAGTCTTGTACAATATATCTACTATGATAATGTTTTGCATAGCTAGACATGTACAACATATACTGAATTGCTTATCTCCCAAGAAGGAATGGGTGACAAGGAGGAAGGAAATGGATCTGAAATTCGAGGTCATAACATTAAATGTTTCAAATATATATAAATACTATTAGTAATACTCTTTCGCTTGTAATAGGGAGATAAGATGTGCAGGCATTGGGACACAAAGATTCACCTTCCTCTAATGGAAAAGTGGATGGGGGTATGGGAGAAGGTATGGGAGAGAGCAGATTGGAGGAAGTGATATCTTGTGGGACTACTATTCTGGGAGGTTGAGTAGGGGAATAACGGGGGGAAAATGATTGTAACTCAAAATCTGGTGGAAATGAATGATGTAAAACAGAAGTTAATAAAGCATTTGTTTAAAAAAAAAAAAGAAGAGTAGAATTGGACAAAAAATAATTAACTCCATTAACAAGACCAAAGAGAAGCCTAAAAGGGGAAAAAGGGAAAAGTAAACATAAGAGATTCAATGGAACTAAACTATTTACATCCCTACATGGGAAGATGATACTTGTAATTATTAAAAATTACACCACTAATAATATAGCTAGATGGAACATACATAAAAGAGGGTATGGGTACAAGGTGAATTTGATGAAATGGCATAAAAATAATTAAGGGATGAGAAAGAGGAGTACACTGGGTGCAGAAGGAAGGGAGAGGTAGAATGCAGTAAATTATTACACATGAAGAGGCACAAAAAAACTATTACAGTTAAAGAAAAATAGAAGGGTGGGTGATGGGCATCATTTGAACATTACTTTCATCAGTATTAGCTCAAAGAGAGAATAATATACACAATCAATTGAATATAGGAATCCATCTTACCCACAGAAAAGTAGAAGGGGCAGAGATTAAGTAAGGTGGAGGGCCTGAACGAAAAGAGGGCAGAATAATGAAAACAGTGGACAGAAGCAAAATACTGGTGAGAGGAAAGGATTGAAAGGAGAAAGAGGACAAACAGGAGGAAAAATAGGATGGAGGGAAGTTCAAGGGAAATAAAACACAAGATAAAGTACAATGCATACCAAGAGCCAGAGTGGTTTTTCCTCTGCTCCTCGTATAGCCTATATAATGGAGTGGTTCTTCATGACTCAGTTGCCAAGCATCTTGAATATACATATCCCAAGTTACAGGAATCAATAAAGAACTGTTGTATCATCTCAACATGGTTGATATCCTTCAATAAGGAACCACATGCCACATAGAGACACACAAGAAAAAATCAGGGGGGTTCCCAATCATCCCGCCTATGAGTATATTTCCTGAAATACAACTTTTTGTTCTCATTATCCAAATTATAATTTATGCAGTAAAAAGAAAAATAAAGGAAAAGGCCCTTGGAAGAAGCATCTAGTCCAACCCCTCCCATTTTAAAGATTAGGAAACTGAGATTTATGGAGATGAAGTAATTTGCCCAATGTCACAGAGCAAATTAGTGATAGAATCTATGCTAGAACCCAGGCCTCCTGCTTTCAGGCTAGAGCCCTCTTTATGTGCAGCAGCCACACCTTAGAAATGAGATCGCTTTGTCCCAAAGCTACATGAATTACCTCAGGTCTCATAGCTATTTATAAGTGGATAAATGTCTACTGGATGTTAAATGTAAAATTTTGTGATGAAAGGAATGATGCAAATCAATAGCACAAAAACCAAGTTTTGTACAGTTCTTTTCTGAGCTGCTCTGAGACCAGGGCTTCCCGGGAAAGCCAGTGGTTACCACTTCACCATGAAGTGCAGAGTAAGACAATATAGGGGATCAGGCAGAAAACAATAAATAAATAAATAAATCTTCAGAGATTAAGCACAGCCTTTTGGTACTAAAGTCTCTAAAGTGTGATAATTACAATGCCTTATTTAGTGTAACTCAAGCTTGCCGTAACTAGCCTCTCTTTTACATTTTTGTCAAATCATTTTGACCTTCACTATCCCACATTTATTTCATTTGATCAAATCAAGTAAATAGGTAAATAATGAAGCCCCAAATAGAAAAATTTTCAGTGATTAGGAAAGAGTGATAACCCAAAGAAAAGAAGCAGGTTAGAGTTAGTGTAGGTTTGTTCCAGTCATTATTTTGTATGAGTTACATTATGATTGGTTTAAAATTCACTGGGCTGGGGGTATGGGGAAGGAATTTAAATTGGCTTGCTAGCAAGTAGAATAATGTGTAATGTGACATGGAAGAAAGAGGAAGTCTGTTTAGCAGAAAGATTGAAAAGAAAAATTCAGATTTGGGCAATTTTAAGGTCTTTTGTTGTTTTCTGCAGAATCCATGCTTTCATTTAGAACTTTGCTTCAGATCCTCCACAATGGCTTCCCAACAGTATATAAATCAATGCAGCAGAGCCCTGTGCTGTTATCCTAGCTTGGTGAAATATTTCATGAGAATAAAAGAAAGATATTAGCAAAAGTGTGAACTTCACCTCCTCTATCATCAATGAAACTCCAGCTTGAAAGTCTAGTTATTTGGGGACCATTGAACAGGGAAATAAAGGAAGGGTAAATGAATGAGGTGAGAAGGGGAGTAGGGAACATTTCTAACTGGAGACAGAGACAGAGACAGACAGACAGAGAGACAGAGACAAAGACAGAGAGACACAGACAGAGAGACAGAGACACAGACACAGTCAGAGACAGAGAGAGAGGAAAAACCCTTTAAGACAAAATAAAAGTTTATGGGGAAAGGCACATATAGAGCTTTAGAAAGAGGTTGCATGGGGACATAATGAAACATGAGAGGTCAGGGACAGTGAAATACATTGAGAGAAAGTGAAAAGGCAGGGTTAAAGTAAAAAAAAGAAAGGGGATAGAAATTAGAAAACAACAACTGTTTACATTCAATCAGATGAACAGGCTATTACTATGGGTAAAGTTGTACTTAGGACAGGTAAGTGACACAGTGGATAGGGTGCCAGACTTGGAGTCAGGAAGAATCATCTTCAAATCTGACCTCAGACATTTACTAGCTGTGTGACCCTGGGCAAGTCACTTAGCCCTGTTTGCCTCAGTTTCCTCATCTGTAAAATGAGCTGGAGAAGGAAATGGCAAACCACTCTAGTACTTTTGCCAAGGAAACCCCTAAGAGAGTCACAAATAGTCAGACGTGTCTGAGATGACTCAAAAACAACAAAGTTGTCCTACCTATTGCTTCCTCCTCCTCCATGTGCAATGATTTAGACAGTTTTTAGGCTTGGAGATGCCATTAAAATCCTAATCCAAAGCCTCATCATGGCATGAAGGGATCCAAGCCACTACAAGGCTAGACTAGTCAAGCAGCAGCTGGAAAGGATTCAAGTGTGAGCCCCAAAACAGACTTTTTGTCTATTTTTAAGAATTTACCAGAGTGGAAAAGCTCATTATCAGAAAGGTTACTATGAGGTGATGATTTTTGGATTTTCTTTTTGCGGGGGGGAAGGGGAGTAAGGGAGGTGTATAGGTACTCATGAAACATCACACAATAAGGCATTGAGGTCCTGCAATCACCATCAGTGTAGAGTGCCCACATGACTGAAATCCTAAAGGCCTTCTTGATCTTTTGAAGTATCAATGTCAGCACGAGTGCCTGTTTCTATAACAAAGATGCATTCCTAACTCATAACTGGCTTTTAGGTGGATGGTTTCAACTTCTTTTGGAAGTGAGTCCCTGAAGAACTGATTCCACATCAGGAAAAATGAGATTTCAATTTGTAACAAAGGTCTTTCTAAATTTTATTCCCTAGTCATATGTTTCCATATGCAATTCAAGTAGACATGTAGTGATATGTACTAATTGTATTAAACTTTTAAATTGATTTTACATGTCTTCTTTATCAATGAAATGGACAAAGTATTGGTTAGAGCATATTATTGTTTAATATGTTTTTAAACTGGCTGGAAGATAATCTATAAAGAATATTCTTAAATGTACCAAGCTGAGTTTTGAGGGTGTTTCATTTGAGATTCTATGGGGTCACTCTTAGATTTTTTTGAAATTTTCATTTATGATTTTCAATGATTAAATACAGTACTCTTGTTAAGTTTATCTTGAAGTGAAACTAGATGAGTGCTCAGTCAATATAAGGAATGTAATTCAAATTCAGAATTACTTGGTCAAATTGACATGATAGTGATAAGTATGATGAAGTTCAAAAGACAGAAATAAAAGATTACTTATTAAGGAATAAGATGATAATGGTAGAGACACAAGATGATGGTTTTGGTAAGCACGAAAGGGGGAAAAAGATGTAGTGATTCTAATGGATTTCTGAAAAGTTAGGAATATGATGGTTTATTGTTTAAAAACTGTGAGACTAAGACAATAACAAAGAATTATATAGAATTCATCATTTTTTTTTTCTTTTTGGATGGCAATTGGGGTTAAGTGACTTGCCCAAAGTTACACAGCTAATAAGTGTGTCAAGTGTTTGAGGCTGGATTTGAACTCAGGTCCTCCTGACTCCAGGGCTTGTGCTCTATTCACTGCACCACCTAGCTGCCCCATTTATCTGGTATCATTTTTTTAATTGAAATGAAGTGTCCAGTTTTTCTATTTTTTTTTTAATTTGTCTTTATTAATCTGTTTGTTTACTTTTAGTTTACAAGATTCAGTTCCCCATTTCTTTGAGTTTCAAATTTTCTTCCCCTCCCTTCCCTCCCTACCATGGCAGCATACATTCAGGTATAGGATCTTCAGATACTTTCACATTAGTCATTGGTCAGCTTATAAAGAAGGATTGTGTTGGATAGAATGAATAATGGGAAAAAGGAAACAAAACCAAACAAGAAAAAGAAAGAGAGCAGGTAATTTGCTTCAATCTGCATTCAAACTTTGTTCTTTCTAGTTCTTTCTCTGAATGTAGACATCTCCATCATAAGTCTTTTGGAGTTTACTTATAGTGCTGCATTTCTGAGAAGAGTCTGGTCTATCAAAGTTGGTCGTCACACATACGTTGTATCTGTAATTGTGTACAAATTTTTCCTAGTTCTGCTCTTCTCACTCAGCATCAGTTTGTATAAGCCTCTCCAGGTAGATATGAAATCCATCTGCTCTTTGTTTCTTATGGCGCAGTAGTATTCCATTACATTCATATACCATAACTTGTTTAGCCATTCCCCAATTGATGGACATCCCCTTCATTTCCAATCCTTTGCCACCACAAAAAGAGCTGCTATAAGTATTTTTGTACATATGGGTCTTCCTCCCACTTCTCTGATCTCCTTGGGATACAATCCTAAAAGTGGTATTGCTGGGTCAAAGGACATTAAATTACTTATAGCCCTTTGGGCATAGCTCCAGATTGCTCTCCAGAATGGTTGGATCAGTTCATAACTCCACCAGCAACATATTAGTGTTCCAATTTTTCCACATCCTCTCCAGAATTTATCATTTTCCTGTTTTGTCATCTTAGCCAATATAACTGGTGAGATGTGGTACCTCAGAGTTGTTTTGATTTTCATTTCTCTAATCAATAGTGATTTAGAGCATTTTTTCATATGCTTATAGATATTTTTAATTTCTTCCTCTGAGAACTGCCTGTTCATATCCTTTGACCATTTATCAACTGGGGAATGACTTGTATTCTTATATATTTGACTCAATTCTCTTTATATTTTAGAAATGAGTCCTTTATCAGAGACATAGGTTGTAAAAGTTTTGAATGACCATCTCCTTGCCTGGAAAAATATGTTCAGTTTTGATGGGTAGGTGATCCTTGGTTGTAACCTGAGCTCTTTTGCCTTGTGGAAAATTGTATTCCACTTCTTCCAATCTTTCAGTGTAGAGGCTGGCAGATGCTGTGCAATCCTCACTGTGGTTCCATGATATTTGAATTGTTTCCTTTTGGCTGCTTGTAGTATTTTCTCCTTTACCTGGTAGTTCTGGAGTTCGGCCACAACATTTTGCAGACTTTTCAGTTTGGGATCTCTTTCAGGAGGTGACCAGTGGATTTTCTTGATTTCTATTTTACCCTCTGGTTCTAGTATCTCAGGGCAGTTTTCCTTGATGAGCTCTTGGAAGATGTTGTTCAGGCTCATTTTTTCATCATGATTTTCCGGTAGGCCTATGATTCTCAGATTATCTCTCCTGGATCTGTTTTCCAGGTCAGTTATTTTTCCATTGAGATATTTTACCTCTTTTTTAATTTTTCATTCTCAATGTTTTGTTTGACTAATCCTTGGTTCCTCATAGAGTTATTCACTTTAATTTGGTTGATTCTAGTTTTTAGCAAATTATTTTCCTCGGTTAGTTTTTGGAGTTCCTTTTCCATATCTCACATTTTTCTTTTTAAGGAGCTGTTTTCTTCATTGTAATGTTTTTCTAATTTTGCAATTTTGATTTTAAAATAATTATTCATTTTATTAAAATAATTATTCATTTTATCTTTTATCTCTCTCATTTGGTTTTCAAAGTTCCTTTTCAGCTCATCTAAGAAAGCTTTATGTGCCTGAGACAAGTTCCCTGTGGAGGCTTCAGCTGTGGGTGTGGAATCATCATTGTCTCCTTCTGACTTTGGTTCTTCCCTCTCAGGATAGTAGGACTCCAGAGTCTTTCTCTTTGCAGTCTGTTTTTTACCCATTTTGAGGCAGGGGCCTAGCCATGCCCTTCCTCTAGGGTTCCCAAGCTTTTACTGTTTAAAGTTTTGCCCTGGGGCAATAATTTCTTTATTTTCAGGGTCAGAGGAGGTGATTGGAGCAGCCAGAGTTCATTTTGCCATCCTAGTCCCTGGAAATCTAGATAGGGGCTTTTTAAATTTCTAGGCTGTGGATTGGTAGTCCCAGGAGTAGCTACTGCCCCTGGCAAGAGCCCTGCATTTGACTCTTATCATGCTCTGTCCAGTCCCAACCCTGGAGTGATAGGCCTGGCAGTGGCCCTTGTGGTTGGTGGGTTGGTGGCCTCCTCCAGGCTTGTGGAATCCAGGCCTCTGCGCTGCCCAGGGTCATTTTCCAGGCCTCTGCACCTCCCCAGGGTCTCCAGTTTTTCTTATTGTATATTTGTTGACATCCAGGTTGTGTTCTGTGTTGCTACTAAACCCCCTAGTACTACTGTTTGGAATAAATGGCATGAATAATTGGCATGTATTAATGTTTAGAATAAATAATGATGTCATTCTAAAACATTAGATCCAAGCCAGCATTTGCCTGAGTTTAAACATCTATGTTGGTTCTCGGTTCCTTAAATGGTCAGTGACAGCAATAACATTAATATTTGGGTGGCTCTGGAGAGAATTTATAGAAACAGAATTGTCATACAAGATAAGAAATCACAGAGGATTCATACTGTGTACTAATGAAAGAATAACCCATATTAATGAAATCATTAATCCATCAAAGTATAAAGTATAAGTGTTCTAAGAGTTGTATATGATTAAGAACCTGTGAATAGAGCCTAAACTCAATCACATATGCTTTGACACTGTGTCTTACTCATAGTAGGCTCTTAATAAATGTTTGCTAAATTAAGCTTCATTAATATTCTTCCTGAAAATGCATATGGCACCACTCTAAGTTTTACTCATGGATGACATTTGAATAAATGTGATTTTGGCTTCTGAAAGATTAAAAAAAAAAAACATAGTCAAGTATGGACAAATAAATGGGTTAAAAAGTCTTGACTTTCTGAGGGCAATTGTCAAAAAATAGTTCTTTTAATTGGAGGAAAATAATGCAAGATTCAATGAACTCATACATGTTGCTAAGTATAGAAATCTATCTCCTAGTAGGTACTCTGGGAGTAATATCACTTCTTATTACAGAAATGTTATAAGGATGTCATATTTGGTGATACACAAATCATATTGAATTTAGTGTAAAAAAATTATATCTGGTGCTAGAGAAAATAAATGAACCCAGCATATCTCTCTATTTGGCAAGTATATCATGTTTGCAACCTAAGAGAATTTATAGGCCCTTTTGGTCTCCTTTTTATGGCAATTGATTTACATTATTTAAACTAATATAGAAAATTATTATAATTAATATCAATGTGCTTGGCTCCATCTAATCCTACTTTCAACACAAATAACTCATTTAAATAGGTTGTTAGATTTAATTTTACACACCAAATATATTTTCTCATTTTTACCCCCCTAGTTTTGTATTTTTACCTTGCTCTAATACAGATAGCTGACCATACTGCAAATGACTACGTTTTATCAACAATCAACTAAAAATATAGGAAAGTCAAGACTCTATTGTTCTTATTGTTTAAAATTTTCAATACAAAATGTTGTATCCTCATAATATTTTGTAGATTATTTTCTATGAAAATGTTGTTTATTCTCAATAAAATATGAGCTCCATAAGAGTAAGAATTATTTCATTTTTGTCTTTATATCCCTAGCATCTCATATAGTTCCTTGTTAATAATAGTGACTGATAAATGCTTGCTGGGTAAATGAATCATCAATGTGTATGCCATGCCTTAAAATTTACAAGAATTACTGAAGAGGGATTCCTTATAAATAGTGAGGTGCTTTGAATGTTCCCTGTTAGGAGATAACATTGTAGAGATTGCATCAAATTTGGGGACACTGAAGAACCTGCTAGATGATATCCATAAGTCAGTTAGGATGATTAGTTGTGTCAACCATACAGGACAAAGTGGATAAAGAATGCTAGTTTTCCAGGATATGATAAACAGTTACACAGAAAACCTAGTGAGTGTATCTACCTTACACACAATATGAAGAGACAATGTATCATATCAAGAATTAAACAAGGAGATACTAAGAGGAATAGCCTTGGTAAACTGCAAAGTTCCTTTAGTGATTCCAAACTTCTTTCTCAAACAAATGCCTACATTTTAAGGTCAGTTTTTCTGGTGTTATATAACTGCAAGTCATAAAACACTCCAGTGTTTGAATAATTTAAAATTATTATGCAGAGGGCAATGAAGAATTTCATCGTGAGTGTGAGTAAGCTGCAACATATCACAAACAAGAAATTACAATGGAGAAACAGAGTGGAGCAAACAAAAAAGGAATAGCAAAAATAAAGGTAGATCACTGACATGAAGAGAGCAATGGATAACTGATGTATTACACCGGGATTTTCATGATATCAAGAGAAACAAGAAATGCTCCCAACAGGTTGGAAAGACTTACCTTGTTGCACTTATAAGAGAACATGAACAAGTGTCAGTCACATTGGATGTGAAAGGCATGCATGGTTTACTACCTGCATTATTGAAGTCTTTACTCACATTGATGAGCTCATAGATTCATTTTGAATATATATATATATATATATATATTTATATTTATATGTATATATATAATTTTAGATATTTAGATAAAAAGATATTACTCATAAAAAAGCAATTAAGCTATTTTTGCACAAATATTTTAGCAGCTTTTTTTGTGATGGCAAAGAATGGGAAATTAGGAATTGCCTATCAAATGGAGAATAGCTGAACAAGTTTCTGTGCATGAAATGACAAGCAGTTTGGTTTCAGAAAAACCTGGGTAGACTTATATGAACTGATGCAAAGTGATTGTGAGCAGAACCAGGAGAACATTGCATATAGTAATTGCAGTACCTTAAGGATGATCAACTGTGAAAAGACTTAGCTACTATAATCAAAACAATGATCCAAGACAATTCTGAAGGCCCCATGATGAAAAAGACTATCTACTTCCAGAGAGAGAACTGATGAATTTCTGAATACAAACTGAAGAATATTTATTTTTTTATCTTTCTTAATTTTTCTTGGGGTTATTCTTTGTATATGTATTTGTTTTCCTTTGCAACATGGCTAATATGGAAATGTGTTTTGCATGACTTCAGATGTGTGTGGGGGGGAGAAGGTTGAGGCAGGAGGGAAGGAGAGAATTTGGAACTCAAAATTTTTTTAAATGTATGTTAAACATTTTACTTGTAGTTGGGAAATATTTAACAAAATAAATGAAATATATTTTTAAAGTATTTAGATAAATTACAGTTTAATTTCTAATACCTAATATTACCTGCAATAATAACATAAAACATCATAAATTTGTAACCATATATGCTTCATTTTTTATCTTCAGACAATTCTGTGATTTATTATACTGAAGTTGTTATTACCCTAAATTTGAGCTTAGAAAGTTCAAGTAGCTTGCATGAAGTCATGCAGCTGTAAGTAATAGAAACAAAACTTGAACCCAGTTCTGATTCTAAATCTACTATTCCCATTCTATTACATAATACTGCTGCAGATCAAATCCATTTTATTCAGTGTCAATATAATAGCCAGTTCATGCATCCTATTACATAAATAAATTCCTGTTGTCTAATCTCATTTATTGAAGGGCTAATTTGTAAATTACTCAATTATTGTTTTCACTTTCTACTATATTCTAATCATGTGCTAAATCTACCTACACACTCATTGACTATGCAGGAAATTGTAAGTTCCATTCAATTCCACAAGAATTTATTATGGAAGAAATACATAAGATTGGTAAGTATATCAAAATAAGTCCTGTTGCTAGAAAAGTTTCAATGCAAATACATATTTATGTCCTTATTGGGCATTATTCCCTTTATTCCAAGAATGTCTCATACTTCATGTGCTTATTTATTATAAGTTATATAATACTTAATTCTTTTCAGAAAATTCTCTTGGCTACCAAAGTGGTTTATGAATGATAATCATATGCAAGGTATGCAAAGTAGTTTGCATTGTTAATCCAGGAGCAGAATTCTGCCCTGGAGGACTAAAAGCAGACAATTAAAGCTGGGGGTTGAGTACATGAATAAATCCTAGCAGCAGAGACCATTCTATTCCCAGCTCTGGATCTCTGAAGCCTTAGGCAAATGGCTTAGCCCCTCAGCCTCAGCATACCAGTCTGCAAATAGACTTGCTGAGGGAAACAAGGAGCCCATATCTGTTAAGGCCTTTGAATTTGAAAAAAAGGCTGTTCATTGTTAGCATATTGCTGTGGCTGCTGGGATAATTATCCAGTCCAGTGTGAGACACAGAGAGAATGAAAAAAATCAGGATTCTGCATTCTGGAGGTTTTCTTTTCCTATTCTAAAAAATTTCTTGCTGTATTTACAGCTTAAGGCTACTCCATTAAACAAATAATTTTATATAAAAATCAGTTATGCAATACAAGCAGCAGTTAATGTAGAACAATGCAGTCTGAATTGCTTAAAAGGTTATAATTAACACTATATAAATTATTGAATCCATTCTCTTTGGTTTTAATATTATAGCCATGTCATATAACCTCCTAGATAATTAAATTCCTGTTTTATAGGCTCACTTATTGAGGGGATAATTATTCAGTTAGGGAGACAGCATGGTGTAGTAATGAGTAGACCGGCCACAGAATTAGGAAGATATGGGTTCAAGCCCCTTCTCCAATACTAGATATACAACAATGATGAAATAAATGTAACCCCCTCAGTGCCCGGAGCAACCTTCTAAAACTATAAGTTATAGATGAAAACTATCCACATTGGTAGTGTTTGTGATGAAAACCCTCATCCAAAATTTAATCAAGAACAGAGAGATTTCTTAGGATAAGAACAGGAGTTTATTCTTTTCCCCCAGAGAAGAGGGCAGTCTTCCCCATGGCTGATCATGAGGAAGAGACACATTACAAAAGGCAGAACAAGAATTTATACCCTAATGGGGTCCCTTTTCCCATTGGTTGAGAGGTGGCTCAAGTCTCAGCATGAAAATCTTCCCCAATGGTAAATAACAAAAGAGCTAGAGCTTACAAAGAACAGGGATGCTGATTGACAGCAAGGGAAGGGGGTGAGGGGAAGGGAAGGTCCCAAAGCAAAGGGGAGGAGTGAGCTCTGGCTGTCCAGACCCCCACTGGCTGGGAGGAGGGGCCTGCAGAGGTGAGAAATCTGAAAGCCTCCTGAAAGGGCTTGCAGGGGACTAACAGCATAAGAAGGAGTGGGGGAAGGGAGAGGGAAGTTCTGAGAAGTTTTCACTTCCCTCCAGACAGTAGTAGGAGTTTCCACATGAAGAGCTTACTATACCAATGAAATCAGAGTTCCAGAATAAAATACATCAAATCCAGTTTGCATTTTATATAAACCTTTGCTCCTCATATGTCATTTCTGTTTTGCGCAATAAATAGTTGCTTTCTATCTCAGGCCAGAATAGGTCCTTTCCTACTCCTACTTAAACACAGAAACCTAGACAACTTAATTGAGTCAGTCATTCAAAAGTAAACTAGGTGTGAATAGGTCCTTAATCATTTTGAGGGGCTTTAGGTCATTGAATAAAGATAGGAGATAACTTGAGATTGGTTGAAAAAGATCTGATGATCCCTCTTCAGTTATATAAGGAAACAGCAAGCCTACTCAGATCCTCAGGTAAATGGAATAGAAGGTTATAGATTTGGAAACTTAGCTTCCAGGCCCTTCAGAAGGAATTATTCTTTAGGAAAGAAGAAAGTACTTTTCTTTGACTTGTAAGGGACAATGAATCTAGCTGGAAGTAGAGAGAAATAAGCCAAGGGTAAATAGATTTCCTGAAAAAAAAGGTAACCAAGTATCCAGAGATAGAAATGATTAATTGACCATGTGATAGCCTTGTGAACTTTAATAGAAGACCTGGCAGTCTCAACAATGGTAACAGTTTACACTGGAGGCAGTGGCAGCATCAAAGAGCTGATGGCAATGTCTGTATCAGGATCTTCAGACACACCAAGGAACTATAATTCTGTGAGGAAAGGCAGCATCGAACCTTTATAAGAGCAGGATCCCTCAGTGTCCAGCAGGGAGCTATACCTAGGCAAAACTTCATGAGGACTCTATGAAGGGAGAAAAAAAAAACTTCCAGTAATCAGAAATTCTGTGATTGCCACCCTTTGTCACATGGGTCCCCTAGCCCTGTGCCTCACTGTCATTTGACCCCACTAGTAAAAGTGATCTTGTAGCCTTGCTATGCCTATTTAGTAAATACCCTTTCAAAGGATTAATTATGTTTGGCAAATAGCCAATGGGAAATACTCCAATGGGGGCTCATGGACCATGGTACTGGAAATTCTAGATCCTGAGGGTTATCCCTAGAACCTATATAATGCCTAAAACAATGATCGTCAAAGCTTAGTAAATGTTTGCTACAGTTTTGTGTTTCTGCTACTGTATTAGAGAGGGACATTGAATCCAGATCTTCCTGCCCTCCCCGCCCCCACCCCGAAACTTTCTTTCTACTAAGCCAGCTGCACAATAGAATGAGCATTTGATTTACAGCTAGAAAATTCAGATTCAAGTCCTAGCTCTGCTACTTTACAGCTGGGCACCCTTGGACAAATCACTTTGCCTCTGTATACCTCAGTTTTTTATCTGTAAAATTATATAGTCAGACTAAATGGTCTCTAAAGATGCTTTCAAATCTAAATCTATGATTCTATAACATAACAATTAAATAGAAAATTCTGCTTGCTATTAATTTCTGACTGTCTTCAGTCAATCCCATGATTAATTTACATTCAGGGCAAGCATAACATATATTTTTCTGTCTCCTAGCTCTCTTTTCTTTCTATTTCTTTTAACAATTCCTCTCCTCCCTACTCCCAGTCTCTTCCAATAGCAACTGTTCTAATATAGTAACTGATGAGGTCAGAGTTGGGAGAGCTGGTTCAGTTTTTGAAAGAATTCAATCAGACCTTCTCTTTAGCCAACAAGAGCTTTATTGACGCAAAAGCATATGGGCCTGATATGATATGGGCCATATTTAGCAAGGAGCTAAACAAAGGCATTGACATAGGAAAAGGACCAGACTTATCTAGACAGAAAGCTACACAGATGGTGAGGCTATTTTGGGTTCTCTAATGGGGGTTGGAGATTTGGGGATAGGATGAGGAAGATAGATGACACAAGATGATGAAGATGAATGACCCAGGATGAGGAACACAGGATGAGGGGGACAAAAGCCATTCTTTTGGTACAAGTTGCATGGTATTTCAAGATAAGGGGAAGGGACATTAAGGCATCCTCAAGTTACAGGGTGGGCTAAGAGTAAGCCTCAAACACACTCAGGGGGCCTGGGAAAGTAACCCCTACTATTAACCATTAGGGCACCTCTGTATCCACATCAGCAACTAGACAAGCTATTCTTGAATCTGCCAGCCTTTCTATTTTATTTCTTTTTTCTCAACTTATGAACTATTTAATATAATTCTAACATAACCAAACAAAACAAAACATAGCAACTAGTCAATGCAGAAGAGTAGTTTCCTCACAAAAGAAATATAATATGAAATCTTGAGCTTCCTACATCCTATTGCTATGTTTCTGACTTAAGAACATGTCTCAAATTCATCTATTAAAAAACTAATTTTTTAACCTGTGAAATGGAAGAGAATTGTCATTTAAAGTCTTTGCTTTTTACGCTTATTATTCAATATCAGTGATCTTATATGGTTTTTTTGAGGGGGGAGGGCAGGGCAATTGGGGTTAAGTGACTTGCCCAAGGTCACATGGCTAGTAAGTGTTAAGTGTCTGAGGTCAGATTTGAACTCAGGTCCTCCTTGACTCCAGGGCTGGTGCTCTCTTCAGATCTTATATGTTTTAATAGCGGAAAATGTAGATTTCTTTAGAGTATGTTGAACACACTTAGTTCAACAGAAGCTAATAATAACTAGCAATTTTATGGTGTTTTAAGGTTAGCAAAATGCCTTCCCAATAATACCTCATTTTGTCCTCATGACAACAGTGGGAGGGAAGTTATTACTATCTCCATTTTGTACAGATGAATAAAGTCAGTCAGGCAGTGGTTAAGTGACTTGCCCAGAGTCCCATAGCTAATAATATCTGAAACAGGATTTGGACATGTCTTCCTGACTCCTGGTCCAGCTCTCCATCTACTGTATCACCTCATTGCCTATACCTGAACCTATACTGATCTGATCATCACCATGCCTTCTCTGGTGATCATCTAATGCTATTTCATTAGCAAGATATAGACTTGTTAGAAAGTTGGAAAACCAGTGATGATTTTTTCAGCTTTTACATAGGTTAGGAGCTGGATATGAATATATTATCTATGTCCGCTTGAAAAATTATAATTGAGCTATTATTCCTAAAGACCATAAGCATGGAACATTTTTGATCTATATGCCCACAAGAATGAAATAGTGAATATTTGGAAATGCTGAAACTTTCATCACTCAAGTATCATAAATATAGTTGCAATGAAAACTTGATAAAAATACCTGACTCACCAAGCTAGTGACAGAAGACCCAGTATAGGTAAGATTAAGAATACCAAAGAATTAAGTTCTAGGAACTTAAACACTAACCTTATGCAAATCAGTACTGAGGGAACAAATTGCTTCTTTGTCCTGTACCTTAGCAACTGCTACCCAGCTGCTATTTCCATTGATGGCATTTTTTTTTTTTTGCTTTCAATCCATACACTTTATAAAAGCATATTCATCACCATACACCACTTATTGAAAATCCTGCTCTATATTCAACAGAGCATCAGTGTATTTTAAGGAAAGTAGATGTGTGTAGATGCTATGCATTTGAATGACCTTTCAAAACCTTGCTTTTTTGTATAGAACAGATAACACTTAATAAAGTCAAAGCCTCATCACTTGTTTGACTTTTTAAAAATCAAAATGTTATAAGCTTCGAAGTATTTGAAATAAAACCAGATCTCTTATTACTGTACCAGCTTAAACTTGCCTCTGCTTTTACAGATTTAAAATCAAAAGAGTTTTTTGCTTGGCTATAGAATTCCATTCCCATTTTAGAAATTAGTTTCTTAGAGAAATTTTCATTTTTACCTCTGTAATTTGAACTTTTTATGGATTTCCTTAGAAATCTGATGGACAGATATAGGTCTATGCCATATGTTAACATTCTTGAGAAAGAAGAATGTTTTATAAGTTTAGTATTCCATTCATTTGTAACAAATAATATTTATATATTATGTTTGTAATAAATAATGCATTTGTAATCAAGATTAATTTTGATATTGTCTCATATGGTCTTATCTAAGTTGTCAACCATATAACCATTTATTGTTTTTTCTAAATATGACAAACCAATAATGTAATGATTTTATTTACCTGGAGAGGCTTATATGAACTGATGCCGAGTGAGAAGAGCAGAACCAGGAGAAATTTGTACACAATTACAGACACAACATATGTGTAATGACCAACTATGATAGACTGGACTCTTCTCAGCAATGCAGGATGATAAGACAACTCCAAAAGACTCATGATGGAGAGAGATGTCTACATTCAGAGAAAGAGCTATAAAGAACAGTTTGAATGCAGATTGAAGCAAATTACTTGCTCTCTTTCTTTTTCTTGTTTGGTTTTGTTTCCTCTTTCCCATTGTTCATTCCATCTGATACAATCCTTCTTTATAACCTGACTAATGTCTAATGTGAAGGTATCTGCAGATTCTATACCTGATTGTATGCCACCATGGGGGGTAGGGAGGGGAGGGGAAGAAAATTTGAAACTCAAAAAACTGTGGAACTGAATCTTGTAAACTAAAAGTAAATGAACAAATTAATAAACACCAAAAAATTAAAATATATAAAATTAAATTAAATTAACTTTGATGGAAAAAAGAAAATATTGAAGATAAAATATGTTGAAAATTTTAAAAAATAATAGTAATATAATGATTTGCTTGGTTTTCTGCCCCTCCATTCTTCTCACCCACAAACTTGGATATATTAACCCTAACAATACCTTGGTCCACATCCCAAAACCCATCCTATCCTCAGACATAAGGTTTAATAGAGGGAAGAAAGAAAGGAGGGAAGAAATTGTGAGAAATGCTGGCAGTTTGGTTTCTACATATTCTATAGGTATAATGGGTGGTTACATGCAGGAAGGCATAAATTTGTAAAGAGGGGCCTGAGCTAGGTTGGCTCAGACCAGTTGGGGGATGGTCACTGACTTTTCATTAACAAGTATGCTTAATGGACAGATGGAGAGATGTGACAAAGAAGACCTGGAGACAATCCAAGCTCTGAAGGGAGGAAAGGCAGGAAAGTCAAATGAACAGAGCATAAAAAGGGCTTGCCTTTGTCTGATCCTTTGTAGTCTTTGTTGGGAGGCTACCCATTTATTCATTACAGAATAAATGGAAAATAAAGATCATGAAACTTCCTAGATCCCCAAAAAACATGGTCATTTCCTAGACAGAGCACAGGTCTTTATTTATAACGGAAGGAAGGAAGGGAGGGAGGGAGGAAGAAGGGAGGAAGGAAGAAGGAAGGAAGAAGGGAGGGAGGAAGGAAGGAAGGGAGGAAGAGGGGAGGGGAGGGAGGAAGTGAGGAAGGAAGGGAGGAGGGGAGGGAGGAAGGAAGGAAGGAAGAAGGAAGGAAGAAGGAAGGAAGGGAAGAAGGAAGGAGGGAAGGAAGGAAGAAGGGAGGAAGGAAGGAAGGGAGGGAGGGAGGAAGGAGGGATGGAGGAAGGGAGGGAGGGAACCCATTAAGTTCCTATTTTGTTCCAGGCACTGTGCTAAATGCTTTACAGCTATCTCATTTCATACAGCAACCTGGGGAGGCAGCTGTTATTATCACACCTATTTTACATTTGAGTAACCTGAAGCAGACAGGATAAATGACTTTCTTCCCCTTGACTGCATAGCTAGTAAGTGTTTGAGGCCACATTTGAACTCAATTCTTCCTGACTCCAGCCCCAGCATTGTATCCACTGTTCAACTTAGCTGCTCAGTACTATTATATGTACTTCAAAGGCTCAACATCAAGTTAACACTGGTTCTGCTTAAACTTTGTACCCCAAGTTTAATTACTGGGTCCCTGTCTTATTCCATTATGTCTTATTTCTTGATGTGGATCCTTATTTAATAATCTGGTTCTTGGGTGGCTAGGTGGCTCAATGAGTAGAGTGCCAGCCCTGGAGTCAGAAGGACCTGAGTTCCGATCCAGCCTCAGACACTTAACACACACAAACAAAAACCTAGCTGTGTGACCTTGGGCAAGTTACTTAACCCCAATTGCCCTCCAAAAAGAAAAAAAAGTAAGTTTCAATATGGGGCGGCTAGGTGGCGCAGTGAATAGAGCGCAGGCCCTGGAATCAGAAGGACCTGAGTTCGGAGCCGGCCTCCAACACTTAATCCATACAAACAAAAACCTAGCTGTGTGACCTTGGGCAAGTTACTTAACCCCAATTGCCCTAAAGGGGCGGCTAGGTGGCGCAGTGAGTAAGAGCGCCAGCCTCGGAGTTTGGATGACCCGAGATCAGATATGGCCTCAGAAAATGAGCACCCACGCATAAATAATGACTAGCCGTGTAACCTTGAGCAAGTTACTTAACCCCAATTGCTTTAAAAAAAAATAATAATCTGGTTCTTCCTGAACTAAAAGAATTTTCCCTTCTGTCTCCTTCCTTCCAGAGGCTAGAATCCTGCCCACAAGCCCCCAGTTTCCATGTTTGAGTTTCCCAAATAGCCTGCTGACTTCCCCTTATTATCTGTCTTGCTTCTGTGGATCTTTCTAGTCTATTGGCCTTTATCATTCTTCAATATACCCTGGCCTACCATCAACAGAGCTCTAGTTATAGCAAGTAAAAAACCTATAAATAGAAAAAGGTTAATGAAGAAACTCAATCTGTATAATGCTGGTAATAATACTCACATTCCTTACCTTATAGGGCTACCATGAGGCGATCACAAGGCTTCAAACACTATTTGAATATAACTTGAGAAGCTATGTCCTATAGTAGCCCAGGGGGTTTAAATTCTGGTTCCACCAGTTGCTAGGTATATGGACTAGAAAAGCCATCTAACCTACTTGAGGATTCTTTCCTTTAAAGAGGACATAATAATGCTCACATTGCTACTTCATAGGCATAGTGTGAGCCAACTGCTTTCTAAACCTTAAAGTCTTCTATAAGTGTGAGCTATTATTATTATAAATCTAGAATGACAGGCAATTAAAGGGCCTTGTATCATCTCTCTCTTGTGTGTAGGAACTATGCTGGAGTTATCTCTATCTCATATGTACACTCCATCCATCCTGACAGTTTTTTTCTGTGATCATTACCACTGGAATAAAACCTTTGATTTATAAAAACTAGTTCTGTTTATCTATGTTGAGTCACAGAAATTCAAAGTTTTAATAGGAAGCAGAGCATCTGGTACAAATTACTACATGAAGCATTTAATTTGTGTTGTGTGAAATGAATTAGAGATTGTTCTACAAGGTATTAAATATAACATTTCCATGTGGAGATTGCTGTTGCCTTTTGTTGGTCTGTTTCTGTGAAAGTGGGGAGAGACCATGTGCTATGTTTAATTTGTGTGTAAGAGAGATACTTGCCCTAGAGAAGAATTTCACAGTCTGAAAATGATCCCAACTTTTGCATAAAATAAGTCTTCAGAGTTGGCACAGAAAATGGGAGCAAATATGGGCTAGGAAGAATTCAAGATTGAGGTAGAAACAAGTTTCTGTGAATATCTGGTACTTAACCTTTGTTTCACCTATTCCAAGTGGCTAATGAATGAATCTTGGCATTGATGAAGGTTTCATGCAACTCTGCAGCTTCCTGTCTCTCCCACTTAAAAAGAGATAAATGGTAATTTGTATTCACCCTGATTTCTCTTTAAAAGTTTCTTCTCCATCCCCCAAGTAAGCATTTGAATGCATTGCAGTGAGACATCAAAAGCCACATATTGTTTCTGATAACAAGAAATTAGGGATTTGGGGCAGCTAGGTGGTGCAGTGAATAGAGCACTGGCCCTGGAGTCAGGAGGATCTGAGTTCAAATCTGACCTCAGACACTTAACACAATATGCTAACTGTGTGACCTTAGGCAAGTCACTTAACAGACAATTCACAATTGTCTTGCCTTCCCTCTCCAAAAAAAAGAGAGAGAGAAAGAAATTAGGGATTTATTATATAAAAATAAACAAAGAAATTGCATTATATAATATGTAAGATTTATTTTCTGATACTCTATGAATCAGTGAATCTAGTATGAGAAGTTTAGAGTTATAGCCCTGTGCCTACATTCCTCTTACTTTGAGAAAACATTGTAAATTGGGAACAATGAAGACGGAGGAGGAGGAAGAAAAAGAAGAAAGGAGAGGGAGAGGGAGAGGAAGGAGAAGAGGGAAAGGAGAAGGAAGAGGAGCTGGGGCAAAAAAATGACCATCTAAATATAGGCAGCAGCATCCCAACCCCAGTCCAAATTCTAAGTCTCCCTTCCTTAGTAACTGAATGGTTTTGTTGATTTAGTAGTACAAAATATTGCAGGGCTTTATGTTATTTTTAATATGGACATCTAGGTGGCATAATACTAAACTTCGGAGTCAGGAAGACTTGTGTTTGAAGTGAGCTTCAGAAGCTCACTTGCTGTGTGACACTGGGCAATTCCTTAGTCTCTGTCAGCCTCAGTTTCCTCATCTGTAATATGGAGATAGTAATAGCACCTATTTTATATTGTCATGAAGATCACATGAGATAATTTTTGTAAAGCACTATATCAGTCATTATTGTTTATGATTGATATTATTACTTTTCATGTTTATGGCAGAGAGGACTATACCAAAGTTAACATACACATATCATTTAATCACAAATATCTACTATATGCCCATTATGTGCCCAATACTAGATTAGCTAAATTGGGGTGGGAGGATAGAAAGGAGAGCAGAAAAAAATGATATGAGAAAAATTCCCTGTTCCCAAGGAGTTTAGGGAGACAAATTTTCACACATAAAACTTCCCTTTGTGGTTTCACTTCTGATTACATTTCCCTTCCTCTTTGAACTTTGCTCTATCTTTGATGTCTTTCTTACATATTCACTCCTTCCCTGTAAACTACAGTGTCTCTATAAATAAAAATGCTTAGGTCTTTGTGTTCTTTAAAAAAATTTTCAAAAGCCTTTCCTGGACTCTGTTTCCAACCTTAAAGATATGGTTTTCTCTTCCCATCACCACCATTCTTATCAAAAAACAATTCCTGTACCTTCCTGATGCCTCTTTCAGACCTCAACCTATTTGGCTCTTGCTGTATAACTGTACCAAAATTTCCCTCTCCAGTGTCACCAAAGAACATTTCAGATGCCATTTGGAGGTTCTCTGAGGGGGAAAAGTATTACTTTTGACTCAGCTAAGTATTTTGCCCTTCCTTCTTTGAGGCCTTGATAACTCAACCTTGAGGAATATAAAAGGAGTATCCCCTGAAATTACTATTACTTGTTAGGTCAGACCTTGACTAACACCTTAATTTTTTTTTCAGAATACTCATTTCGTCTTTATCATATGCTACACTTCTCATTTTTAAAACAGAAACTTCAACCTGCCTATAGTATCAAGTTACAAATACCTTATTCATAGTGCTTTTAAAAGTTAATATTGTTTAGGGTTGAGTACAAGAGTCAGAACTGACATCTCTTTTCATTACACTCATAACTCACATAATGGCAAATTACTTAGTCGTCAGGCCTCATTTCCTCATCTTTAAAATTGGAACAACTTCTGCTTCCTACATCACAAGGGTATGGGAAGGCCGAATGACTTAATGCTCACAATTTTTTTAAATTTGTTTTTATTTTTGTCTTTGTATTCTTAATGCCTAGGGAAAAATTTCTGGCATATAGTAGACACTTAATAAAAGCTTATTGCGTTGAATTTAATCCATTATTTTTTCTTTTCAATTTTCATATTGTTTTTGGTTATACATATTTATTTATATAATCAAATATATCTTGTTCCATATAATTTCTCCAATTTTTAGTAAATCAAAATTTATCTCCTTTCCATAGTTCAAATAAATATATTATTCCATTTTTCTTCTAACTTTTTATAAAGCATTTCATTTTAAATTTTAAACCTGTGATAGAGCTGGAATTTATTACAGTGTACACTGACAGGTAAAGATTTAAGTTTATTTTCTATCTTATTGCTATATAGGTTTTTTTTATAATACTTATGAAATAAGGACTGCTTTTATAGTTTTAATTATACATTTGTTTAGCAAAAAGTAATCTCTTGGATATGTCTAGTTTTAGTTCTGGTATTTGTATTCTATTTCATTGGTTTGGTTTTTTTTTTCCTACTGCCAGATAATTTTGACAATAAAATAAGCAATTGCTTTTCAAGTACAGGAGGACAAATCTATCTTCTCAGCCTTTTTCCCCCAACATGCCCTTGATACTCTTGAACATGCTTGTTTTTCCATGCAAATTTCATTATGATTTTATTGAATTCTACTATAATGGTATTTCAGTTATATTAAATTTAATTTGGGCAGTATCACTGTGTTGATCCAATCTATCTATGAGTATTGAATGTCCCTGCAGCTATTTGGAACTTCTGTTATTCTTGTAAAAAATTTAAAGTTGTCTTTAGTTGCATAAATATATTTTAAATGTATTAACTGCATATATATATATATATATATATATATTTAGGTAAATTAATTCCCAAATACTTAATAGTTTGTATTATTCTTGTACATTGTTACTTTTAACTGTTACCTTAGTTTATCAATAAAATAGGATACTCTAATCCATCCTTCAAATAGCTGAAAAGCTAATATTCCTTAACCACTTAACTTTTGACTGTGTCAAAAACTCCAGAGACTTCCTTTGACCTCTAGGATAAAATTCAAACTTCTCAGTGCAGCATTTAATGCCTTTCTGAGTCTGAATCCAGTCTAACATTTCAACCTGATTGAGTATTACTTCCCCTCACACTTTCCCTGCCAGAGTGGCTTACTTTTTCCTTTCCTTTAGAATTTCTAACATCCTTCTCTTTTTTTTAATGATTTTTTAGTTTTAAATTATTTATCTGCTATTTTATTTTCTCCCAAATACACATAAAAATAATTTTTAACATTTGTTTTCAAAAATTTAGGGTTCAAAATTTCTCCCTCCCTTCCCACCCCACTCTCAATTGAGAAGGCAAACAATTTGATATGTAATATATATGTAGTCATGCAAAATATATTTCCATATCGATCATGTCATAAAAGAAAACATAGCCCAAAATAACCCAAGGAAAAGGAAGGAGGAAACAAAAAATTATGTTCTGATTTGTATTCAGACTCCATCAGTTCGTTCTCTGGAGAAGAATAGCACTTTTCATCATGAATACTTCAGAATTGTCTTGGATCATTGTACTGATAAGAACAGCTAAGGCATTCACAGCTGATCATCTTACAATATTGCTGTTATGGTGTACAATTTCTCCTGGTCAAACTCCTATGACCTTTCAACATTCAACTCGAGTGCCACTTCCTCCAAAGGGCCTTTCTGGTTCCTCTGCTGTCAGTGCCCCCATATGATCATGTTGCAGTTATCTTGTATATTTGTTTCATTTACTTATCTATGAACATGTGTTACTACAAGAGAATATAATCCTCTTGAGGGCAGGGGCACTCTCGGTTTTGTGTTTGTATCACTGGACCTCACCTAGTTCCTGGCACATAATGGTCAATAAATGCTTTCTTGTCAAATGGTTAATTGACTGATGAATATATGACTTCTACAGGTTTGTCTCCTATCTTCCAATCTCATTAAACTCATTAATTATCTCTACTAATGTTTTTGTTAATGAATAAAAATAAATAATCATGTTATCTATAAGTAATTATATTTCTGTTTCTTAATTTCATATTAATTCTTTTAATTTATTTTTTCTAATTCCCTATTATATTTAATGTTTCCAAAAATGTCAGTGAAATTGAGCGCCTGTTGCATCAATTCAATATTTACAGTGCCTACAATCATGATAAAGACTGTGACTATAAATATTGCATGATGTTTGAACACAAAATATACCAAACTCTCCATATAGAAGATAGAACTGAAGCATTTATTTAGACACCAGAAAACTGAATCCCAAAACCAGTAAACCAATTCCATCATTGTAGCAAAAATATTAAGAAGCCATAATAACACTGAGAGCCACAGCATCCTTCAACCTTCCCATGAACCAATACAAGATCAATATTTACTTACAAACTTCTCTTTCTCTCCTTGCCTGAGCACCTCTCTCTCCTACCATCTCTTTGGCTCTGGCTCCCCCCTTTCTGTGGGCTCTGCTTCCCTTCAGCAAAGTCCTCTCACCCCAGGTTCCATGTGACTATATTTAGCCTATTAAGAGGAAGAGTTTATCTTCACAGCAGGGAAGCTTCCTGTGGGATCTGCTGCACCCTTCAGCAAATTCCCTCCATCACAGACTCCATATTATTACATTCAGTCTATTAGGGGGCAGAATTTAGTTTCAAGGCAGGGCAGGTCTTCAAACTCCCCAGTAGGTCTATTAAAGAGCAGGGAAGATCTTCAAATCCCCATTCCCATTACAGCACCCTTATTTTGTAGTTGTTATGGTTTCATGATGTGTTGTAGCAGAACCATCACAAAGAATTCAGAATCAGACTACCTCTAATCCAAGTATAGGCATTTATTGAGATTGACATCTCTCATAAGCAGGCTAGGTTCCAAGAGGAACCAGAAATTTAGTAAGATAACAAAGGCAAATTAATAATGTTATGATGCTAGTTACACAACAGAAATTATGAATATCAAAAAGGCAGGAGGGTTTCGTTAAGGGATTAGGTAATGGGGAGGGATCCTATCTATGGTTCAATGGTCAAACATCCTGGTTGTGCTCCCCTCTGATTGTCTAGCTATTGTTGTCCTGCTGGTCAAGATGGGTAGTTTAGCACTGGGCTAAATGGATGATGTGATTGCGGTTGAGGACAAGACCACACCTGTTCAAATATGTGAATTGGATCTGGGGGCGGCTGTTAGCTAGGGGCAGTGACTGTATTGAGTAGAGGGGCCTGTGGTGTGGTTAAAGCCAGAATGTGTGGTTAAATCAGGACATGCCTGCTATTCAGTAAGGCCCATAAAGATGTTAGAATACTGGGGCTAGGGACAACTTTATTAGGATTCCATCAGTGAGAGAATGGTTCAGAGTTTTTTGATCACATGATAATGACTCCTGGTTTCTAGTAGATAACTTATTATGTTGAGGAAAAAAACTTCCTATTCCTATTTTTTCAAGTTATTTTAATTTTTTTTTAAAAAGTATTGGTTCTTACCAAAGACCTTTTATATGTCTATTGATACAACCATAGAATTTTGGGTTTTTTTTCATAATTTTCTTTTCTAGTTCTCTGCTCCTTTGGCTCCCATGATTTGGTACTTTCCTCACTCCCCTTAGCTTCTTGCTTTTTGACTCCTTCACTGACTCCTCTTGCTACTCCAACTTCCTAAATATTGGTTAGCCCTAAGCTTCTGTTCTCTATCCTCTATTATTTTCTCTTTTGGAATTTTTGCCCATTACCATAACTTCAATTACCACCTCTATGCAAGTGATTCCACCATCTTTATCTTTTGACTCTACTCCTCTCTTTAGTCTGAATCTCAGTTTTGTAGTTATTTCCTGGCTATATCCACCTGGATGTCCCTCTATAATATCAAAATCAATATGTTCAAAATGGAACTCATCAGCTTCCCCTCAAAATTCGTTCCCCTTTCTTACTTCCTATTTCCAACAATATCACCTTCATTCTCCTAGACACTTGGGTTGAAAATGTGGAGTAATATTTTATTTTTCCCCCTTTACATTTTGCCTTTACACCTAATCAGCTTTTAAACCTTGGTTTTTAGCACTACAATATTTTGTGATTTCATCATACCTGATCCTTTCAATTAACGCAACCATCAATCTAATTAAGGCAGCTAGATGGTACAGTGCATTGGATACTAGGCCTATTGTCTGGAAGACCTGTGTTCAAATCCAGCCTCAGATACTCCAGATAGAGAGTTGATAGACTCAGAGTATGGACTGAATCATTTGGTTTTTTCTTTCCTTTTTCCTCTTTCTAATTATAGCCAATGAGGAAATTTATTTTCTATGACTTTACATTTGTAAAAGATTTTGTATTTCTTGCCTTCTCAATAGGTTAGGTAAGGGGTGGGAGAGGAAAAGAATTTAGACGTGAAAATGAAATAAAATTTAGTTTTAAAAAAAAAAGATTGTATTAAGCTCCATGAAGGCAGAGTCTATTTTTTTCATATGTTCTAAGCACAATATTTGACACATAGAAAGGAGTTAATAAATATTTATTGACTAATTCACATGTGCATATATATGTATACAGTTTAAAATATGTTATATATTATAATATAATGGGTGTGGCATTATATAAGATAAAAGCAATAATATTATTATATATAATTTAATCCAGGTGTGTTATGTGCATGCATGTGTGTATGTTTACATATATGTGTATGTATGTTCCAAGCTCAGTGCCCATTTCATTGAACTATACAATATACATATGTGTGTGCACACACATATGTGTACATATATACACATATGCATATATACACATGTGTAAATACAGAAAAACAGTGTAATATATGTCATATATTATAATTGGTGTGGTATTATATAACATTAAATAATTTAATACAGGTGTGTTAGGTATATGTATATGTGTATATATTTACATACGTGTACTCCAAGCTCAGTGCCCATTTCATTGAAATATGCTCTGACATTCATTGTGTGTGTCCATACATATAGATACACAACTAACATGTTCATATAGAGTTCATATATGTGTGTGACATACATACATGCACATACAATGAATAATCACACAAATCATGCAATTGTTTGAATTACAAAAGTTAAATATGAATATTGAAAATTGATTGTATAGTTTAATATGTATTATGCTATAAATATTATAGTATATTATGTAGTGTTATATGAAATGTGATTATATATTTAATGTATTGAAAACATTATTTATATAATTTAATGAAATTATATTTGTGTGTATATCATTTATATACATAAACAATGAATGAGAGAGCATAATTTAATGAATTAGGCACCAAGCTTGGAATGTATAAACACATATACCTATACACCCATATATTTATAGATATAATTTAATATATTATATATGATAATATAATTATATATATTATGTTTAAAACAAAGGTTTTTAATTCAGGTATATGTGATATAGTTGTACTTGTTCAATCATTTCAGTCATGTCCAACTCTTCATGACCTTATTTGGGATTTTCTTTGCAAAAATTCTGGAGTGCCATTTCCTTCTCCAGATCATTTTTACAGAGGCATTGTTAAGTGACTTGCCAAGAGTCTTATAGCTAGTATCTGAGGATAGATTTGAACTCAGGAAGAAGAGACTTCCAATCTTCAGGCCCGGCACTCTTTCCACTGCACCACCACCTAGATGCTAAGAGAGAGAGCTTAAATATATAGATATAGATATCTCCATATCTCTACCTATTTATCCATCTGTCTATCTATCTATCTCCATACACTCCTGGATTAAACTCTCTCTCTGTCTCTGTCCTTCTGTCTGCCTCTCTATGTGTCTGTATATTTATGTGTGTATATAAACACACACATGAATTATAGATACAAGATATGTAGACAGATATATAGATATATAAACATATATCTATACACACTTGGTTTATACAATATATGTGTGTGAAATATATTATAATTATTATATACTATAATATATAATCATAATGTAAACTTATATCATTAAATATATATACATATATGTGTATAATATATGTATACATATATGAACACATACACTCACATAAAATGCTACCATTTAAAATAATCCCTGAGAATTCATTTATGTATTATAAGGCCAACAAAGGGACAGACCCCATGATTATATTGAGCCTTCACTGTTACCACTGAACGTTAGTAAGACAAGGTACTTCAGAGGACAGTTTTTGAAGGATAATCATAGTCCTATTCCCTTGATGAAGTGCTATACTTGAATATCTCATTTGGTTTTATAACTTTCTTCTTGAAGACTTTAACCTTTATTTGAGTTCTGTTCTTCCTCTAATTTCCCATGGAGTGAGGTGGGAGTAAAAGGAATAGGACTAAAAAGTCATCCTGTTTATTATGCGACTCTTTACTCTTACACCTGCTACAGCAAGGAATGGTTATAAAAATTTGATTTATTTTTCATTTTTCTACAGTTTTTCCTGTTGTTTTTCCTTTTTTAATTTTTTTTAATGTTTTAGAGCTTTTGTCTCTAGGCATGTCACCATTCTGAAGGGTATTCCTCAAGAACCCTGGCAAATGCATGAATTTTTGCATTTGCTACTTCTGCTAACTCACTAAGATTTTGTGTCCCTTTGCTACATCAACATTTACACCCCCACAGCTTTCAAAAAGCCTTCAGGCAATTCCTTTAATGTTAAAGATACTTTTTACTTGGTCCGACTTAATTTTAGTAATTTTCTCATAGCTTTAAAATGTGTCCTTTTAAGAGAAAAAATAAAATCACACAATCTCAGATTTGGAATATAGTAAAGCCTATAGCATCATTCCTAAAGGCATTATAGACAGACTTGAAAGGCCACATTCTGACTCCACTGAACTTTCTGTCCCTGGCATGTCCAGTAAGATGTAATTAAATCACCCAATGCTCACTAATTGGGAGAATGACTAAACAATCTCTAGTGTGTGAATGTAATTGCATGGCATTTTTTTTTGTAAGTGAAAAGAGGAATTCAAAGAATTGTAGAAAGACTTATATAAACTGAGCAAAGAAAGCCAAAGACATTTTTTATCTTTCTTCTGATCATCAAGAGATCATAAAAAACTTTCCCCCCTTCATCAGAGCAATGGTGGACCATAGGTTCATATTGCTGCATATTCTGTCAAATTCCTTTGTGTTTTGATGGTTTATTTTGCTTATGTCTATTGTTGTTGTAACAGAGGGTATAAGGTAGGAAAGAGGCAATTACTGGAAAGGGACAGTACTAAAAAACAAAATGCATCAATGGATAATTTTTAAATACTCTGATTGGGGGTCAGCTTGATGTGGTTCTTGACTTCATGATTTCTGCCAAGAAAAGCACTAGCTTGAATAGCTAGTGAATTTCAAAATCTCAATATTGAGCATAATGAATCCTGGAAAAGCATGGTTTTCATACATTGAGAAGCTCCTTCTCACTAATGCTTGGCTTCTAAACCTGATAGTTCCTGGTTGGGATGGAATGTTACCCTTAATAAATTTCTCATGTTCTCCTAGTCCCTTCCAAAGACATAAAATCTATGCATAACATAGATTTGCTATTGCATATTTTCTCCTGATAAATTCTTTCTCTTGAACACAATAAGTGTATCTTTCAAAGTTTAATGTACACCAATTGCCCTGCTGGTCACCAATCCAGAGTTTTCTATTGGCCTGGGTATCCAAAATCATCTGGAGTTAAGGGGTAGAGTTCATAGGAATGGATCACTAGGTTTGGGGCAGCACTAATTGCATTGAGAAGCCTCTTATGAGGTTTCCCAACAGAAGCATATAGCAAGAATATTGGCAAATTTAAGAACTTCAAGACTAGGAGGAGGGGAGCTTGAGTAGTTTTCTCACATATTGTGAATCACTAGATTCCTCCTTGCCTCCAATGGAGGCTCTAGGCTTCTCCTCCCTCCTGTCTGCTGTCCTGGAGGCTACTGATTCTCTGTCCAGACATTGTAACTTAGTTCCAGGTCTCTGTAATGAGTATAATCTGGGGAATCTGCCTTCTGCCCCACTATTTCTGGCTAGAGTACACTCCATGCAACATACCTAAAGAAGCCCCCTTCTGAAACATTTTCCCTGGTCCTTTCAGGTGAGTCACTTGTTCTATTTCAATGCTGAAAAATTTATTGCTTTGGAATAAAGCAGTAATTCACTGATACCCATGATAGAAAACAGGGAGGAAGGGTCTGCATCAGTGGAGAATCAGAGAAGATTGGCCAATAAACCAGAAAGAACTAGCCTCTCAGTGACATTAAAATGAGTTAATTCCCAGAACTTAGTAACCTCTTAAATTCCCATGACATGAACTTATTCATTTCAACCATAGAAAAGGGTTGTCAGACCTTTGAGCTCATCTCCCACAAGAATTCTACTTCCATGATACAGAACTGTGAAATCTCCCTATATGACCAAAACTCCTTATATTTTTTCTCTTCTTATTGCTCACTCCTTTGTAAAGCCAAGTACGAATAGCTCTCCAGAGGACTACTGCTGCTATGAATAACTTTAAGGTTCTAATCACATAGTATAGTAAACTCTCTATTTATTCAGCTGTAAACTAAAGCAAAACATTCACATAAACCAAAGTTCAACATTTACGGCCATATAACAAAACAACTTATCACTAAAGTGGCCACATATTCTTAAACCAAAGATATTCAGTAAGTCCTTAACTCAATCATCCTTAAGGAGCAATCATTCTTAAATGAAAGGTCTCTGACCCTAGGTCATATTATCTTAATCTAGTCAGTCAGAAAGTCTTCTTTCATCTTGATTGGAGACTAGTTTCCAATCATCCTTAATTCAGTCATTCTTAAGGGGTACAAAGTACAAAGTTCTCCCACCCCTAGGTGACAGTAAATCATGATCTTGTCTGTCAGCATTATATACCCAATGAAAGGTCTAGCTCCCAAATTCCATGGTTTCTTTTCCATGCTCCTAGCTCCTGTCTGAATCACCCAACTGTCACCTAGATGCACAGGTAGGCAGCCTCCCAGTTCCTGTTCCAGCTCCCATTCCAATTCAAAGCTCACTGTGTGTCCACCTCAAGCCCTTTGAAGTCTCTGTTCCTGGGAAGAGAAAACTTAATAGAGCCACAACAATATCTACAAACATCAAGCTTAGCAGAATTACAAGAAAATCCACACACATTGCTGGCTCTATCATCTCAATTTATTTTCTACCTGTGAAATCAACACAAGTCAACAGACATGGTGAAGTAACACAATTCAACAGATAGAGTCCTTCTATCTGACAAAGTAACACAAACAACAGACAGAATGCTTTTGTCTGACAAAGTAACACAAACACAAATCAACCCAGAAAGAACAGACAAATAGAGTACCAGCCACCACAAGTGTTCTCCTCAGTTCTGCTCTGTTCCAGTTTGTGCTCCTGCTTTTATATGGTGGTTTTTCTTCCTGTTCCACCATTTCTTTTGTGTCAGCAAGTTCCTCCTACCTTCAAATCACAGGCAGGGATCAAAGGCACTTGAAGAACTGAAACAAGGTGCTAAATACTTGAATAACTGAAACAAGGCACTAAGTATTCCTTTGCTTGCCATTATACACTTTTAAACTTATTGTTGACCATTAACCACCATTCACTCTGTCTTGAGTCCTCTCTGATCTACCAAGCCTTCTCTCATGTTCTAGCCTCACGTTTCCTATAATTCATCCTTTATTTAAGTTGAACTGTACATTTTTTTTGGTCAATGCTTCTATCCCTTACCTCTTTGTTATATTGCTATTCATACCTTGCCAAAGACCTATCCTAGGCTCTCCCCCATCTACTTCAGCTGGAGCTTCTTCCTTCAAATTTATCCACAATCTCTTAACTCATAAATCCTGTGACCAACTCTTGACACTGCAGCATCTTATACTATTGACAATTCTCTCCCACTGGATAGTCTCTCCATCTTGAGTTTTTGTGACATTGCTCTGATTCCCCCACCTCTCTAAGCATGCCTCCATCTATTTCACTGGATCACCAATGAATCAATCAATCAACAGACATTAGGAAACTACTATGTTTTATGCATTGTGCTAAGCATACTCTGCCTCCTAAGATGTTGTTTCCACAAAATTTTATCTTGGGCTTCCTTTTATCTCTCTCTCTCTATCCCCTTTCTTAGTGATCTTATGGGCTTAGTTATTTCTATGCAGAATTCGACATAGATCTACATATCGACTCCTACTGTCTCTCCAAACCTTCCATGGTTCATCACCAAGTAATTGTCTTTTGAACTTTAGCGGCAACCACATTGGTATACCCAGGATGGCTGCTTGCACAGGTTCTTAGATCTGCTACACAAGGAAAGATAACTTTTTAAGGGGTCAACAATGTTTTGTAATTACATTCACTAGTTCAGAGGAAAAATCAGCACCATGAACTTCAGAGAATATACAAACAGAGAAAATACAAGCAAAGAAATAAAGACCAACAGACAGGACTCTGCCTGAATCAGCTATATACTTTACATACATCCCTAGATAGAGAAAGCCTTTACATCTGAGCAGTCAGGGAGCTCTGAACATGCAGCCACTCAGAAATTCAACCAGAGAATCACAAGATCCTTCTCATAAGTGATCTCCCAAAGTACAGTTTCAACTCAGAATATATCAACACTTCTCAGAGCCAGAAGGCATCACAACCCTTATGACAGTGCCTAACAAAAAATTAGCAAAAGGTGTGAAAGCCTTCCTATAAGCAAACTTCCCCTAAGCAAGCTTCCCTTGATGGGCTCCAGGTGAGGCCTATTAATTGTCAGGGAAGATCTTATATCCCATTAAAATTACAGGACATATTCACCTGGATTTTCTGTAGGCATCTCCACCATGTTTCTACATCATGTCTTCCTTGTCTTCTCTTCCTCATTGAAATTTTTAGTAATTTCCCACCATGTCTTGTAAATGCTTAACAAATACTTACATGGACTTCAATTTCCTTATCTACAAAATGTTGTTAGACTAGTTGGTCCCTTCCTCCTCAATATCTGTGACAATATAGCTCTTTTTTCTTCCTCTATTGATCTTCACCAAATGTTTTAAACAATGCTTTCCTCTTCAATTCCTAAATTCCCTTATATGAATAGACCTCCACTGTACTTTCTATCAATACTATTCCTTTTACATGAGGGGAACATGCCTTAGTTATAGATTCACTTTGATAAAAGCAAATAGATAAAATTACTCTTGCCTTGGAGTTTTTTTTATATTCATATCTTTTTTACAAGTTTTACACAGAAAAATAATTGCTTCTATATTGTTGCCTATAAAGGAATCACTTTCTTTTTTAGATTAAAATATAATGGGGATATTTTCATGCCTTCTGCTCCTTTCTTTTTTCTTATAAATGATTTAATAAAATATATAACCTGTTATCATGTCCTACTTTTATCTTTCCCAATCTTTTATTAAAGCAAATTTTTAACATCTACTTAGTCTCATAGCAAATGGAATAAAATCTTCTAAGTCAGGGATTGTGTGTGTGTGTGTGTGTGTGTGTGTGTGTGTGTGTGTGTGTGTGTGATGGACCCCTTTGGTAGTATGGTGAAACCTATGGACTCCTCAGAATAGTGATTTTAAATATACAAAATAAAATACATATGATTACAAAGGAACTGACTTACATTGAAGCACATTAATCAGAATATTGTTTCTAAAGAAATACAAACTCACAGACTACAAGTTAAGAATCCCTGATGTAAATATTGATTTGGACTGTTCTTCTCCATCACATGAAGTTCCCATTAATTCATGGAGAGCTATAAGCAAGCAAGAAACCAGCAAGTTTTCAGAAAGGCTGAAAATCAATCTGATTAAAATCAGATTCTTGTAAATGTGCTACTAATTGTATATGAAATTACTGAAGAAGGAAAATAGAGTTTGACTCTGATTTCATTTTCTAAATCCCATGATAATACTGTGCATTGGAGATATCGATATAATTTCTAACTTTTATGCATGTGGATAATCATACTAAGATGATATCTAAGGTATGATTTGTCTCACAGGAAATTACAGATTCCACAAACTTTTTGCAAGAGATGCAAGGTGTATCACTTACATGGGTCTCCACAATTTTGTTTCTTAAGAATCAACAGCTTGGAATTTTGATGGGCAAATGTAACTCTAGATATCTAGTAGACAGTATGAAGTTCAGTCAATCTATGCTAAAATGATGATGGGTACAGAGGAATCTGCCATGTTTGAAAGTTGTATATCCACAGAAACTTCATTTAGAGTTTTAATCCTGCCTTTTCTGAAGCAAAATTTTCCTATAATCATATTAAAATTGCCAGGTCACTCATATGGTCAATAGTAACGTTGTGAATGCTGTTATTGTGCTCTAAAATGTGCCTCTACTAGCAATGTTCCAACCTGCTTTGTTTTTAACCTGCTTTCTTATATTCATTCTTCTGCAGGGGTAATGTCATGGGTACTGAGATAATTAACATAAAAAGAGCCAGATATCTGAGTAGTGTGGTACTAGAGAAAACCTTTATTATCTTCTATTAGGACTATAATATTATCCATTAGGTCTTCTATGTATTGGGTTGTAAACTCTTTTAGGGAAGAGATCTGTTTTAGAAATAGTAAACAATAATCTTTTTTTTAAAGTGAATCTTTGATGTTAATTTTGTAATCATAAAAAAGATCTTGACTTTCTATTACTACTCTAGGAAGTAAGCTATATAGATATCACTGCATTCTTGAAGTTTGTGGTCAAATAGCAACCAGAGACATCCATAACATGTCTTTGTTCAGGCAGGACCAAATCTATTTTGCCAAATGAGAAAATGACTGCCCCACCTGACCAGTTCTCTGGAAGGAGATTTCACATTCTGTTTATACACTGCCAGGGTATGCCTTTACACACAGATGTTTGGGTTCTCAGTTGCTAATTAGACCCCCCCCCCCATGGAAAAATCACATAATGTGTGCTAGAAAGTACAACAAAGATGCCCATAGCATTTTTTTTGGCCTGTGATGTCATTGGTATAGGGAATTCTGGGCAAGAAAACTAACTTCCTCTACCAATACAGGTTGGTACACTCTCTATGACTTCTCTTTTGTGACCTTCTAGGGGCAAAAGGTATCTTTGAAAGTTGTCTAGAGCACTAAGAGGTTAAGTGACTGACTGTGGATCACATCCAATTTGGATTAGAGGTAGGACTTAAACCCAGAGTTTTCTGGCTGTGAGGCCAACTATCTATCTATACCATGCTGCCTCTCAAACATATATTTATTATTGTTTTAATGTTTTCCCATATTAATCAATCAAGTATTAATTAAGCACTGACTATATAGCAGGCATAATGCTAGGTGCTGACCAAGAATGTAACAGTCATACTCACAAGGAGCAATGGGGAGACATGTACATATAAAAATAAAGACACCATAGGTATAATGTTAATAAAAAAAAGTTAATGCAAATGTATATAAGATGGTTTAGTACAAGTAGTTTGAGAGGGAGAAATAAAGCAGCTGGTGGGATCATAAAAGCCTTCATGGAGACGATGGTGCCAAAGATATATCTTGAAGGGAGAAGGATTCTGTGGAGTTGAGGTAAACAAAAGGTTGGGGAATTAAGGGAGAGCAGTATATTCCAGGCATGGGAATCCAGTTTAAAGGCATCGAAATGAAGTATAAGGACCCTGAGAGAAAGATTGTCATACATTCTTGATAAGTCACTCAGAAGTACTGTACCTACAGAGCAGTATAAATACATTGAGGATATGAAAGGTGTCACTATTCATTCAATAAACATTTGTTGGGCACCTGCATCATGCAAGGCACCATGCCTACTGTTCCAGAATATGCCAGCTTTTATCTAATTTGGAAACACTGCCAGCTGTTGTATAAAGGTAGGTACAGGCAGTTCCCAATTTACAAACAAGTTGTTTTCCAAAATTCTATTTGAAAGTCAATTGTTTGGAACTCAAAACGCATTTTCCCCCATATAGCAATGCTATTCCAAGTGTCTAGGTCCTCAGGCCAATTCATAAAATTCTATTTGTCCTATAAGTAGCTGACCTATCTGTAATATACAATAGCTCAATTGAGCCTACTTTGTTTCTAAGGAAAAAGAGATGGGGGAAAGAATTGGAAGTGTAATTTCATTGGTATAGGGAGGTCCCAGGTGAGGAAACTTCTTCCATGCACATTGGCATCTTAAAGAGGCCCAGTGTCACATAGCTAATATGTGTGAGAGGTGAGACCCAAATCCAAGTTTTCCTGACTAGGCCAGTTTTCTATTCCAAACACCACAATGACTCTAATGGGGAAAAGGCTGAGAGGGGGAAATGGGAGGTTTCAAATTCAATCCGGGATACTAGGAAGGTATCCTTTCACCATGCCCTAGCAATTTAGACTGCTCTGAAGCTCCTTTGCTGAAGCTCCTTACTAACTCCAAGATGAATTTCATAGAAGCCACTAGTAACACCTACCACTTATGCCACTCACTGTCAGACTTTCTACTCCTAATTGCGCTACCAATAAATTGATCACTTTTGGAAACCACTGGAACTTTCACCAGAGTCCCCACGTATAAAACCATTTGAACCAGTGATTAAACCTTTGCACCTAAAATCATTGAAACTGTCACTGGCAAAGCTATCATTGCCCCTGGCTAGACTGCCATACCCACTGCTGCTCCAGACAGCACTAACTCTAGCAATGTGTACATCAAGGAGAGCTCCAGCAGTCTTCTCATCAGGGTCTTGGCAGGGGCTACTTTGTGCTTTTGAATTGGTAGCTGCAGTGGCTGAAACTCTTGTAATTTTATCGGTGGCTTTAATAACCTTAATTCAACAAGCATTTTTTCATCACCTACTATGTGTAAAGCACTGTGTCACTACCAGGCATGCAAAGATAAATGAACTATTCCTGCCCTCCAAGAGGGCATTTACATTCTCTCTAAACAGGGGACTCACTGGCCTTCTGCACTGGTATATATAAATATAAGGCACATGTTCCCAAAACAGGGACTCGTTTGCTCTTTTTTTTTGTGATTCATATACAATATTATTTTCTAACATTTTAATTCTTTTTAAACAATACAAGACCTTAGATCAGAAATTCTTTACTTTTGTATTCAGGATCCCTTTGACAATCTGCTGAAGCCTTTGGGACCCTTCACAGAATTATGTTTTTAAATGAATAAAATAAAAGATGTCAGATTACAAAGGAAAACGATTATGCTGAAATACAGTTATCAAAATATTTTTTTCAAGTTGACATACCCCAGATTAAGAACCACCACTTAGAGAATAGAACCCATTAATTATTTATTTTTATATTTTAATGCCTTATTTTCTCAGCTCTGCATAGGTAGTTTGCCTATTTGAAGTTGGTAAGATTTTTGATTAACTAGGTTAAAAGTTACATTTGTTTATGTTGGTAATCTTTACAGATAATTTTTTTATGGCATAAAAGAGTTGATATAGTTACAGCAACACCCGGGAAAACAGATTTTACACCTGAAAACCTGTCATCCAATGTTTTCTCAAAATGATTCCTCTCCAGGGCCATGCCATTTCTGAATTTCCCTATCACACAGATACTCTGCATTACCTTTCAGGTTGACAGTGTTTATTATGGTCCCTTTACAATTCAGTTTACTTTTTTTAAGCAACAGGGAAAATGGGAGAAAGAGACATGGATTATAGATTAAATTCAGCATAATTGCTTTCAAAGAAAATAAATGATCAGAGAAATGGCATGTATCTCATTGCCCTGCATGCTGTTAAAGAATTAATTAAATGTATTAAGAGTCAATTTACTTTAATTGAAAAAAAATTTTAAATGGTGAGAAAAATTATTAAAGTCAGTCTTTAAAGAGAGAAGGCATGGACTGGGTGGTCTGGAGGATGCTTCTATAGCCACTGAAGATTAGTTGCTAATAAGCTCTGATTTTGTTCCAGGCCCTCTGAGGGGGAATATTTAGTGTTCCGTTGGCTTGCTAATGAGCACTGTCAAACAGTAGACCAGTCTCTGGTACTCTATTCTAAAAGGAATGAGGAAGTTTCTCTCTGAAGAAGTCTTAGTAGGAATGACCTGAGCAAGTTCACCCAATTAACGTCTGTCCCAAGAATATAATAGTATAATTAACAAAGAAGCAGAGAAATAATATCGACTAAACCAGATAGTTTGCAGCCATACATAACATGAGATACATAACTATCAGAGGTATTCCCAACTAAATATCAAATGGATCATAGATAACAAAACCCAGTAATCTAATTACAAATCACAATTGGTTGAATATGTATCTGTTTCTTTTCCCCCCCTTAAATCTATGCTTTAGGTTAATAAAAATACAAAATTTAATTCAAGTATATTTCTTAACCTCTCCCAAACTCATAGAAAGAAGTCTTTAAATATAAGATCCCACTCTCATACTGACATGTCAATTGTAACCATAACTAAACATCAAAAAATCTGGGTGTTTAATAAGTTTTGCATCAACTTCATCTTTATAAAGGCATTCTGGGAGCAATTTGAAATAATCTTCTTAAACTCTAATGTTCCCATGGAAGCCAATTGATTAGCCAACCTCCTTTTTGTATTCCAAAAGAAGGATTTCTGTTGCCCACAAAAGCATATCCTGAAGTTAGTGCAAATACACATCCTAAAAGTCAGTCTCCCTGTGGCAGTAAATATATTTGCAGTGAGTATCCTGGGGAGGCTCAGACTTTCCTAGTCAATAAAGTTGCTTTAACACACCACAACTGTCACAATAGAACAGTCATCTTGTTCTCAATGCTACTCTGAAGCTGCCAACAGTTCCATATTGATTAGTGAATTAAAGCCATTCCTCTCAGATATATTCCTGCTTGTTATAAATACCTTTCCATTGTTCATGTTGTGAGTCAGCAAATTATGATGCTGAGGAATGTGACAGTCTCCAGCTAAGTAAAATTCCTAGGTGAAAATGGGAAGGGAACATTAGAATTTGTGTTCACAATTTGCTGTTGTGAGTATTCTATCAATGTGGAGTCACCTTGGGGAAAGCGACAGACTGGCCCACCTCTCAGACCGCCCTTTTCCATCTCATCTTCATTCTCCATGCAAATATCTTTAACAAGGTCAACACAAACAGTGTCATGCAGGCTGATTTGTTTTTAAGCAGACAAGCAATTTGAGGCACTGTTTTTGGATGGGTAATTTTCCTTTCAGGTTGTTTTACTTCTTTGAAAAAAGTAGATAGCTCCACAGCTTCTGCACGTGTGGCTTCCCTCTGGAATAACCACTTCACTCTGCCCTTCAGTTCATGCCCTTCACCTTCAAAACCCTACTCACAAGCTTACCTCATTCTCTTGTGCAGCAAAAGCTTTCCCATGAACCCCTATCTAACCACAAGCACTGCCCAGTGTTTAAGAGCTCAGGTTTTTTTTACTGTCTTTTGGATAGATTCCTTTCTTATATTCTCCATTATTTCATATTATTTTAAGCATACTGTATTGTTGGTTCTGGAGTTGAAACTCCCCATCCCCCTAACATCCCAACTGCTGAACTCTCAGAGGTGGTTCAAGACATTATTCTGGACTGAATGAATATGGAAAATGTAAAGAAAATATTGATAATAGCCAGCTAGTATTTATATATCAATTTAAGGTTTACAAAGTACTTTACATGTCTTATCTCATTTATTCCTCAACAATAATATAAGGTAGGTGTTATTTTTATCCCCATTTTACAGATAAGGAAACTGAGGCTGAGAAAAGTTATTTGCCCAAGGTCACACAGTTATTAAGTATCTGAGGCTGGATTTGAACTCAGGTCTTCCTGATTCCAAGTCCAGCTCTTTATATACAACATTTATGTGTATTTAGCTGCCTATCATGGATTCTAATTTCCTATAATTATTTCTTACTTTTTTTCTCCTGAGTTAAATTTAATATCCCTTACTTTCACTTTTTAGGTGCTTATATTTCTTGTTTCTTGTTAGGTCATTCTGTCCTCTATTCAATAACTTGGCAACTTCTTCAATCCCTCCCCTCATTCTCAACCTCTCAGGATGCTTTGCTCCCTAAGGAGTAGAGTGTATTTACTAAATAGCTCCTACTTACATAGAACAATGAAGAGATGCATTCTCTATGCCCCTATCCTACTTTCTCAGTTCCACTTGGGGTTTGCTCTTCCAAGAGTGAATATCATAGTGGATGATGGTTTCCTGCCCAAGAGACCTGTCCTTCTGCGCTCTAAAATCATGATGCATAATATTTGTTTGCTTTATTTATTTGTTTGTTTGTTTATTTATTTATTAGTGAGAGATGTAAACAAGTTAGAACAATTTTGAGAAAGATCACTCTAAAGTGATTCTGATAGAATTCACTAGTAAACTCATCTGGCCCTGGAGATTTTTTCCTAGGGAGTTCATTGATGGCTTGTTTGATTTCTTTTTCTGAGATGGGGTTATTTAGGTAATTCACTTCCTCTTCCATTAATCTGGGCAACTTGTGATTTTGTAAATATTCATCCATTTCACCAAGATTGTCATATTTATGTGCATACAATTGGGAAAAATAGTTCCTCATTATTTTTTTTTATTTCCTCTTCCTTGGAGGTAGATTCTCCCTTTTTATTTTTGATACTCATAATTTGGTTTTCTTCTTTCTTTTTTTTATCATATTGACTAAGGGTCTATCAATTTTGTTGATTTTTTCATAAAACCAGCTCTTAGTTTTATTTATTAATTCAATAGTTTTCTTAATTTCAATTTTATTAATCTCACCTTTGGTTTTCAAAATTTCTAATTTAGTACTAAATTGGGGATTTTCAATTTGTTCTTTTTCTAGCTTTTTCAATTGCATGTCCAATTCATTGACCTCCCTTCTCTCTGCTTTAATTAAGTATGCACTCAGGGATATAAAACTTCCCCTGAGAACTGCCTTTAGTGCATCCCACAAATTTTGGTATGTTGTCTCATTATTATCATTCTCTTGAATGAAATTATTGATTGTTTCTATAATTTCTTCTTTGACCCACCAATTTTTTTAGGATTGAATTGTTTAATTTCCGATTAGTTTTTAACCTATCTTTCCATGGCCCTTTATTGCATACAATTTTTATTGCATCATGATCTTAGAATGATGCATTTAATATTTCTGCCTTTCTGCACTGGATTGTGAGGTTTTTATGCCCTAGTACATGGTCTATTTTTGAATATGTACCATGCACTGCTGAAAAGAAAGTAAATTCCTTTTTATCCCCATTCAGTTTTCTCCAGAGATCCATCATATCTAGTCTCTCTAAGATTCTATTCACCTCCTTAACTTCTTTCTTGTTTATTTTGAGGTTAGATTATTAAGTTCAGAGAGGGGGAGATTAAGGTCCCCCACTAGTATAGTTTTGCTATCTATTTCTTCCTCTAATTCCTTTAACTTCTCCTCTAGGAATATGGATGCTATACCACCTGGTGCATATATATTAAGTAATGATATTGCTTCATTCTCAATGGTACCTTTTAGTAGGATATAGTTTCCTTCCTTATCTCTTTTAATTAGATCTATTTTTGCTTTTGCTTTATCTGAGATAAGTATTGCTACCCCTGCTTTTTTTACTTTAGCTGAGGCATAATAAATTTTACTCCAACCTTTTACCTTTACCCTGTGGGTATCCCTTTGTTTCAAATGTGTTTCTTGAAGACAGCATATTGTAGGATTATGGTTTTAATCCATTCTGCTATCCACCTCTGTTTTATGGGAGAGTTCATCCCATTCACATTCACAGTAATGATGACTATCTGTCTCTTCCCCTCCATCCTGTTCCCTCCCCTGTTTATGTTTTTGTTTCTTCCTTCTCCCTTCCCCTCCTTGAAGTTTTCCCTTTTGACCGCCCGTCCCTCAGTGTTCCCACCCAGTGATGCCCCTTCTTGACCTACCCTCTCCCCTTATTACTGTTTCCCTCCCTTCTAATCCCCCCTTTAGTCTCCTCCTTTTCACCCTCCCCCCTTACCCTTCCACTATCTATAGGACACAATAAGTTTTTATACTTATCAGAGTAAATTACTCCCCATTTGATTCCAAACCAATGAGAGTAAATTTCAAACATTGCTCCTCTCCCTCCCTCCTTTTCCAATATTTAATGAATTTATGTGTCTATTTACCTTAGAATCTTAAACTTCACTGATTAAGTTGATCCCTCTTTGAACCAGAACCAGTGAGAATAGTGTTTAAATGGTGTTCCTCTCCCTCTTTTTTTTCCCCTCTTCTATAGTGTGTTTTAATGCCTCTTCAGATGGCATATTTTACCTTTTCCTATCTCATCCTTTCCTTTTTCCCATTACAGTCCCTTTGATCCCCTTAATAGTTGTTTGTTTGTTTTTTAGACTTCAGGTTAGTGCATTCATACCCACACCCTCTATCTAAGTATAACCCTTTTGAAGGTCATGATAATCATAAAGATTTCGAAGATTGACAGTTATTAGATCCACATATAGGGATGTGAACATTTTGTTCTTGTTGCATCCCAAGTAATGAGCATGTGTTTGTGGGTGTGGGTGTGTGCACTTATGCATGTATGAGTCTGTGTTTCTCTTGTTTACCTTTTCATATCTTTCTTGAGTCTTGTAATTGGAAATCAAATTTTCCATTGAGCTCTGGCTTTTTCATCAGGAAAGTCTGGAAGTCCCTTATTTCATTAAATGACCATCTCCTTGCCTAAAAGATTATGCTCAGTTTTGCCGGGTAGTTAATCCTTGGTTGTAGTCCTAGCTCTCTTGCCCTACAAAATATCAAATTCCAGTCCCTCCACTCTTTTAATGTAGAAGCTGCTAGGTCCTGTGTGATCCTAACTGTAGTTCCTCAATATTTGAATTGTTTCTTTCTGGCTGCTTGTAGAATTTTTTCTTTAATCTTGTAATTCTGGAATTTGGCTACTATATTTCTTGGAGTTTTCAGTTTGGGATCTCTCTCAGGAGGAGTCCGGTGAATTCTATCGATAGCTATTTTATCTTCTGATTCCAGGACCTCAGGACAGTTTTCTTTGACAATCTCTTGGAGGATGTTGTCTAGGCTGCTTTTTTCATCATAGCTTTCTGGTAGACCAATAATTCTTAGGTTGTATCTCCTAGATCTGTTCTCTAGGTCAGTTATTTTTCCAGTGAGATATTTTACATTTTCTTCCAATTTTTCAATTGTCTTGTTTTGTTTGATTGACTCTTGCTGCATCATAGAGTTCTGAGTTTCAGTTTGATTGTTTCTAATTTTTATCGAATTATTATCTTCAGTTAGTTTTTGAAGTTCCTTTTTTAGGGAGGTATTTTCTCCAATTACTTCACTGAGATATTTTTCCAAGTTGGTCACTGCCTCCCTGATTTGGTCTTTAAAATTTTTCTTAAGCTCCTCCAGGAATGCTATTTGGGCTTGAGACCAGATCATGTTTCCTTCTGTGGTCTCAGGTGTGGGTAGAGAGTCTATATTGTCCTGTGTATTTAGTTGTTCTTGCCCTGAATAGTAGGCTCAAATAGACTTTCTTGCCTTCCCTTTCTGCTTCTTAGCTTCCTTCTTTTCCATTGGGACTCCCTGTTTCTTAGTTTCTCAGGCTATGAGTTTAGGGCCTGATCCTTGACTTTGAATACCTCTGGGTGGCTAGTTTATGGCTAAGTCAGGGAAGTCAGTGAGGAATGTAGATGTGTAGGTGGGGGTGTATCTGACAACTTCAGATTTCTGCCTCTATACCCCTGGGCTATAAGTAAGCTTTTGTTGGTGAGGTGAGGTGGGGCTTGTTGGGACCCCTCCCTCTCTTCTCTTCAGACTCCTGACTGTCTCAGTTACACCCCTTCTTGGAGACTCTCAAGCCTGGGGCTATTTCCATTAACTTGGGATTTCAATCTGGGTGGGAGACTTATCTTTGGGTTTTCTGCTTCATGAAGGAGGGATGGGAGGATCTGAGCAGCTAGAATTTACTTTGCCATCCCAGCCCCTGTATTATACAGGCAGGCAGTCTCCAACCTTCCATGCTGGGGGCTGAATGCAGCTGGAAAAGTTGTTCTCTCCCCTGGGGGCCTGACTCTCCTACCTGGCTTCAATGACCTCTCCCATCAGTTGGTGAGATGAAGGGGAGATGACTGCGATTCGTCCTTGGTAAGTCTGCAGGCTAGGGCTTTTTCTCTCTCTGGTGTAGTCTGCTTGTCTGCTCTTAGGTCTGAGCTGTGCAGACCCCACACGCTCTGCCCTCGTCCTCTCTGGACACACTGGGCAACCTCCTGGGCTGGACTCTGCCATGCTCCATCTTCCAGTGGGCTCCATCACTCCGGAATCCACTCAGATTCACCCTTTGAGACTTAGTGACCGAGGAGCTCATCGAGGTTACTGCTTCCTTTCCACCATCTTGGCTCCAAAATCCTCTAAGGTGATTCTGAATGTAGGGTCTATTGAGATGCTTGCTTTCTCCAGATATATCTTAAACTTGACTTCAACACTTCACTCAGTACATTGGTAATCTCAGCAATGTAAAGACTACTTGCAATGGTGCAGATGACAGTCCATACATTATTCTTCTTACCCTATGCCATTTTTGTCCATTCCTTCTCATCAGTCTTTCACAGGGCATCCACCAGCAGGATGTGGGCTCTGCTCTAGTTCTCTTAACTATTTGTGCAAATATAGCTCTCGGTTTAAAATTCTAGATCTGGAAGTGACCTTGCTGGGGATAGAACACTGGGCTACGATTCTGGAAGACTTGAGTTCAAATACAGTGTCAGATACTTGTTAGCTGTGTGACCCTGGGCAATTCACTTTACCTTTATCTGCCTTAGTTTTCTTAATAATAAAATGGGATTAACCATAGCACCGCTCTCCCAGAGTTGTTGTGAGGATAAAATAAACTAATTGTAAAGTGCTTTGCAAACCTTAAAAACTATATAAATTCTAGTTGTCATTATTATTATGTAAAAGTTTGACATTTTAAAAATAGTCTAAATAGAAAGATAATATTATAGTTATTTAACAAATTTGCATAGCATTAATAAAGGAACTTTTTGTCCTATCACTTGATCCTTTTCTTCTACTCTTTCCTGTTCTTTCCTATTTGTTTTGACTTCAGGTCTCTCCCCCCTCCCCAACCCCCACTGCCTTAGCCAGATGGTAAAATTGTTTAACCAAAATTTTTGATATTTAACAGTTCATAGTTCAGAGATGAAGTCCTCTTTTCCATTAAATGACACAGACAACTGTCATCTGGGAAGCTCTTGATAACTTATTTGCTTGCTAACAGTAGCCCGTGACGAATGGCTGCCATTTTAGCTAATTTGAAGTTATCATTCAAATGTGACACATCTCATGGTTCCAGCTTGAAGTTTCCTTGTCAACACTGTGAGTAGTCAAATCGAGGTAAACTACAGGAAATGGGGCTCTACATTTTTTTTAAAAGAAATGAAAAATATCCTATCTCTCTGAAGGGAACTTAATGTAATACTGAGTACTATGGAGAATAAAGTAAATAAAAAGAGAAAATCTCATTCACAGAATTTGATTAAAATTATGATTTGCACAATGTTTCCATTAAAAATACAATGGTGGCTGATGTATGCTTCCTGTATTTTATATATTTTGAAATGCATTAATTTTCCCTGCTGTGAAAAATGACATTCCAAAACAGGGCAGCAAGGGAAGATGACATCTTTATTATTCTGTCATATAAAAACTAGTTCTTCAAGACTCTTCAGGGTCTGTGTCTCTCAAGAAGTGACAGACTAATATGTTATACTATGAAATTCTAAGTAGCCTCAATAGCACACCAAGCAATTTCTCTTTAGAAATTAAAAGAAATTCTATTTCTGTAACCTATTAAAATGTCTAAAATGTCCTGTTAAAATCAAGAAAACTACATTTGTCATGTCTTTTTAAGCATCAGTAAGGGTTTCCTTGTACATTAGTGAAGTAGTGGATATTGGTCAGACAATAGGTACACATCTTTCTGACATAAGGTTTAACTGCTTTCAGCTACCCAGTTACTTAGGGTTCTCAAAGACTATGCCAACATGGTCCAAATTCTGGGCACTTGAAAAATGCTGACACTAGACCTGGCAACCGAATAGGTATTTGTTATCCAAAAAATAATCTCACTAAATGTAGAGAGACTAATCACTACTAGGTGCTGAATGATTTACCATCATGGAAATTCATGAAGTTGTCTGTTTGGACATTGGGAAGGTGATAATCCTGCCTCAGTGGATGGAGTACCCATACTAATGAAGCCATGTATTGGAGCGAGGGAAATTTGGCACAAGGAACCAAAATGAAAACTGAAATTCTGGAATACAGTATGGCAAACATAAAAAAAAATGGAATTTAATTATTTTTATTCACTTAAGCATTTTTAAAGCACCTATGATGTGCCACACACCATGTTATATTCTGAGGCTGCAAAGACAAAAACAAAACCAACTCTGCTCTCAAGGAACTTACTATCTACCTGCTATAAAAATAGAAAATGTTTAGACACAGTATCTCTCATAATTAACCATTTAGCCATGCCAATAACTCAATAAAAGTGTTGTTTTTTTCCCCTAGCCACGGCATTGGCCACTATGGGGAATTCAAAGTTTGTAGACATAAAAAGACAACTAACAAGGCAGGATGTGCATACCAACTAAATTTGTATCTGCTCTTTTTGGTTTTGTTTTGATTTTATATATGTTTTTCTGTGCTTATGTTGTTTCCTACTTCCCTGATGCTAGTGGAATACAAGCTCTTTGAGGGCAAACAGTTCTTTCATTTTTGTTTTTTGCAACTCTAGATACTTGGACAGTTCCTGGTACATTTGTTTTCAGTTGTGTTCCACTCTTAATGACACCATTTGGTGTTTTCTTGGCAAAGATCCCAGAATGGTTTGCCATTTTCTTCTCCAACTCATTTTACAGAGGAGGAACTGAGACAGATAGGATTAATTATCTTGCCCAGGGCTACACAGCTAGTAACCGAAGCCAGATTTGAACTAAAAGAAATGAGTCTTTCTGACTCCAGGTCCAGCATCTATCCACTGCACAGTGCAACTGAATTCTATAATTCAGAGGAGAAAGAGACCACTACACAAAATTGACATAGGATGTCACACCCAATGGGGAGACAATCTATGTGCAGTAAGAGTAATTAACTAGAGAAAATAGGGTTACCATTTCAAGTAGTAGTGAAGGGTCTTCTGGGAAAGACATGAGGGAGTGAACACATACAAAATGTGTTTGGAAGGGAGAAGGAAGAATGGCAAATGGGGCCATTCTGGTTAAAACCAAGGGTTCCTACTAGTCAGTTTTGGAGAAAATGTTTTAAATAACAAGTTGAGGCAAGATTCAGAAGTGTCTTCAATTCCATGCTAAGGTATCTGACCTTGTGGTATCATAGTGTAAAGTGCTTTTGAAATGCAAGTGTTGGGGTGGAGCTAAGATGGTGGAGAGAAGTCAGAAAGTTGCCTGAGCTCTCCCCAGTTTGCCTCAGAAACAATGTTAAATCAAGTCTCTAAAAGAATTCTGGGGTGGGGTGGAGCCAAGATGGCGGAGTAGAAACAGCATTTCCAATGTGCTCTGCCCCACACAAATTTCAAACAATGTGAAAGGGAGCTCCTAACAACTTCTGGAGCCACAGCACCCACAGAACGGCACAGAGAAGCTAACCTTCTGCTGAGGACAGCCCAGCAGCCCTGCAGGGAGCAGCCAGCACAGCGCTCTGAGAGCAGGCAGCCCAGAGCGCTGGGAACCGACAGCGCAGCCCGCAGAGCCAAGCCCAGGTCCGCAGTTTTAGCCCCAGGGCGGCCGGGCCTTCAGCCAGCTGGTGGAACCCCAGAACACCAGCAATTGTGGCGATTCCAGAATTATCAGCACAGATATGCCTAGGACAAAGTGAGAGGTTAGTGCCCTATGGACTTTGGGACCAGTATTTGGGGAACATGTGGCTTCCTCTCCTGGGGGCAAAAAGCTGCTGAAGAAACTGCTGCACAGAAGCCATTTTGCAGCATCAGCAGTGGCTCTAGCTCCTGGTCTGCTAACTGTAGGAAGATCCAGCAATCAGTCTGGGGGTTAATCGCTTTTGCTTTAAACTGCCTGGATCTGGATTGTGGTCTGGGGGGGAAGTTTGGGGTGGGTATCCAACTTGACAGAGTGGGTGGAGGCTTTACAGAGGCCACCCAACTGGCGGAAGTTGTGAAGACCCCACGTTTGGGCGGAAGCTCCCCTGTCTGGTGGCAGAGTCCTACTGTGGCAACAAGCCCAAAAATCAAGTAATTAAGTGGCAACATGCCTAGGCAAACGAAACAAAATAAATAGAAAAGTTCAACATTGGACTCCTATTTTAGGGGCAAAGAGGCTCAAAGCATGGAGGAGGACTGTGAGGTCAGAACTCCTGCACCAAAAGCCCCAAATGAAAATACAAGCTGGCTACAGGCCACAGAGGACCTTAAAAAGCAGATAAGAGAAGTGGGGGAAAATTTGGGAAGAGAAATGAAAAAGATGCAAGAAAAGTATGAAATGACAGTCAACAGCCTGACTGAGGAAAATAACACCCTAAAAAACAGACTAACTCAAATGGCAAAAGAGGCTCAGAAGGGCAATGAGGAGAAGAATGCCTTAAAAAGTCAAATTTGCCAGATGGAAAAAGAATATCAAAAGCTCACTGAGGAGATTCATTCCTTCAGAGTTAGACTGGAGCAAATGGAAGCTAGCGACTTTATGAGAAATCAAGATGCTGTTAAACAGATCCAAACAAATGAAAGAATAGAAGGCAATGTGAAATATCTCATGGGAAAAACCACTGACCTGGAAAATAGATCCAGGAGAGATAATTTAAAAATTATTGGCCTACCTGAAAGCCATGATCAAAGAAAGAACCTAGAAATCATCCTTAAATAAATTCTCAAGGAAAATTGCCCTGATGTTTTAGACCCAGAGGGCAAAATAGAGGTTGAAAGAATCCACAGATCACCTCCTGAAAAAGATCCCAAAAGAAAACTCCCAGGAATATTATAGCCAGGTTCCAGAATCCCCAGATCAAGGAGAAAATACTACAAGCAGCCAGGAAGAAACAATTTCAATATTGTGGAAACACAATCAGAATAGCCCAGGACCTGGCAGCTTCTACACTGAGGGATAGAAGGGCATGGAATATGATATTCCAGAGGGCAAAAGAGCTGGGAATGAACTCAAGGGTCACCTACCCAGCAAAACTGAGTATCTTGTTTCAGGGGAAAATATGGTCATTCAGTGGAATAGAGGGCTTTCAAGCATTCTTGAGGAAAAAAACAGAGTTGAATAGAAAATTTGACATTCAGACACAAGAAGCAAGAGATGCTTGAGAAGGTAATCAAGGAAAAGAAATCAAAAGGAACTTATCAAACTTGGACTATTTACAGTCCTACATGGAAAAACAATAACTGTGTTTGATGAAACCTCTCTCATTATGAAAATAATTGAAGAAGGGTACATGGCATATGTTCACAGGTATACATGGATAGAGGGCACAGGTTGAATTTGATGGGAAGGGATGATTATTATTTTTTTTTTGGAGGGCAGTTGGGGTTGGGTGACTTGCCCAGGTTGATGTGGCTGGGTTTTTGTTTGTGTGTTGGGTGTCTGGGGCCAGATCCGAGCTCGGGTCCTTCTGGCTCCAGGGCTGGCTCTCTGCTCGCTGCGCCACCTAGCCCCCCCAAGGAAGGGATCATTCTTAAGGGGTGAAGTCAAGAGGTGAGAGAGGAAAGTGGCAAGAGGAGATGGAGAGAGACAGGGTAGGGCAAACTATCTCATGTAGAAGAGGCAAGGGGAAGTAGTTGCAGGGGAGGGGAGGAACAGGAAGGCAAAAAGGCAAAAGCATATTCTCATTGAAGTTGGCTCAAGGAGAGAATCACATACATACTAAATGGAATATCTTACCCTCACTCACTCTCCTGAGTAGGGGAAAGGGGGATGAGAGGGGGTATGATGGAGGGGAGGGCATTCTGGGGAGAGGGGAGGTTAGAAGTACCCACTATCAAAGAGGGACAGGATCTAAGTAGGGAATGGACCAGGTGGGAGGTGAGACAGGTGGGAGGGAAATACAAGCAGTCTTTTACAATATATCTACTATGGTAATGTTTTGCCTAGATATACATGTACAACACATACTGAATTGCTTATCTTCTCAGAGGGAGTGGGTGACAAGGGAGAAGGGGAATGGATCTGAAAATCAAAGTTTTAAAATTAAATGTTTCATAAGATGTCCAGGCAGTGGGACTCAGAGATTCACCTTGCCCTAATGGCAAAGTCAAAGGGGGTATGGGAGAAGATATGGGAGAGAGCAGTTTGGATGAGGGGATATCTAGTGGGACTGCTATTCTGGGGTGGTGGGTAGGGAAAAAATGGGGGAAAAATGTAACTCATAATCTGGTGGAAATGAATGATGTAAACCAGAAGTCAATAAAGCATTTGTTTAATCAAAAAAAAAAAAAAAAGAAGTGTCAGCAAGGATTAAATATTGCTTCAACCCTAAAAAAAAAACAAAAGAATTCTGGAATTATAGAATCCACAAAAAGACAGAGTGAAACAATTTTCTAGCCCAAGATAATTTTAAAGGACTTGAGAAAAAGTCCATTTCAATTGGGTCAAAGGGGAATGAAGCCCAGCACAGGCAGTGTCCAAGCAAGTCCAGGGAGGCTCTTAGCCACAGCACAGATAAGCAGCAAAGCCCCAAGGTCTGGGCTCAGCAGGCCAGTGGCACAGCAGGCCAGCTGTAAGGCCTCCAACCCAAAGGCAAACTGCCAGTTCCAGAACCTAGGGCAAAACAGGTGTTACTAGCTTGGACCACCTTAGTGCAGTGAGCCAGCCACCAGCCCCAACATAGAGAACCAGTGACCAAACTCCATGACCCCCAATGCAAGAAGGTTGGTACAGTGCCCCCTGGATAACAGGAACAGAATTCAATTTTTAAAAATGAGTAAAAAAGCAAAAAGAGCCCTAAGAAAAAACAAATCTACTGTATTCACAAGGAAGAACAAAACACAAACTCAGAAGACAAAAATATCAAAATACCTACATGTGAAGCCTCAAAGGGGAATATGAATTGATCTCAAGCCCAAAAAGTCCCCTTGGAAGAACTCAAAAAGAGTTTCAAAAATCAAGTAATAGGGGTAGAAAAATTGGGAAAAGAAATGAGAGTCATGCAAGAGAATTATGAAAAAGGGGTCAACAGCTTGGAAAAAGAAGCATAAAAATTGACTGAAGAAAACAACTACTTAAAAATAAAATTGGCCATATGGAAAAGGGATTCCAAAAGCTAACTGAAGAAAATAATTCCTTAAAAATTAGGACTGGGTGAGTGGAAACAAATGACTCTATGAGACATCAAGAATCACCCAAAATAAAGAAAAATAGAAGAAAATGTAAAATACCTTATTGGAAAAACAACTGACTTGGAAAATAGATTCAGGAGAGATAATTTAAGAATTATTGGACTACCTGAAAGCCATGATTAGAAAGAGCCTGGATAGGATCTTACAAGAAATTTTCGAGGAAAACTGCTCTGATATCTGTCCAATTAAGGAGGTTCAGGATTCACATAAATAGAATGCTCAGCACTCCAAGAAAGACCCAAGGCAATTTCTTTAGAATATTTATTCAGAATATATGTATATATATATATATATATATATATAGATATAGATATATATATATCTATATATCTATATCTATATATATAGATATCTATATATATCTATATATATCTATATATAGATATATATATAGGCAAGTGAGAAAGAAACCAGAGATAACAGAATAATAGGCTTAAAAATAGCAGAATAAGAGCAACTATGATTTATAGTGGACATATATATGTTTTTGTTTTTGTTTTTTTACAAGCATCACCATTGTGGGGAAGCACCAATACCTGAGCACACAAGCTAGGGAATCCTGGTAGAGCCATCAGGGACCCACATTGGAGAGTCCCAGGCAGAGCATCCTCTCCATGGGTGAGATTCCAGTTTGGGGTCTGAATCTTACAGTTTAAGTAGTGCTGAGAACAAATAAGACATACTGCCAGGTGTTTTTAGCAAGCATTGTATCTGGTGTGAGGCCTGGGATGGAGGCCAATCCCTCCAAGGCCCCCTCCCCACCAATAGTGCTGTTTCCTTGGAGTGGCTAGTTCCAGGAGTTGGGCAGTTATCATATCTCTTCTCAAGGACCTGTCCAGGGTCCCAGGAGAGGAGCAGACCTCAAGTTCTCAGGATCCCTGTTCCCAAACAACTCAGGGTAATAGAAAGGTCATACTGAGTTGGGGCCCTGGTTTGTATAATCTTATTCCTCACAGAGGGGCTTACCTTGCCCCTACAATACCCTAGAACTAGACGACAATATAGTCATTTTAAAAATTCACTGATCACCTCCTTCACATCCTGAAAGATATCTCAAAATAAAAGCACCAAGGAATATTTTAGCCAAATTCCAGAACTATCTGGCCAAGGAGAAAATTCTGCAAATAGCTAGAAAGAAACAATTCAAATATTAATCCCGTCAGGATTACAGGCCTTAGCAGCTTCTATGTTAAAGGATCATAGGGCTTGGAATATGATATTCCAGAAGGCACAGGAGCTTGGATTACAACCAAGAATTGACTACCCAGGAAAATTGAGCTTAATCTTTCAGGGAAAAAGATGGACATTCAATGAAATAGGGAACTTTCAAAATTTCCTGATGAAAAGACAAGAGCTGAACAGAAAATTTGGTCTTTAAGATTTAAGAGAAGGATAAAAAGGTAAATGGAAAAGAAAAAAAATAGTAGTCAATAAGGGACCTCAATCTCCCCCTCTCAGAACTAGATAAATCTATACAGTCAAAACGAGTACATGATTTAGACCTAAAGAGTGCTACCATAAGCAAGTTAAGAGAATGAGGAATAATTTGTCTGTCAGATCTATGGAGAAGAGAAGGATTTGTGACTAGAAAAGTGTTAGAGAATGTTATGAAGTGCAAAATAGATAATTTTGATTACATTAAATTTAAAAAGGTTTTGTATAAACAAAACCAAGGCAACCAAAATTAGAAGGAAAGCAGAAAGATAGGAAATAATTTTTATAGCAAGTTTTTCTGATAAAGGCCTCATTTCTCAAATATATAAAGTACTGAGTCAAATTTATGAGGATACAAGTCATTCCCCAATTTATAAATGGTCAATGAATATAAACAGGCAGTTTTCAGACGTATAGTCATATGAAAATTGTTCTAAATCACTATTGATTAGAAAAATTCATATCAAATGAAGTCTAAGGTACCATTTCATACCTGTCTGGTTGGCTACTGTGAGAGAAAAGGAAAATGATAAATGTTGATGAAGATGTAGGAAAATTGGAATATTAATGCATTGTTGGTGGAGTTGTGAACTGATTCAACCGTTCTGGAGAGCAATTTGGAACTATGCCCAAAGGGCAACCAATCTGTTTATACCCTTTGATACAGCAATACCACTTCTAGGTCTATGTCCTAAAGATATCATAAAAAAGGGAAAAGGACCAACATGTACAAAAAATATTTATAGCAGTTATTTTTTGTGGTGGCAAAGAATTAGAAATAGATGGGATGCTTATCAATTGGGGAATGCCTGAAAAGTTTTGATATATTAATGTAATGGAATACCATTCTGTTATAAGACATGATAAGCAGGTGAATTTTAGAAAAACCTGGAAAGACTTACATAAATCGATGCTGAGGGATGTGAGCAGAACCAGGGGAAGAGTAACAGTAATTCTATGTGATGATCAACTATGATTGACTTAGCTCTTCTCAGCAATACATTGATCCAAGACAATCCAAAAGACTCATAATGGAAAATGCTGTCCACATACAGAAAAAGAGCTATAGACTGACTGCATTTGGCGGGGGATTCTGACTTTTCCCTTTTGTTCTGTTGTTGTTTTTTTTCCCCACAAAATGACTAATGTGGAAATTGTTTCCATGATTGCACATGAATAACCTATCTTAGACTGCTTGCTATCTTGGGAATAGAAGGATAAAAATTTTAACTTAAATCTTATTTTTATAAAGCAATTGGGGTTGAGTAACTTGCTCAATGTTACTTAGCCAGTCATTATTTATTTATGTGTGGGTGCTCATTTTCTGAGGCCAGAACCGATCCCAGGTCATCCCAACTCCAGGACTGGTGCTCTTACTCACTGCACCACCTAGCCACCCCTGACCCAAATCTTATAAAAATAAATGGTGAAAACTATCTTTGCATGTAATTGGAAAAAAAAAATACTACTTACAATTTTTTTTAAAAGAAATGTATGGGTTAAGTTCTAAGTGTCAGCAATTCATTTAAAAATAATGGATTAAACAGTATAACACTTTCAAAGATGCAAAGCTTTCTGTGATATTAAGAAATTTGCCTAAATAATCCATATAGCAAGGGAACTTCATTCCAATTACTATAAGGTAAATAATTCATATTTAACGGCACTTATATCGACCTGATCTCAGTAAACAACATGATTTTGTTATCCTTCATGTACTTTGGAGGCACTTATATGAGCTGACAGGAGGGAAATTATTCCATAAAATTAAAGAAACTTTGCATCAAATTTAATAGAAACAGTTTAGGCTAATGGAGTAATGACCTTTTTATGCTTCTTATGCCTTTCCATTAGTAAAGAATATGTGAAATTGAAAAAAAGAACTCAAGGTCTTCTGTGATATATGCATGAAAGTAACAATACTGTGGAGAAAATGATGAAATCTCTCTGAATTTAGATGTATATAATGTTTACAACAGGCTATGTAACCTACTAAATAAAGCAATAGACCGGGACTCTAAAGTCTATAATCAGATTTGCCAGTGATTTTCAAAGTATCATAGTAAATGTATTCTCATTTGAAGATATCCTCATAATAGCACTCTCCTCTTGGCCTTTGTGAAGACTTGTTCCCCAAAATTGTACGCACACCATGCAAACCTGGTCTACTTTTTCCCCTCCAAATTATCTTTGAAATATTCAAGGTATCAACATAATTTCAAGACTGGAGTGATGGAAACATTCTGAGAATCTCATGAAAATATGTAAGAATTTCCCCAAGCCCTACGTACATAGTTGCCTTACACATGCAGTAAATAGGTGGTCTTCTCTTTTTAATTCAAATTAAGAGAATAGGCCACTGTGTTGTTGTTCAGATGCACTGGACATGTTAAACTCTTCATGACCCCAAATGGAATTTTCTTGGCAAATTATTAGAATGGTTTGGGGTTGGGGTGCAGCAAGCACCCCAACATCCCCAGGGTGGCTGCTAACACAGGTTCTTGGATCTGCTTTTGTAAAGGAAATCAACTCAAAATCGGTTAGCAAACTTACTTTAATCAAACAAACATATATCATTTATCTAGTTCAGGGGAAAAAGATCAGCACCCCAAACTTCAGAGTATACAGACAGAAATTACAGATCAAACAGAAAGGCTTCCAAACTATCCCAACATTGCATATATCAATACCAAATCACAGTTACCAGAGAGGGAAGCATCAGCATCTGGGTTTTCAAAGCTGGGGGGCTCTCAACGGCTGCCCAGAGTCTCATCTGGTCAAATCACACAACACTTCTCAAAGTGATCCCCAAAGCAAAGCCTCCCATCAGGTTATATATGGCCTTCTCCTGGCTCAGAGAATGTAACAACCTTCTTGACCCAAACAAGCCTCCCACCACAGGCTCCAGGTGCACTTAACCTAGGGGCAGGGAAGATCTTTAAATTTGCATTTCCATTACAGTTTGCCATTTCCTTCTCCAGCTCATTTTACAGATGAGGAAACTGAAGCAAACAGGGTTAAGTGACTTGATCAGGTCACACAGATAAGTGTTTGAGGTGAGATTTGAACTCAGATTTTCCTGACTCCAGACCCAGTGTTCTATCCACTGCATCGCTTAGCTTCCTGGGTAATTATACCCTGAGTAACTGCAATAGGAAAATTAGGTTAAATGTATAGGAGCTAGATGTTGTAGTGGAGAGACTGCCAGGACTGAAGTCAGGAAAATCCATCTCCCTGAGATCAAATCTGTCTTCAGACAGATCTTGGGCAAGACACTTCACCCTGTTTACCTCAGTTTCCTCATCTGTAAAATGAGCTAGAGAAGGCAAAGAAAAACCACTCCAGTATCTCTGGCAAGAAAACCCCAAAAGGGGTCACAACAAGTAGGACATGACTGAAAATAACTAAACAACATCTTCCATATGCAAAACATACTGACTTTCCTCTTATGTCATGAAAATCCATCATGTATTTGTTCTTTATTAATTCAACCCTTCATAAGTTCTTGTAGAAAATCTATTTAGACAACTTTTAAACCTTTTTCTTTTTAAAGACTCTCTCATCCTTCCATCCTTTATCCCAATCTGCTATTATATTTCTACTTTTCCTAGCCAGACTTATCTGTAGTATGATTTCCAGTCATTCTACCCAGCATCAGTGATAATCTCTCATTGATCAGCCCCTCACAATCATCCCTTTTAAATTTACCTTCCTTTCTATTTTCTCAGCATAACTAAATTTCCTTTTATGGGCCCAATTCATAAAATATTCTTGAAAATGGGTGTTATATGTAACAGAACAACCCAAATCCTTATCAATTTTCACTATCATTTGAAACACTTGAATTTTTTTTAATTTATGCTTGCCATGAAATAATAATATCTTTCCCCCCTAGGATCACACACTTATACTGTTATCTAAAATGTGACTTTGTAGAGAAAATCTCAAATCAATGTTTTTATATAGTTATTCTTTCTTTGAATATGTAACATTTATTATATACTTACCATGTACCAGAAACTGTTCTAAACACTAAGGATACGAAGAAAGGCAACTAAGACAACCCCTGTTCTCAAGGAGCTCACAATCTAATAGGGGAAACAATTATGTGCAAACCTTATATAAATTGGAGATTATCAGTAGAGGGTGTATGTTAAGATTGTGGAGGACTGGGAAAGGCTTCTTGAAAAAGGGTGGGATTTTATGGAAAGTAAAATGTAAAAGTATGTATCTGATCATTCTGATTCAATGTCTATCAGTATATTATACATGATGGGTGCTTAATAACTGTTCACTGAATGAATGGATGGAAGGATGAATGAATTAAAGATATAAACAGCAAATCTGCATAATATCTGACCCTCAATATAGTTACTTCACAAGAGCAAGCAATAGTTGTGTTGCAGAAAAAATATTAATACAGTATTCTGTTTCAGGCATGTCTATCAGAAACAAAGAGAATTTCTCCCTGGGATCAATAGCTTAATCCTTTCTCATTAAAGATGGGTGGGTAATTGTACCAGTGTCTTCTGAGAACAAAAACTGACTTTAGAAAGGCCAGTAGCCCAATTACTTCATAGATGATAAAGGCAAAGATCTAAACAAAATAGGGGTTATTATTTATTCAAAATCCAGGTTTTAATCAATTTGCCTAAGAAAGGGCTTTTTACCTTCACCTAACCTACCTTCATATGGGGAAATTTGGAACATAAAATTTTATTTTTATTTTTAATTTATTTATTTGTAGTTCTCAACATTCATTTTTACAAGATTTTCAATTACAATTTTTTCTCTCTTCCCATCTTTCCCCTACCTTACCCCAAAATAACAAGCCTACTGAATACCCCTTTCCCCAATCTGTTCTTTCTTATATCCTCCCCTTCCCCCCCCCCAACTTTCAAGTAGGGCAAGATGGGTTTCTATATCCCAGTTGCATGTAAAAAAAAACACACAATTTTTAAACATTTGTTTTTAAAACTTTGAGTTCCAGATTTTTTCCCTTCTTCCCTCCACTGGGTGGGTGAGGAGGGAAGACAAACAATTCAATATAGATCGAACATGTGTAGTTACCCAAATCATTTCCATAGTAGTTATTTTGTGAAAGACTAACTATATTTCCCTCCATCCTATCCCACCACCCACTTACTCTAATTTCTCCTTTGACCTTATCCCTTTTCAAAAATATTTGCTTCTAACTACCCTCTCCCCCAGTCTGCCCTCCCTTCTATCCTCCCCCCTCTTATCCCCTACCCCGATATTTTCCTGTAGGGTAAAATACCCAATTGAGTGTGTATGTTACTCTTTCCTTAGGCCAAGTTCAATGAGAATCAGGTAATTCCATTCCCTTTCACCTTCCTGCCCTTTCCCTCCATTGTAACAGTTTTCTCTTGCCTCTTTTATAAGATAATTTACCCTAATCTATCACTCCCTTTCTTCTTCTCCCAATAAATTCCTCTCTCACCTCTTAATTTTATTTTTTAGACACCATCCCTTCATATTCAACTCATCCTGTGCCCTCTGTGTATACATGAACATACAAATGCCCATACTCACATATATAGTTATATATACACATACTCTACTATACATACATATATGTATGTATACATATATACATATAGATTCCCTTCAGCTATCCTCATACTGAGAAAAGTCTTATGAGTTAGAATTATCATTTTTTTTCCATGTAGGAATGTAAATAGTTGAACTTTAATAAGTTCCTTATGATTTCTTTTTCCTGTTTACCTTCTCATGCTTCTCTTGCTTCTTGTATTTGAAAGTCAAATTTTCTGTTCAGCTCAGTTTTTTTTTTTCATCAGGAATGCTTGAAAGTCCTCTATTTCATTGAATGACCATATTTTCCCCTGTAGCATTATATTCAGTTTTGCTGGGTAGGTGATTCTTAGTTTTAGTCCTAGTTCCTTTGACCTCCAGAATATCATATTCCAAGCCCTTTGATCCCTTAATGTAGAAATTGCCAGGTCTTGTGTTATACTGATTGTGTTTTCACAACACTGAAATTGTTTCTTCCTGACTGCTTGCAGTGTTTTCTCCTTGACTTAGGAACTCTGGAATTTGGCTATAATATTTCTAAAAGTTTTCTTTTGGGGATCTTTTTCAAGAGGTGATTGGTGAATTTTTCAATTTCTATTTTGCCCGCTGGTTCTAGAATATCAGGGCAATTTTGCTTGAGAATTTCTTGAAGGATGATTTCTAGGCTCCACACTGACCTTTTATTTTGTCTTTGGCATTTGTGGATTAAGAAGTCTGGAAACTGCCACAGCTGCTGGTGATTTACTCTCATGAAGTCCTCTCTAGCTGCTGTTTGTCAGGGCTGCCCTGGGGCTAAAACCTTGGCTCAGTCAGGACTGTGCTTGGCTCCCAGTGCACTGTGCTGCAATTGACCCTTCCTGCCAGCTTGCTGGGCTTCCTTCAGTGTGAGATTTGTTTTTCTCTGTCACTTTGTGGGTTCTGTAGCTCTAAAGTTTGTTTAGAGTTATTTTTTATCTGTATTGGAAGAGGTGGAAGCAGGAGCTGTGCAGAAGTCCTATTTCTACTCTGCCATCTTTGCTCTGCCCTCCTGGAATGGGTTTTTAGACCAGAGAAATATTATTTCCTAATATTTTTAGGTTTATTTAAAAAGTTGTTGGTTTTTTTTTTTTTTATGCTCCTACAGAGGTCATTGTTTTTTGTTTCATCTGGTTTGATCCCTCGCTCAGAACTCTATCTTGAATATATCTGGAATGTGGCACAATATAAGTAACTGTATGGACAAGTAAAACTTGGCCATTCTGACAAAAATGTATCCTGAAAGTGCCTGCTTAAGCTGAAAGAAACTCCATTCCAAATGCTATTGCATCTTGCTGCTGCCACTGGAAAGTCTCCTGTCCTGCCCTGACCTGACTTGCCTTCCTGGAAAAGGAGATATTGGTCTCCCTGTCTGAGCTAAATGACAAACTGAGAGGACTCAACCCTCGTCAAACCCCTAAGGACATTGATAAGGACACCTGAACTCACAGAACCCAAAGATTAACAAATTCTTCCCCAGGCCCTTAGTCCCTCCCCAAACCAGGAGTTTTAAACTGCTCATTATTCAAATCCAGTTTTCTGTCCTGGATGCCACTGCCCTTTTTCCCATCCCCCTCAACCCAACCCCCTCCTCTACCAGCAACAGCAGCAGCACCACCACCAACACTACTTTCCTATTCTAAAGCTACCCACACCTTCTACTGTAATCTCTGGAATTCTTGCTCCATATGTAAGAAACTTGCTTTCTTCTTAAATTTTTCCTTGCCTACTCTATTCATCTTTTGACTCTCACTGAGACTGGCTCCCTCCAGATGACAGAGTTTTGCTGGTTTCATGTTCCACTACAAGTGGTATTTTCACTCACTTTCCTAACTCACTGGTTGAATGTAGTTGGAATATTTCTTGTTCCTCATTACCACTTCCAAGTTCACCTTCTACCACTATCACTCAGCAACCCCTCCTTCTTTGGGGGTCCCTCAATTCATATTTACTATCCAATCAAAATTCTGTTAGCTACTGTCTACCAACCCCAGGATACTCCCTTTCTTTCCCCAATGAGTTCAGTGCCTTGTTCATCGTCCTTCTCCCCTACCCAATAGCTGTTCTCATATTAGGGTACTTCAATATACATATCTCATGCTCCTAAAAACATTTCATTTTTTCAGTTCCTCAACTAACTCATTTCCTATGACCTACTCCACCAATCCAGCTTAGCTATACACAGAAAGGCTATAGCCAGGATCTTGACAGTCACAACAAATGTACCATGTTCATGAAATCTGAAATCCTCTTACCTGAGAACAGTTTATTATCATTCCACCTCTCCCTCTGCTTTGAAAATCCAAACTCTATTCTCTCTTCTCAAAGACAGGAACTTCAATCGTTCAAGCCCCCAGTTCTTTCCCAGATCATCTCCTCTACACCAGCTATAATCTGTTCCATTCCTCAACTTGATCATTAATGAACAAGTTCAAATCTAAACTGTCTTCTTTTGAACTCCTTGCCCCTTATCTTATCACCAAGTTTGCTCTCTCAAGCCTCACTCTTAGATTACTCCCTGAATTATTTTTTAGATTACACTGTTGCCTTCATACCTACTGATATTATTTAAACTAAGTTACAGAAAATCACAAAAATGTGCTAACTGAATCCAGTACAAATTTATGTTACATATTTTCAACTGGGCCTTATTGTAGCAAGGCATCCTTTTCTAAGTCCCTAATTGACTCACTATTCCACCTACCACTGGAGCCCTTCAAAACATTTTTATCCTTCCTCAAGCCTCCTGTAGTTCTTTCTCCTCCACCCTCTCAGGTGAGAATCTTATCTTGTATTTCACTGAAAAAAATATCATTTGCTGAGAGCTCCTGCTTCTCCCCACCTTATCCTACGTCCTTCACCCCTATCTCATATGAAGAATTAGCCCTTCTTGCCAACTCAATTTTTTTATGTGGACAAGTGTCCCACTCTATCCCATTTCATCTTCTCTTCCTCCAGAGACTGACCCCTCTATAAACCCACTCTCATTTATCCTCAATATTGCCCTGTTTGCTGGCTGCTTCCCTATTGCCTGCAAACATTGTTCATGTCCCAATCATCCTAAAAAAATAACCCTTACTTGATCCATCTAGTATCTGGTACTTGACCTAGCAATATCATCCTATGTTTCTTCTCTTTTGTGGCTTAACTCTGTCAGAAGTCAATGTATGCTGGCATTTCCTTTCTTCACACTCTTTTTAAACCCTTCACAGTTTGGCTTCTAACCTCATTTGCCTAAAACTCTTTCTCCAAAGTTGCCAGTGCTCTGTCTTCACTGTTGAATCTAATGGTCTTTCTCAGTCCTAATTCTACTTCCTCTCTCTCTTCACCCTTTGACTGTCAGTCACCATCTCCTTGATACTCTTCTTTTCTGACACTACTCTATCCTGATTTTCCTCTACCTGTCTGACCATTCCCTTGTCAGTCTCCTTTGCTGGATCCTATTCTTCACCATGCCTTCTAACCATGGATTTCCCCCAGCATTCTGTCCTGGGTCCCCTTCTCTTCTCCCTCCATACTGTTTTATTTGGTGATCTCATCAGTTTGGATTCCAGGAGCATCTCTTGCTAATAATCTCAAATCTGCTTTTCTAGCTCCACTTCTCTCCTGACCTCCAGTCAATAACATTTCTATCAGCATGTTGGACATCTTCACTGGATATCCCATAGCCCCATAGTCATATTAAAGTCAACTTTATCAAAACTGAACTCATCTTTTCCTCAAACCCTCTCCTCTTCCTCTTACAATTTGGGGTACTACAGTTGTCCCAATCACCCAACTCACAACCTGGGTGGCGTCTTGGACTCTTCAAATACAATCTGTTGCCAAGGTCTATTGATTTTACTTTTGTAATATCTCTCAGATATGTTCCCTTCTCTTCTCTGATAATGCTACTACCCTGGTGCAAGGCCTCCATCACTTCACATCTGGACCATTACAATAGCCTGCTGGCTGTTGTCCCTCCTCTAGTCTCTCCCCATTCCAGTCCTTCCCTTAATTATCAAATTGTTCTTCCTAAAGCATAGGTCTGACCATGTCATTTACCATATTCAATAATGTGTGTACGTGTATGCATATATATGTGTATATATATATATATATATACATACACACATTCTGTAAGCACTATTATTACCTTATCACCTCCAAAATCAAATACAAAATCTTCTATTTTTCATTCAAAGCTCCTCATAATCTGGACCCCTTCTACATTTTCAGTCTTCCTATGCCTAGCTCACTCTCATGTGCTCTCCAAGCTAGTGACACTGGTATTCTTGCTAGGCCTCAGATAATACACTCATTTTCTGAAAACAGCCAGCCAGATGGACTTTTAACTATATCTGGTTCTCCCTCTTTACCTCTACCTACTGACTTCCCTGTCTTCCTTCAATTTATAGCTAACATACTGACTTGTGATGCTAATGACTTCTTGCTGTTGATTATTGCTGGTTTATCATTTATCTTTATAATTTTTATTGTTGTATGCACACACATATACATGTACTTATTGTTCATATGTAGTTGTTTGCATGTTGCCTCCCCTATTAGACTGTGAATCCCTTAAAATCATGGACTGTCTCTGGCCTTTCTTTGTATTCCTAGACTTAACCTGCCACATAGTAGGTTCTTACTAAACACTTATTAACTGACCATGTGATTGAGTATTATAAGGCAAGAACTCTGTCCTAAAGAATCTTGTCTTCTAATTGGTAAGACAAAACTAACACAAGTAACACAAGAGTAATGGTATGGCATATTGAAAGACTGCTGGAACTAGTTGGGAGATCTGTGTAACCATGAGTAAGTTACCTCTGAGCCGTAATTTACTCATCTGTAAAAAGAGTATAATAATAAAACCACAAAAGTGAGATTGACTATAATTTAACAGACAGAATATGACTAGTGCTGTGGAGTTGTTTTCATACAGGCAATTCTCTATCGAGGAGGATGGGAAAGGATTATGAGCAGTTTCACCTCATAAAACAGCAAGAAGCAATGGAGAGAGAAATTAGTTTACAGAAAGTTTAATTGGCAGTGAGACCCAATTAAACCAAATCTTCCCTAGAGCATTTAAGGATGAGACAGGAAGAGAGGACAACAAATAGATGAAAAATGGAAAGATCTGTTAGAATTTTCTATAATAATCTATCTTCTCCATTAAAAACAGTGGCTCCACCAGTGGTTATTTTGATTCTGACACCATGGCACTCTATGTCCCTATGGAACTGTGCCATCAAATTAAATGTAAATAAAGCAAAATTAAAGAAAACCAAGATGGAAGGATCATCTAGAACAGGTGAAATATACAAAGAGGAGGTCCAGCTGGAGGAGGAACAATTTTTGAAATCAATGAGGGACTGGTCCCCAGAATGGCTAAAAATTGGAAAGATACAGAATGTTTTTTTAATCATAGATATTAACATTACTAAAAGAGGTGGTTGTGAAGATATCCATGCCTACTAGTCCCTATGTACCCTTTCTTATAACTACAAAATGTTTATGACGATAATTTACAAATATATTGAGGATATCCTTTGTGGAAAAATGGGAAAGAAAAAGAAAAGTCTTAATAAATACTCTCTTGCAGACCATATATTTACAGTCATGCATTTGATTAGAAGGTAAAAAGATACAGAATCTTACTATGGTTTTGTTTTGTTTTGTTTTTTACCACAGAGAAAGCACTTGATTAACTAGAGGAAAATGTTACCTTAAAAATTTTCTATCAATTTGCTTCCCATGCATGTTATGATCATTCCTTTAAAAGTAACTTAATAGATTAACCTACAAAGTTAACTTTATTTTATTATCCTCTGATTTTTAATATCAAGCAAGTCATTAAATAGGGAGTTATGCTGACCAATGGTAATTGCTGCTGTCATTGAACATTGCCAGATACAGTCTCTATGGAACAGGGTTTCTCTATAGAGGTTAAAGTCTTTGAGATGTTTCTATTTGTGAATGACATGATGCTGATTGCCATAAGACCCAGAATATTTCTGAGCCTTGTAAATGAGATCCATGGAATCCCTCAAAAGAGTTCAGCTTAAGAGTCCACATAGGAAAATAAAAGTGGATGAAGAATACTTATTATGCAGACTATGGCTAGGCAGGCCATAGGACTAGGTCATTAGTACATAATCTTAGACAGATACCGCAGGGGGGTAATTAACTAGATCCAAAACTGAATTTGGAAAAGTTAAGTGCTTTCAAATAAACCCAAACTTCTCCTTGAAACAAGCTTTATAACATCAATATTTTTTTCTGCTAGAGCTTGTTACATGGCTGACAATCATGGAATTTCACAAACTCTAGGGAATAAAAATTTCAGGGAAAAAAAAAACTTTTCCTAAAAAGCAATAGAGAGATCTATGGAGACACAAATGGGATGCAGTAAATTACCAGTGATGAACTCTAAGCAAAAAGAAAAATGACCTATCATATTGATGAGAAAGGGAGACCTTGTGTCAAAAAAAAAAAAACAACAACAACCCAAAAGCCTTTTATTTAATATTTTCAGTCCCTCTGAATAATTCTGTAAAGACTTGTTAAGTACTATATGATACCACAGCATATTTGCAAGGTTGACTAGGTCCTGTCTTAGAAAGTTGCTCTTCCAAGCTGTTACATTGAGGACCACTGCACAGGTAGTGTAAGACCTGGAATGCTCTCCCTTCTCACTCCTGCCTCTTAAAATCTCTTTCTCTGTCCAGGCTGAGGTCAGGTGTACCTCCTCCAGGAGGCCTTTATTGGCACTCACAGTTTTTAAGTCCCACTCCCACCCCCAATTATCTTGTTTTTAGTTATCTGTGTTTGTGTTGCTTTCCTTTTGTAGAATATAAGATCCTTGAAGGAAAGGATAGCTTCATTTTCATTTTTCTGTGTCTATATGTAGATAAATACATGAATACAAACACACATCATGCATAGATATCTATATGCATTTATTAAGGGCATGAATATAAGGTGTTTATTAAATGCTTGTTGAATTGAATGGAATTATACTCCACAGCTTCTACACCTAGATTAGTGTCTGACACACTCAGCCGCCTTGCTTAACATTATATGGAGGGAAAATTTTGTAGGGATGTACATATGTGCAATTTTCTCTCCCAGCAGAATATAAGATATTTTTAGGGCAGACACTTATATTTTTGTCTTGATATCTCCAGCACCTAGAATAATATCTAGTGCATAGTAGGTACTTAATAAATGTTTGCTGATTGGCTGATGGATTGATTGATTGAAGGCCCTATAATATCTTGCTCCAACTTACTTTTTCTGTCTTCATTCACACATCTCCCTTATACACTATATTCCAGCCCAAATAAACCTACTAGCTATTTCCCCAGCCATTCTCCTGTATGACACTTCCATGCATTTGTCCGGTCCATCCCCTGCTTGAAATATATAACCTCTTCAGCTCTTTCTGTTGAAATATTTTTTCATTTTTCAAAGCCTAGCTTGATTGTCACCACACCCAGCTCTTTTCTCATTCCCCCTAGCTAAAAGTGATCTCTTCCCACTTCAATTTTTTTAGAGGACTTTGTTATTTTCTCATTTTCCTTATCCCATTCTACTTTGCATCTTATTTGTATACATGTATCACCTTAGCTATTAAATTTCTTGAGAACAGAGACTATTTTTTGTTTTGTCAAATCCCAAATAAAATCCCACCTTCTGTAAGAAGCCTTTCCCAATCTTCCTTAATATTAGTACTTTTCTATCGATTATATCCAGTTTATCCCTTATAAATCTTGTCTGTATATGGTGATTTTCATGTTGTCTCACTCACATATTTTTTCTTCCTTATATTCATTTGCATATTAGTCTTGGGATGATCTTGGGAGTGATTTGGGTTTCAGTCTCATAAATTCTTTGGAGTGTGTAGCTCTTTTGGACAGAGCCGCTAAAATGAGTTTGTGGGAAGGCACAGAATCCCCATAAATGGTCAATGAGTTATAAGAAATGTTCTAACTGAGAGATATATAATTGTCTGGGACAATAGACTTTAAATCAGAACTAAATACAATCTGTCAAAAATAATGTGCACCTTTTATACCTATAGTACTCTAGATTTTATTTGGCTGCCCTTACCTAGGTCTCATGGCTAATAGTTTTGACTTAGGTACTGAAGAACTGTCAGCATACACTTATTAGGGACAAGCTTTCTAGAGAATGAATAACATCAATAATATCCAATAGATTGGAAAGTTAGTATCAGAAGCCTAGTGAACATAAAGTCAATTCAGCTGCCCATATTAGCCATAAGACTAGCAAAATGATAGTCATAAGAGATCATGTACAGCCCAGAAAAAGTGGAGATTGATGCACAGGAAAGAAAAGGAGACAGTAACATGATGATGTCACTGGAGCATATCAGCAACTCTGCAGAAATCAAAAGTGTGCATTTCCAGTCCACAAGTATTCCACACATGTACCCTAGTCACATGGCTTCCTGGCACATATCCTTTAACATATGTTCCTTGATCACATATTCTCTACATGTGTGTGTTCTCTATACATGTATGGCCCATGCATATTCTCTGGTCACATCAGATCTGTGCATGTCTGACCTTCTCCATTGATGATGTGGTAATTTCTGGGAGAGGATATTCTGTGTATATATGGAGTGGAGAGGAGAAATGTTTTTCCTGTCTCCTCATTTATTATGTAGTTGGATTAAACATCTTTTGTTTTAAGTAAATTTGTCCTTTTACTGGCTAATAAAAGCAAATATACACCACTGGGGGCTTCAGATCTGCTGAAGCTTTTCTGGTATCCTATTGTGAGGAGTACTCCAGGTGCTATCTATGTATGTGTAGGTGTCGGTATAAGTGTATATATGTATATGTGTACACACACACACACACACTTACATACACATATGCTAGATGATGCAAAAAAATGGCACAATAGCAGTATATTGATGACAATGATGTTTCTTGATGTAAAACCTATTAACATCATGGTACATGCACTGATATAAGGGACCGCATAATCATGCCAGTTGGCAAAGCCAACTGGCTATTTGTTTTAGGTTTAGTTTTGGAAAAATATGGTCAGTATAACTTTAAGAAGGAACATGTGGATAGAGTGCTGGACTAAGAGCCAGAAAAACATGGATTCAAATGACCCTGTGACCCTCCACATGTTACCCTCTCTGAACCTCAATTTCATCATTTATAAAATGAGAGAAATAATGCTATCTAACCTCAATAGTTGTGGGGAACATGAAATAAAATAATGCCTATAAAGTGCTTTGTAAATCTTAAAACAATAAATACTATCTATTATGTCAGACACAATTTAGCCAGTAGTATTCCTGCATTCAGTGATTCCTTAAACAGAGCTTCAATTTAGGAAGTTATACTTAAAGGTGCTATAAGAAATTGTCCCTTAACTCAGCCTTTTTTGTTCTTTGTCTAGAACAGATTGCCTAAGTCCCCCAGTGTGTCCTATTTTCTTTCTGTCCTGAATAAAATACTTAAATAATTGTAACCATAATTTTTTTTGCTAGCATCATTAATAGTGTATCTAATCTAGTCTTTAACATTTAAACAACAGAATTAAACAAGGAAATTCATCTCTAAAAGGACAGAACAAATAATATGCAAATCACAAGACTTAAGCAAAGAATGAAAAGACATATTCTAATTAAGATCACTTGCCACAAACCTGTGGTGTGTACCTTCAGTAAGAAAAGGTTCTTTCTTGGCTAAGTGTCTGAAACAATGGATGCAATTCTTTCACATTGGGCTCCTTACAATATATATCCAGGTTGACATTCAGAAACATAATCTTTGTATTAACCAAACATCAAACCTGGGAAGATTATGTATCTTCTAAAGTCTTAGTACCAAGCAAGCTTTGAGTTTATATTGTTCCATTCAAAATTTTCATAAAGGTAGAAGTGACATGGGGATTGACTGGTTTCTATCAATCAGTCAGCAAATACATTTCAACCTGTCCACATTTAGACTAAAAACAAACAAAAACCCCCAACAGAATAGAACAAACAAAAAATCTCTGAAAGTCTAATCACTTCATTCTCTTTACACCTTGAAATAAGACCTTTATTTAAATATCCCCCAATGAATGCTATCAAGCCATGTTGGAATATGCTAGATTTGGAGGCAAGGAACTTGGGCTTAACATCCTGGCTCTGCTCCCTTGGACAAGTCACTTCTCATCTAGAAACTTTAGTTTTTTCATCTACAAACGCAGAGAATGGATTAAGTGATATTTCAGGTCCCCACCTGCTCTAAGTCTTTTAAGTCCTAATGAACATAAACAATGTCTTTATTCCAATTTTTTTAAGTTCATGAAAAGAAGTAGAATATTTTCTTCATAGGAGTCAATTGATAAATATCTGTTGAATTTAATTGTCTCGGAAAAAAATATGGTTACCCAAATATAGCAGTTTCTTCTCTCTAATCAGTTTGTTGTACTTTTACCTCTTCTTATCTTTTTCCTACAACTCTTCTTCACCATAACAGACCATCATCCTTGCAGTGGCCACACTTGCCTTTCATTCATAGTCTTCAACCTATAGCTAACCAGTTCCATCTGTAATTCCTATCATTTATCCCTTTCCCATTTGTTTACTACCCTCTACACCATGCCAATCTTTATCTAATCTCAACTAGGCTTCAAACTAAATGGCAATCATATGATTCTTTCTTAATTTACTCCCTATCTTACTACATTCAGTGGGTTGGTTCAAAGTTTCTCTTTACTTCTCAATCCTTCTATGAATCACCACCCAATCCACTATTTATTAGTAGATGATTTCACTCTTTCATAAAAAAAGAAAAATCTAGACCATGTGTCATGAGTCCCATCATCTCCCCAACTTCAAGACTACTTTATCCATATTGTCTTCTTTTAACTCTAGTATCTGAAAAAAAGAGGAAGACCTTCCTTCCAATCTCTATGTCCTCCTTCCTCTCCTCTCCTCTGTCTTTTGGGAACTAATACATCAATCATTTTTCTTCCTTATAGTCTCATATATATATATATATATATATATAGTCTCTGCCTAATCACATGTTCAGTCCTCTCACCCTTCCACACACAAAAAAAAACAACTTTTATTTGACCCTGCCATGTACTCTTGCTATCATCCTGTATCTCTCCTTCTTTGTTAAACGCTTAAAAAGAATAGTCACATATCCCCTTTCCCCTAAACGAAGCATCCTCAGAACTCCATCCTGGGCCTTGTCTCTTCTTTCTCTAAATGATCTACTTTGATATTGTCATCCACTGTCAAAAGTTCCATTGTCACTTCTATACAGATGATTCCCAGATCTACATATCCAACTGATCTCTTTATGAAAAAAAATTACTGAAACCTTTTGTTTTTATACTATAGTCTGATATACCCCCCCCCATTTCTCTCTACTTTGCAAAAAAGAAAAACAGAAACATCTGAGTAGATCAACATTCTGAATAGGATAGTGCCCCCACTCCCATTTCTCTGCAAAGAGGAGTAGATTTCATTCTTTGCTGGGTCAGGATTGGTCATTATATTTAATCAAAGTTTTCTGTGCTATTTTCATTTACATTATTACAGTAGCATTTTATGTTCTACTAATTCTGTTTATTTCACTCTGCAGAGGTTCATGCATGTCTTCATTTGCTTTGTTGAATTCCTCATATTCATTGTTTCTTGTTGTGTAATTGTATCCCATTACATTCATACATAAGTTTGTTCAGCCATTTGCCAAATGATGGACACTCACTTTCTTTCCAAATTTTTGTTGCCACAAAGTTCCAACCCTAATCTCTCTTGTGAGTTTCAGTGCTGTATCAACTGCCTACTGAACACATCTACCTGGATGTTTCCAATCAAAATGTCCAAATGTAGTTGAAATAATGTATGCAAAGTGCTTTAAAAAGCAGTTTGGCTAGATTGAGAGTGTGGAAAAGGGAGGAGTAATGTTCAAAAAGCCTGGAAAGATAGATTGAACCAGGTTGAAAAGGGCTTTAAAAGCAAAACACAGGAGTTTATAAAATGTAAACCATTTGCCTTGGCATTGAAAGCCCTCTAATCTGTCCCCAACCTATCTTTCAGCCTTATTTCATAACATTTGTTTCCAAAAATGCTACATTTCAGCCAGGTTAGATTATAATTCCTCATGCTTGGCATTGAATCTCTCACCTTTGACATTTGCACTGACCATTCACTTAGAATCCACCCTCTCTTCATCTTCAACTCTTAGAAATGTTGCTTTCCTGTGGTGTCTTCCTTCTTGAAAACAAAAGATCCTTGGGGGGGAAGGAGCTGTTTTCCTTGCCTTTATTTATATCTCCAGTCCTTAGCATAATGCCCAGCATACAGCAATCACCTAATAAATGTTTTGTCCAACTACTTATTTTATGCTCTTGTAAACTGATCTTGGGGTGAAGAAAGGGCTTCATTTATGCAGTAATGCATATATAGGGGAGATGCCTCCCACCCCCTCACTTTATAGGTGAAGACAATGAGATCCAGAAGTGAAGTGACTTATTTCAGGTCAGATAGCCTGTTATAAAAGCAGAGCTGGACCAAGGTCTCATGTCTCCACATTCACTTCATTATATAATGTATACATAATTGAATACTTTGTCTGTGACCTAATGTTATGGCAATACATCTATGTGAGGGGAACTTGGTAATTAACCTGGAATCATGTAAAAGCATTTTGTTCAGATTATGCTCCTAAATAAGCCAAACATTCACAAGTTCTATTCATATGACATCGAAATAAATCCAAAAAGGAATTATCATTGGTTTCACATTAAGTACAACAAGAAATATAAGGGACTGACCCAAGAACATTAATCACCCAGGGTTTTTCCTACCATAAAAATACACCATCACTGTCTGCATTTACTCCCTACCAGTTTGCAAGCTTCTCCAGCACCTGTTGTTCAATAAATATCTCCTGCTAAAGTATATGCTAGTGTTAATTCCTTTTACCATGTCAGCTAGAGCTAGGCAGAACAGCAGAAACTGGAACTTAGTCAACGTGGACAGAGCCAGAAAGAGGCGTCATGCACCTGCAGTACTGAATGCAAACTCTCTGTGTAATGTAGCCTGCCCCACCAAACTGAACTGGACTCATTCCCTTGGTTAATCATTAGATGAAAAAGAACGCCCAGTTTCTGTATCAAAGAAGCATGTGTTCTTTGCATTAAAATGGATGCATTCTCCATTAGAAAAGACACTGGGTCTTTTATATGCTTGGTATCCTGCCTAGCACACTGAGGCAAGGTCTGTTACCCATAAAGTTTCCCAACTGGTGCAAGCTTCATAAATGTTTCCTTGGTGCATAGTGCATGAAGCTGTTAGCTTTAATCTATGCCATCTCAGGGCTAAAAGGCTAAACATTGTGCCCTCAAGTCAGAAGATTCCTTTTCTGTTTAGCAATTGCAAAATTAATAGATCTCTCTTTACTTTACTTTTACTGAAGTCTATGAGGCTATGTAGGGTAAGAAGGCAGCCAGCAAGAGACTCTCTCACTTTCTCTAACACTTAATTGTCCTCCCAGACCTCAACCAATTTAATAATTGTTAGGTAGCTATAGGTTTTTGTGGTTTAAAGAGCATTTGGACTAGTGGGACATGGTATATAGTATTGTTGTTGAATGCAAAAACAAGTGGCCCTAAAAATAAACAAGGTTCCTTCAGACAGATTTACCAGAAACTCATTGTCAAATGATTTATGCCAAGCCAGAAATTGATCTATCCTTTCACTTTTATTCTAATTTTCCTTTATCTACTGTTCCTGTTCTTTCTTCTTTCACAATACCTGGCCCTCATTGGATGTTCTCCATCCTTGGTGTTGGAAAATAGGGTTTAGATTTCTGAACTAGAGTTAAAAACATAAAAATGTAGGGATCTTGGATGGATAAAGAATGTACCTAATAAGGACCAGGAAAATTATTTTTCACAGATATTTGCAGGTTTTCTAAAGAGATTTTAATGTAAAAATGGAGGGGGAAATAAGAAAAAAAGGGGAGCAGCTAGGTGGCACAGTGGATAGAGTTCCAGTCTTGGAGTAAGGAAGACTCATCTTCTTGAGTTTAAATCTGATCTCAGACTAACTGTGTGACCCTGGACAAGTCACTTAACCCTGTTTGTGTCAGTTGCCTCATCTATAAAATGCACTGGAGAAGGAAATGGCAAACCACTCCAGTATTTTGCCAAGAAAATCCCACATTGAGCACAAAGAATTGAACAAAGCTACAAATGACTAAATAACAATGCATTATCTAAACTGTTCCAATGTGTGTATGTATGCATGTTAACTGACTAATTAGTCAATCATTAAGCATTGGTTATGTATCTACTATGTGCCAGCCAGTCACAAAGAGTCAGACACAACTGACAAATGACTGAATAACAAGAAAAAAAATACTATGCACCTGCTAATCTAGATACTATAAAGAGTAGCAGGTATGATTTGAAGAGAAGAGTAATATTCAAAATGAAGGTAGTAATAATACTCATGGCTTCACATGTTGGAACACAAACTATGAGTTAGCAACCAAAGTGAACCACTAATATTTTTCTTATAGAAAAGGTAGTGTCTGGGATGGCTAGGTGGCGCAGTGAGTAAAGTGTTGGCCCTGGAGTCAGAAGGACCTGAGTTCGGATCTGGCCTCAGACACTTACTTCACACACAAACAAAAACCTAGCCGTGTGACCTTGGGCAAGTTACTTAACCCTAATTGCCCTCCAAAAAGCAAAAAAAAAAAAAAAAAAAGGTAGTGTCGTTTTAGTAGTACTTAATTTTTCCAATTGTATGTAAAACAAAATTTAACATTCATTTTTAAAATTGAGTTCCAAATTATCTCTCTTCCTCCCTTCCTTCCCCCTCTTCCCCAAGACAGTAAGTAATTTGATATAGGTTGTGTATGTGTAATCATGTAAAACATATTTCTGTATTAGTCATATTGTGAAAAAAGAAACAGACCAAAAGGGAAAAAAACTCAAAAATGTGAAAATAATATGCTTTGATCTGCATTCAGATTCCATCAGTTCTTTCTCCTAAAGTGGACAGTATTTTTTATCACGAGTCCTTTGGAATTGTCTTAAGGCATTATGTTGGTGAAATAGCTAAATCATTTGTAGTTGATCAATATATACTGTTGCTATTAACTGTGTACAATGTTCTACTAGTTCTGCTTACTTCACTTTGCTTCAGGTCACATTAAGTCTTTCCATGTTTTTCTGAAATCCTCCTACTCCTCATTTCTTATAGCACAGTAGTAGCCATTCCCCAGTTATGTGCATTGCTCCAAATTCTCATTCTTTGCCACCAAAAGCACTGCTATAAATATTTTTGTACAAATGTGTCCTTTTCCTTTTTAAAAAAATCTCTTTGGGATGCAGACCTACTAGTGGTATTGCTAGATCAAAGGGCATGTACAGTTTGATTTACTTTTGGGCATGATGAAATAGTAATCTTGCTATAAGAAAGAAAATCTGACTTCATATTCATTTTTGAGAAGGAACCAAAACATGGAGTATGGCAATGGAAGAGATACCACATTTAAAAAGGAACATATTAAATAAATCAAGAGGTGGAGTGTCTTGTTTTTGGAACAACTAGGAGGAAAGTGTTACTACATTGAAGAGTACATGACAGAGAAGTAAGGTCTAAGATGAGAAAGGTTATTAAGGTCTTTGAATGCCAAACAAAATATTTTGTATTTGATCCTAGCAATGATAGGGAATCACTGGAGTGTATTGAGTCAGGGGATGACATTTTACCAGAGGCTGCACTATAAGAGATGAAGTGTGCCCATAAAAAGAGATGTGGCTATCTCTTGTATTCTACCTCCAGACACAATATATCTGGAGTATTGGCCATTATATTTTGTGGAATAGATTAATGCTGGAGAATGTTCAGAGGATGTTAAGGGTTTTCAAGACCAAATTACCTCAATGTAGGAACTATGGATATTTATTTATGCTTTTGGAGGGCAATTGGGGTTAAGTGATTTGCCCATTGTGTTAAGTGTCTGAGGTCGCATTTGAACTCAGGTCCTCCTGACTCCAGGGCTGGTGCTCTATTCGCTGTGCCACCTAGATGCCCTGAAACTGTGGATATTTAGACCAGGAAAGATTTAAGAGTTAAATATTAGGGGTTATTTTTGAGTATTTGAAGGACTGTCATGTGGAAGAACAATTAGACTCATTCTATTTGACCTGATAGGACAAAACTAAGAGTATGAAGATTTATAATTGATGTAAAGAAAAACTCCCTAAAGAACAGTCAAGTGAAGGGTATGTGATAATTTGTCAGGCAAGTTATAGCAGGAAATCTTGTCCAAGTATGTGATTGCTCCGACTGTTTCTACTACTATGAGATTCTATAGCTGTTTGAATTCATTCTTTCATAAGTGAAAAAAAGAAGGAGGAGGAAGGCCTGTTTTGGACCTGATTCTGAACAATAAAGAGGAACTGAATTTTAAAATAAAAATTAGAGAATTTTGGAAGGAAATTTTTCTCTCTAGATTATGACTCATAATGAATGAAAAAAATGAGGGGCCTTATATGCATCCAGGTTTTAGGGAAAGGAGATTTCAAAGAACCTGGATAAAGGATAGATAAGGTTCCATGGCCCTCTACAAGGGAAGATTGCTAAAGAGATATAGGATTGTCTCAAGAATAAAGTTCTGACAATTAAGAGTATTGGTTCAGAACAAGAAGAAAGAGAGAAGTCTAAAGTGGTGCATATATAACTCTGAAGGAAACTAGTGAATCGAGTTAGATTTTTAAAGGATATACAAAAGATGGGATCAGACGTAAGTAAAACAAAATGCATTCAAAAGAGTAACGTCAGAAAGACTAGACCATAAAAATATGAGGTTAAGGATGCTTTGATACTTCAGTGGATATGAGATATCATTCATGTGGGTGCTCTCTACCATGATACAAATAGCAGCTTATTAGTAGTTCGTCTCTATGTCTCCCCATAAATCTTCCAAAGGTGTTTCATACCACGTGCTAGGGATTTTCTTTTGATCTCTTGAGATTGTGTGGATACCACTGTAGTACAGGATTATCCCTTGCTCTTAAAACATTACTAGCCTATCTGTTTTTCTAATCTAACATTTCCTGACAAAATTCTTTCACCCCAATGATCTGCATCTTTTACCAAATCATCAAGATGCATCATGCATCTTTCCGTTGTTTGAGAGAACACATTATTTTGATTCTTCAGAGATTCTTTAATTCAACACCCTATGGCATCACTGAAAAAAATTTGTGTTAAAAAGATGCTTTTATGTGTGTCAGGAAGCCACATGGAATCTTTGAAATTGTTGCATAACTTCTCAAATGCTTTCTCTTCTCTTCCTCCTTTTCAATTCTGAACCCAGCTGATTTTCATCTTTCATGCCCCTTAAATAAATATATATACATATATATTTATATACACACATACATGTACATATATATGAACTAAATCAATGCCCTCCTATCCAACTGTGTGTCATATTTCTGTTCAATAAGCATTTTTCATCCATTCATTTTTCCTGTGTGGATTGTTGAATTAATCTCTCTCTCTTTCTTTTTTGTTTTTGCTTTTTGGAGGCCAATTGGGGTTAAGTGACTTGCCCGAGGCCACATGGCTAGTGTGTGTGTGTGTGTGTGTGTGTGTATTAGATGTCTGAGGCCACATTTGAACTCAGGTCCTCCTGACTCCAGGGCTGGTGCTCTATTCACTGCACCACCTACCTGCCCTGAATTACTTTCTTTTTAATCTTTATGGATATAATTTAGAGAAATCAGTAGTATTCTGGGACTTGATGCAGTCAGTACAATGTCATCTGCAAAAAGGAGTATCTAAAAGAATTCAACATCTATTAGGAATACCTCTTCAATTTGGATGCTACACCAAAGATTTCTAAAACAGTGACAAGAATATGTGGTGGACATGTTTTCCCTGTTTCATGCTTAACTTGATGGTAATTAGAAGATCATTTGAACAAAATTATTTCTGTGATTGCACATATTAAAGACTTTTGTATAATCCTAACATATCTGTGGGACACATCCTATTGGAAGAGAGTTTCTTTTTTGTACTTTATTGAATCAATTTTTAAAATAATCAACAATTCATATTTTATGTTCAAATACTACAAAAGGATTTTATATTATCTTCTCCTTTCAGTGAATTGAATGACTATGAAAATCTAGTTTGTTATAAAAAATTTCTTAAAGCCTTCCTGCTTCCTTTATGTAATTTCATTTAGCATATTTGTTGATGCATACATAAGAGAGAAATGGCATATGCTCCATTCTTCCCTTCCTAGAAAGTTATATAGGCCATGGGCAAGAATTTCCTGCCTGGTACCAGTCCATCATGTAGAACTTTGAGAACATGCTTCCAGCCATGCATAATTAAGGGACTTGTACTATGTCATGTCAAAGAGTTCTCTAATTCTCTTGCAAGGCAAAAGAGATTACAAAGTCAAATTTCAATGGGTATATAGGAGAAGTGATCCACCCCTCTGTCACTCTTTTTTTTCCTTTGGGGCTATGAATAAAGTGGGACTACCTTGAACAGCCTCATGAGAGCAGGTGGTAAAAGAATGTCTGCTTGTCTCCTATCCAGCTGGGAAAACATAGACTGTGTCTCTTTTTGTTTGTTCTTTCCTGATATTAGGTGAATGAGAATCCCAAGATGGAACTCTTCTGGGAGCAAAGTTTTCAGTTTCAAAATATCTAGAGGTCTATTTCTCTGACAGCAGTAACAATATCCACTGGCACACCAATAGATGATGGCAGAGAAATTGCCTCAATTGAGAGCAAAGAGACATGCCAGCAACAGATGGCTTCTCCCCTTATGGCAGAGAGAAGTACTAGCTATAGACTATAGGAAGGCAAAGACTTTCAGATTCCATCAGAATTGTACACCTAAGGGGAGCTACTTTATAAAAGGAAAAGGAATTTTCAATTCCAGGAGTTGTGAATTACCCCTTTGCCTCACGTGTTTCCTATATATGTGACTTACTGCCACTGTATTCTAAATTTGTTCCCACTGCCTCTTGTTTCCACAGGCTTCATGCCCCAGACCTTTGGCAGGAATGTTAATACCACATCTTCTTGATATACCATTTGAGTAAATCTTTACTAAAAACTAATTAAGGTTAGGAAAACCTTAATTATTATATATATATATATATATATATATATATATATATATATTATAATTGGTCTTATAAGCCAATCCTTGGCTTATGGTTGCCAAGGATTATACTAGTAGGGGCTCAGGAACAACTCTGGGTTACCACATGGATCATAGTAATCAGTTGCCCTCTCAGTACCTTAACTTGAGATTGCAACCTTAGGGGAGTACCATAGGAAAGGACATGACAAATATTCTCATATATTTTTGGGAAATGAGAAAGTAGAGATAAGATATCTCAAATTAGCAATGTGTCAAAGATGTAGGCATGTAAGCCAGCAATTGTTATTGTGTTCTTGATCACATTTTTATCAGTAATATCTTAATTTTCCTAAGAAAAATATTTATTTGTAAAAAAAAAAAAACAGGTGTTATATTCTCTTTGAATCATCTTGAAAATTGATTTATCAATAATTTCAAAAATGTAATTTCCTATATTAATTTATGTATATATGCAGCAGACTCTTCTCATTTTTACCTTTTTAATGACATTTACTCTTCCTCATTTTATCATGAATCAAGGTGTTAGAATCCAAAGTTTGCCCTCCAATCTCATCAGTAATAATAATAGTTTGTTAAATAGATGATGATAGATCTCCATGTTTGACGATTTGTTGTCCTCTTTCAATTCTTATCAGTGAGTGTGCTTGTGAAGCTCTCATTTAGTTGGGTCTGATACAAAGGTTTCTTCAGACTCATTTCTATGTATTACATGGGGCCAGGGGTGTGCTGGATTCAACTCAAAATGGCTCACCAGAGCCAACGGTTAATGATTTCTTTTCCCTGTTTACTTCCTCAACCATCTCTTGCTTCTTCTGTCTGGATGTAAAATTTTCTATTCAACTCTGGTTTTTTCCTCAAGAATGCTTGAAAGTCTTCTATTTCACTGAATGACCATAATTACCCCTGACACATGATACTCAGTTTTGCTGGGTAGGTGATTCTTAGTTTTAATCCCAGCTCCTTTGACCTCTGGAATATCATAGTCCATGCCCTTTGATCCCTCAGTGTAGAAGCTGCCAGATCCTTTGCTATCCTGATTGTGTTTCCACAATATTCAAATTGTTTCTTCCTGGCTGCTTATAATATTCTCTCCTTGATCTGGGAATTCTGGAACCTGGCTACAATATTCCTAGGAGTTTTCTTTTTGGGATCTTTTTCAGGAGGTGATCTGTGGATTCTTTCAACCTCTATTTTGCCCTCTGGGTCTAAAACATCAGTCCAATTTTCCTTGAGAATTTCTTGAAGAAAGATTTCTAGATTCTTTCTTTGATCATGGTTTTCAGGTAGTCCAATAATTTTTAGATTGTCTCTCCTGGATCTATTTTCCAGGTCAGTGGTTTTTCCCATGAGATATTTCATATTGCCTTCTATTCTTTCATTTGTTTGGATCTGCTTAATAGCATCTTGATTTCTCATAAAGTCACTAGCTTCCATTTGCTCCAGTCTAATTCTGAAGGAATGATTCTCCTCAGTAAGCCTTTGAGAATCTTTTTCGATCTGGCAAAGTCAGCTTTTTAAAGCATTCTTCTCCTCATTGGCTTGTTGAGCCTCTTTTGCCATTTGAGTTAGTCTATTTTTAAGGTGTTATTTTCCTCAGTCAGGCTGTTGACTGTCATTTCATACTTTTCTTGCATCTTTCTCAGTTCTCTTCCCAGTTTTCCCCATACTTCTCTTATCTGCTTCTTAAGGTCCTCTATGGCCGGTAGCCAGCTTGTCTTTTCATCTGGGGCTTTTGGTGCAGGATTTCTGACCTCCCAGTCCTCCTCCAGTTCCATGCTTTGATCCTCTTTGCCCCCAAAATGAGTCTAGTGTTGCATTTTTCTGTTTATTTTGTTTCCTTTGCCTAGGCATGTTGCCACTCAATTACTTGACTTTTGGGGCTTGTTGCCACAATAGGACTATGCCACCAGCCAGGGGAGCTTCTTTCCCAAACTCTGGGGTTTTCTCAACTGTTGGAGGTATTTGTTGGGTGGCCTCTCTGAAGCCTCCACACACTCTGGCAAGCTGGTCGCATACCCCAAGACCTCCACCCCAGACTGCAATCCAGATCCAAGAAGGTTAAAGCAAGAATGATTACCACCCCCCGCCCCCGGACTGATTGCCAGATCCCCCTGCAGTTCATAGGCCAGGAGCTTAAGCTGCAACTTGGCAATGTAGTTCAAGCTGCACTATCTCCTCAGTGGCTTCTTGACCCCAGGGGAAGAAGCTGATGAACTCTCCCAACCAGTCCCAAAGTCCATAGGCCACTGACCTCTCACTTTGTCCTAGGCATCTATGTGTTGATAATTCTGGAAACACCACAGCTGCTGGTGTTCTGGGGTCCCTCCAGCCAGCTGCTGGTCTGGCCACCCTGGTGCTAAAACCTCTAACTCCCAGGGGCCTGGCCTCAGCTCCCATAGCGCTGTGTTGGCCGCTCCCTGATGGGCTGCCAGGCTGTCCTCAGCAGGAGGTTAACTTCTCTGTGTTATTTTGTGGGTTTGGGAGCTCCAGAGGTTGTTCAGAATCCCCCTTTTGAAGTGGTGTGGTCCAGAGCTCCTCGGAAGTGGTGTTTATACTCTGCCATCTTGACTCCACCCCCACATGTTATTTTTTAAGAGAACTAATTGTTAAATATTTACCAGTCTACCACTGTGTGGGATGATACAATTTCTATTTTTCTAACATTAGTCAATCACCATGCATTTCTTAGGTACTTACTATGTGTCAGACACTGTATTAAGTACTATAAATACCCCCCAAAATAAAAAAAAATATTCCTCTAATGGAAAAACTATATATATAATGTGTGTGTATGTTTGTATATGTATGTATATGTAGATATATATATATATATATGTATATATATATCACTATGTACATGCAAGGTATATATTGAATAGATCATAATCTTGGATGAAAGGCACTAGAATGGGAAAGGGATATCAGGAAAGGCCTTCTACAGAAGATGGGGTTTGATCTAAAGTAGATTTGAGGAGGTAGGGCATTCCAGTGAAATAGCCTAGAATTGAGAGATGGAGTGTCTTGTGCATAGAGAATAAGTAGGTTCATGTAGCTTTATTGTAGGGTATGTGAAAGGGAGTAAAATATAAGACTGGATGGTTAAATGACAGGGGATTTTAATTTTTGATCCTGGAAATAGAAGAGAGTCCCTAATACATGCTTTAAGAAAATCATTTGGGCATTTGAATAGAGGATGGGTCAAAGTGAAGAGAGAAAAATGTGTGTGTGTGTGTGTGTGTGTGTGTATGTATGTGTGTGTGGGCAAAACTAAATATCTATATCTATAGATATATAATTGTGAACATTTAAAAAATATTTTTGATACCAGATTTGATTTATAGAATCTGTAGGACTAAAGAGTTGAGAATGATAGCAAAGTTCTGAGTCTGGCTGATTGGGAGAATGGTGTTACTCTCAACAGTAATTCAGAAGGATAGAAGAGGGCATGGCTTAGGGGTAAAGCAAATGAGGTCTATTTTGAATATGTTGAATTTGAGATGGCTTCAGGAGGTTTAGCTTGAGATGTCCAAAAGGCAATTAGTGATGTAGCACTATTGTTCAGGAGAGAGACTAGTGCTGGATATATATACATCTGGGAATCATTTGCAGACAAGATCACTAAGGGAGAATTGAGGGCCCAGGATAGAATCTTGAGGGGACGGTAGTCAAGGTTAGTGGGTATGAGATGAAAAAATATCTAACAAAGAAGATAGAGAAAGAGCAATCGGACTGGTAGGAAATGACCCAGAAGAGAACAGTATCAGGGGGGAAATCTATAAAGGAGAGAATATCCAGGAGGAGACAGTACTCAATAGTATCAAAGGTTATGGAGAAATGATTGCATGAAATCTACCAGAAAGATGAAAATTGAGGAGAGCTCATTAGATTTGGCAATTAAGAGATCATTTCTACAGTTTCAGTAGAAAGATGAGGTATGAAGCCAGGTTGCAGTTTAGAAATGAGTGAGAGGCAAAAAAGTGGAAAAGTCTTCAGCCAAGAAAAGAACTGAAGAGAGAATAGCTACTGCCTGTGGTCAGATAATGTGAAGATTTTTTATGTATTGTTTTGTTTTCATATGTTTTCTAATTAGATGTAGAATTTTTTAAACATTTTTTGAGTTCCAAATTCTTTCTTTCTTTACTTCTTCTTATCCCTCCTTGAGAAGGCAAGCAATTTGGTATAGATTAAACATGTACAGTCATTCAAAACATATCTATATTAGTCACATATGGAAGGATTTTTTAAAGAAATGGGAGAGACATGGATGTGTTTGTAGGCAGCAAAGAAGGAGCTAGTAAAGAGGGGGAAATTGAAAATAAAAGGGGATAATAATGGAGAAGGGCAATATGCTTGTGAAGACAGGAAAAGATGGGGTTGAAGATGTTTGTAGAGAGTTTTACCTTGGAATGGAGGACCATGTCTTCATCTGAAACGGGAGTGGAAGAGGATATAGATGGGGAAATGAGTGATATAAGATGAAGAGGAAGGGAGATGAGGGAATAAACTCAGGATTTTGTTGGGGTTTTTTTGTCCAGTGAAGCATGAGGTAATGTCTTTAGCTGAAAGAGTAGGAGAGGTCACAGTACACTTAGAGCTTCGGGATTTTAGGGTAGATATAGCCAAAGCTCTAGATATATAAAAAGAGATATAGATCTATATAGACACAGTAGGTATAGTCATAAGTATGCACCAATACACATATGCTATTAGTAATATACATAGTCACAGATGATAGATTACATATGTAAACATATTATATGTATTGTTTTGTATGTTTATATACATATGTACATATATACATGCATACATATATGTATATCTATACACATAAACATATATATTTATATGGTAAATGGCTTTTCATGGATAAGTAATGGGAACCATCCCCACTCCAATACTGGTGTGTCTGAATGACCCAAGTTCACAAGCTTATCATAGACTGAAAAGGCCCAGGAAACATTGCACAACCAAAGCAAAGCAGATGGATAAGCAATTTTCTGGTAAATTGGGTTGCAAATATATTGAGTTGAATCATCTGTATTATCATCTAGGCTGTCCAAATTCCCTTGATAATTGCCTAACTCTCTGCTTGGCTTTGGCTGAATAAATGTGACCTGTAGATATTTTAAACTTATCAATAATAATTTCCAAAATGAGAATTCAGTAACTGTAGGAGAAAGGGAAAATGAAAGAAACAAGCCTTTACAGGCACCTACTATGTGCCTGCCACTGTGCTAAGTGCTTTACCTACTCCCTATTTCCTATAGAACACCCTTCTGTCTCTTCAGTTCTGTGATTTTAATGACCACATTAAAGGAAAACAACAGTAAATATCACAGTTCAAAATCCGAACCAAAAACCAGAAATGTGAAAGCCCCCAAAATGACACTTCCAGGCATTTGGCTCATTAGGCAAGTCATAAGGGGTGGTGTTTGGGGTAGGAGAAAGGGGGTAGTACTGCCCTTGATCCTGGCCAAGTGAAGTAACTCCTGAATCACCATTGCTGTGAATCTCAGGCTCAGGGAAAAAATTCCAGATTTTTATTAGGTGCTGCTGTCCTTTACTCTACAGGTACAGCTGTTCATTAGGGCCAGCCACTGCAGTTAATAAAAATCTAGGATTCATTCCCAAAGCTATGACTGGCAGTGAGTCTGTAACTCTTTCCACAGGGGTCTGGCCATGTGCCAAACAGCCTGGCTTTTCATATCACCGTCTGGCATACATGCTGAGTGTTGCTGACCCCTACACTAGCCTGACACCAGATAGTCTGTGGCAAATCACAGCTAAAAAAATAGTGTTCCCCTTGACAACTATAAGAAGACATGCTTTTCAATGGATACATTATTGTACTGTCTTCTGATTCATATCTCCTTTAAACTTTTTTTTATGTTTGGTCTTATAGAATAGCACTGAAAACTTTCTACTAAGACAGAAATTCTGCTACATGGGTTCAAGAACTCTGATGTCCCCTAGGAGCAATCACAGTGATGGAGATCTTGAGCAGATCAGACCTAGGAAAACTGCTTCCTTCTAAATCAATCACTATGAGAAAGAATCTAGTCCAAGACTGACCACAGTTACATCTATACAGGTTCTTAACCTAGGGTCCATGTACATTTAAAAAAAAAAAACATTTCATAGCCACTTTTCAATGTAATTATTTTCCTCTTTAATAAAATATGTTTTATGTATTTAAAAATATCTGTTAAAGGGGTCCACTATGGCCCCCAAAAGGTGAAGAATCCCTGTTCCAAAGGGAATTTGAGAAGTATGGTTAAATCTGGAGAGGAGGGCACTCTATATTAACACCAGCACAAAACTTAGATGGACACCCTTCTTTTCCTAGGTCAGAACTCCATTTCATAGGCATAGGACAAGTTAGGAAAACTCATGGACTTTGCTGTACTATACCTCCTAGGGAAAAGAAAAACGATGGAATGTCATGGGATCTAAGGGAGAGACATAGACAAACACATGAAGACAGTCATAGAGATAGAAAGAGAAAAGCAGAGAGGAAAGGAAGGAGAGAGAAAGAGAAAATAGGGAAACCAAATGGGAAGGGAGAGAAAGAGGAGAGTAGGAAAGAGAGAGAGAAGGAGAGACAGACAGACAGAGAGATAGAGACAGAGAGAGAAAGCGAGAGTAGAATCCTTTGACCATTTATAATCATTAAGACAATTTCAGATGTACAGATGGATTCATGTAAGTACCACTAATTTCCTAGAATAGAAACCATTGTCTTTTTTGTTTGTTTGTTTTAACCCATCAAAGCTCCCAAGGAATCCGAGTTCAGCCTGGGTCCTGGCTAAATGTTAGTATTTGAAAAGCATTTCCAAATACTAGCAATCTTAAAGAAATGCCTTAAAACCATTTCCCAAAATGGTTCTATTGAACAGTCCTTGAAATTATGTTTTATGCCCGGCTGTATGATTGCTTTTCTTTTATTGTTCAGCAGTTATTAATAATGAGTAAGTTTTTAATATGTAGAAAATGAAAATCAAAATGGAATTTAGGGTTTATTTTTTTGAGCAAAAACAAGTTGTACAACTACTGACCAAAGGTAACTAACTGCTAGATAGGTGGTTTAATTTATTTCCAATTTAGAGATAAATCAGTTTAAAGAAATTGAAGCTGAGCAAAATTAGATGTGTTTAGGGGCTCCCATTTTATTTGGCAACCATTTTCCCTAACACTTATGAATAGAAATCACAAAATAGACATTATAAATGTGACAGCATAAGTCAGGCAGTAGTCATTGTTTGCCTCACCTTTTCCAATGGATGTTTTCTACTATGTGAAGTCAATTATTACCCTCACTTCTGCATTAGCGTAATTGGTTTTTGTCCTCCAGAGGAGAATTTATTTAGGCAATTTCTGTAAATAAGCAGAAAGGAGCCCCAATTTGCTGTTGGTTGCATCTACTGGGCACTGGTAATCACTCTGTTCTTCCTCCATAGCCAATTTTTTTCATAGAACTACAGTATGTATAATACTCATTTGTATTACGCATTTTCCCAGGAAGAAGGCAGAGAAATAAAAAAAATGACTCATTTTTATTTTCATGAAAATTGAGAGGTTTTAATGGCAGCAGTTCCAATAGCAGTACCTTTCTCTGTGTTGCTTATTATGTGTTTGGTGGAATAATCAGAGGGGGTTCAAAAGCTTGTGCAAGGTATTTGGCATTTTTATAACATTTCTATTTGCTAATAAGAAATGCACGAAAAAGCAAAGCTTCCTGCAGCAGCCATATCAAGACATAGACCTGGTGACCTGATGAAGTCAGGAGGTCCCACAGTTTCTGAGATGTTCCCACCTAGGAAACAAGGGATAGTATCTTTTATTTATTTTTAAAACTGTTTTGTTGGTGCCTTTTGTTCTGATGTTGCTGTCATTTCTAGATATATCCCAGGTATCCCCCTCCCTCCACAGCTCACAGCACCTCAGAATGGAACCTTCCTCATAACAAAGAAAAACAGTTAAATAAAAACAATTTACCTGGTGACTTCATCAGACAAGGTACTGGCTTTCATTCTTAGTTCCCCCACCTCACTGCTGAGAGGAATGACATGTTTCATTATCTGTTATCTGGTACCATTATTAGTTTTTCAGTTACTCAGAATTGGGCTTTGTTTGCACCTGATCTTTCATATATATGCATATATATATAATGGTAGCTATTGTGAGTATTGGAATGCCTTTGAGCTTGGGTGCCCCATGTTGCATAAAGCTTTCATGACTCCCCCAGCTAAAAAGGTTCTCTTCCTTTTCAAATTTTCCTAGAGCCTTTTGACCTATTTGGGAATATGTATATATGTATGTACGTAGGTATGTATATATGTGTGCATGTGTGTATACACACATATAGTGTACATATGTATTGTATGTATGCATGTATGTATGCTCTCTCTCATCCCCCATCATCATCCAGTAAGATTCTTATTAAGGTCAGGGCCCATGTCACATCTCTTCTTTGCTTCCCTATGTAAGGATCCAGAGACAGGGAAAAGGTTTTATCTAATACAGCAGTGTGCATGTCCAGATCCTATAGGGGAGGCCAGATCTAAACCCCAGGGAGAAGAAATGTATCGGCAACAGTGTCTCATGATTGTGCCTCCTCCAGCTGTGCACCTGTAGTAATAGCCTTGAACATCATATCCTCCTCCTGGGCCTAGAGCCCATAGCCAGAGTGGAAGCCTGAAGCAATTATCCAATGCATCCAAGCAAAAAGCAATCTATTAGATTTTTGTGCAAATGTACAATAGACTGGAGCAGCAGCTTAATTCAGGTGAGAGCCTAGGTTTGAGCTTGTTATCTGGACAGGTGCCTTAAACCCTGTGCTTTGATTTAGAAACCTGGCCTCAGTTTGCATCTTCAGAGCAATATTAATTCAGAACTAATTTGGATTTTTCCTTGGACAGAAGATTAAATGATCCACAAACTAATTCTCCTAAGGTTTTTTTGTGGGTTGGGGGGGATGTAAATAACCACAGTGACTTGTTTGCCAAATTTTTAAGCAATAAAGCAGCTAAATGTCTTTTCTTTCCCCAGAGTCAGTGCACTATAGGGAAAAGAAAATCATGTAAACATTTAGGGCCCAGCCATGCAGATGATACCAGCAAGTGAAAAGGCCATACCCTTTGAGAATTTGATTTTGTTAAATCTGAATAATAGGGAGAGTTGTAAGTCCCTATATTTTCATTAGTAATAAAATTCCATTGCTGAAGTGAAGGGAAAAGACTTTTATTAATATTAGTTGCTTTAGCTCTGAAGAAACATAATATGGCTGACCTGAAACATATTTAACTGGGTACAGTACTACTTTGAAAACAAAGTACCACTTGTGGTTGGTTTTATGGATGGTCACAGAAAAGCCCAGCTTTCACACATGCCTTCTAGCAAAGATTTAATAAAAGCCAAAAAATTCAAAGAGAAACATGAGTAAGCACCTTCACCCACCCCAGGACTGCCCCAAAAGACAGCCAGAAACCTGCAGAGAGTAGGAAAGGAGTCCCTGCCAGAAAAAAAAAAAAACAACTAGTATTTAAATGCAATTATATAAACTAGGTGTACCAACAGAGAAAGTGAGACTTAATAGGGCCTGGGCAGCATGGAACAATGCTGTATCAAGGGCAAAAAGAACAGTGCTCCTCCATGAAAGCCCCATGGTATTTGTAAGCCTGAAATACTCTATCGCCACTCTGATCAGGCACTAGTCACTCTGTCTAGTCCATATAGACATATGCACACACATACACACACACTCACACACACACTATAGAAGAGAAAAGCAAAATGTATTTGAAAGTGGAATCCAACAGTATATTGTTTACAAGAAACACTTAGAAGATGAAGATACACACAAACAAAATTAGAGGCTGGAGTAGAATTTGTTGTGCTTAAAGTGGTCTCAGAAAAAGGAAGAGGTAATCATGACCTCGGACAACAATAAAAATGGATATGGTTAAAGGAGATAAACAGGGGAAATACAAACTTCACTTTGTAAAGTTAGGCACTGCTGCATTAGAATGAAAGCGGTTAACTAAGAAAACAATCTCTGTAGCAATTTTCTCTGATAAAGGTCTCCTTACTAAGATATACTCATTCAAATTTGTGAGAACGAGAGTCCTTTTCCAAAAGATAGTCAAAGAATATGAAAAGACATTTATAATGAAAGATATCCAAGCTATCAGCAAAACACACACAAAAAAAATTCTTCATGTTAATGATAAGTTAAATGTAAATTAAAAAAACCTGAGTTTCTACCGCGCATCTAGCAGTTTTGCAAAGATAGCAAAATTGGAAAATGATCATTATTGAAAAGAATGAGTAAGGAAAGATAAATTAGTATACTGTTGGTGGAGCTATGATGAATTGGTCCAACCATTCTGGAGAGAATTTGGTAACTGAACAGAGTTGCTAAATTTCGCATACCCTTTGACCAAATGACACCCCAAAGAGCTCAAAGAAACATTGAAACCACTCAAAAGCACTTATAACAGTATTTTTTTCTTGTAGCAAAGAACTGGAAAGTAAGAGTGTGCCTTAGTTATGATCATCAAAAGGGTAATGACTGAACAAATTATGGTATATAAATATAAAGGAATATTGTTACCTATAAGAAATGACAAAAGGGATGGTTTCAGAGAACCCTGAAAAGATTTTTATGAACTGATACAGAGTGAAATGAGAAGAATCAGGAGAACAATTCATATAATGACTGTAATACTGTTAAATACAATTTTGAAAGACTTAAAAAATTGATGAATGTGATAACTAAGCATGACTCCAACAGACTGATTGTGAAATATGCTTCACACTTTCTCAAGAGAAATGATGACTACAGATGCATAATGAAGAAAACATTTTCAGATGTGATCAATGTGTGGGTTTATTTGTTTTGCATGACTGCTAATTTGTCATAAAGAAGGCTTTTTTAACGTTAGGGGGCTAACATAAAGGGGTGAGAGTTAGCAATAGTGATGGAAAAAAAGAGGGTCTTTGAAGCTTTTTTAGAGGCACAGAAGAGAAGAGAAGGAAATTCAGAGGGAAGCATAAGCACCCAGAATAGCTATGAAACAAATGTGAACTTACTACATATATATATATATATATATATATATATATATATATATATATATATGTATATATGTATGTTTATATTAAAAAGCTCTGTAGAAATTTATTGTTTCATGTATACTCCTCTTTTTCTGTTCTTTGCATATGGAAATGTTTGCATTTGTTGGAACTTGTCAAATTCAGAATAACAAAAATACATAAATAAGTTTAAGTAAAGTATTACTATGCTTTTGGTCCCAAATTTTTATTTATGTTGGATTCTTTCCAGTCAAGTTGGCATTAGTGCAATAAAGGCCTTGAAAACTTATAGCATGTGCTTTTCTCTGCAAAATTACTTGTTGAAGATAATCAAAACTCTCCGGGCTTGAATGATACTGGTGTAGAGCCACCATTCATTTGCCAAGTGAAGGTCATGTCTCTAAAGATCAACTGCTACCTCTCAGGATTCTAGAGGACTCTAGGGTCTGGTGGATGGGGTGTGGTTATCTTGTACTATAGCTTGGCATCTTGAAATGCTCCCCCTTTATGATTATCAGTTGATATCAATTACTCAGTAAGACTTAGCTTATTCAAAGAGGTATTTATTAAGCTAGTATAGGAAGAATGGTTGGTACAAAATTTTCCCTCACCACCACCATGTCCATACACACTAAAAACAAAACAAAATAAAACAAAACAAAACAAGTGGTGACATATTCCCTCCCACAAGTACATACAGAGTCCAAGGGAAAGTGATCTCAAGCTTGGAGCATGTGTGGCAAAGGGGGTAATTCACAGCTCCCAGAATCCTTTTCCTGAAGTCTTTTTCTAACATTAGGGAACTCTCAGGAAGTTGCCCCTTTGCTAGAAGATGCTGGCTTCCTTGTAGTGTTCTGAAGCAGCCTTTCCTCACAGTATCCAGCCTGTCTTTAACTCCCAGTCCAAACACTGCCATCAGCTGTTGTGAAACCATTAGCAATTCCCTAGACCCTTTGAAACTCACAAGGTCCTCCTCTGGCTCTCTCCACAATAGTGAATTACCAACTATTCCATCCTGAGGTATATAAGCAGTTCAGCAATTAAGCCATTTCATACAGAACCTAAAATATCCTGGTGGTCACATACCCATTCTACTTCTGAGTCTTTGCTCATGCTTAGAATACTCTCTTTACCTGTTCAGATCTTCCCTCTCATTTAAATCAGAATTTACTTCTTTATGAACCCTATTATAGCCTCACTAGTCCTCAGTGATTTCCTGAGTAACTAGAACACAGGTAGGTAATACAGTGGATAGAGCACAGGATTAGAGTCAGGAAGACCTGAATTCAGCACTGGCCTCAGACACTAGCTATGAACCTGAGCAAGCCATTTAACCTTTATTTACATCATTTTCCTCATCTGTAAATGAGGACAATAAGTTAACCTACCCTCAATCCTAGAATTATTGTGAAAATCAAGTGAAATATTTGTAAAGCATTTTACAACCCTTAAAGAGCCATAATAATCCTACATATTATGTTGTAATTAACTGTGTATGGTCTGTGACTGTTACTTATCAGTTACATGTGTGCAACATTCCATTAGTTCTTTGGGGTTTAGGACAGAGCTGTGCCCTTCTTCCATATCCTATAAAGCTTCCAGCCTGGAACTGGCCATAGAGTAGATTCTCAATAAGTACTTGAAATAAATCATATACACCTTAAAATGTAGTCCACTTTAGACTTACTAAGAACTCTTTCCAAAACCTATTCTGGTATCTGACACCTCTCCCAATTAGGAAACTTATCCTTAGGCCCCATTTACATTCTTCATATTCTGATTTAAAACCGTTCCTTCCTTTGTCATTCCCTGTGGAAATGTGTTATGTCCTCTAAATCTTTTTCAATTGCACATTTAGTCCCCATTTTGTTTTGTTCAATTTGCTTTTCCTCCGTCTGTGAAATGCCTGGCACTTTGTCTATTTTGAACTTCATTCAGTTGGTTTCTGACAGTTCTCCAATTTACCAGGGACATTTCAAATTCTAATATGGCTCAATGGTTGCACATAGTTGATAAGATAATATAGTGAACCTAACTCATTGAGTGCTGGTGAATTCCTTTTCCCCATCAAGTTTTTGTTATATCAAATCATACAAGATACTGGGCTTGTCACCTGCCCCTGAGAAGCACTCCATATTATACCACCATTGATGGATGCTTGACCCATCAGTAATTCTACAGATATGACATTATAAGCAGTTGGATATTCATCTTGAAACTGTGGAGTCTAAACTATACTTCTTTATTTATTGATGAATGTCAGGTAGGAAAGAATCAAAAACCTTTTTAAAGTCAAAAAGATTGTATCTGTTCCTTTCCCTTGACTTAAAAGTTAAAAAAGCAATCAGATAAACCTGGTAGGACATACATTTCCCATAATACAGGGAAATCTATAGTTTTGAAGGGATTTTTTTTTTAATTTTGAAAACATATTGAACTGGTGCAGTAGGTCAGAAAATTCCAAGCTCTCCAGATTTCCCACAAGAAGATAAAATAGCACCATAGGGAAAACATAGAGCAATTAAAAATTAACAAGAGTTGGGGCAGAATGGTGGTTCTCCTGGAAAAATTGGAGAAAATCCAAAGAAAAATCCCAGGACAAGGTTTGGTCCCTGTGAAGAGTATGCATCTCAAGACTAGTTTCTCTAAAATGACAAGTGGTGAGCCCTGAAGCTAGCTGGGTTGGAAGGTGACCTCAGCCCAGCCACAGCAACTTTCACCTCTCTAATAGTGAAGGAATTGGGTTTCTGAGTTGTCAAAGATTGAGGGAATCTTGGCTGATAAGGAATGCCAGACCCAACTGTGCTGCAGAGATACAACCATGGGCAAGAAGGGACCAACACATGCCCCTGAGTGCAGAAGCAATGGGGCTTGGAAACCACTGATTGTGGGTACTTACAGGGGGATGGAATTCGTGGTCTCAGGTCCAGGCCAGAGGGAAGAACTGAAGGAGGATCTGATGCCAGAGGTACTATCCCCCATACCTCAAGACTAGAGGTGATTACAAAAAAATTAAGCTGTTACAAATTAAAAGAAAATGACCAGGCAAAGGAGAAAGAATCCAACCATATGAAGTTACTATGGGAGTAGACAAAACCAGGTTTGTCTTCAGAGGAGGATGCTGAAGCCAAGAAAGCCTCTCCTGTGCCAAAGAATAATATTAAATGGTCGCCTGCCAAAAAGAATTTAGGGAAGAACTTTAAAAGTACTCTAAAAATCAAATGAAACAGCTAATCTGGAGAACAGATCAAGAAGAGAAAACATGAGAGCAATTGAACTACCTGAAAGCTATGATAAAAAAAGAATCTTGATATAATAAATAAGAATTAACCAAAGAAAATTGTCCTGAAGAGTTAGAACAAGAGGGGAAAGTAGAAAGAAAAAATCCACCAAACACCACCTGAAAGAGATCCTATAAAGAAAACCTGTAGGAATATCATAGTCAAATTCCAAAGCCCCCTGCTCAAGGATAAAATATTAAGAGCAATAAGAAAAAAAAAAACAACTTAAATATGGTGTTCCACTATTAGAATCACACAAGACCTAGTAGCTGTGACACTAAAAGACTGCATGTCTTGGAACACTATATATCAAAGAGCAGAAGAACTGGGGTTCAGGCTGAAAATATTATACCCAGAAAAGCTACAAACAATCCTAAATGAAAAGAAGACATTTAATGAATTGTGAGACTTTCAGGATTTTGTTTTAAAAAACCTTGAACTTAATAGAAGATTTGACATACAAGAGCCAAGCAAAATATAAGATACATTTCAAAGACTAATTACAAGGTACTCAATAAGGACAGATTGTTTACCTTTTGGATGAGGAAATGTAAAAACATGTCTAAGTGTGTTATTAGTAATTGGGTAGTTTGTAAGAAAGATTGGGATATACTTGAGTATGATATGATTTTTAAAAGTAAAACCATTTAGAAACAGGTAAAAAGAGTAATTATCTTATACAATTGAGATGTGAGAGGAAGAACTGACACAGAGAAATTAGATGTGATAGTAGGGCTGCTGTTCTGGAACCCAGCTTTTGTAGGGAATAGATTTAAGAGAGAACAATACACACATATCTAAAAGGGTATAGAAGTCTTATAAATTCAGAAAGAAATAAAAGGCTATGGGAATAAGGAGGAGAGAGAAGATAAGGGAGGGAATTTTAGAGGGGAGGGTCAGGTAATAGGATAAGGGACACTATGGAAGAGTGTTTAGATTAATGGGAATGAGAGGACAAGGGAGGGATCCCTGGAGTGAGGGGGAGGGGGAAATAGGTCAAGTAATAAGAAGGCAAGGTAGTAGGTAGAAGTAAAGTAGAGGAGTCAGAATGGATAGGAAATAAGAGATATGCACAAGCAAAATAAAGAGCAGTAGGAGAATTTGTTGGGGGGAAAGGAGCAGGAGTTTCAGTCATCATCTTGGACAAAGTTAAGACTAAAATAGATTTAAATCAAAAGAGAAAAATAGGGAAACTACACTATGTGTCAGCCATATTCATTAATGTTGTTTTGGACTACCTTAAATAACTAGACAGTGTAAGGTTGGAGCATTGCTGTGGTGTAGCAAATGACAAGTTGATGGATTTGGAAAAATATGGAAGGACTCCAACTTATGAAAGAAGAGGTTATTCACTCTCAGATAAACAGAGAACAAATAAGTATAGTACAGTGTTACATTGGTGCATATGAATATATATGTCTATGTGAGTTTAATTATAGATATCTAAGTAGATGTATGTGTAAGAAAGGCACATATGTATATATATGTGCATGTATTTGGAAATATGTGTGTATATGTATATAAGTATGTGTGTATATATGTATATACATATGTGTACATATACATACATACATATGTATATATGTATATATACACAAATTTTGTTGTTTTCTAAAAGAAGATGTAAGATGGTCACTGACACACATACTCTGCCAGTATAAAATCAAAGCTAGAAAAGGCCTGATTTCTATGTAGATACTGCTAAATAAACTGAACATGATCAAATCAAATTAAATACCCACTTCAAAAGATCTGGTCTTTTTTTTTAAGAATCAACTATCAAAAAACCCCAAACCCACCCCATTTTAAAGTAATTCACTCTCCCAAAATGTATAAGGACTATTTCACTTGATAGAGATTTATTCCAGCAACATTTTTAGCATTGGATTCTAAGGGTCTAAAAGGCAAAATTTCCTAACAGTAGAAGGCTAATGATTAAAGTATGTGTGATGGTGGTAACAGTAACATCCCCAAACATGAAAGCAGCCTCCTTCTCTTAGGTGTTCTGACAGGCTGATATTAAAGAGCTGCAAGTGTCAGAAGACATAGGAAATCCACTAGCCTCTCTGACAGGTTTTACTGTGCACTGTTTGTACTGTCAAGGTGGTGGATATGACAAACCTGAGAGATGACAGTAATAGGGGTGTTTAGGTAAGAGAACACTCTTAATAGAGATGCCACTGTTGACAAGAACATGCTTATGTTAAGAGAAGAGTCCTTGCTTTCACTTGCTACTAGAAATTCCCAAGCCTATTTACTAAATCTGTTTTCCCCAATCTTACCAAAACACTTTTTAGTGTTTGGGGGGGCAGGGTAAGGGATAGAGAATTGCCCATTATAATATCCCATCTGTGTTACAAGATAGATCAGGCCAACATACAATGGCTATTCTTGAGTTAAGGTATCTTTTTTCCCTTCCTGCCTTGTCAATCATTGCACACTTTATTCTCTCCCCACAGCCCCACAGTACTCAATATGATCCAGTGACACATGGCTCATTACTGTTCTTTGCACAAGACACTCTGTCTCCTGACTAGGCATTTTCACTGGTTGTCTCCTGTTCCTGGACAACTCTTCCTCCTCATCTCCACCTCTTGTCCTCCCTGGATTCCTTCAGGTGCCAATTAAAATCCCATGCCTACAGGAAGTCTTTCTTAAGCCCCCTTAATGCTAGCACCTACTACCTGTTAATCAGCTGAAATTTATCTTGTATATGTCTTGTTTGTACACAGTCATACATGTGTTGTCTCCTTCATTAGACTGGAAGCTCCCTGAGAGCAGGAACTCTATTTTGCTTTTTCTCTGTCTCCTGGTAGAGTTCCTGGTACATAATAGGTGCCTAATAAATGCATGTATACTACCTCCCTGACTTTGCAGTGATAGCAAAATAAAGGTTCTATCCATCAACATTCTGCTGATTATTCTTAAGTACAAAACTTGAAGAAGATATATCTTTGACATTTCTGTTCAAATTCTGTATGACCTTTCCTGATCCCCCTAGTGAACTTTCCTTCCTCAAAGTATTGTCTGTGTATTCCTCTGTTAATGTGTTTAAGCTCCTTGAAGGCAGAAACTGTTTCTTTTTTCTTACATCAGCAGCATTGACACTACTTATTAGCTTGGATTTTAAAGTCATTTGTGATGGTTTTAAATACATAATACATTTTAGTCTATCTTCCTTCCCTCTACATTTTTTGTTTCTGTTTAATTTGTTGCTACAAAATAGGGAGTAGTAAAAATGTCTAAATCTAACCTCTTTAGCAAGAGGCCACTTCATAGTTCCTTGAAATCATCCAAAAATAGTTTATTCTGACTCTGTATGCATACTCAGTGGTGGAGCACTTGAGAGAATGGACTGCCAATTGTGAAATGGTGCCAAATGAATGGGTGTGATTTTTTAAAAATTCTTTTCACTTGTGATGTCTAATACTCATCTAATTATAATGATTTTAAATTCTCTCCAGGCTAAAATTAAACTTGGCTTCCTAGATAGCAAAACAAATGACTGTTCCTCCAAACTACCCAGTTTCCATTTCCTCTCAAGTTAACTTTGATCACAAATTGGTTAAAAGTAGAAATATTCAAATTGCTGGATTCAGTCTCTGTTGAAACCTATTTCAATGAGGATCAGGTATTTGAGAGGAAAGAGTGATCTAGGGCCATGCTGTTAGAAATATAGATGAACAATTCATTGGATATTATAAAATCCCACACCTTATATAAAGGATTTCATTTAGTACCTCCTTCAAAAAGTAAAACCATCCAAAAGTCATTGGTTGGAATTATTTGTTTCTTGTTGCCACATTAACACCTATTGCATCTCTCAGTGTGCCAGTGCTGTCTCAAGTTTGGGACAAAAATACAATTTAATTAAATGTTCAAGCATTTAAGTAAGAACCTGAATAGCATTTAAGATGTAGTTGCATAGAAAGCCTTCTTATTTTCAAAACCACAGAAGAAATGAATAAATTACACATCACATCCCCATAAACTAAATAGCAAAGCAATGATCTCAAGCTAATTTTTCATATGGTTGATTTTAATAAAGCATGGACAAGAGAAGCATTTGAATATTGGGAATAGGTAAACCTCCCAATCTTCAAAAAAGCAGAGAAAGATTATTGAAGCTATGGACTAATGAGCTGTACTGTTTGTTTCTTTGTTGAAAGTGTGGGACAATTTATGAAAAAAATTTGAGGGCATAGAGGCCCTAAAATGAGAAGCACTGATCACCATGAGTAAAGTTGGGTTCACTATGAACAAGTCATACAGACTAACCTAATTTCTCTGTTTGACAAATTTCCTAGACTTATAGTTCAGAGGAAATGCTCTAGACCTATGCACTCTTCAGCAAGGCATTTGACAATGTTTTTCTAAGAAGATGAAAGAGACATGGAATGGATTCCATGTAAATTGATTCACATTTCGTGGAGTGTTGATTGATGGATAACTAACAAACTGGATTTAGATCTCTAGAGGCATGCCACAGAGGCCTGTCCTTAATTTGTCCCATTCGACATTATTATCTATATTGGAAGGAAGATATAGAATCATAAATATGACATTTGCAGATAAGATAAAACAAGGAGAGATATTGTAACAAATATTTTGGATAACAGAATCAGTATCCCAAAAGATCTTTGGAACAATGACTTAAAGTCAACAAGATAAGAGTTTAGTAATGACAAATGTCATATCATTCTCTTAGGTTCTAAAAATCAATTGTGCTAGTACAGAATAAGGGAAATTTGACTTAGCAACAAGAAAAATAAAGACTCAAGGACTTTTATTGACTAGTCAGTTTTAAGCCAACAGTTGACTCCTATGAAAATATTATATTAAGGAAAATTAAGGTTATATTCTGACTATACACTATTAAGATCACAAATGAAGTTTTTTTGTTTAGCTGTGGACCCTGCACTTTAATAAAGAATTTAAAAAGGAACATATCAAGAAGATGGTAACCAATATGGGGAAGTATCTTGAATCCATATCATTTGAGGATTTGTTGAAGGAACCAGTAATATATAACATGAAAAAGGGAAGACTATGCCAACTTGCTTCAAGTATTTAAAGGGCTATCATTTAAGACATGATAGGCCCACACTGTGTTAATCCAAGGTCTACATTAGGACTTGAAGGGTGGAATTACATTGTATAGATCAATATAAAGAACCATTTTCTCAGAATTAGAAATCTGCAGAAAGGAAGTGGGTTGTTTTGTATAGATAGAGAATTACCCATCACTTGGATGTTCAAGGAGTATTTGGTGATAACTTGTTGGGAATTACAGAAGATTAGACTTAATTAAGGTACCCTACAATTCTATGATCCTGGTGAATGTGGAAATCCAGCAATATGTATAATGTAGAAGTCATCCAGATAAAGAAATCAACCTTTAATATGTGCAAAATAGACCCCAAACCTCTGTATTTTCAGAGGCACGTTTGTAAGTGATTGACATATAAGAATATCATAACCCTTACATTTCACAATACTCATGACATGAAACAACTAGCAAAAGGGAAAATACTACAAGCTGAAAACATTTAAGACTAGGGAATTCAATTGATTTTTTTGAGAAATAAATTCACCAAAACTGTAGTTTTGAACATAAACAGGCTTTTTGCATAAGCCAGTATTCATGCTATGAATCAGATCCATTCAAAACCTTGCTATTTTAGAAGGCCCTCAAAAACCTGCCTACTAACTGGTTGTTTTAAAAGGAATCTCTCCCCAGCCACAGAGAATATACCACCATAACCATGTAGCCAACAGGAAGCAGATGGTAGAACAACTATCTGGCGAATTGGGGCAGCATGGTCGGCCAATTCAGAGAGTGAAGGCCAAGAAATTCATTCGGATTCTGTGCAAATGTTTTCAATCTGCTTTTGGCTATAATGACTAGTTAAGCTTTTTTAAAAAATGATATTATTTCAGTCCATAGAAATCCTAAACTTTGACATGGCAGGCTGTTCTTTTTTTAAGTATTTAAATAGGAGTTATTCAGACTTATTTCGAGTCCTAAATTTAAATTTTGATTATACTTTTGAATGTTAGTCATTAATGCACATGGAGTTAATTTCTTCAAACTTGTCTACAATTAAGTATATCATAACATTAAAACAAATATGTCATGTAAAATGTTTGCACCATTGCTAATGATTCAGAAATTCTGTAATACTTGTGGCATATTTTAATCCTGGCTCACAGCACAAATCAATCAATCAATCAACAAACATTTATTGAGTCACTGCTATGTGACAGGATCTGATGATATGAATACAAGGATGAAATACTTCTTACTCTCTAGGAGTACCATGCAAGTAATGGTGTTTTTTTAAAATATATTTTACTTTCTTTTCAATTAATAAGCATTATTTTCTTTCCCTCATACCTCCCTTCCCCACTGGAAAAAAAAATAGTAAAAAAAAAATAACCATTGTTACAAATATGCATTGTCAAGCATGTCAAATGCTTTCATTGACCATTTTCAAAAATCACATTGTTTAAACACAAGTTTAATGAACCTTTTTTTTCCTGTGAAAAATATGGTGCCCATCACAATTTAAAAAGAGCTAATAGACTCATCTTTGCTTCTAGTATACCTTTCTATGGAAAATAAACTCACAATCTTCAAATAGTAGGACTAACAGTGCTGGCTAGTTTTGTATCTGTAGCAGTTGGCTGGTTTTGTATCTCTCTAACAGAGAAAGTTAACCAAATCTAAGCAAAAACTAGTTATGAAGTTTAGTTGGTTTTAGTTGCCAGTAGAGAGTAGTGGAGTCCTGAGACCATTCAGATGGTGGCCTGATCAGTTTGAACTGTATGAGGAGAAATGCAGACCTTCCTACCACCACTAGCAACCCCATCCCCACCCAAAAGGGCCTACAGCACAAGGTATGGCATACTCAAATGGAGTACAGGATGGAGTGGAGTACTCCTTCTACAAAACCTGACAAGTAAACAAATGAGAAAATCCAAGATATAAGCAATTATCTGAGAGCAGGTTAAAATGAGTGGCACTGGAATGAGCCCTTACAGGGAAAGAAATTTATGCCATCATTGGGGAAATGCAATATCAGAGGTGCAGGGGTACGCGCTTTTTTACAGTCTGGCATCAGGCTGATGACTGACCTCTATCCACTTAGATCCTTAAAGACTGGCCTTATCACTCATTGAGATTCAACAATTTCAATTAATTCTGGTTGTTTAAATGCCTTATTTTGATGATTACCAAAATTCTAAAGTGTGTTTTAGAATAAATAGAAAGGTCGATTGATTAAAATTAATATGATTGTATTTGGTTCTTTTAAAACAAACATTCTAGAACTTACCCATCCAAATATTTGTTGCCCCCTTTAGTCACCTTGAGAATCTATACTCTTATTCTAATGATATTGTCCTTGATCAAATATTTTTTTGGAATGGGCTTCAGAGTCAGCAGCACATTCTTTTTGAATATCCATCATGATTGCAAATCTTGCCCTTAGGGAAATCAACTTCACTACATAATTGTTATTATTACTTGCTTGTCTATCCTTCTAACAATAGTTATTGATAAACTACAAGCATCACTATATTACTTTACTGGACATAAGCAACAGTCACTGTCATTAGAACAAATCAAATTTTAAAAAACACAATAATTAATCATCCAAAACTTTAATATGAATTAGCATCAATAGACAATTTTGTTTATCCCACAGAAAGAGTGGCCTACAAATTCAGGTATGGACATTTTCTTTGGAGAATCAAAGCATCATATAATATCTGATTTGAAAAGGGACCATGGGAACCAGCAAGTTCATCCCCCTCATTTTATACATGAGGGTTCATTGAAAGCATTGTTGACCTGAATACCGTTTAAGATTAGATTCTCTCTATTTTGAAATCTATTTACTTTAGCTTTTGTAAGCCTGCAGTAAACATTGAAGCTCCAAAATATCTCAAATAAAATCTGTTAAAATATATTTACAAGGTACTGTAGACTTGGGAATCTTTCTTAAATTTATCCATTAATAGAAAAAATAGTAGAAACAAGAATTGCTTTGACCTTCTCTTCCACAAAGCTTATATGAGTCATAGAACTATAATTCCATAGGGGTTTCATCCCATAACAGGAGTTCAGTGCCCATTTTCACTGAGACCATCACCAAATGATTTTGAAAACTTGTACACATGAAATTTAAGTCTAGGGATAATGAGTTCTCGAAGGAAGCAAGTGGTGATTTATAATATGAATAGATTTTCTTATTAGCTAGTAATCTCTTAAGATTTTAGGCATAGCTCACATGAAATCTCTGTAATATTCAAGAGGATGACACATGGGAAAGGACCTGTTTAAAAAGTGTTCAAGAATATCTTCTTCATAGAAAACTGAAAGAAACCTGCACTTTACTTTTACATAACACCTCCTCTATGCTTTCTCATTTTGTGCATTTTTTGTTTGTGTCTTTCTGTAATTCTCCCATAGTGGAGTAACCCAGTTTCCCAGAACCCTTCCTTTCCTTCTTTCGATATGATAAAGGTATTATTGGATCACTCAGGTTGGCCACCTGTTGTTTCTTATTCTCGCCATCCCTTTGCCTGGCCTCCTGATTTCTGGTCTTTCATGATCTCCTTGGTGTTATTTTATCATTTATCATATATTTTATGTCATTTCTTGCATGAAGGCCTCCATTGGTATTTTGCTGTGCCCTACTTAGATCCACCATTTTTTTACTCCATTGCCATTTGGGTTATCTGTAACTTGGTTTCTTCAGAGAGCATGATGTTCTATTATCCACAGCCACAACATCATCTGAAGACTATTTATAATGAAATATTTTATTTTTTCCAATTATATGCAAAAACAAATGTTAACTTTTTAAAATTTTGACTTCCAAACTCTCTCCTTCCCTCAGTCCCTTCCCCTTCATTGAGAAAGCAAACAATTTTATATAGTTTATACCTGTACAGTCATGTAAAATATATTTCCATATTAGTCATGTTGTAAAAGAAATCACAGACCACAAAAAAGCAGAATAAATAGAGTATAAAAATATGCTTCAATCTGCATTCAGACTACATCTTCTGTGGAGGTGGATAGCATTTTTCAGTAAAAATCCTTCAGAATTATCTTGTATCATTGTATTGCTGAGAATAGCTTAGTCATTCACAGGTAATCATAGTACATATTATTGTTACTGTGTATATTTTTCTCTTGGTTCACTTACTTCACTTTGTATCTGTTCATCTAAATCTTTCCAGGTTTTTCTGAAAGCTTGTCATTTCCTATAATACAACAAAATTCCATCACAATCTGCACCACACTTGTTTAGCCATTTCCCAATTGATGGAATGCCCCCATCAGAAGTATATTGATTTGGGGCAGCCAGGTGGTGCAGTGAGTAAGAGTGCCAGCCCCAGAGTCAGGATGACCCAGGACTGGTCCTGGCCTCAGAAAATGAGCACCCACACATAAATAATGACTGGACTGTAACCTTGAGCAAGTTACTTAACCCCAATTGCTTTAAAAAAAAAAGTATATTGATTTTAAAGAGATGGGCCTTGGTAGCATCAAGGGATTCAATATCATCAAAAGCATTACATTATCTCCCAAATGTTAACTTGCCTAATTTTTATTCCCAAAATCATTGTTCAGCATCATCCCTTGTCTAATATATACTTATACACATGTATCCATGAACTATCTCCACCAGCTACCATACAGCCACATATTATATTCTGTACATTATGCTTTATACTCATATTGTTCTTCTAGTATAGTTAGATCAGTTTCTTCCTTGTGAATTCTCTTGAGAAGGTTTTGTGTCAACATGAAACACAATACACTTAGTAAAAAGTTACCTGCAAGGAGCATTTGGAGAACGTCCCTATCAACAAGGTACTCTTTTGTTTTGATACCATGCATGATATTTTCCATTACACTGGTGAAACTTTATGTGATCCCATCACTTTGTGCCAATAATGGAGAGATCATTGAATAGAGCTATTTCCATAGTCACATCTGTTATAATTTTACATAATTTTCAAATATGTGAGGAAGATAACTTGTTTGAGGAGAGCCTTCAAGGCTGCATTTTGTTCTACTAAGTCAAGTACTTTAAAAAAATCAATAAACAACTGACACTACTGTGATCTTTTATTTTCCACTTTGATAGTTCTATAGTTGAAAAAATTTGACCTTCTATAGAAAATCATCCATAAGATTCCTAAAGAATAGCCTCATATATATATATATATATATATATGTATATATATACATATTTATACATACATATGTATGCATATATGCACATGAACCAATCTCAACAACTTTCCAAGATAATGTGTGTGTTGTTACTTTTGTTTTTGATAAAACATTGTCTTGTAAATTTCCATTGTGTTAGAATCTTAGCTTGGTGATATCTTGATTCACCCTCAAATTGCCTTTAATTTATGTCAATTATAGCTTATATTTTTAATGAATATATTGCATCTGGTCAGTCTCCTAGAACTCATTTTCTTAAATGCCACATTTTTCATATAATACATTAGCCACTGAGTTCAAATGTGGTGATTCCTCATCAAGTCATAAAAGGACATCACTATAGAAATGTCTACCTAGTCTATTTCACATCTCTATTGTCTTCCTTTCAGAGGAGGCTGCTGGATGGGGAAAGACACCTTGATCCACTCTTCTTGCCACCCACAATGCATCCAATTGTTGTAGAACTTTGCAAAGCAAATGTTACTGGTTGTGCTTATTTCCCAAACTTCCTGATATTATTTCTTTACCTCTCCCCTTCCATACCTACTGGAATACTGATTACCCTATGCTTAACACTATGGGAAGGAACACAGAATTCCTGCTCCATTTGAATCCCTTAACCTTTTCTCTCTTCTTCCCAGTGGTCATTGACTGGGCTTCTTCAGGTTACCTGCTCACATGATTTCTTACTCCCCTTGGATGAGCAGGAGGTTACCAACTATAATCCTTCCAGCAGAATGGGGGACTACCAGGTCTTATCATCTGCCCTTCTGTTGTGCTCTTAGATCATCTGGGTCTTTCCTTCTGACCTGATACCATACACACACACACACACACACACACACACACACACACACACACACACACACACACACACACCCTAGTATTTCTGGGCCCTTTCATCTGCCCTACAACTGAGGCACTCTTATGCATGTTGGTTTCCCCTAATTAGAGTGTGAATTCTTTGAAAGCAGGGAATGTCCCAATTTTCTATGTATATTATCAGTCCTTAGTATAGAGCTTGGCAGATGGTTGATGCTCAACAAATACTTTTAACTCATTCATTTACTTTAACCTCAAATACTTTCAGTTTGATATGGCTTAGATCAGAGGCATCAAACATATGCTAGCCATATGCTGCCCACTTGTGGTCCACAGCACTTCCAGAATCAGATTAAAATGTAATTGGGAAATAGTTAATGAAATAAATAAAAATACAATAAAACACAATGTTAATATGTAGTTTTCTAAGTCAATATATGTCCTACAGGGTTCCTTATATATGAGTTAGTGTCCCTATCTCTATTTGAATTTGATAACAATGACTTAAATTAACCTTTCCCAGATCTTTGAATAATTCATTTCTCCTCGATAACTTACCCTGTTTTGAAGTGATGTTGCTACTCATAGTTTTTGTCACCTTCTTTGGAAATAATTTGCAATGAATTTATACTCTAAGGTGACATTGCTCTTGGTTGTCAAGTTACTCTGCTTGGCCAGGAGGGTCCATATATGCTGGCAGACACAGTTTCTGGATACGTTGATCACTTTATAGGAAATATTTTGTGTTGATAGTGGGTTTTTACTCACTGGAGGTTTTCAAGCATGGTCTGGATGACCATCTATCTATCAGATATAATATGGAGGAGGTTCTTGTTCCCATTTCTAATCCAATTCACTCAAAATTTATTAAGCACCTACTATGTGCCAGGCACTGTCCTAAGTGGTGGAGATATAATTAACAAAAAGAAAGACAGGTCTTCCCCTTAAGGAGTTAGCACTCTAAAGAGGAAGATAATAAGGCAGCACACAAAAGGAGGCAAAGAGGGTGGGATGGCATAGTGGTGGAGTGGAAAAACAGTAGGGAGTAACTTAATCCATGTAGTTGAAACCAGGTGAAGTAGCCAATGCAGCGGGGAAAGAGTCGAGTCCAGTTTCTGCTTTCTATAAAGGAAGGCATTGGGAGGAGTTTTATACTCCATCCTCCACCCTCAAATCATAGGAGACAAGATATTGGGGGATGTGGTGTCAGTCAAGGCTTGAGTTAACAGCATGGTGGTGAGTTTATAAGCTTATCCTAGGAGGGACATCTATCTGTCTTGTTCCTTGAAGTTAAAACTTGGATCCACAAATGAACAGAGTGATATGGGTCAAAATATGTGATGTCTGAAGTCTTTTCCAAATCTGTAAACTTCTCTAAGAAATAGTGCTATAGCTCATGTATTTATTTATGTCCATTCCTCATTTTTCAGTATTGGCAACTAGGATTGAGGTTATTGTGAACAGCTGTTCCAATATCTTCTCACCATTATCCTTTCTCTGCTGTCAGTATTTACTTTGACTTTTGCTCTAACAAGCAAAGGTGCTGTCATTAGCAAGGACTGACCCTTCACAAAATTTACTCTTCTGCTAGAATTAAAGAATTATTGATATGCCAAAGAATTGCCACCTCAAACAAAACATAGCTTGTAATTGAAAGACACAAAAATAATCACTATACTTATTTAAAGCTGTTTATATAGAACACAAATATAAACCATCTTCTGTGGAGTGGAAATCAGTTGCTTAATAAATAACATTTTGTATCATGCACTTGCAATGAAGGTTTTTATCTGCAACCACTCTAATCACAGTTTCCAGGAGCAGTTAAGCATTTCATCTGCTCTTATTAAGGAAAACATACATAGAGTTGACAAAAAAAGTCCTAAATGATGATACCTCTATTCTTTCATTCTCCTTGTTATCCTTTTTCATCGGGTGGATTTACAAGAAGAAAACATAAAACTTACATGAAATTTTACACTAAATATATACTTCTGCACAAACTATTTATCCTTTCAACTGTGCTACTGACCCTTGGGCACTTTATCAAAGGTGTAAATAGGAGGAAATATAGTCAAAGTACATCATAAGGTATTGGCCCTTAGGCAAGTTCAATTCCACGGTGACTTCTTTTGAAATACATTGCATTGATCAGTAAAGGTGTACAAAAAATAAGCCAAATCACATTTCACATCTCCTTCAATGACGTTTTTGAAATTCTGAGTAATGATCCAGGTTGAGCTATTAATGCAAATCCTTAAAACTTAAGTCATTTCTTGATACTTTTCATTTTGAGTCATCTTTTTGAAGAACAACAGATTCCTCTCCATATGCTTTGGAAAAATCAATGAAATTAATCAATACTGCTCTCCACAGGTAATAAATGCTGAGAAGCATTTCTGTCTATCTATATTGATCTAGAGAATTACTTTAAATTGGTTCTGATGTGTATAAAAATCATTTCCTTATTGATCAAAGCTTTTCTTCCTTTCTCTGATATGTTATTTCATCTCTAGCATACTATTGTTTCAGACTTCATCTTTGTGTAGCTGTGATAAACAAACTTCCTAAGATTTGTGTATGAGACTAATTTGAATGAAACATAAAATGAATATTTTGTGTTCTTTTGGGAAATGTATTTCCTGCAATTTAATCAAAATTAGTATTACGAATGAATAATCATTGTCATTTTGAGTTTATTATAATGAAAAACAAAATAATATATTTCATTTTCACTTTCATTGCTTATATAGGTTGAAAAGTTTTGTTATCTCTTGTTTCCCAACATGAGATCAAAACTATGTTTCATTCTATGCCTAAAGTTGCATCATGATATCAATGCCATTTCAGTTACGCAGAAAGGGAAAGCTTGGCTAAACCTTTGGAATTGTGGACGAGGCATAAGATTCTTCCCATTGACCCTATTAAAAGACTATATTAAAAGTAAATTTTCTTGTAGTCCCAGGAATGGTGATGCAAATCTGCAAGTATTATTCACATTACTGACCACAGAGAGAAGAGATGAGTTGTGATGATGAGCCATTTGGTTGCCCTGTTAAGGAGTATGCACCAAGACCTGATAGTCTACTTCATTATGTTTCTTGTATTTAGGACTAGTTGGATAGAATCCCAACACTTAGTATACCTAACATCTTCCATTCACTTCTACTGATTCATGTGGGAACAAACATGTTCCTAAGAATTAAAAGTACTCAAAAATGACAATGAGAGTATATGGTGGGTCCCCCTTCCTAGAGGTTTGTTGGAAAAGGCTGGATGATTATTGGTCAGTGATACTGTAAAAGAGATGCTTGGTCATCTACAGGTTGGATCAAGGGTTTCAGGTCCTTTTCCTCTCTGAGATTATTTTATGTTGTCAAAAGTAACACAGAAAGCATTGTTAGGATTTGTGAAGTCATTGATTAAAAAAAACTGGAAACTGACACCTGCTGTTTTCTTCACTGATTTTGAATGATGGAAGATGTTTGAGAAAATAATGAACAGATTTGGGAAATGAAATCTTGGGGGGTGATATTTGATGATATTTGGATTTCTGGATCATGACTCAAGATATAGAAATGCAGAGATCTTAGCCTGACACAGAGTAAACCTCAAGTAGGTCAAGAAAAAAAAAATCCACGAAAGGTGTGGATCTAATTACAAGGATTTTAAGCTGAAAATGGTCAAAGAGAGAAATAGAGATAGAGAGAGTGTGTCCCTCATTTGATTGTGGCCAATCCATACACCATAGAGGAAGGTATGACACAGGAAGAAAATTGGTGAAACTCATAGGATCATGGATTTAGACCTAGATAAAATCTCAGAGCCCATTGAGTCCAATCCTTTCATTTTACAAGTGAGGAAACTAAGGCACAAAGAGCTTAAGTGACTTGCCCAGGATCACATCTAGTAAGTGCCCAAGGAAGACTTTGAACCCAGCTCTTCCTGATTCCCAAGAGTCAACTCAATATGTTGGAGTCCTCCTTTACCTTCTCCTGATATCATAAAGGTAGCAATGGAGCACTCCAAATGTCCATTTGTCAACTTTTGCTCTCAGCACGTGACCAGTTTTTCTTATATATGTATCATACAATTCCCGACAGTGATATCTTCTACTCCTTTTCTTCTTTGAAGTGCCTCATTAGTCATAAGTTTCAGTCTATAAATACCCACCGTGAACCTTTCCATTTGCCTTTCATGTAGTATGCCCTTTCAATTCTTCCATGTTTTACTGTCATACAACAACACTGATAGAACAACACTGATATTAAATGAGGGACTCTGACTTCCTTAAACCAGAGGGGGCTTGAAATCATTAAAGGAGCTTTGCAATTTTCATAATTATGAGCCCAATTCTAAATCCACATATATTGTCTGAACTGTCAAGCAAGCAACAAGTGCTTATTAAGCATTTAATATGTGCCATGAATCATTCTAAATGCCAGAGATATAAATGCAAGCAAAAAGAGACACAATCCATGCCCTAAAGGAGCTTATATTCTAATAGTAGAAAACAAAAATAAAATAAAAGGGAGATGAAAAATGTGAGGGTGGGGAGGTTGGGGAGAGGAGATAGATGCCTGTGTGGAGTGTAGTAACAAAGTCAACAGAAACATAGTAGGGAATGAAGCATGGCTAGCCTGGGTCCACCCACAAAATGGAGTGCCCCTGGAAGGAATTCACCAAAGGAAGAAGGGGATGAACATGGAAGAGAGATGGTCCAGGTACTAAGCGAAATTCCAGGGTAAAAAGGCCACTGAGTCTCAGCAGTGACATCCAGAGGGTCTTGGAAATACTCTTGGAAAAGGCTGTTAATTCAAACGCATGTTATAATCTGGGCATGAGACATATATCACCAACTAGGTCTTTCCTATATGGATAGTCAGGCCAAACTCTGCAGAGTTATGGTGTTTGATGGAGACAGCAGAATGCCATCCATAAAGGAGTATCTAGAAGACCTTACCATCCAAAGGCAATCCATTTTCAATTTTAACTCTACACTGGATATCCTTAATTATACAGGTAAACACTTTGGATTTGCATACAACTTCATATTTTATGTCTTACCTTATATTTTTAATTAGAGGGTCACTAAATAATGGCAGTTAAGTGGAACCATGGATAGAGTGCCAGGCCTAGAGTCAAGAAGAGCAGAGTTCAAATTTGGACTCAGACACTGACTAGCTTTATTACCTTGGGCAAGTCACTTAACCCTATTAGCTTCAGTTCCTTATCAGTAAAAATGAGCTGGAGAAGGAAAACTTCTCCAGTATCTTTGCCAAGAGAACCCCAAATGCTGTCACAGAGTTGTAAATGAATGAAAAATAACTCAACAACAACAAACAAGGTTGTGTCTGCTTTTATATCTTTAAAGGAATTTTGAATGATTTTAATAAATGGATGAGAAGCATATTGTTGAAAGGGAACCTCGAAGACTGTTATGTTATACCAAAATGAATGGCTTTTTAAAAAAATAATTAACAAACAATAGGTACAGTAGGATATTCTCAATTCTTTCAATAAATTATAAAATACTAAACACGTGATTCATTTTTGAAATATTGTTTACAAAAGGCTACTTTATCCCCTACTAATACCCTCAAGAATGCCCTGAATTTGTGAAAAGAGGACTTTCATACAGATTTTATAAAAATAGGAGAATAGGCATATAGATTGGTAGTCATCAGCATTATCTGTGGTTTTGTTGTTAAAAAGGTCTGAGGTTTTGTCATTGTTGTGTTTTTTAATTACTATACCTATGGTATCTTCCCCTCCTTCACATAGCTCGTATATTGATTGATCCATCATCACTCTTATAATTGTATAACCTTAAAGATTTCCTCTATATTCACTTTGTCATCTCTGGCTATTTTTCCCATCTTTGCATCATGTCTACATCCTCTGTAAGCTCTTTGGGAATGATTATGTCAAGGTCCAAGTGTGATTGTTCCATTGTTATTGAGTGTGAAAACATTTTGTTATAATGACTCTTACAAATCTTTTCTACAAATCTTTTCCATTTTCTGTTTTCCTCCCTCCATTTTCATCCTTTAAAACCATTGAGATAACTTTGTTTACTGCATTATATTACTATTCTCAAAACTGTATTTACCCTCTACTGCTTCTCTCCACTTCATAATCATCATCATTTTCATGGCTAGTATTTATTTAGAACTTTAAAGTTTGCAAAGTACATTACAAATATTATTATATTTGATACAACAGTCCTAGGAGGTAAGTACTGTTATTATTCCCATTTTATACATGGGAAAACTGAGGCAAACAGGAGTTAAATGACTCGTCCAGTCACACAGCTAATAATTATCTGATGCAGAATTTGAATTCATGTCTTCCTGACTCCAGGTCCAGGAATAAATATCCACTATACCACCAAACTCTTTCATAATACTCCTTCATTCATTTTTGTAAGACTTTATAAACACAAATATACATATACATACACACATACATATATACATATGTGTATATATACATACATATATACATATACATTTATATCCTGGTGCTATCTTTGATCAACATTTCTTTTCATTTTTCAAGTAAATCAGACGTTTTATGACAAAAGCATATTTTCTTCTTCTGGCAACTAATTTACATTGGGTAAGCTTCTGGATAAAATTACTATAATCACTGTCAATATCATTTCTATTCTCTATTTTTTATTCTTTGTTTGAGTAGTTCAGAATTAAACTTTATTTATACATCATATCTTTTCTTAATTCTTTTTTGTTCTTTTTAATAATCTTTATCTGTGACTCTGGCAAGTCATTTGTCTGACTACATAGACAGCTGTTTCAGGGATAACTCCCACATCAATAGGAAGTCATTCCCTATCTATTAAAATATAATCTATATCATTTTATTATTTTATTTGGTTGGCCATGACCAGTCACCACCAGTTTTATTATCATGGAATATATTAATGATATAAAGGGTTTAGGCTTCATTATGTCCTAGAAGTCTTTGGCCTCTCTTATTCCTTCTTCCTCACCCATGTTTTCACATTCCCCATCATTATCTTTTCTCATTTTTGCATCAAAGTTACCCTAACACAATGTGTATGTTGATTTAATTTGTATAGTTTTATCAAGTTTTCCATAGAACTTCTCTAACTCTTCATCCTTAGAAACCTATATTGATATATAATGTTTCAATTTTTCCTGGTAGTCTTTTCTGGAAATCCTTATCATTAGTACTGTAATGCATGATTACCAAATAGCAACCTGCTAGTAATATTCCTCTATATACTTAGTTGTGCTGGCTCTCAGCCCTTTCAGAATTGGAGAATCTAGAAATGTTTCCATTTTCCATTTCCCCAGGATAGATGTCTAGAAGGCAGGGTAATTCGAACACCATGGCCATGCCTGGCAGTAGAACTCTGTGGTGGAAAATTCCAGGTGGATTTTAAAAATCAAACTACTAAAAAAAAGATGAAGAAGAAAATATGAATACTAATAATACATGTACACTTAGCATCACATATCTTGTTTTCAGATTTACAAAACCCTTTCCCAACAACAAGATGGGTAAGATGTGACTAGTTGAGAAAAAGGCCTTAGGTTTTCATGGACAGTAAGTTCAGTATGAGTTATAGTATGTTCAAAAATGTTAACAAAATCTTAGGCCACTTTCAGAGAGAAATAATGCCTGGAAAATAGGGGATGATCGATGAAGAATACACATAACATACATATAATACAGTCCTACAGTCCTACTGTATTATATATATATATATATATATATATATATATATATATATATACTGTATCCAGTTCTCAGTATTCCATTTTAAGAAGAACATTGATAAACTTGAGAGCATCCAGAGAAGACCATCAAGAGAGAACTCAAAACATGTCATATAAGCACCATCTGAAGAAACTTAGAATGTTTCCATGGGAGAAAAAAAGATGGGGGGACATAACATGGAGCTATAATAGGCACAATTTCCTGGCTTCAAGTACTTGAAAAACTATATATGAGTAAAGGTTAGAGTTGTCATGTTTGTCCCTAGAGGGCAGAAGTAGGAGTGGATGAGTGTTGAAGAGGCAGTGGGTGAGTGTTGAAGAGGCAGATATGAGCTTGATATGAGCTTGATATCAGCAGATATCAGTGGAAAAGGCTGCCCTGGTATGTTAGGGGTTCTGCAAGGCTAAAAATGAAAGTTTAATGACCATCTGTCAGGAATATTTTAAAAGGGATTTTAGGTCAGATGGTGTCTGAGGTTCTTTTCAGGTCTTAAATGCTATGATTCTCTGGCTAGTCCAGAAGTCAAACTAGGAGTTAGATATTTCAGAAAGGCAAATTTAGACTAAATAGTAAGGAAAAATTTCGGGATAATTAGAACCACCCAAAATTGTATAGGCTGCCTCAGAGAGTATTGAGTTTCCTTTAGCAGAAGTATTTAAGTAGAATTTTTTAGTACTTAAATGAAATAGCAAAATTCTTGTGTCCATGTGAAGCAATACAATTAACAAATAATTAAGATAGTTTGGGTGTTCAGGCTTCAGTGAACTGCTGACTTTCCAGTCTTGCTACACAATTTTTTTCTTTGGTTCAAATAAAATTTGGTGGCATTTCCATGAAAACTCTAGCATTTGCTTTTGAGAGTATTACATTACTAAAAAGTATTACATACTAAATTACATACTAAAAAGTATTACATTACCTTCCAAATTAATTTTCTAAAAGAAGAAAAGTTTGATACTTCAATATAAAAAGCTTATACTGGTTCTATTTAAATAGTATTACATTTGTCTTATACTTGATAAATATATTTATCTACAATTGTCTTAGCTAACAGTAGTTGGTAAGTGGGACCATATTAGAGTAAACTGATTTGGATCTATTGAAGAGTTCTCTAAGGAGGCTTTAACTCCTAACTCTTTTGATACATTAAGTGCTAAACAGCCTCTAATGTTCTGCCTTCTTCCTCTAATAACAAAAAAAAAAATCAAAGGTTCCTGTCAACATGATTTATTGAATGCCATAGCCAAATACCAACTAACTTCTCTGCTTGTCAATGTAGTACATTACAAAGATGGCATCATCTTTGGCCAATGAATATGCAGACAGTAAATTGTTGCCTAAACCTTGGCTATGGATTCACTTTATAGAAACTCTCAAGTATCTCTGTGATTCCTATTTAGAAATTCATGGAATATAAATTGTCAATTCCATATTCTTTGATAAATCAAGGTCCTGTTCCTCTATATTATGTAATTTGGTTTATGTCAACCCAGCAAATTAATCTTGTACATTTTTTATTCTGGTCATCTGTCATGCCATAAAAAATTATAGTAAATTGCTTCAGCAAACCAGAACTATTTCAGTTTTCATGAACAGTTTGTAATAGGAAAAATCAGATATTGTTGTGTGTTTTTCATGCTCAGAAACATACCATATACAAATACAGAGTTGGGTTTGGAGATGTGCTCATGAATATATTGGAATAATGATGGATTTTTTTTTCTTTGAAGTTCATTTTCCTGTATATGGGAAAGAAATGAGAACTGTGTACCATACATTCTTGTTGCAAAGTTTAAAATATATGTTGGGAATGAAGCCCTTTGGGGAGTTACTTGATCTCTTTTGAATACTGTTTCTATTTAATGCCCTACAAGGGTTCATTCATTCTAAGAGAAATGAAATTTCTGAAAGGGTTAAAAGCCATTCTCTTAAGTCCTTCATTTGCCCCCAGAAAGTCTATCAATAGAAAAGAATTCCATAAGGGCCAGTATAATGACCAAAATAATAATGTTTTAAATGGTTTTTGAATGCTTAGGAGAAATAAATCAAGCATCTCTAGCCACTTGTATAGATAAGTGGAACAACAAAAACTTGACCCAGGTATCTGAGATAGCCTGGTGTCATTTAGTAAGAATTTTGGAAAGGACCTCTAACCATTATTCTTTTCAATGTCAATTCAGGGACAAAGATACTTATTGAGTATCTGCCATGTGCAAAGCACTGCAGGGAAGACTGGGGGAGACAAAGGTGTGTATGACCCATGGCCCTGGCCCTCAAGGATCTTATACTCTGATTATGGACATAACAATAAATCATATTTATAAGCCAAACTACAGTTTTACAAAGCAATTTTCTCCACCAGTCCTGTATGGTAGGAGGTACAGTAGGCCTATTTTACAGATGAGAACAGTGAGGCTTGGAGAGACTAAGGAACTTTCCCAGAGTTACACAGGCAATTAGGAAGCATCAGAGAAAAGAACTTTTGCCCAGGATCAAGCCCAGTGCTCTTCCTTCTAAGTAATGTCACATAAGTACAAGAGACCACAGAATCAATGCCTGCATTTCTTGGACAGTGTAATGGAACATATCAGAGCAACTCAGGCACAGAGACTAGACAGACCTACCTGGGCAAGGCAAGCAAGCTAGAGACATTTCAATAGGGAGAAACCATGAGCCAGAAGATAGGGTATCAATAGAGGATAATGGAAGAGGGAAGAGGGAAGGGGTATGGCAGTTCCCTTTCCTGCCAAAGGGCCGAAATTCCCTTTATTTGGCATTTTAGTTCCTTTGCAATTGGGATCTAGCCCTGTTTTACAAATTTATTGCACACCTCTCTCCTTAATGTATTCTACATTCTAGCCAAACTGGCCTTCTTATTGTTCCCCATACATGGCATTCCTCCTCTTGATTCCATGCCTTTAGATAGCCTGGAACGCCCTCTCTTATCTCTATTTCTTAGAGTCCCTAGTTTCGTTCAAAACTCAGGTCAAGTGTCCCATCCTATAGGAAACCTATCCTGATTCTCCCAGGCTTTGGGGCTCCCTCCATTGATATGACTTTGTATATACATTTTTATTTACTTATTTGTTCTTGGAAACTTCATGCTGTCTCCTCCAATAAAAAGCAAACTCCATGAGGAAAAAGACTTCTCATTTTTCAGTTTCATATACCCAGGACCTAACACAAAATAAGTGCTCACTAAATACTCATTGAATGAATGAATGAATGAATGAATGAAGGCAGAATCAGGAGAAATGGGTAGAAGTTCTAAGAGGCAAGTTAGACTTGATGTCAGGAAAAAACTTCCTAACAATTAGAAGTATCTTTAAGAAGAATGACTTGCCCCTTGGAGGCATTTTATTCTTCCTCATTGGAAAGCTAATTGAGTACATCAGTGAAAATTTCTTTTCAGGTTTGCATTAGACTAAATTGCTATAAGATTCCTTCTAACTATATGATTCTTAAGTGCTATAATTTTGTGACAGGCAAGAATCAAATATCCAAATATGCCAGTGATTATTGGGTCATAAAACCATAGATATAAATCTAGAAAGGACCTTTTTATTATTGTTGTTTTTCATTCACACCTGACTCTCTTTGACCCCATTTAGGGTTTTCTTGGCAAAAAATGCTGGAGTGGTTTGCTATTTCCTTCTCCAGCTCATTTTATAGATGAGCAACTGAGGCAAACAGGGCCAAGTGACTTGCCCAGGGTCACATAGCTAATTAGTGTCTGAGACCAGATTTGAACTCATGAAGATGAGTCTTCCTGACTTCAAGCCAGGCACTCTATTCGCTGTTCCACCCAGCTTCCCAGAAGGGACCTTAGAAGACATTGAATCCAATACTCTCTTTAATGATAAAGGAAATTGAAACTCGGAAGGATTAAATGACTTTCTCAGAGTCACCCAGCTAGAAAGTGCCTGAGGCAGTTTTTGAATCAGGTCTTTCTGACCCCAAGACCAGCCCTTTATCTGCTCTGCATCAGCATGAGGCAACCACAGCAGTTGTGCCAGTAGCTAGGCAGTATACAGTGTCACCAGATCAGTGAGATTTGGCAGTAGACATCAGAACTCAACCACAAGTTCAGGACAGGATTCCTGTCTTGGAGGACTAGCAAGAATAGGTCAAAGCTTCAGTCTCAGAGGAACAAGGATGTGGGATGGGGAACCTACACAGAATCTTGGGCAAAGGCAAAGATAGAACTAGTATGAAAGAGTGCCTTACATGCACATGTAAGACATGAGGGCCATTTTTAAAACCAAAACCATGCTCAGGATGGGAGCAGCAATGAGGCCTTTCCTGATCCTTCCAACTGCTAATGTCTCCAAGCCAAAATGCTTTTGTATTACATTACAAACACACACACACACACATTTTGGATATGCTTCTATATATACAAATTGAGTTCCCCCATTAGAAAATAAGCTCCTCGAAGGCAACTAGAATTGGTTTTTTTGTCTTTGTATCCCTAGTGCCTAGCATAATGCCTGATTCATAGCAGTGGCTTCATAAATAATTGATGATTGAATCAATTGATTGTTACTGGCACTCTCTTTGAATCTTAATGGATCTCCTCTTCCTAACAGGTCATTTGCCAGGATTCAAAGTCTTGGCTTGGGGTTAAGCTGCAGAAGAGATTTAAATAGCTGTATTCTGAGAAAAACAGTTACAAGAAGCCAGGCTCATTATCATAGAGATAAAGAAATCGTTAATTCACATAAGATGTTAAAAATGCACCATGATAATGGAAGGATATAAAGAATATATAATCTCATAGTGTATATTGTTTGTAGATAGTAAAAGAGCATTTGATTCAATAGAATGAAATTGTTACAGTGTCTTTTACAGCAAAGTGTCTCCCATTCATATATCAAAATCAATCAAAATTCCTTGAAATATGCAACAACAAAGATAAAGCTGTTCAATGACCCACTGATAATAAACATCAAGTAAAGCATGAAAAACTGCCATAGGTATTAACTGGATAATTGCCAATAGTATTCCAGCCTGTGATTGAGTTGATACACTGTTTAGTACATGTCAAAAAGGGACTTCTGTGAATAATGCGTGATTCCAGCTGTTTCTGGCTGTGAGTAGCATCATTTTGATTGCATCACACCCCAGAACATTACTGAACTTTATGAAACAAATCTATAATCATTCAAAGGATTCAACCTCTCATCTTCACAGGGAAAACCAAGTGGATGATGAAGGCCTTGTCTATATTTCAACATACATTTGGATGAATTCTCTATAGAACTTGTCCATTAGTAGTTATATCTTGGAAATATATATGGACAAGGAATTAAGGCCAGAATTGAACAGCAGTAGTTTGGTCTAGATTGCCTTGGGAAATTATAAGACTTCTAATTTCTCCCAAGCTTCCTCTAAAAGCAGAGGCCCATATTTTTAAAACTAAGATTCTACTTGCATTCCTATATAAGAGATGATGTCTAGTACAATTACCTCTTAAGAATTAAAAATAATTATCACAAAGAGAAAAGTGAAGAAGCAGGAGGTAGGTGTGAACAAGCTCCCACATAACCAATGAAGACCTATGGAAAAAAAGAAATTGATTTCAGATGACATCATTAAGAAACTGTATGATGGGAAGAGAAGATAGGATAGTCAGGGGAAGGGATATCAGGTAGAAAGAGTGTTCTTCTGGTGCTCTAACAATATTAGGAGAAACAAAAAAACATCCTGCAGTGTTCATCTTTGGAGGGAATTCCTAATTCAGTGAGATCACACATCTATTTGAATATCTCTAGTCCATAGCACAATGTCTGACATATAGTTGATACTTAATAAATGTTTGATGATTAGTGAGCTAAAGGATGCCATTCATATGGAAGAGTAATTGGTCAATAGAATCAGAAAGGAAATGTACAGCCAGATTCTAGAGGGCTTTGGGTGCTGAGAAAGTAGTTGTAATGTTTTTTAGTAGACATTAGAAGCAGACTTTGAGAAGAGTAACATGATAAAGCAGAACTTTAAGAAGAATACTGGGCTATCCTTTCTGAGCTACTTCTCCAGGGGCAATTAGTACTCTTGGTTTTCTAGGGTAGGCGTCCAGTGGATGTCAACTCCTGAAACTATAGTTCACAGATTTCTACTTGTGTGATGCCAGTGTGCTTCCAATCATTGATCAGTCTGTAGGATCAGTTAGCTCTTAAGAAAGTCATTTACTAAAATGGCATAGTCAATGTAATAACTACAAAATATTCCATCCATAATCCTAGGATGCATTTTCATAAAAATATAGTTAGCATCTGTAGGAAGAATGGGTTCCAACTTGGAGTACAGTGGTAACAAAACAAAAGCAATTTCTAGTGTTTGAAAGCTTAAAAGACTTTTATTCAATACCTCTCATAGCTCCCTCTGGGTGACTTCAACCAATTAATCAATAAACATTTCTTAAGTGCCTACTATGTACCAGGTACTGTGCTAAGCTCTGGTGATACAAAAAAAGGTAAAAGTTAGTTCCTGCCCTCAAGGAGCTTATAATCTACTGAGGAAGATAATATATAGTGTTTCTCCTGGGTGGTTGATTCAGCTGAGTTCCCAGGATCTGCTCCTCTAGCTAGCTGTTCTTTACTACAAGGGACCCCTTGAAGTTTTCTTCTTCCTCAAGTGATAACTTCTTTATATTCATGTCTATTTGGAGTACCTCTGGTTCCAGCTAGATATAGTGTCTCCTACTAGTTGAATAGCTCCTCTTAAAAATGACATGGCTGGTAAGGGTGGGGAAAGAGGGATGACAAGAAAGAAAATGCTTCTGCTTCTGCCCAGAGCTGCCCCCTAGCCCCCAATCAAGGCTGATTCTTCATCTGCTTCTGGATCTTGGCTTGGGATACTTTTAACGTGAACCCCTGTTTTCAGGGTCCAGAGGTTTCATCTTTTAGAGTACGGCAGAGGTGTGTCATATGTGTTTTCATCCCATGAGTTTTCTCTATTTAATTCCATCAGAGAAAAGGCTTCACACATCATAAAGACTTGAATTTGACAACCTGTGATCGCATTCTATATTTTCTGGACTCCTGGGTTCCTTGCTTAACTAAGTAAATCATACTTATCTCATTTTCATTTTTAAAACAATCGCTAAAATATTAGCTCTGTCCTCTTCAAACTTAGCACCTGGACACTGGTAGAATATGCTTTTCGTTCAATGAGTATTTATTACTCACCATTATGTTAGATGACCTACAGGACACAAAAGAAATGGAAGACAAGGTCTAGATCCTTGAATAGCTGCAAATAGCTAAGGGAAAACAAGACAGACAAACATGAAGAACTGCTATAATATACAAATAAGGATAGTAGAGGCAGTCTAGCATAGAAAATTGAGACCCAGCCTCATCCTGGACTTGAAGTCAGAAAACCTTGATTCCTATCCCCAGCTCAGTCACTTATTCTCTTTGTGATCTTAGGCAAATACCTTAAGCCCTCTACCTTTCAATATCTTCATCTGTAAAATGAAAGTGCTAGACGAGATGAATTCATATCTTCCAGTTCTAAAGCTATGACCCAATGACCCTTGAAGTTTTTTTTTCAATTATCAGTCATGATACATTCTAAGTTCTCTGAACTGATTTAGATTGAAACTGATCATTTGATCACTGATTCATTATAAAATCAAATCATATCAACTTTAATTGCAGCTAAAAATGAGACTAAAATGAAAATGAATAATTTGCCAATTTGATTACTAAAATTTCTTATACCTTGGCATATACAGATACCCCTAAGTTATGTGTATTTATTTTTAGGTTCAGAGAACCTATGAAGAACCCTTAGCCATTGAGTACTAGCCTTTCATTTTATAAATGAGGAATCTGAATACGTGAGAGGATAGGTTACTTGTCCCAGGACTCATAGTTTTTAATAGAACCAAGACTAGAACCTGCTCATATTTTATATACCAATGTTCTTTCCCACATAAATCTACCATATTGATCTGGATATAGGCTATACTTTTTCCCCATTTCTGGCACACATAAAACCTGAATGGGGTTTATTATAATACTCCAAGTTCCTTCAATATGACTAAATTTCCCCTGGTCTCCCCAGCAGCAGCTGCTGAAGTAGAAAAAGTAACATCATCCACATAAACCCAAGCTCACAAATCTGAGCCTGATGCCTCTACTGTTGGTATACCAAGGATTGGGAGACCAATCCCTCCTGTATATTCTCAATAGCTAGAGGGAATTCACTAGAAAGCTTATGAATTTACATTTCTTCTGCATTGAAGGCTACTAGTGCTTGGTCCTGGGGGTGGGGAGCCCCACAAACTTACATACACTTTGTTCTGAGGCTTAGTTCCAGTTGCCTATGTAAAGAACAAACCATAGAACTGCTTTGAAAATTTCTCCATTTTCAATAATTCCCTTTAATAATGGCTTATATGTTTGTTTTATTATTGATTATTATTATTAACTTTATTATTTACTTTTAAAAGAATAGGTTTTCTATTAAAATGTCTGCCTTTAAAAATGAAAATATTGTGTGATTATTTGGAGGGAGTGGAAATTATATTTTTCTTTCAAATGGGTTGTATTTTGGGGGTACATTTTATATTTAGGATACTCTATATTAAGACCGATAGGGTATTAGGTTACATAAATATCTAAAATGTGTAATACATGTAGAAATATCAAATGCCAAAATTTTTGAATGGTCATATAATTCAGGAATGGGGAACCTCTGGCCTCAATGCCACATGTGACCCTCTAGGTCCTCAAGTACAGCCCTTTGACTGAATCCAAACTTTACAGAACAAATTCCCTTAATAAAAGGATTTGTTCATTAAAATTTGGATTCAGTCAAAAAGCAGCACCCAAGGACCTAGAAGACTATAGACCTTTCACATAGCAGCTGCTTAATATATTGTTGGATTGTTGAATTATTCAAGACTACTCAAAGTTCATCTCCCATTTAACTACTTTCTTTTTCTTCATTCTCCTCTCTTTTATCTGTAACCATAACCTTTATGGAAACTCAAATACATTATCTACTCAGAAGTGTCCCATGACCCAAGTCTTGCCTTCTTTCTATCACAATTTACCCTATAACCCAAGCCTTACCTTCTCTCCATCAAAATTTACCATGCTATAAACCATTCCCTTGGTGCCCTGTTTTTGTTTTTCTTTTTTTTTAATTTTCTAAGGAGAGATCTTATTAATCTAGCATTCTACCCAATGTGAAATTGTTGGTGGGTCTTAATAGCTTAATGTGTAACATCTCATACCTCAGCTAACTTTGTCAGTGAGCATTTTGGACCCTGGAAGAGACCAAATACGGGTTTGTAGAACTTTTAGGTACTCCTTCAGACATATAGTCTGGTAGTGACTCAATACTCAAGACCACATTTGGAGAGGAATAATGGGGAAAAATTCAAAATCCCTGAAGAGAACAGGAACAAGAGATGATAAGGGACTGAAGAAATAAAAGATCCACTGTTGGGAATCTTTTTTTTTACCCACATCACTTACACAAATGTTGAACTCCTGCTCATGGAATTATAGAATTTTTAAAGTTAGAAGGGGTTTCAAGGATGATCTACTACAAACTCTACTTAAATAAGAATGCTTTCAGGAAAGTATTTGGCAAATCATATCACTTCTGTCTATCCCTATCTCTTCAGGAAGCCCATTCCATTTTGAGATAGCTCTGTTGGGAAGTTTTTCCTTATATTAGTACTTCACTATATTTTCTACTAATTATTCCTACTTCTGTCTTTTGTGGCCAAATAAAAAAATCTATTACCTCTTCCACAATAACACTCCCAATATTTGAAGGCAGCTCTTGTGTCCATTACCCCAGACCTCTTCTCCAGGCTAAATATACATAATTACTTCAGCAGTTCTTTGTATAGCATAGTTTCTTCATCATCCTGTCACCTTTCTTGGGATGAGGCAAAATTTGTCTGTGTCCTTCCTAATAGGTGGTATCAAAAATGGGATGCAAAACACAAAAGGTGGTCTAGTCATGGCAGAATGCAATAATTCTATCATAGTTCTAGATCTCAGACTTAGAGCCGGAAGGAAACTTGAAAGTCATCTAGCCCAACCCCTCCATATTGTTTCCTTTCTTGTAGCCACTGTGACTGTCTTAAGGAAACTTAAGATTGATTTAACTTTTCTGACTGCCATCTCATACTGCTGAATGACACTGAGCATCAAATATACACCAAAACTCTTATATCTTTTATGGATGATATCTTGTCCCCTTTACCACATCATAATTCATATCTGTCTCTAAAAGATTAATATTTACCACATAGTCGTCTCTAGACAATCATGACATCAAATATTGCTCTCCTCCTCATCTACTCTTCTGTTTAATTCATATAATCTATTCCCAAGGGCAGTAGAGTATAGTGGTTAAAAAGCGGGTATCAGTTATGAAAACCTAGGTCCAAGTCCTGCATGTAACACATACAGGATGTGCAACCCTTGGTAAAACATTTAAAAGCTCCAAGGGTTACCGTGCAACTCTCTAAAACTATGTATATTAGCATAGTTGACCCCCATTAGTAGAGGGAACTGCCTCACCAGACATTTCCTATGTCCTGAAATCATAGGTCTGGACCAAAAAAAATTGATAAGCATGGAGTGATTGAATAAGTCAATCAAATTAGAAGATAATAGCCCTGGTACCTTCACCAGGTAAAATCAATCAGTCATCAACCACCAGTTTTAGATTAAATGTGAACTATATGCCTACCACAGTTCCTGGGACATTCTCAAGTATTTGAATGAATCTGAGATCTCCCTGCTCAATCTGTGCTGCTACTCTTGTCTATGTCCTCCTGTATATCCACACAATGTACTAAGACTTTTCTTTGTGTGTTCTACCAATATCACAAAAAGAGCAGGAAAGCAAGAATACAGTTTGGTCCTTCATTTTCATGATGGGACATGTGCATCTTCTTTTTTTTGATCATTTATTTCCTTGATGACTTTTTTCTACTGCAGTCCATCAGATCTCTTTATTTGTAACATAATGTAACTTGTTCATAGCCACCATATACTTCTCCATTTTTCTCCAAGTGATAATACCTTGGTTCTTTGGCTCACGTCATAGATGTGAAGCTTTTCAAAAACTGCAGTATTTCATATAGCAATATTGGTTGCCCTCCTTCATATTGTTTCTCAAAATCTTATTTGTTAATTGCGACGTGTCACAGCTAAAATAGGATTGAATTGGCAAAGCAAAGCATACATTCCAGACACTAGTCATTCTCCAGAGATCTTGCACCTGCATTTTGGATAGCTGTCACCAGATGGCATTGATGACTCGAATAACAGAGTAAGTATAGATTGGCTGTGTTTAGGGGGGGTGGGAGGGAGTGCAGCTTCCTCTAGATTCTTAAATATTTCCTGCAGGACATAATCAGCTAATGCTTTAAAACAAATACTTCATTAAAAAAAGTATTAAATAATACATTTTTTCCTACAAGAGAAGCAAATAACAAATGTGATAAAGTTTTAAAAGAAATAAAACTTCTAGGCATGAGTTAGTGATCTGGCCTCCAAAATAGTTATGAATCCCATACAACAAAAACAAGAGTTGTAATTATAATACATACTATCCCTTAGAAGTCTCTGGAACTCTTGATCCTCTGGGATAGGACTTCGAAACCACAACTACTGTCAGGTGAATTGCTCATATCTGATGTAGTCAGAGAGAAATGAGACACCAATAGAGGCTTCTTGTTCATCTAAATTTCCATAAAGCATAGGTAACTTTCTTGTAGCTTTTGAATGACTTTGCTCTACAGCATAAATAGAAAATTTTTGCTACTGTCTTCTGGCCTTCACCAAATCAAACCCCCAAAGTCAATATGGCACCTACTTCCTCATTATGGCTCCAAAGACAACTTTTGCATATCAAAAACAACCTATCACATATTGGCCATGTGTCTTGTTTCTAACATGACTCATCATTCCTACTTCTAGATGGAAATTTATAAGAAACAACTGTTAAATTACTAGAATAATGATGTAGATGATATGCTATCAGATTTTCATATGGAACAAAATTGGGAGGGATAGCTCCCAAAAGATTCTTTTGGAAGGAAGGGCAGTTGGGGTTAAGTGACTTGCCAAAGGTCACACAGCTTGTTTTTTACGTTATGTGTCTGAAGTCAAATTTCAACTCAGGTCCTTCTGATTGCAAGGCTGGTGCTCTATTCATTGCACCACCTAGCCATGCCTCCCAAAAGATTCTTGACAGGACAGAGAACTGGGCTGAATCTAATACAATAGGCATATTATTCAATAGAGTAAAGTAAAAGTAACGTCTTACACTTGATACAAAGAAATCAACTTCACAAGTGTAAGATGAGGGAGGCATGTATGGATAGCAGTTGTGAAAAAGCCCTAAGTGTCTTTGTGGCCTACAAGCTCAACATGAGTCAACAGTGCAATGTGGCAGCCAAAAACAAAAGAGTAAATACAATATCGGTATATATTAGCTAAATCCTCAATGCCATGTGAAGGGAGGTGAATTTGTTCACTTTGTTCATCAGACCTCATCTGAAGAATTGTGTTCACTTCCAAAGGAAAAAAGAAACATTGTTAAGATGGAAAATATCCAGAGAAGATGACTAGGATTATGAAGGGCCCTGAGACCGTCAATGAATGAAAAAGCATTAAGTCCTTGTTATATGAGGATCTGTTGAAGGAACTAGGCTTCTCTAGCTTGGGGAAGACTCAAGAATGTGATAGCTAAGTTCAAATACTGGAAGGATTGTTATTTGAAGGAGGAACTAGGCAGCTAAGTGGTTCATTGTATAGAGTATTGGTCTTGGAGTCATAAAGGCCCAAGATCAAATCCTACCTTCAACAGCTACTAAGTAACCCTCAGCAAGTCACAACTGTCCTGTACTTCAGTTTCCTTACCTGTAAAATGCAGATAATATTTTATTATTATTATTATTTTGTAATACCTACCTCCTGAGATTGCCTTGCAAATTGCTTTGCAGACCTAAAAGCACTATATAAGGCCCATCTATTGTTGTTTGTTATTTGTAATTGTTGTTATCTCATTTGGGCTTAGAGGACAGAACCAGGAGAAATGTAGGGCAGTTGCAAAGGGGCAACTTTAAGTTCCATTTCAGGAACAACTTCCTAGCCACTAGTCCCAAGAATGAAATGACCAGCTTTGAGGTATAGTAGATTGCCCCTCTTTAGAGGCCTTGAAACAGAGATTAGATGACTACTTGCTGGATAATATTTTGCAGGTATAGATTAGATTGTATGGCCACTAACATCTATTCCAGCTTATGAATCCTAAAGTTCTGTGGGACTGGGGCAGCTAGGTGGCACAGTAAAAAGAGAACTGGCCCTGAAGTCAGGAGGACCTGAGTTCAAATCTTGCCTCAGACACTTGACACACTTAGCTGTGTGACCTTGGGCAAGTCACTTAACTCCAATTCCTTGCCTTCTCCCCTCCAAAAAAAAATTCTGTGGAACACATCTCCAAAATAATTTTTGAAAATTAAGAAAACTCTCAGTGATTCCAGAGTACTGCTTTCTTCTAATTACTTTGCATAGTTCCCATACTTGTATAATTGGCAATACAAACAAAAAATGATCCTTAAGTACCCCACAAATTATATCCTTTTATAGTTACACATTTAAAGATTTCCTGAGTTATGCTAGTTTAGCCACAAAAAAAAAAAGTTTAAAACATTCTCACTTGAAAATGTATTATTTAGTTATCAGGAGCTAGTCAGCAAGATATGTTTCATCCAAGATTTCCATTGTTAATGATCCCTGAATTGAGAGAACATGATTTATGGACCATTGGGTTCAGGACAACTCTATTAAGGATGCCCACGTTAAAGATTCTGCAAATAAAAAGGGCTGAAATATTTGACTCTTTAATTAATAGGCATTTGTCTTATTTTCCTTTTTCCCCCCTTTCTTAGGAAAACCTCCTTAGGAAACAGGTTTATGTGTTCAAATGTATCTGTGAGATTATGTTAATAAAGTGTATAGGAAAAACAATATGAAGGGGAGAAAATAGCCCTAATTGTTAAGCAATCGGCTTCCTAGACACTACTTTTGAAATTTTTGTTACTATTTTATTCATAAACTGTCTATCTTAAAATAATATTGCACAGGGCCCAAAATTAACAAAGTATCCTGTCTAATTCAGAATTTTAAATTGGATATTCTTGAGGGTTTTCTTAATCACTTTATTGTTAAATCATAGTATGTCATTAATATCGGCTTATTTTTCCTATAAAATCAAGTTACTAAATGCTTTCCATTTCTCAAGTTTTTTCTGCAAACCCAGCTGAGTTCTTTGACAAAGACATCTTTGACTCATTTTCAGATGTAGCAAAAACAAACAAAGTACAGAATGAAGGAGCATCATCATTTTTAGATGTTCATGATTTAAAATTTTTCTGGGAGCAAAATTTGAGGGTCTTCTTAAAATTTTTCAGTTTTTTAGTTTCCAAAAGTTGATTTATCTAAAGGTAATCTATTCCAAGAGCTGCAGTTTAGGCAAAGGTTTATTCCTATTTAGCCCCCCAAAAAAGTTGCAACATGTCAAATCGGGGGAAAGGAAGAATATGTGTTCCTCGAGTTTAATTCCCATTGGTCAACACAGCCTAGTGTTGATTGAGTGAGGAGAGGAAGGCAATATTTGAAATACTTTTAGAAAATTATGTATGGGTTTATTTTAGTTGCCATAGAACTAAAGAAAACCTGAGTTTACTATCATATTCAGATAACCCATTGAGGTTTTTCTCTACGGCACACGGCAGAATGTAAAGCATTATAATAGCTAGCATTTATATAGCGCTTTAAGGTTCACAGAATGCTTCACATAGATCACCTCATTTGACCCTTTCAGCAATCCTGAGACACAGGGGTCATCAATATTTCTGTTTTGCAAATGAGGAAAATGGAACAGGTTAAATTTCTTACCCAGGGTCACACAGCTAGTAAGTATCTGGGGAAGGATTGAACTCAGCTCTTCCTGATTCCAAGTCCCAATGGTCTACCCACTATTCAACCTATCTATATTATATAAAGACATATAAAGAGACTTTTAAAAGGTTAAGAACAGAAGCCTCAACTCTAACCAGAGTGAAGCTTTGCCCAGGGAAGAGATGTGCCAGTGGCTTCCATCATCTCTTGTATTCCTCTAAGGAAGAAGGCAGGGAAGGAGTCCACTGACCTAAGAGAGAAGTGAACACAATCAATGACTGAACTCAAAACAGGCTGAACTCTACCTGAGTTTGGGGTAGAGACAGAAATAAGCCAATCTTTGACCCGGGGAAAGCACCTAGGCTCCTTGGTGGGTTCCTGTTTGACCCTGGTACCCTTGGTAGTGGACCTTCACATACTCCTTTATAACACATTCCAGTCAATCAGCGGTAATATACTGAGTCCCAGATACCCATAGTAGGAGTAGGATGTCCATTAATTAGGGCAAGACTAGGAAGAAGATACAGCTCCTGAGTCCATCTTAGAAGACAATTATCTTTCTGGGATTGTCTCTGCCTTCTCCATTCTGAGTACCTTTTATTCAGTTTTGCTCTTTCCCTCAAACTTTGTTTGGGTGTATCTTGAGGACAGCATATATGCCTGTAAAGACAGAGAACACCTGTCTCCTTCTACCTGTACAACTATTGGCCCTAAGTCACAAAAGCAGGAGCTAATGCTCTGGAAGGAAGGATTCCCCTGAGAAAGATTCAGTTTTAACATCCTAACTGAAAAAGCCCCAGATTTGGAAGTTAAGGGACCTAAATTCTAGTCAATGCCCTGACACTAACTCTGGACCTCATATTCTTCAAAAGAGGAGATTGGATGAAGTGGTTTCTAAGGTCCTTCCAGTTCCAACATTGTCTGAGTCTCTAAGATAAGTGCTACATTTTATTTCCCATCAGCACAACTTCAACTTCAATAAATGTTGAATGATTATTTCTCTGTGAATACTCATTGGTTAAGTCACTTGATTAAGTCTTAGTTAAGTCACTCTCCTCTATGGAATTTTAGTTTCCTTCTCTGTAAAATGAAATTTGGATTAGATGATTCCTAAGGGTCCTTTCTGGCTTTAACATTCTATTTTTAGAATGTAGTAGTAAATGAGAGGTGGTTTTAAGACTCTTTCAACCATCTTCCAAATCTCACATACACACAAGTACAACCCTCCCTCTCCTCTTGTTCCCCCTACAAATGAGGGGCGCTTCCAGGCTGAACAACAACACAACAACTGAGTTTATAGTGTTTGCCTACTGGCAGCCATTACTTGTTAGTTACAGTCTGACTGGAAAAAGACCTTAAAAATATCTCATCTAGTAAACTCTCATATTACAGATGAGGAGGCTGAGATCTTAAAGAAGTAAATGGAGTAGTCCAAGGTCATCCATCTAGCAGGTAGCAAGTCTTCTGACTCCAAGTCCAGTATTGTTTCCATTATACCAGTGACAAGATAATATATTCCTGTCACCAGACCATTCTATAAAAAGCGTTAAATCTATCTACCATTGTGGGAAAGGTGTTAAATCTGTCTGTTGGCTAAATACTTAACAAGGTCTTGTAGACAGTAGAAGCTCGAAATTGACTGGAATTAGGATAGTGGCCAAACTTGTTAAAATGCACTTTTGTAAATCAATTTAACTAATTTCCTGTTTAAATGTTTCTATAGTACTATATTTATACTTGTAAATTTTATATGGTTTATTTTTGTTTATCATATTCCTTTGATTTGTATGGTTTTGTTGTGGTGTTTTCCTTTCTAATATGTTATTCCTCTAGTATTCAAGTTGCTAGGCAAATAAAGTTTCCAAGAGTATATGTCAATGATAATTGTGTTTGATGGGACACTTGTTTTATTTATACTTTGTTTTGCATAATACTTTAATAAAGACATTTTAACCAGCAATGCAATAGCTTATTTCTTCTTCCCTCTTCATAAGATAGAATTTCCTATCTTATAAAGAGATACATTTACATCACAATAAACATTATTATCAGTGCAAATTTTACATAAATGCTAATAACAAGATAGCATTTAAAACTTCCATTTTGTGGTCTTCCTTTTCTCCCCTTTTACATTAGCATTTTCTGCTAAAGAAAAGTGAAAACAAAAGCAATGTAGACTTGGCTTAGAAATGGTCTGATATAGTGCTTTGTCTGAAAATTGTTGTGTTCCCTGTTGGCTCTATCTCTAAGAGATGAAAAGGGCCTTAGAAATGAGGAAACTAGAGTTAAGCAACTTATTCAAAGTCACAAAGGCAGTAAATACCAAAGCCAAGATTTGAACCCAGGGTCTATGAATCAGATCTAGTGTTCTATCTACTTTGTGTTTCTTCCAAGACGATAAATGGACACATTCACGTGAATGTAAAAACATGAACATGTATTCAGACACATCTGAATATGTACATTTACAAATATATTACTTCCACAGAAATGGTATGAACTCTTAGGTAATTGATTATTTTGTTGGGGAAAATGCCATTTAGTTTTCTTTTCCAATCATTCCCATATGTATATCAGTTATTAGTGTTGTGTTTAACAAAACCTAGTGAATGGTTCCACCAAATCTCCTGCCCTGCACCACTTTCACCAGTCTTACCTCTAAAAGAAGAAGTTTTGTACTTTTTGTACATGTACTTGCCATGGTGTGGCACCTATTGCTTTAATGTAAACTATAAAATGAGGGGTATAATGATATATTTATGATGCTTCTTTATACGTCAGTTAATAATATGGAACACAGAGATCCCATAATATTTTCCAAAGTTGAGCAAAAATTAACACAAGTATTTCAGCATCCACACAGTAATCAAAATATTTATTAACACAGATATTTAGGGGCAGCTGTGAGTGCTGTCAGATTATTCATCAAGTTTTAAATCATGCCCTATTTTTTTATCTTCTCTGTTTTGTTGAGCAAACTTTTAAAAAGTTCCCAAGAGGTCTGATAAATTAAGCCAGTGAAATATTTCAGGTGCTCATTTGATAAATTTTGCTTCATGGAGAAAATGGCTTTGAGCTAAACCTTTTCCTCCCTCTCTTTATGAGTTCTTGATTTGTTTTCCTTAATTTAAAAGACTGGAAATAACATTTATCCCTTCCCCAGCTGTGGCTGTTAAGAATCCAAGAAATAAGTTACTTATTTGGCTTTTAGGAAAGTCACAATAGCAATTGCCTATAGAGTCTAGCTAAAAGTGAAATCCATATGTAATGCTTCTGTCAGCAAAGACTTACTGGAGGAGAGTTTATAATAAATATTCACATCTGCTACTTTGGACACCCTAATCCATCCTAAGGATCTTTGCTGTGTCAGGCTTTGTTCTAGATGAAGAAGCCCAGTACTTATAAAGGTTTGCAAATAGGTCATATTTATCATGGTTAACTGTACTTCCACAGTGATCCCTCCTTTACAGATATCCATGACCACTTGAGACACAGCCTGTGATTAAATGTTTGTGTTTTTTTAAATGGTTTTGCATAAATTATTTTTTTTCAAGAAGAACAAATTGTATTTGTTTTCCCCATTATATCACCTGAAGCCATTTTCTGTTCAAATTTTGACAAGAACACATTATTGGAATCTATCAGAGTGATGCAATAGCAATAATTCCCAAGTGAATATCAGACTGTCAAGTAGAAAGTCTCATATCTTTCTTAGTCCTCCAAAATCTGAGGTTAAATAAGAATGTTCCACTGTTTTTAATCTCAAAATCCATGGTTTAAATGCTTCATTGACTTCTTGGTGACCACACTAATTTCACGTTACACTGGTGATTTGAGGTCCCTCACATTTAAGAAAAGATGCTATAACAAGTTTGAGATTATCTTATCCCATATGTAACTTTCTTACATAATAACTAGGGTCATGACTTGTAAACTTAATTGAGAAGAATAAGCAATTTTGTGATGAAGATATTGATTTTTCTTATGAAACTGAAGCTCATGAATATCACCATTATTTTTAATCACAAAATTACTTATAGTTTTGAAAATGAAGATTCAGGTGCAATGTTTGCAAGCAACCAAAATTAAGTGGGATGACAATTTTTTTAATATAAAGTACACATAAATAGTAGTATCTCATTCTTTGGCTAAACTTGTTATCCTAAACTCTCTAAAACTTCTCCTTACATGCAATGCATATTGTGAATTTTGTATATATCCTCTGATAAATTGTTCTGCTCTTTGTTGTTCAAAAAGGGCATCTTAGTAAAATGATTGTATAAATCTGCTGAGAATAAAAGTCCCAGAAATCCTCTGCTGTGGGTAGTAAGTAAAAATCCTTAGTTTGTTTTAATCACTCAAATCTAATAGCCTAAATATTGATTTATATTACACTGGATTCAAATTATTTCCTATAAAGCAGTTCTCATTTCACATATCATGGTACTTGGCAACATAAGAAGGAGAGTTTGGTGCATCGCCCTGGAAACAGAACGGTAAGGTTCCTTTACTTGCAAACTATATCCGTTCCAATGAAACTTTGCTTTCTCTCTCTGTTTCAGGTCGAGTTTTAGCTCAGGCAAGCGGCAACGGGGTTATACATTTGCTAGATCTCAAATCAGGTCAGATTCGCAAACTGATGGGCCATGAAAGTGAAGCGCACAGCGTAGTATTCTCTCACGACGGAGAGAGCCTATTTTCTGGGGGATCTGATGGAACTGTTCGAACGTGGTCCTGAAAATCAGCGTCTCACACTGCAGAGGGCATTCACTTTTATGCCGAGAATGTCTTTTAGAGCTCCGAGCCAGTAAACGACTAGTTAAATATGTTAGAAGGTAATATTTGCGGTTCGCCTGATAACATGCAATGGATACACTCCGGTGTGTATATTGTCACCAATAAAAATTAAAACTTTCTGCTTATTTATTTGAGACTGGGTCATTTCCTCTTATCCCCGTCCCTCACTTCTTCCCCCACCCCCGTTTTAATAAAAATTTAGAGAAGACGCTGCCTTACTTAGGGGTTGGGTGAGAAATAGCTTTACAATGACGCCTAATGACAGACTAGATGAATTGCAAGAGATTGGTTTTTAATGTAACTGAACAAGCTCTACAAGAACTCTCCTACTTTTCACCAAACCCAGGCTGTGGAGGAAGATCCGAAGTTTAATCATGCAGCATTGAGAGTCTTTCTGCAGTCAGAGATCCAAATACCAACAGTGAGGTTTCATTTTCAAAGATGCCTTGGCAGTGATCATGTCTCATCTCCTAATAATAATCAGGGACTGCAGATGGCTTAAATCTAGATACAAGGCACTTCCGGAACTTACGGAGTGGAACACATCTCTGCAACCGGTCCAAGAATGCATTATGTATAATGACATTGATTTGGAGGGATTTGGGAGGGTTCGGTGCAAATACGTAACATGCACATGTAGGAAACCCTTCCCTTTAATAGTGTGTCTATCTCTGGTATAGGAAAAAGTGCGACTAGAAAGAGAGAAACTCTGTTCTGGTCTTTCCTGGAGGCTGGCTAGAAAAAGCTGCTGGAAATTGGTACAGTGCGGTGCGGCGCGCTAAATCCAGCTGTTGGCGCTGTCCGTGGTACTGAAGAAATCTCGGCTGCCGGTACATTGAGCTCCTAAGCGGCAATCTGTGCAAACTGCTTGCTTTGATGCAGAAATCAAGCTAAAGTTGTTCCTTTCCTTCACGTCCACCGTAAGCATTTTCTGTTGGTGTAAGAGGTGATTGAAGCCGCATATTGTGATGGTGCGGAGGGTATTTCAGGCGGAGCTGGTTTTAAGCTATAGCATACTGTTGCTGTTTGTGGTGTTGAAAGCCTAACCAAACCACCTTTCTCTACTGCCGTTACAAACACTGTGCAAAGGATCTCGTGTTTGGAAGAAACGTAATCATTCGGGAAATTTCATAGAAGCAACTGAGAAAATCCTAAAATTAAGTCCAACATGATTCTACTACGGGAATCTGGATTTCGACGAGACAGCATTGCTTCTTGCTTTGAATTCTGAACACTGGTCCAAAGCTTAATTCTTATGTGTGTCTGCTGTGTTTCTCTCTGGAAGGGCGGGAGACTGCCTCTTTACTGTGTTTTGAAATGGGAGGCAGAGAAAAGGGATTGCCTATAACTCATCCCTGAAAAAAAAAATGTATTCTTCGGGTAATTAAAGAGGAACTGCTTTACTAAAACGCATCTAACCTTTTAGTTCATATTGGCCTGTGACCCTACCATCACCATTAACCTCCATACTGATTAGGTAAGTATGCATTATTAGCACAAGTTATATTTATTTTCTCAAAGGATTAGATGCAGTCATTTGTTATCAGATGTGGTTTTTTTCAAAGTTCAGCTATGACTGTGATCTCAGTGTTACCAGTGTTTGCTTACTTATTAGAATCTTTACATAAACATTTTATTTAGATAATGGTTTATTTCACTTAAATAAATGGAGTCCTAAACTGTCATAGAGCACCCAAGCTATCAAGATGACTGCTATGTTTTTATTTTATTTTATTTTATTTTATTTGGCCTCCTTAGAACTTTGTTATGTTTGAATGCCTACATTGAGAAATAAGAGTTTATAAAATAGATTTCATGGATAGAAGCATATTTATGATTTTATTCTACATGTGAATTGTATCCCTCGTTTCTCTTTCAGTTTACATTGAAAATAGTATGGTAAATTGCTGCCTACCTGTAGCTTGTAAATGAATAGACCAGATTTGTCTGTGTCTTTTTATAGCAGAATTCTGTGTGAATTTGACATGGCTTATCATGCATGTTGCTACAGATTTACTAGAGGAATGCTACAGGGAAGCACAATAGCTCCTTTTTCCCAAAGTTAAACTTTCTAAATATGTGGTGGATCTGTCAATTCATTCTGCAGTTAGTAAAATAGGTTTATGTTTTTCAAAGGCTTGTATAATGTTTGGTACCACTATTAATGATTTAGGGAAAAATTGCTTTGTCAATAGGCTCTTAAAGCTTCTCTAGTAAGATTGTAGCTTTGCATCTTCCTGTTCTGTCATGACTCATTATTTTTTTTACATATTTTAAAGGAGATTCACCTCCTTTATCATTATTCACAAAGAATCCCAATATTAGAGAACATATCCCCCTCAGGAAGGGGGATTAAATATATTACATTCCATTTTACTATTGCCAGAATCTGCATACCTCACTAAAATGTATAACTTAACATAATACCTATTCAAAAGTTTCATAAAATGCATTTTTATTTTTTTAAGTATTCATTGCACATTTCAGGCTGGATGAAAGTAGGTTATCATTTTTTGGTTATGATTTGGAAAGTAAATTCAAACATGAATGACACAAAGAGACTAAAAAATGTACTATTTATATTCTTCATACCATCTGCACATACTATAAAACTGGCAAATGCATTATATGACAAGCTTCTTCCTTGTCTATTACTTCCTTGATGGAGGGTAAGGTTTTCCCTATGTCCCTATGACTTTTTGTGAGTTACTAAATATGAACATTAAAGTATGAGCTATCCTCAGTACTCCAGACACTAGTTAATATCAATATTACTTTATGTCTGAAAGGTCAATGTCCCTAATTTAATGAGATATTTCATTATGATGAGAATTATTTCATTGAAGTCTTCAAAAACTTTAATAAAATCAATTTATGTGCTCATTTGTATAAATAATACAAACCCAAAATTTTAAAATCTATTTGGGAAAAGTCATATATCCAGAGAAAATTAACTGGATATATCCATTTCCATTGAGTTTTTAATAATAAACTTACTAAATGCAAATCATTTTCTAGCTATTGTGTATAATGCTCAGAGAGGTATCTCCCCTGCCCTCTAGAAGCTTAGCTTCTGAAGGAGATAAAGACATAGAAATATACATAATGCATTTTAGCAAGTCTTTTAAAGACATGTTTTCCCTGTTTTCCTTTTTCTTTGCCTTTCCTATGTAGAATAGAAGTATGAGTTTCACTGCTGATTACTTTTTACAACCCAGACACATGTCTATTGCTATAAACCTGTTCTCAGGATACTGTAAAACCTTGTTTGTAAGCATAAAGAAAGGATGCTCAGTGGCCTTTTCTACAACCTCTAACACAATTAAAACTTACATTCAACTATTAGTTTTACTCCATTACTTTCCGATTTAGATTTCTCACACCAATATCTCAATTGAGTTATTTAATATCTGAATTCCATCAGTGGAAAGAGCCAAGGTTTAAGGATAATAGAGACTGTGCATTGAAATTCTTTTGAACTACTTGTAACTAATCAGAGGCAAATCATTTCATCTCTTCATGGCTTAGGAAACAAATCTCTCTATCTTAGTCAAAGTAATATATGAAATCCAGGTGCTAAACCTGAACTGAAATTTCCTGGGTAAAATAATTCCTGAAGGGATCAATTTTAGTTAATAGATTGCCAAAGATTTACTCTCTATACCTCAAACTGAAGAGTAGATACTTGTTTGAACTCCTTTTATTTGGGATTTTAAAGATATTAGATCAATCCCAATAAACAGGTTGAGAACATGGCCTTAATTGACTATATTATCTTTTAATATGTCAAATTATTCTCTTTAAATATTTGTTTTCAGCCTACCCCTCCGGTATTCCCATGGAAGCAGCTGGGTATATTTAATATTAGGACCATATGCAGAAGTCTTTGAGGAGGGGGATGGCTCTTCCTATTCATGAAGCCTGCATACTTCTGTTGGTAATCTCTGGTTTGGTCACCCCAGCTGCCATCAATCATGAAGACTACCCTGCTGATGAAGGTGACCAGGCCTCGAGTAATGACAATCTGATCTTTGATGACTATCGAGGGAAAGGGTGTGTGGATGACAGCGGCTTTGTATACAAATTGGGAGAACGTTTTTTCCCAGGGCATTCCAACTGTCCATGTGTCTGTGCTCTGGATGGACCTGTTTGTGACCAACCAGAATGCCCTAAAATTCACCCAAAATGTACTAAAGTGGAACACAATGGATGCTGTCCTGAGTGCAAAGAAGTGAAAAACTTTTGTGAATATCATGGGAAAAGTTACAAAATCTTGGAGGAATTTAAGGTATGAGCTACCCTCCATATTTATTCAATACTAACATAACACTCAAATTACTTTCCATATTGGTACATGAAAGTTATTGTTATGCCAAAATATTCTCCGTTAGATCAAGAAATGTGATTTCATTTAGCATGCAGCTATTTGTGATCCAAATGACAGTGAACTCATCTGTTGATCTATAAAGATTTCAGATAGACTTATTTAATAGCTGGAATGTGGTAATAGCCAAATTATTTCTACAAAGGGTTTAAGTATGTATTAAGGCACATTTATATAACAATTTGGTGAAGAAAGAAGGAGCTTTGTTTATAGACCACATCTTTATTAGATTAGCATAAAAATATTCTGTGTACCTTAAAAAAAAAGCTTTGCTCTACTCAACCAATATATGAAGTACTTTCTACTTAGTCTCTATAGTTAGTGTGTAAAGGTAAGTTCTACAAACAGATGTGCAGTCCTGAATCCATAAAACAAAAATTAATTTATTTTAAACATAAGTATTAGTCCTTATGGCAAGTATGCCACATTTTCTTATGTGTTGGCCCACTAAAGAAAGTCTTGAGTATAAGATGATCCTCTTCAATCAGAAAAACACCTAAAATCCAGATTGTAATTTTTTATTAATTAATCCTATTAACCCATTATTTTCTTGACTCCTAATCCCTAATGTCAAAAAATTACAAAGAACACTGTCATTCCTTGAATTGAATTATCTTTTCTCCCATAGCTAGTTGTAATAAGGATGTCTTACAAGTCAGGTCTAAGACTTAAATATTTAACTGAGGGCATCACAAAGAAGTTCTTCATGAATGTAATGGCAGTGTGTACCCACAAGTATTTGATATTCTGATGATTTGCTACCAAAGGGCCAGTTTTCATTCAATATATAAATTCTGTTATAAGACTCTCAGAACTTTGCCAGTAGCTAGAAGAGAACTAACTTGCAATTGCAGGACTTTTCTTTCAATATTGGAAGGAAGAATGTTCTGTCCTTTATGCTTAAAGAAAAAAGATCTCTAGTGTCAAATGATGCCCAAATCCATCACCCAGTTAATAAAATTACCTTGCCCATAGGCAAGGGGGAAGGGGGCATGCTGCTGCTGCATTACCTATGTATTCATTTCACTCAATCCATTTCAGTGCATGAATGAATTCAGATTGATGTTCTAGTGATTTGTGTAGTGCTTTGTGACCATCCCATTGCCTTGGTCAAATAAAATATGCAAACTATCATTCCAAAAACAAGAAAAGATATAATAATGGCAACTTTTAATAGAAGTAAGAATTCACCAAAAATTAGTAGCATATAATTTCAGTGAAAATAATTCTAATACAAATATGACTGCTGCTATTAAACTCTAGTTAATCACATCTTTCTCCTTATTAACCACTTAAGTACTAAGATGTTTATAAGCACAGGCTGCCATCTAATACTCATTTTTAAGTTTGTGAGAATGAAGTACAACCAATAAAAACATGATATCATTCTAGGCATAATTTTTGAGTTACATCTTCCTCTGCAGGTCAACATCTACCATCCAGGTATCTGTGTTCATAGCAACATTATATAGCGTTGGATAGACCACCTCTACTTTATCTTACTGTTGCCCAAAACACACACAACCAATATTTCTGAGATCTTTAATTTATAATATAATATATTTCAATCATAATATAATATATCAAGATATTTGGGCCTTAGAAGCTTTTGAGTCCAACCCTCTCACTTTATATATAAAGGACCAGAGACACAGAGAGATTAAGTGCCCATAGTCACAATGTTTAAGGCAGGATTTGAACCCAAGTCTTCCTAACTCCAAGTCCCAATGGTTTCTCCTCTGCACCATGCTACAAAACATAAGAATAGCAGGTATTGATTTGGAGATCAAAAGTCCTCAAAGCTACTGAAGTTGTTATAAAATTGGGAGAGGGGGTGGGATAAGTGACCAGAAGCCATTCTTACATCTGAAATAATAAAACTCTTTAATCTTAAATCTGGAAGAAACTTTAGAATCATGTTGTCCAAATCCTTAATTTTACAAATGATTAAGCCCAGAGGAGTGATCTTAGAGGCTCAAAATTACAAAATTAGTCTAATCTAAAATAATGCATTATAAGCAATTATACAATCAAAAGTATCATTTTCTTCAATAATGTGTTTCTACAGTCTTTTAATCAACTCTAAATTCTTCTATGTTCAAACTTCATACCAAATCCCTTAATAATAAAAATTACAAAAATAGAGCCCCTGCCTCTTAAGGGTCCACTACTGGTTAATAAAAATCTTGATTTCAAAATTTTGTGGCACTTAACATTTCTTAATGTCATCTGAAAGTTTCAATCATTCCAACAGAGTCCTTAACCGATTACATACAATTTTCTTCTCTGTCATCAAAACCATAAGATTAGTTAAAAGTTTTTTTTTAAATAGTGGAAAGTTATACATATTATGAATACAACTATTCAGAACTCTGCTAGCTCACTTTGAGGGAAAAAAGAGAATTATCATTTCAGGTTTTGCATGTTATAAATGAGAGAATTATCTTATATACCATTTATTCATCCAGCAAGTATTTATTCCTACTCCATTTGAAGAATTGCATTATCTTACAGAATACATTAGTCAAAAGAAAAGGATATGAATGTGAAATGCACTGTGCTAGTAACTAAGAGAGTTACAAAGATGTAGTCCTTGCCTTCAAGGAGTTTACAATCATAAATAAAAGACAAAGCTTTCATTCTTGCAGAAATAGTAATCCAATTAGGAATTGGAAACGTATACATGTGATACAATAACTGACCAAAAATAAGTGTGTTGTGATTTAATACTGTAGTAAGTGCTAGTGAAATAGAGAGTAGGAGGAAAGTGATCAATGTTCCAGGCACAGGGACAGTTTATAGTGATCATTTTGCAGCTTAGTAAGTGGGGAAGATTTTTGGAAAGAAATGAATTGGTCCTGGCCTTCAATAAATTGTGGAAATAGATTGGTGATGAGAAAAGAGAATTGCACCTTGAAGAGTAAATAGCCTGAGCAAATGCACAGACATAGGAGCAAATAATGTTCAGGGAATGTGAGTATAGGGTGATAAACAGTAAGAAGACCAGACTGGCCAACATGAAAAGGTTGCTGGAATAATGTCTAGGTAAATGGAGTGTGAGCAGGTGACAGAGGGGCAGAAAAAAAAAAAAAGAAAACTTGAACAAAAGACCAAGACAGATAGTCTGCAAAGCTCATCTTTGACTAGAATAGTAGTAAGGAGTCAATGTGGGTTTGGTCAGGAAAGAGACATGGTGAAAATAATGTTTGAGAAAGATGATCCTAGTGGCTTTGTTCCAGACTGATTCAGTGAGGATTGGAGGCAATAAATGGAACTGGGAATATGAGAGAGAATAGGTAGGAGGCTGATGCAAGTAAGGTAAGCAGGAGATGTTTGCCTGCATTCTAACTGAGGCCATGAAATAATAGACAATGTTGTAAGAATATTTTAGACTTCCAAATGGTTCACCTTGAAATGGCTTACATTCTATTGTCATTTGTTAATTTCTTCATGTCAAGAAATCCCAGAAGCACTTGGAGAAGGGTACAAAAGGACATCTACTCCTGTGATTTACAAGGCATGGTACTGGAGATTTTAGATCCTCTGTAATTCTTTCAACTCTGACCCTCTCTCCACATTCCAGTCCCTTGGAGAGCCCTAAAATACAATGATTACTCAACAGCGCCCAAAAAAATCTTTACCTACGATGTTGCCAAAGATAAATAAATAAACCCACTTATTTTTCAATTTTTGCTCATCACAAGCAGTCAAATGAAAATTGGCCTGTGTCACCTTTTGAAGAGGATGATATGCTGCTTTTTAAACTTCTTAATAAAGAATCTTTTCCCACAACTTACTAAGAGGAGCCTGGGAAAATTGATAAATGGCTCTACCTTTTTGAAAGCTCCAACTTATCCTGTGTTCTAGTAATGTCATATTAAGATAAAGGTCAGTGTCTAGCACATCCTGTCATCTTTCTTTGAAGTGTGGCTGAGAAAAGTAAGAGTGTAATACTTTTTTTAAAATAAAAAATGCATAAATTATAATTCATTTTTACAATTTTTGGAATTACGAAATTTATTTACTCCTGGTCTCCTTATCCTGAGTTTCATTTACAAGGAAGGAAATATATAATGGAGATGGGGGTGGGAATATTTTCAGAATATTGTTTTGCCAAAGCTTAGTCCTTTTCAATATTCCCCTATATTCTCATGTCTTTCTTCATAAATCTGGGTGCCACACATTATTGGTCATTGTAAATGGAGCTGTGTCTTGCTTTCCTATTTCCATTTCTGCCAAGTTGCAGAGTCAGTCTTCATTTAAAAGTGACTTTCTGCATTGGCTCCCATGGGCTGTCAATGGCTGAAGACTGTCTTTCCCAATCCATCTTCTTACAGGCCTTTGTTTTGTTTCAGAAGTATTATTTGGATCAGATATTACTCTTCTCAAGGTGCATTGACGTTTGTTGCTTCACCCAACTGTAGGTCAAGGAAAGATATCTTCACACAATTTATAATGTTGCAAGATTCATAATGCTTTGTATTGCTAAACATTTCCCCCTTGCTTTCCATCTGCATGCTTTTGGGGTTTGTGGTTGCATAGTTAAGCATCCTTCACACAGGGAGACACACAGACACACACACTTAATGTTCTGTTAAAGTCATACTTTTCTCTCAAATATTGATTTCAGTATTTGAAAGAAATGGGATAGGATGGTAAGGTATATGAGATGAAAAGTATCCACTGGCTTTATTTCACCAAGTTATTAAGTCCACAAAGTCCAATGATGATGGCTTAGTTATTTGTGCATTTCCCCAGCTACTTACTAGACAGTCTTACATGCCTGCTTTGATCAGGGTGCTTCAACTTTAACATGATCAAAATGAACCTTCTGATCTAAAACATACCCTTCCTCTTAACTTTCAGATTTCAATTAATACACTACTATGCTCATAGTTATTGAGGTATAAAACCTTAGTCATGGCTGGTCGCTTTTTTTTCAACCCCTACATATACTCATCCCCTCCTTCCCACCCCTCAAAAGAGTGACTGTATGTTGTCTATATTTTAGCCTGCATTGTGAAATTGACATTTGGAAGTGACTGATATGATGGTTTGTGTATGAAACAGCATGGGGATTTCTTCTCTTCCCCCAGTGTCGTCAAACTTGTTCATTCTACCTACACAGTCTCCAATCTTGCCCCTTCTCCCTTCCTCCTCCCTTCCATCTTCATTGTCATCATTCTTGTTCAGGACCTCATTATCTCTCACATTGACAGTTCCAATAGCCTTCTAACTCAGCTCTCTGACTCCAGTCATCACCCCTTTAATCCATCTTGCACACCAATGGTTTCCAGATTAATCTTCTTAATGCACAGACCTGACCATATCACTCCCCTGCCTATAAACCTTCAATGACTCCCTGTTGCCTATGAATAAAATTCAAACCCTTTAGCTTGTCATTCAAGACCCTCCATAATCCAGCACCAACCTATCTTTTCAGCTTTATCTCATTCTACTAGCCTTTACATAGATTATGCTTCAGCATTGAGACTAATTTTCATTTCTAACTACATCTTTCCCTTTTCCCCTTAAATGCCTCTACCCCTGCAAACCCCAGGAACACCTCCTTCCTCATTTCCACCCATTGAAATCTTACCAAGACTCCAAGGCCAAAATTCAATGCCACTTTGCCTAAGAAATATTTCCTGTTGTTCCCCAAGCAGAAGTTATTTCTCATGCCTCTAAATTTTCATGAGTTTTTATGTTTTTCTGGTGCCTTAATCACAGTTCTTTCTATAGTATAGTTGTTTGTACATGTCTCTGCATCTAACCAGTAAGATCCTTGTGAGTGGATGGTTTCATTCTTTTGTACATAGTAGGTGCTTAAAACATGTTTCTTGAATGCTGAAATAAAATGCAAGTGCTGGAAAGGATATAGAAATTGGAGGGTGAGGAAGATGCATCAGGTAGTAACTTATTCTTATTTAGTTTGAAGAGGAAGCACACTCAGTGGCAAGGCCCTGACTTTGGAGTCAGAAGACCTGTATCACTTTCCATCTGGATGACCTTGGACAAAGTATTTAATCTTTCTAGGTTCTCATTTTGTTTTTAACTCTGATATAAAATGAGAGGGATGGACTACAGGGTCTTAAAGGTCCCTGTTAGCTCAAAATCCATGACCAATGTTCCTTTAATCCTTAATAATGAAGCAGATTTCTCAGAAACTTTGACAAAAGAGGGAAGAGATATATTAAAAATAGAAATAGAATAATCAATGAGCCAATATGGCATAATCAATCAATTAATAAATATTTATTAAGCACCTACTATGTGCCAGGCATTAATCTAAATTCTGGGGATACAAAAAGAAATGGAAAGAGTATTACCACAGGAACTGAGAAATGTAGGTTCTAATCCCAATTCTCCTAGTAACTAACTATGTGACCTAGAGCAAGTCACTTAACTTCTCAGAGTCTCAGGTACCTTATCTATAAAAAAGGTATGGGGACTAGGCTCTAAGGTCCTTTCCAACTCTAAAACTCAATGATTAAATAGGAGCTAAGATACACACTAATTTGAGGATCAGAGATTCCATGCCTTTTTGGAAACAATAACTAAAATTTATAAAGGTCTTAAAGGTTTACATAGTGTTTGTATAGCCATCTTCAATGACTCACCATAACTGTTATAAAGAAACTAATATTAGGTATCTCTATTATACATGAGGAAATCAGGACTCATAAGCATGAAGTGAAATCATCTATGCTCATATAACTAGGAAGTTCTGGTGGCAAAATTTGAACCCAGATCTCCCCTAAGTCTTAAGTTCTGCACTTTCCACTACACAAGTCCCTTACAATGTTGATGGGTTGGAAGACTGAGGGAAAGAAAATGCCTGGCACATAATCTTTATAAATGCTTATTGATGGACTGACTACAAGGACAGGCTCACCTTGCCCTATATACAAACCACCATCCCTCCCACTCCTACCAAATACAGACAGGTAAAGGTAACAAAAAGGATTTTTACAAAAGTGTTAAGACTAGAGTGTTTTGGATGGGAGACTGTGAGAAATGAAAGACAGAGGTCAGCTTTACATGAAGTCAATGAAAGATAAATTTGTTGAATTGAAGGGCTAGAAGTTATATAGCAAATGGTCAGTAGAGTTTGTCTAAAGGAATTTCAGGATTCCAGTGTTTGGCAAAGAGTAAGCACTTGATAAATATTTTTTCACCTATTCATTGATTCATTTCAGACAATGGAAAAAACACAGGAAGTTTCATGGAGCAAAAAACACTTGTTTGACAAAGTTGATTTATGAAAAATCAAGCTTCACTGCCCATTCACTCCCTACCCACATTCCTTTTAGGGATTACTCCCCCCCCCCACTTTACTCTGTGCATTCCTTAAGGGCAGGGGCTATATTTTGTTCTTTTTGCCTGGATAATAGTAGGTGTCTAATAAATGTTTATTGATCTGCCTTAAAGAAACATAAACTAGTAGTGGATAGCCATTTATGCCAGTTTTTCTCCTTTGTGATTTGACATTTGATGGTCCCTACTTCATTTCAAGAATGGCATCATCCTTTTTATTTCACTTCAAAATAATTGATATTGAGTTCTAACTGTAGCCCCTCTAAAGCTCAGGTGTCCCATTAGGATCCATAAATAAGCATTCTTAGCTAGCTAAGGGTCTATGTCACTGAGTCCCCTGTCTTTGCATAGCTGTCAAAGTAATGAGATAACTCTCCAGAATTTTGTGCACAGTAATTTTAAAAAGAATAATCCCCAAGCATATTTAGGCTCCTCTATTTTTACTTTTTTCCTTGTGAGTAGTTTAATTTATTGTATTCAATGTTAATTAAAATGAAATACTGGGTGTTAATTTTTATGTTGGGTCCCTTTATTATTTTCAAAAAACCACAGGAAAAATATATTCAGAAGCTAAGCAGTAGGTCAGAGCTTTGTTAAAGGATTTAAATACATTTTTAATTTGTGAATTCCCGTTTGTAAATTTTCAATTCTTCAGCTGATGGTATAACCATGTCACTTTCTTGATACAGGAGCTTCCAAGGTTCTTTTTTGCCCCAGGATAAAATACAGACTCTTATGTCTGACATTTAAAGTCCTAGTTCCACCATATTTTTCCAGATTGACCACACTAGTCCTAGTCATGCACTCTGTATTCCTGCCAAGTTGGCCTGATTGCCTTTCCCTGAACAGGACACTTCATCTCTCAACTTTGTACAAGCTGATCTGAAATCTTCTCCTCCCCATCACCTCATCAAACACTAGTTCCCATCAAAGAATAGCTCAGATGCCAACTCCTGCAGAAGCCTTTTCCTGATCCAACTGCTTGTTTGTGATTCTCTTCCTCCATTTCACCCCCAAAGTTGTTTTGGGTCTTTATATATCCTGACATATAATACACTTACTCACACACATGTTGTTTCCCCCAGTAGAAAATAATCACTTTGAGGTCAGGAGCTATCATTTTTTCATATATGCATACTCAGCTCCTAGTGGATGGTACATGCTAGGCTCTCAATAAATGCTTATTGAATTGAATGAAAATCAGTTGTCCTACTTCTGATAGGATGGAATCTCAATTAGCTCTTGGGATCCTTGTGAAAGTGTTGAGTTGCTACCTTAATAGACTTTGTCCAAAATTAGCCACTCATTTTTATTAAGGGTTCATTTGGCCATAGTTAGCTGGTAATGAGTCTGTGTTTGTGGACATACTCCCCAATTGCATTGCTATCTTCCCCATTGAAAATGCCACTACCATTGCTGCTGCTTCTGGATTTAGCAGGATATGGCTGTGAGTGGCAAGTTCAATCTTTTTAACATTATATACTTGGGAATGTTGTGTTTTAATTACCTACTATATGGTGCATCCTCAAAACAACCATGTGAGAGAAAAAGTATCATTATGTTCTAGATAAGAAATGTGAGGCTCAAAGAGATTGTCCCCTTTACCCAAAAATACAGAGAAAATATGTACTAGAACTCAAACCTAGGTCTTTGGATTCCAAGCCCAGTGCTCTTTCCATTGGGCCCTATTGCCTCTCCTTCATAGGATAATCACAGAATGCTATTTCCAGATTTGTTGCTCCTTTTGTCCCCACCAGCCCACATATTTTGGATGATAGTGGGATGATGGCAACATAAGCTTCACTGTATTCTGTGGCTTGTTCCATAACTCAATTTTACTCATTTCTCATGGGACACATTTACTCCTTTTCGCAAAATCATTTTAGAGAGAAATATTTATCGGGTCAAGAGTCAAGATATATTCAGAGTTTGTATCCTATGCCTTGAGTTTTTTTATGTAAATAGGATGGAAAGAAGCTTTTTCTTATTCCAAGGAACATCCCCCTATGTTACCTAACAGTGATTAAAGGCCTGATTATTGCTGAATGCTTTAGTTCTATTTTTTTCTTCCTATTATTTTCTAAATCTTTATAGATTCCTGTTCACATCTGTATTAATGGCACAATATTGGGCACATAATAAGTGTTGACTCAATCATATTGCATTATAATCAATTAATCAACACGCATTTATTAAGTACCTACTAGCTTCTAGGCACCATGCTAAGCATTGGGGATGATGCAAAGGCAAAATTTGAAGATTTTCTGCCATCGAATAATTTACATTTTAATCAGGGAGTGAATATGTACACACATAAGACTATGGGAAATATACACAAAATGAATTCAAGATAATTTTGGCAGGAAGAGCAGAAGTACCTAGGATGATCAGGAAAAGATTTCAGCGAGAAAGTGGTCCTTGATCTAAATCTTAGAGGAAATCAGAGATTCCCAGAGGTGTAAATGAAAAAGGGTGCATTCCAGCTATGAGCAAGAGTCAAAGAAACACCCTTAGAGGGAGCATCACATTGCAGAAGAGCAAGTATGCCAATTTGTCTGGACCATAGAGTTTATGGCGTATAGTAATATGTAAAAAGACTAGAAAAGTAGGTTGGAACAAGATAATGAAAAGCCTTAGATGCCAAAGACAGATTTTATACTTGATTCAAGAAAGAATAAGATTCCATTGGCATTTATTAAGTGAGTGGGTGACATGGTCAAACCTGCAGTTTAGGAAAATTACTTTGTTGGTTGTATGGAGAATGGGTTGGGGAGGAATGAAGTTTAAGGTTGGTAGTCCAAATAGGAAGCTATTTCAATCATCTATGCAAAAAAAGGTTTTGTGCAAAAATAGTACAAATTGGAGAGATGATATAAAGAAACAAGATTTAGCAATTGGATAGCTGATATTTGAATAGCCTTTTAAAGTTTGCAAGGCACATTATTTCATCTGAGGCTCACAACAATCCTGAGAGGCAGGCATGGCAAATATTGTCCATACTTTACAGTTAAGGAAATTAAGACTGGGAGAAATTAAGTAACTTATTTCAGATAAGTTTCTGATGAGGTAAAATTCAAGCTCAGGTCTTCCTGACTCCAGGACTAGTGAGTGAGGGCAAAATTAAAGCCTCCAAATTGAATTTAATAGCTCTTATTGAAAAGGCTTAGAGGACAGAAGCCTGAAGTCAATACCTAAAATGAGACTTTGAAGTTGTGGATGTAAATTCTTCAGGCAATCCTTATCCCATAGTTAATCAGGAGCTGGTTTACTTCTCAAGGTTGAAGTTTTGCATCAGTAACTTCAGTCGATTGGAACTTCTTCCTAGTTGTTTCTGTTGGCCCTAGAATGTTGGTTCATAAGCCATTTTGGCAATATGTTAACCCAGCAATGAGTGAATGATAGCTGAAACAAGAAGCAAAATAAACTAGAATAAGCCTTCTAGGAAAGTTTTCTAGAAATAGCCCTTTCTGGCCTTGAGAAATCTTCAGACATTGACCTAGAATTTCACTAAGGATACAAGGAAAGCCATGTGCATCTCTGGCTTGAATAGATCCCTTAAGACCAATCCTCATTTCTCCTATTAACTTCTCCAAGGAATAGCAGAACTCAATCTAACATGGCTTTAGTCTATCCATAAGTTCTTTATAACAGAACCAACATATGGTTCCAGTAAAGAATAAATGTTACAAGTAATTTCAAAGGGTTAAAACTATCATATGTGTGTGTTTGATGTCAAATATGATTAAATAAGGGGACCATTAGCTGGGATTCAGAAATTATTTTCTATGCCTACTTCCCACTGTGACTATCTATGTTGTATTTGGGTTTGACCTCAATTACAAAGTATCTGAAGCAATGTAGAATCTTCCTATATATAGAAAGTGAATATCAGACTTTAGGTCTCTTCCACTTTTGAAAACTGAACCAGAGGGTTTAGAGGTGAAAGAGGTCTTAGAGATCTACTGCAAACTGAAGTGCAGAGAAATTCAATGGTTTGTCTCAGGCCAAATAGCTAAGTGGTGACAGTAAGAACTAGGCTCCATATTTCCAAACTCCCAGTTCCATGTTATTTTTGCCACTGAATTAACTTGGGGTTTACTGGCTAGATTTCTTTCTAAGTCTTAGACTCTATTCACTTGGGAGCTCAGAGATTGAACAATAATAGATTCCCTGCCCTCCTGACTCAGAGTAACTGCTTCTCTTTTGGTCAGCAACCCTAAGAGTCTTCTCCTCCCAGTTCAATTTTTTTTTTATTAAAGGATCCATCTCTTGACTCTTAAAGAGGCCTGTTCAATGAATGGGCATTACCTCACTCACAGTTAGAACCTGAAAAGACCTTAGCTTAAAAGGGCCACAGTCTCCCATTGCATCCTGGACCATCATAAGTCATTCTTATGAATATCTGGCCACTGGACCCAGATGGCTCTGGAGAAGAAAGTGGTATTGGTGACTTTGCACAGTTCTCCCTCACTCAAATTAAAGCTAATTGCAAGTCATATCATAATTTCCCTGATGTCATAGTCCTCTTCAAGAATGGAAGACAAGCACAACAACAAGATGCTTCTATGGGGATGGGGGGGTAGGGAGAGAGGAAGGGAAGGAGAACACACACACACACTCACTCTCTATATATGTATATGTATGTAGGTATGTATGTATATATGCATTTACATACATCATAATATATACATTATATGTATATACATATATCCATATAAAGATTTCTAGAGAAATACATGCATTGACATATACATAGGTAAGTAAATAAAATAGTCATAGAGGCAGACTAGTATGCATTATGCAGTAGGAAAGGTTCATTTCTTCCAATTGACTAGGGATATGTAAATGAACTGACTAATTCAGAAAGCTTTACCAATACACCCTCCATTCTTTACTACAGTTATAGGTAATTAACTATAATAAAATATTGACACATGGGCAGTTCCCAATGAAATCAAATGTTGACTTGAGTTATAGTAGTAGTGAGTGACATGGAGCTTAAGTTTGTATAGACAGTAGCCCCAAAGAACACTGGTTTTCACACCAAGTGAAATAAGACCTTGAATTAAATAAATATCTTCATTCAGGGACCCTGAGTCTGATTGTTTGGTGAGAAACATGACAGACTCTGTTACAGAATTTGGGTTAAATAATATCTATTTTTACCAAGAAAATCTTTGTCCTAGAAGGGAGTCAAGGGACCACTTTGGACTTTATTTGCCCATCCATCTTTGTCAAGTCAAGGACTAGTTTCCTGGCTTTATTCTTCCTGTTCCATCAGCTTCCAAACTTCATTGTGTGGCAAGTATGGAGAAAACACTGGGAATATCATCTCTCCATTTCCAGTTGGGTGTGATTAGGGCAGAGGGAGAAAGCATAGTGCCCATTCATATCTATGTTTGAGAGAGTGAAAAATTGGTGATAACATTCTGCTAACTCTACCTGATTCAAAAAAGAATCTCCTTATTGTATCCAGACAATTGGGGTCTCATAAAAGTATCCAAACAGACATTTAATTACAATTTAAGATATTCATTATATGTAAAAGAAATATTAACTGACATTAACACTTATATGAAATCAGAAAGCTGTGTTTTGTGGGAGCCAGATTATTTAACCTCCCTCAACCTATTTGAGGAAGTCTTCTAATCCCATTAGGTTTACAATGCATATATATATATATATATATATATATATATATATATATATATATACACACACACATATATACATATATATGTGTATATATATGCATTGTGAATATGTGTATATGTGTACATATACATTTATATAAGATATATTTTATAACCAACATATCAGTTATTCATCATATATCATAGCATTCATGTTCAATTCTCTGTACATTTTCTGATTATAATGACTTTTTATTCTAAAAAATATGGAGACCTTTACTCTGCACAGATGTATGAGATCTTATTATATTCCCACTTACTGAGAATTCACAGATGACAAAAATGAGCACAGATTGCAACTTTCCAGCTTTGTAAATACTTCATGTCATATATTTCATCACACAAAGGAGCAAGTCTGCATTTTGAATTTAATTCAACATTACAGGAAATACTGTTAATGAATTGGTGAATGAAAAGCAAGTATAGATAAGGTTTGTTTGCTGAGTCATTTGTTAGCTAAACCTTGTCCAAGTTTTAATACAGAAAATGTGTGGCCTAAAGCGTGTTATGAATACAAAAGCATCAGTAAGTCAGCCAGTCAATAAAGGTTTATTAAGTGCCTACTGTGTGCAAGACAGGGTAATGTGCTAATCTCTAGGGAAACAAAGAAAAAGGAAAAGACATACCCTGTTCTCAAGGACTTCACAGTCTAATGGGGGAAACAACATGCAAACAACTATGCATAAGCAAGATTTAAATAGAATAAATTGAAGATAATCTCAAAGGGAAGGCACTAGTATCAAACACCAAGAAAGGCTTCTCAAAAAAGATGAGATTATGCAGGGACTTGAAGGCAACCAAGGAGAGATGAGGAGGCATGATTAACAGCCAGTGAAAATGTCCACTGTCTGTAGATGCAGAGTCATGTATGAGGAACAGCAGGGAGGCCAGTGTTGCTGAATCTCAGGATATGTTAAGGGCATAAGAAGGCTGGAAAAGTATGGAGGGGCTAGTTGTAAAGGACTTTGGATGTCAAATAGCGGATTTTATATTTGATCCTGGAGATAACAAAGAAGAGTGTCATGATATATATACTATTATTCCAGTTAAAAATAGGAAGGTGCTTATTTTTAATATATGTATTTATAATACATATATAGATCAATTAATGAAATGTAATACATATATAGATCAATTAATGAAATGTTACATATATGACATATATGTAACATTTCATAGATTCTTGAATAACATATGTGTGTATATAAAACATTTCATGAATCAATATTATATATATATGTATATATAAAAACATTTTATGAATCAATATTCTCAAACAGATGATCAAGCAGGAATAAGGCATGGAAATAGCCTAGCCTCTGGTCTCCAGACAGAATTACAAGGCGTTCTATATAAAAATCAATGCATAGGCTTTAGGCACAATTATTTCTCTCCTCCATAGGATATAATATCTCTGATCTATGTCCTGGAGCTAATTCCATATATATATATATATATATATATATATATATATATAACTCCCATCACCACAAAGAAGCCTAAACCCAGGACTCACCAGCCACACAGCATTCAAAGTCACATGCTGAACATGCTACAAGTAGAATAAATATGCCCCCTGAAAACTAGCTGGGATCTCAAAATATTAGTCCTGGAAAGGGACCTAGAAATCATCTATTACAACTGCCTCATTTTAAGATGAAGAATTCAGGTGAAGAATCCTCTCCCTGAGAGATGAAATTATTTGTCTTAAGGCCACAATCTATACTAACATGGCAAACAAGTATTCTTTACAAAAACCAAAAAGAAGATCATAGTATTCCCCGTGCAAGGCTTAATAGAAGCTTCCTCTAGAGTACCTAAACCAACCCTGGTTGTGGGGATGCTAAGCAGACTACCATAACTTCCAGAAAACTCATTTCTTTCCCTTTGCAGAGAGGACATCTCTCTTATTTCTGAGGATGACAGGAAGAAAAACTAAAGTTGCTGATTCTAACTTTCATTTGTTTTCAACCTTTTAAAAGAGCATCTTAAAATAACAGATGCATGATGACTGAAAGTTAGAAAGCTTCATTAGAGAAGACAAAGAACAAGTATCTAAAATTTCCCTTTTCTTAATGAGAAGCTAAACTTTCACAGTAAAGCTTCAAGACACTCTAGTCAAGACACCAGAAATTCTGAGCAAAACTCTTATTGTTAAAATCATTTTGGCAAGGATCTGACAGGAGATTGAAATGACTTGTTTCTAAATAAGAAACTAATTACTTCACCACAGCTAACATTTCACCCACAACTCAACCACAATCTGAGGATGAGCAGGGTTATATTTCAAAACTTATTTTCCATCCTGAATAAGGTATCTTTGTCTTAAAAAAAACCTTTCGCATTTCAATGGTTTCATAATAGAGAAGAAATTGCTAAATCATGCTGTAATAAAAAATCACCATATTAGTTTTTGAGTTACCTAGCCACTGAAATCAGAGAAAGATAAAAAACTAAACATCAAAGGAAACTATGATTTATCAGCTACTACTGTCCAATTTCACTGACAAAGCCTAGGAGTATGATATTAGGATATCTCTGTCAGAGTCTCATAAAAGAATATATGAAATGCTACAGAGGTTTATCAAATCATGAACTAGAACCAAGTGAAAATGTGCTTCTATCCTAATAACTGAATCTATAGCCTATGTTTTATGAAGATCATTCTTTATATAATACTTCATTGAGAATCTTCTGGCATAGCAGGTAGTCAAGAATGCTATTGTAGTTGTTCAATAATTTTTCAGTCATGTCTAATTTTTTGTGACCCCCATTTTGGTTTTCCTCGGCAGAGATAGTGGAGTAGTTTGCTATTTTCCCCTCTAGTTTATTTTTACAGATGAAGAAACTGAGACAAAGTTAAATGACTTGCCCAGGGTCACATAGCTAGCACATGTTTGAGTCCAGATTTGAATTCAGGTCTTCCTGACTCCAGGCCCAATGCTCTATCCACTGTGCCATCCAGCTCCTCCAAGTCAAGAGTACCCAAGTTCAAATCTTTTGTCTGATATAGAAGAACTTTGGTATCAATTGTGAGACATGGGATACAATGACACAAGGCTGTCCAACATGGCACAACCACATCAAAGAAGGTCCTGTGTTCTATGAGCAAAGCAGAACCATAGTAGCACAAAGGAATGAGATGCCCAAATCTAGAGACATCTCCATCCCAAATGTTCAAACAGACTATTTGTCCCTGACCTGTGGCAAAGCCTTCCAAGCCTTCATTGAACCCATCAGCCACAGTTGAACACACTGTGCCTTGACCCTAACATTGTTATGTCATTTCAGCCTCTTCTAATATGAAGGACAAACAACAATATAACTTTAGACTTACAGTCTATATGCCTGTTACTTATCTAGTGAATCACAGATAGGATATCAAGCTGAATTGTGAGAAAAGATTGGAATCCTAAGGACTTTCAATGCTGATGAATATATAATTCTCCCACACATGAGGAGCATAACAAAAAAAGAGAGGTTTAGTGGGTAGAGAACTTGTCAGAAACAGGAAGGTCTGAGTTCAAATCTTTCTCTGCCATTCTGACTTGAGAGCCCTGAGCATGTAGCAGACCTAATTGGTAAATATATATATATATATATGTATATATATATATATATATACAATATATACATACACACAAATATATATATATATATACACACACATATACACATACATACATATATATTTCCACCCCCCCCTTAATCACAAGATCCAGGTTTCCAGATTCCCTTTCCTAAATCTCCCAAGGTGACCCTGGTGAAATCTGATAATTTCTCTGGTGTTGTATGCAGAAGCTCCCGCACTAGAAAAACCACAGATCCCTCGTGTATCTGCATAAATAACCTAAGATATAGGCAGCTAGGTGGTATAGTGGATAAAGAGCACATTTAGGACCTGGAGTCAGGAAGAGCTTGCCTCAGATACTTACTAGCTGTGTGACCGTGGGCAAGTCACTCAAGACTGTTTGCCTCAGTTTCCTCATCTATAAAATGAGCTGGAGAAGGAAATGGCAAAACACCCCAGTATTTTGGGCAAGAATACCCTGAATATGGTCGTAAAGAGTTGGAAACAAGTGAATGATAACAACTCCAACACCTTAATCCATCCTTTTGGCATTGCCATGAGGTGTATGAATTATGGTACCAGCCTTAGACTTTTCCAAGGTCACAAAAGCTGTTAAGTAGCAGAACACAGGCCTGTTGACCCCAAGATGAATGCTTTTTGTACAATGAGATGACTGCTTTCTCTTAAAAAGGATCTAGCTGGACTCTTCATGAGTCAGTGACAAAGTGATGCATCTGGCTAAAATGTCCAATTTTTTTTTAACACATTGTATGCATTCACTATTGCAAATGGGTTTGATTTTTTTTTCTGGGCTTTATTCCCCAGGCTCCCAGAGTTTGAAGAACACTGAATTCTGTCCCATCCATTCAAAACTGCTTTGCTGAGTTATAGCTTACTAGGGTTCCTTATGATATTTTCCTCTTATTGTTCCTTCAGTGCAGTATTTGTCTTTTGCCTCATTAGTAGTTCTCTCTCTCTCTCTCTCTCTCTCTCTCTCTCTCTCTCTCTCTCTCTCTCTCTCGAATCATAGTGGCAAAATGCTTCATCTCTCTCCTCCCACCCTCTCACTCAGCCTTGTTTCAGGCTGTTGTGAATGACTGGCACTTCTCTGATATCAGCAATCTCTCCTCAGTGTCAAGTGAAAATTTTCTAAACCATACAGTTTCTCTCCTTTTTTCCAAATTACACAGATGGATGATAAGTGAGAAATCTTCTACGTAGAGACATACAGAGACTACTCAAAACCTCTTAGTAACACTTCAAGGGTCCTTTCCTATACCAGACCTGACTGTCAATCCAGCTTATCAGTAAAGGACTAATGCCTGCCCATTTAAGTCTTTTTCAGGATCTTGGGTGCAATGCTCTGTTGCTAACTTGACTTTATCTTGTACCCAATAGCCTTTGCCTGTATACCTTTGGGCTCCCCTTCAAAGATTTCAGTCAAAAGGAGAAGAAACATATTTTCAAAACAACAACTAGAAGTGCCTCTATCTCTTCAGTTAAATAAAGACTACTTTCTGTCCTGATCTGTGCTATATTATTTCTATGGGCTGTTTTTGAGATCTCCAGAGAGTCCTTGCTTCCCAGATTGCCTCAGGACTCCTTGAGGATGTTCAGACAAAAATCAGTCCCTCTGTCTACTCACGTAGAGGGAAGAGAGGTCAAAAGCAATGAATGTAGAGTTTTGTCTTCTCTTTGCAAAGTCTCTCAAGTGCTTCAGGATATCACTTCAGGAATAAATGTCATCTATGGATAAGATCACCATCCTTGTGTTTCATTCCTAATGACTAATTTTCAATATTAAATTAGCTCTTTTGTGTGTTTGCTAATTGATCTCCCACTATTCTGCTTTAGCTCAGAGGCAGAGGTAAACAAACAGAGAAGACTCTCCTTGGCTCTGTTTGCCATGCTCTCAGTATACTTAGATGATCTCATCAAGATTCTCTTTCATTTGGCCTAAAATATATCCTAGCTCCAGCCCATAACCCTGAAATATCCGCAGTCTCTACATAGGTGAAGTCAAGGACACTCTTTCCAATCATTTGTATGCAACTGTCTTCTACACATGTATGCTGAGTTTCTGATAAATACTTATGAAAGAGCACACTGGACTTTTATTATCCCAGGGTACTAACTGCCACAATTAACGCAGTTTGTATATTTCACTTTGCCCTCGTAGAAATTGCCTTAATCAGCACTATCTGAGCATTTGTGTCTTCCAGGGCTTTGGCAATATAAATTTCATAACCAATTCTTCTTATTCAAAATCTGTATTTCAAAGATTTTACATTGGCCAAAACATTATTGTTCTGTCACCAAGCTCACAATATGACCCCTTTTGAAGTCATTTGCATTAATTGGTCAGTCAGTCAACAAAAATTAATTAAGTACTTACTATACACCAGGCACTGTGCTAAGTGCTGGGAACATTAAGGAAGTTCAAAACATGATCCCTGTCTTCATGGAGGTCACATTCTGTTGGGAGAAACAGCATTCATCTATATACATACATGATATATAGAGTGTGAATGGAAGGTCATCTCACATATCTAATGATTCCTAGTCACAAAATAACTTAAAATATCTTAATCCATCCTTATAGCATTTCCATGTAGTCTAGAAGGAAAATTATCTAAAAAATCACTATTAATGGGAGGCACTAGTAGGAAAGACTTTTGTTCGAAGATAGGCTATGAGCTAAGTATTTTTTTTCTTTTTTTTCCTTTTTTTTTTTTTAAAGCAATTGGGGTTAAGTAACTTGCTCAAGGTTACACGGCTAGGTTTTTGTTTGTGTGGATTAAGTGTCGGAGGCAGGCTCCGAACTCAGGTCCTTCTGATTCCAGGGCCGGCGCTCTATTCACTGCGCCACATAGCCGCCCCATGAGCTAAGTATTAAAGGAGATCAGGAAATATAAGAGGTAGAAATGAGGAAGGAAATAGCATGGAGTTGGAAGATGGAATATTAGAATGTAAGGAAAAGCAAGTTGGCCAGTATATCTATATCATAGAGTATATAGAGGCAAGTCATGTTTAAGAAGACTAGAAAGACCTGAAAGGCTGGATTATAATGGCTTTTTTTTTTATCTCTTTAAACAAATACTTTATTAACTTCTGTTTTACATCATTCATTTCTGCCAGATTTTGAGTTACAATCATTTTCCCCCCATTATTCCCCTACCCAACCTCCCAGAATAGCAGTCCCACAAGATATCGCTTCCTCCAATCTGCTCTCTCCCATACCTTCTCCCATACCCCCATCGATTTTTCCATTAGAGGAAGATGAATCTTTGTGTCCCAATGCCTGCACATCTTATCTCCCAATTATAGGCAGAAGAGTATTAATAATAGTATTTATATATATATTTGAAACATTTAATGTTACGACCTCGAATTTCAGATCCATTTCCTTCCTCCCTTGTCACCCATTCCTTCTTGGGAGATAAGTAATTCAGTATATGTTGTACATGTCTAGTTTGCAAAACATTATCATGGTAGATATATTGTACAAGACTGCTTATAATTCCCTCCCACTCATCCCACCCCCCACCTGGTCCATTCCCTACATGATCCTGTCCCTCTTCTATAGTGGGTTCTTCCAACCTCCCCTCACCCCAAGGATGCCCCCCCATCCATCATCTCTCCTCTCATCCCCCTTCCCCCTATCCTGCTGCAGGTTGAGATATCCCATTTAGTATGTATGTCATTTTCTCCCTGAACCAAATTCAATGTGAATGTGGTTTTGCCTTTCTAGCCTTCCTTATTCTCCCCCTCCTTTGCAACCACTTCCCCTTGCTTCTTCTACATGGGATAGTTTACCCTACCCTGTCTCTCCCCATCTCCTCTTGCCACTTTCCTCTCTCACCTCATAATTTCATCCCTTGAGTATTCTCCCTTCCCAACAAATTCAACTTATGCCCTCTATCCATATATAACTGTAACCATATACACACACATTCACATATGTATTCATATGACCACACCCCTTCTTCCATTATTTTCATAGTGAGAAAGATATCATCAGTCACAGATATTGCTTTTCCATATAGGAATGTAAATAGTTCAACTTTGATGAGTTCCTTTTGATTTCTTTTCCCTGATTACCTTCTCAGGCATCTCTTACTTCTTGCGTCTGGATGTCAGATTTTCTATTCAATTCTGGTTTTTTCCTCAAGAATGCTTGAAAGTCCTCTATTCCACTGAATGACCATATTTTCCCCTGAAACAAAATACTCAGTTTTGCTGGGTAGGTGACCCTTGGGTTCATTCCCAGCTCTTTTGCCCTCTGGAATATCATATTCCATGCCCTTCCATCCCTCAGTGTAGATGCTGCCAGGTCCTGTGCTATTCTGATTGTGTTTCCACAATATTGAAATTGTTTCTTCCTGGCTGCTTGTAGTATTTTCTCCTTGATCTGGGGATTCTGGAACCTGGCTATAATATTCCTGGGAGTTTTCTTTTGGGATCTTTTTCAGGAGGTGATCTGTGGATTCTTTCAACCTCTATTTTGCCCTCTGGGTCTAAAACATCAGGGCAATTTTCCTTAAGAATTTCTTGAAGGGTATTTCTAGGTTCTTTCTTTGATCATGGCTTTCAGGTAGTCCAATAATTTTTAAATTGTCTCTCCTGGATCTATTTTCCAGGTCAGTGGTTTTTCCCATGAGATATTTCACATTGCCTTCTAATCTTTCGTTTGTTTGGATCTTCTTAACAGCATCTTGATTTCTCATAAAGTCACTAGCTTCCATTTGCTCCAGTCTAACTCTGAAGGAATGAATCTCCTCAGTGAACTTTGAGATTCTTTTTCCATCTGGCAAATTCGACTTTTTAAGGCATTCTTCTCCTCAATGCCCTTTTGGGCCTCCTTTGCCATTTGAGCTAGTCTATTTTTTAAGGTGTTGTTTTCCCCAGTCAGGCTGTTGACCCTCATTTCATACTTTGCCTGCATCCTTCTCATTTCTCTTTCTAATTTTTCCTCCACTTCTCTTATTTGATTTTTAAAGTCCTCCTTAAGGTCTTCTATGGCCTGCAACCCACTCATGTTTTCCCCTGGGGCTTTTGGAGCAGGACTTCTGACCTCACAGTCCTTTTCCCGCTCTAGGCCCCCAAAATAGGAGTCTAGGGTTGCATTTTTCTGTTTCCTTTGCCTTGGCATGTTGCCACTTTATTGCTTGACTTTTGGGCTTGTTGCCACACTATGGCTTTAAGGCCAGATAGAGGAATTTTCGTCCCAAACGTGTGGGGGCAACTTCCGTTTCTGGCAAGCTGTAAACCCACCCACAACTTCCACCCTAGATCACAATCCAGATCCAGGGAGGTTAAAGCAAGAGCGATTACCCCCAAGACTGATCGCTGGATCTCCCCACGATTTGTAGGCTGGGAGCCGGAAATGCCTCTGAAAACTACACAGTGGCTTGTCTCCTCAGCAGCTTCTAGCCCCCAGGGGAGGGAGCTGACGCATTCCCCAAATACAGGTCCCAAAGTCCATAGGACACTACCCTCTTACTTTGTCCTAGGCAAGTCTATGTTGATAATTCTGGCGTCTCCACAGTTCCTGGTGTTCTGGGGTTCCTCCAGCCGGCTGCTGGCCCTGCCGCCCTGGGGCTAAAACCTCGGCTCACGGGGACCTGGGCTCAGCTCGGCTCCTGCGCTCTGCTGGCTCCCAGACCACTGCGCTGGTCCTTCCTGCAGGGTGCTGGGCTGTCCTCAGCGGGAGGTTAGCTTCTCTGTGTCGTTCTGTGGGTGCTGGGGCTCCAGAAGATTTTCAGAGTCCTTTTTTACATAGTTTGTGGAGAATCTGGGGGCAGAGAGGCTTGGAGGAGCTGTTTCTACTCCGCCATCTTGGCTCCGCCCCCCGATTATAAAGGCTTTAATTGATAAACAAAGCATTTTATATCTGATCCTGGAGGTGATAGGGAGCCACTGGAGTTTGTTGAGGATAGGAGAGATGTGGCCTTTAGGAAAATCACTTTGGTGGCTGAGTGGAGGATAGACTGGAAGAGGATGAGACTTTAAGCAGAAAGAGCAACAAAAAAGCTAAGGCAGTAATCTAGGCATGGAGTAATAAGGGGTCATATCAGGACTGTGAGGGTGTCAGAAGAGAAAAGGGGACATATACAAGGGAAATTACAAAAGTAGAAATAAGCCTTGACAACTAATTGGACACAAGGGTGGATTTGAGTAAAGAATCAAGGATGACACATGGTCTGATCTCAAGATCTCCAACCAAGATGTTACCACAAACTGAGTGCTTTGAATCATTAAGACAGCAAATGACCTATCAACTGAATTTTAATCGTTCTTAAAACTAAAGAATCAGATCAATCCCCAGTGGGAAGAGTTGGCAGTCCACTATGTGGATGTTCTGTGTAAATGACTAGCTAGCTAGATGAAAGGCTATGAATTCTGGAAAATGCTTAGGTCTGTACTAAGAGGAGGCACACCTGAGAGTTTCCCGATGGAGACACTGGCATCAGAACCTTTCCTCTGCCTTTGAAAGTTATGAGACTTGATGGAGAAAATGTGGATACTCACCACACACACACTCCACTTGTTTTTTGCTCCAAGAGAAATTTGGTAGTCAGGGATCCTTTTTGTTTGACATTATCTTCTCCTTCATAGGTATTTTTGTTTCCTCATCTATTATTGGCTTCCTGGATTTAGAAGACCTATTTCAAATCTGGGTTCTGTCACTTCTTGACTGGGCAAATCAATTAACTTCTCTGTACTTCTATCTTCTTCACTGTAAACTGATATAACAATATTTGCACTATCTGACCCACAGAGTTGTTAATAATAATAACTTATATTTATGCTGTTCTTTGTTTACAAAATGGCTTTATCTATTTTGTCTCACATAGGCTTTATGACTGAAATAAATAGTATAGGTCCTATTATCCTCATTTTACAGGTAGGGAAATTGAGGCTCAGAAAGGTTAAATGATTTTTCCACAGTCAAACAACTAGTAAGTTTCAGAGGAAGTCTTTCCCAAACCAAGATGCATTATATGAGCTTTGGTACTTTTTAAAAATATGTCTGAATAAGTGTGCTGAGTGGAAACTTCAGATCAGAGGGAAGGTTACAAACATCATAGGAAAATTTATCTGTAAAAGTTGGGCATTAGATGAAACCCATCCAGGATTTTCATGATATGTCTCATGGGGCCAAGTTCTATATCCCTTTCTTGGGAGAAGAACTGAACATGTTTAGAACCAATGCCTTGCATCATATATGGTGTATAATTTGTCCAAATCTTGGTGGCTGTTGTAACAATAAACATTTTGATTTATATAGTACACTGTTGTAAAAAGTACCTCATGTAAATAACTCATTTGGGACTCAATAGTTTCTTTTTGGACCTGAGAAATCATTCCTGCAGGAAACTCCCAAGTAATTTTCTGTCTCAGAGAGCAGCCTGGGGGAATCGAAGGCTGAACCTTTATATAATATGTCACTTCCTCTCATGAAGTAAACAATAAAAGTATTATTATTATTCCATTTCACAGATTATAAAAAGAAGAGTCAAGGGTCCTGCTCACAGTCTTCTGGCATAAATTCTAGTGTTCTTACACAAATTTGCCAATGTAAGAAACTAATTCATTTTCTGCAGTAATTCTCTAAGATATTTAATTTTTTGCTACTTCTGGATTTCCTCTAAATTAGGTGGAATAGGTAATTTTCTCTAATTCAATCTAATACAGAGCTATAACCACTTGTTTTTTAGATAGTCAGGTCACTTAAATAATAGAATTTTCATTTAATCTGTGAACCTTAAAGAGGCCACATATACGGGGTGGCTAGGTGGCACAGTGAGTAGAGTGTTGGCCCTGGAGTCAGAAGGACCTGAGTTCTGATCAGGCCTCAGACATTTAATGCACATACAAACAAAAACCTAGCCATGTGATCTTGGGCAAGTTACTTAACCCCAGTTGCCCTCCAAAAAGCAAAAAAAAGAGTCCACACATATATTATAAATGATCCTTTGAAAGTTATTTTGTTTTCTGCTGTCATCGAAGTCCAGATGTTTTTGTTTTCTTTTTCATTCTTCCCCTTTCCATAGCCATTTGTGAAACTGAAAGAAAATGCTATATCCCATTGGGTCAGAGTCTCTCCAAGGGCTTTGAACACATCTAGAGATATCTTGATATGTAGTTTTTGGAATCAGATGAAATTATAATTATTGATGCTATATATAAATAATCAGAGATTTTTCAGAGAGAATATCAGGAATTCGATGCTGGAAAGAGAGTTTATTGATCTTTTTCTCGGTGACCTAAGTGATTTATACTAGTCCTATTTACCACTTAGGCCTGTTATATTACCTAAGGACTGATAGTCTTTCATATATCCACCATTCCCCATTTATCATATTTTAATTTTTCCCTTTATTTGTGGCATGGTTAGCTCTATTAGAGAACTCCTAATAAACAAGTCACCATAAAAATCTTACCTCTGACATCTATGAAATGAAACTTCCCTACAACCTGGAACAAACATCTGTATACTGGGAGTAGAGAAAAGGTTTGGTTTTTCTTTTTGCATGAAAAGTATTTAGTTTTTCCAGACTCTCACTAGTAGATATTAAGCTAATATCCCCAGTTCATTTCAAGTAGGTCCCAACAGTTGGCCCAAGGTTAAACATCTGCATTTTTTTGAAGCTTAACACTGGAGTCACAGTCCTTTAGAATCTTAAGGTTTGCAAAGCACTTGCCACATAATACCTAGTGAAAGAGAATGAATGAACAAGGAAGGAGGGAAGGAGGGAGAGAGGGAAGAAGGAAGGAAGGAAGGAGAGAAAGGAGGGAGGGAGGGAAGGAAGGAAGGAGAGAAGGAAGGAGTGAGGGAAGGATGGAGGGGAGGAGGGAAGAAGGAAGGAAGGAAAAAGCTTTTATTAAAAGCTTTTTATATGCCAAGCACTCTGCTTAGCACTTAGCACTAAGGCTACATAGAAAAAGCAATCCCTGATGTTAAGAGTCCAAAGGCTCAAATGCCAGTAAGTGTCTATTTGGTAAACTCCCAGATGTCCCTCCTCTTAGTATAGACTCTAGCATCCCCCCCCCCCACTTCCTCATGATTGCTTTCAGATATTTGAAGACAGTTATCATTTTTCTGTAGTATCTTCTTTTTTTAGAACTGGCTCAATTCCATTAACCATTCTTGTTGGATGTTAACATAATACTGTTTTCAGATACTTCGCCATCTTGATCGGAGAGCCCCATTTGTCAAAATACAAACTAACCACTTGAGAGAAATTATTATTTTCTATTATATTAATATTCAATTATTAAATTAGGATTGAGATTTTTTTCCTCTCTATTTCCCTTGCAGGGATCAGCCCTTGCAGGTCAGTCAGTCAGTCTCTGAGGGACATTGCTGATAGATGAGATTGCCCAAATCCTCCCGGTACATGCTATGAGATCTTAGGTGGAGCACCACCTGACTAGAAAACCTTACAAATAAAATCTACTCTAGGTGAATTCTTGCCTCTGTTCTTGGAACCCTCCATTAGAATTTAGGGTGGCCCAGCTTAATGAAGGAGAAAAATAACCAGAATGATTTGTGTAGAGATGGATTCCTTTGTACAAATTGCTGGAGGTGGCTGAACCTCATGATCAAGTCACATTCTTAGAAGGAGGAGCTGAAGACTTTTAGCCTTCTTCATTAATATGCCTACTTCTTCATTAATTGTTCAAAAATCAGAGTTGATATTCACTTTTCAGGGGCACCTCCTCTTCTAAAAGTATTTGGGCATTCAGGAATCTCCATGGTTTGTTTCTGATTACTGAGAGAGAATACTGTCAACTTAATGATTATTTGCTAGCCTAATTAATAAATTGAGTATTAATTACCCAAAAACTCTCTCGAGTTTTTCATTTGTCTCACAACAAAAATATTAGAGATATGTTTCCTGTGTCTTGGATACTTTACAATTGTCTAAAGTTATATTTAGATTTTTAGTAAATATTTCAAATTACTTGTGCTTCCTAAAATTCCCATGTCTTTTTCATTTATGTTGCTAAAATTAGCTCTCCCTCATTCAATAAAGTGGTTTCCTTTGTAATCTTATGTATTTCACTTTATTCTTAAAAATACTATTCTGGGAAGGAGTCTGTGCCCCTACACACACAGGCACAGGCAAATGTTAACTACCTAGTTTATCATGGTATCCTTAGTAACTAACATTGGTTCTTTATGGTCACCAGATTCTTGTCTCGGTGTTAATAATGCATCAAATGAAATGTTCTCCAAATGTTGCTAGGGATTTCCATCAAGTTAACTAGTTCACAATCCCCTATATCCACCTACCATTGGCCCATTTTGAGAAGTCTTTGGTGTTTGTCCCCTCTAATAGTTCTCAAAGGTTCTATATAATGACTATGAGATTCCATCAATGATTTCCTTCACAATCCCCTATATCCACCTACCATTGGCCCATTTTGAGAAGTCTTTGGTGTTTGTCCCCTCTAATAGTTCTCAAAGGTTCTATATAATGACTATGAGATTCCATCAATGATTTCCTTCATGATTTTATAGAGTTTTCTCACTCTTCCAATCAGTGATATAAACTTAGATTTGGAGACCATGGGCCAAAACTACAGAAAAAAAATTCCCCCTAACCCTTGCAAAAGCAACAAATAAAAATTTCCAAAGAATGTCTCCCAATGTCCATCACCAACCCAGGGGTTCCTTTTGCCCATTTTGACCTAGATTCCACTTAGAGGTTACATGTTCTTAGAATAATAAACAAGTGGAGTGGCTAGGTGATACAGTGAATAGAACGCCAACCCTAGAGTCAGGAGGACCTGAGTTCAAATCCAGTTTCAGACACTTAATGCTTACTAGCTATGTGACTTTGGGCAATTCACCTAACCTCAACTGCCTTGTCTTTCCCCCTCTAAAAAAAAGTAAGAAAAATAGACAAGCACGTCATGCTCCCTCTGCATGTCATCATTTTATGAAACATTTTAATTATAATTTTATCACCATGTTAAAATTATAATGATACAGATATATCTAAAGATTCCCCTGCATGTGTCATCCCTTTATATTTGATTTTAAAAATCAATCATAATTTCAATGAGAGTAAAATTTACCATGAGGCATTACAAAGTTAAGCTGGGGTGGGCAGTAATTTTGCTTTTGTTTCCTTTGCTCAGAAAGAAAAATGTTCTGCAAGAGTTCTTGGAAAGAGATGATTTCTACATCAATTTTCAGAATGCCTTCATTTAATAATCTTACTTATCCAGTCTGTATTTTGCCAGGATGTGTTCAAGTCATAATTTTATATTCATTTTTTAAAAGCAGTAAGAAGAGTTTTCTAAGTACCAATTCATATGTTATATTCTTTAACTCCTGTGAAGAGAGCTTTAAAAAAAAAAACCTTTGGGTTTTCTGGGATGTTTTCAGATCTAATATATGGCTTTCATATCAGAGAGTACATTTTTAAAAAAGCAAAAAGAAAGCAAAAAAGAAAAAATGTAACCAGCTCAAGAGCTTAGAGGCTATAGATTTACTAGGAACACCAACTATTTCAGAGTTTTGCACTCCAAGGTAGAGCGGCTTTTAAAGTTTGAACTTAATGCCTCTGGAAATTGGCAAGGTAGCACACTGATATCTTTGAGGATCCTTTCACCAGTTGAGTGATGGCTACTTAGAAATACAGCTAGAGACCAGAACAACCAGGGGAGAGAAGTCAGGTCATGAGAACAATGAAGAGTCAGCACCACCAGAATGCTGAAGGAAGAGAGACATGTCCAGGAGGGAGGAGAGAGAACAGAGATTCCAAACAAAGCAAAGGGTTAAAAAGAATAGGATTTTGTGCCCGAATCAGAGAGAGACATTTGAGGTGAAAGAGGTCCTCTGAAAGAGAGAGAAATAACTAGGAGGAATAAGATGAAAGCAAGCAAGAGGAAAAGAAAGGCTAAGATCAGAGGGCCAGGGGCCAAAATGAGGTCCCTTATAGAGGAAAGAGTATAGCAAATAAAGCCGATCAATCCCAGGCTGAAATTAGAAGACACTATAGGCAAAAGTGAACACTTTTTCAACATTTATCTGCCCTGTTATCTGAGGCATATGGTATAAATTATGGCATTCTAGGAAATTATTTCCTAAAGATAAATCTAGATATAGAGTGAATTACTCAACCCTTTGAATTTATACTTTCTTCAAGACATTTCTTCAGCTCCCCATTCTGACCTCCTGCATGTATATCCAGCTTCCATTGAATTCTGTGTCCTAGGGAAGATCCAGGCCTACTCTGTGTTTCTGTTTCTCAGATGATTAGAAGGGAAGCTACCACCCAAACAGTCCTTGTCAGACTTAAGGGTCCAGGGGCCCCAAGAGAAAAACTTGGCAGTCAAGTTAACCTCAAAGTAGTCCAGAATTCTATGAATTCCACAAGGGATATTTGCAGAGATAAGGCATCATTAAAGCCTTCCTGTGCATACAGTACTGGCTCTAGCTAAATCCTCTTAATTTGCTGGATATATCCATTTGCTGTAGTGAAATTCTTCAGCTTGCTGACAATTAATATTCATGATGTTGTGATATGCATATGGAAAGTATAAAAGGCAGTGGAAAATAAGCTAGAGTTAGCAAGGGTGATAGCCCCTTCCAGTACAATAGGATTTTTTTTCTCCTCCCTTCAGTTCCTTCACACAGAGATCAGTAACTATGAACATGAACAATAGACCACTATGCAAAATCATTTGCATTAATTAAGAGGTAAGGTCAATAGCCTAGCAGCCTGGGAGTTAGGAAGATGTGGGTCTAAATTTTGTCTCATATCTATTAACTCTTTGATCTATGCAAATCACAGCATCATAAGATCATATTTAAAGAAGGAACCTTAGTAGACCTCTAGTCTAGCCCTCTCGTTTGGCAGATGAAGAAACTGAGTCTCAGAAAGGCAAAATGAATTACCCCAAAGCACAGAGGTAGTGAAAAGCAGAGATGATATTAGAACCCAGAAGCCAGATCTTCTAATTAGATGGCACAATGGATAGGGTGCTGGGCCAAGAGTCAGGAAAATTTGAGTTTAGATAGAGACACTTACTAGCCATGTGGCTCCAGGCAACCCTGTTTGCCTCAGTTTCTTCATTTGTAAAATGAGCTGGAGAAGGAAATGAATGGCAAACCATTCTAGTATCTTTGCCAAGAAAATCCCAAATAGGGTCAGAAAAAGTTGGACACAACTGAAAAAACGACTGAACAAAAACAACAGCCTTTGACTTCAAATCCAGTGCCGGGATACTCTAAATCCCAATTCATTTAGTTATCACCATGGTTCCATCCCTTAATATTCAGTGTCCCAGGTAACATAAATATCATATTGGTATGGTATGAATAATTCCCTACATAAATGAATTTTAAATGAACACTAAAATGATGAATTCCACGAACAATATTCATTCAGCACTGCTGATCCTTCTTAGAAACTTTTGTAGCTCAAAGGCCCTCTCAAGGGCTATTTGAAGATTGAAAAGCCCACAGCTGAAGGTTCAAAGGTCTTACCCAAATTTCATTCCTAGTCCAGTCCACTCCAGGCTATACAGATCTGCATGTCCTTCAATGACACTTTAAAAGGGAGAATCTTGAACATAGCCAGAGAACAAACCAAAGAGCCAGTAGAGGGAGAACAAAAGGGATAAATTACAATTACAATTCAAAAAACTGGCCTCACAGATCAAAATGGGAGAGACATGATTAGACAGCAGTTTGGCGGAAAAGGATCCAGAGGTTTTAATGGGACTGAAAGTTCAATATGGTCAACAGTGAGCTGTGGAAGCCAAGAAGGTTAGCAAGACAGCGATGGCATTGAGTGGATAGCTTCTAGAAATGCAGAGGTAATGTTTCTGCTGTACTCTGGCCTGGTTAGACCACATTTGGACCATTATATTCAATTCTAGTTAGCACATTTTAGCAAGAATATTGATAACCAGAATTTATCCAGAAAAAGGCAACTAGTATGGATAAGGATGTTGAATACACTTCAGTTCATGCTATACACACTTGAGTACATGGTTGAAGGAATTTGTGGTGTTTAGCCAGAAGAAAAGACTCAAGGGAGGGAGTAGAATATAATTTTTTAATATTTGGAAGGCTATCATAAAGGGAAAAAATGTAGCATGTTCTGTTTGGAAACAGGAAAGAGCCCATTTGAAAGATGCAAAATTAACTGGAAGTAACTTCTTTCTAGAACTGTCCAAAAGTGGAATAGGCCACTTTGAGAGGTATAGGCTCACCATTATTAGAGGTCTTCAAGCAGGGGATTGAATGAACCCTTGTAAGGTATACAAGGTAAAACCTTAGCACAAAGACATTTAGGACACCCTATATGTTAGAAGAGTTTGTTCTTCTTGGGCTAGATGGACATTGAGGTCTCTCCCAACTCTAAAATTCTATAATTCAGTGATTCTGGTACATCTTTTCACTATTATTGTAGGCAGAAGGATAGATCAAGCTGTCATTCCAAGGGATGGAAGAGGGAATACAAATGAGTTTATTTTTTATCTAACAAAAGAAAAAAAGAAAACCTTCCTGAATCATTGGGAGGTATGGGGAAGGGTCAGGATTTCTACTTATGTCACTGGAAGTAAAGCAGAACACTCTGGAATGCCTCCTTTCATTTTTTTTTCCTTTGGAGATTTTTCTTTTTTTCCCACTGTGGTTGATAATCTAGAGTCCTTAAGCCTATATGTTGGTTGTAAATTATACATTAGCAGTGCATCCGAAAATCCAAAGCCATCAGAGAAATGATGAGGCATGTGGATAAAAATCAACATACATCATAGGGCTTACCGAGTACTGTTCAATAAACTTATTGATCAAATGGGGGAGGGGGAGCTATATTTTCTCCCACTGATTCTGTGTCTAATCCTATCTGTTGTGATACTGTTGTTTTTTTCCCCTCGTGTTTTTAATAAAATAAAGTCCACGAATGAAATGTAGGCTATAACACTTCAAACAGAAATCAAAGTTGCAATGAATAAAGGAAGATAATTAAATGAAAAAATTCTACCCTCCCCTTCACTCCCACCCAGCCATCTCTCACTTAAGGAGAGCCTATGTTATCTAAATTGCCTGAGCCACAGGTAAACGAGGGGTGATAGGGATCACTTACAGACAGCAGCCCCTGAGACAAAGAGAAAGGGTTTAATTAATGTAGTTGAGAGTGGGAATGAATTTCCTGCAGACTGAATGGCCTGATTTGAGAAAAATACAGCTACTTCTTAAAGGTGAACTAAAAAGCTCTGACACCACCAAGGACTGTAGTCACGATTCCCTGTGGTTGTTGTAGCCCCCAAATAATAATGCCAAGACATACAGCAGGAAGATAAGGGCCCAAATTGGCTACTACTTTACATATCAGTGGTACTAAAAGTTCCTAGGAGGAAAAACCCCAGATCCTGAAGCCACATCTTAACAGGTCTGTAAAAAAATAATGGTTTCCAGCTAATCTTTTTTTTTCATTTGAATTCATAACTTCTCAAGTTTGTCATGATATATTCTATACTCCTTGGCTCTTAACCAGTAGTCCTTTTAATCAATACATTTTAGTTCCTTCATAAAGGCAAGCAGGCAAGATGAAAGAAATTCACTAAATCTTTAAAGAAGCTATAGTAAGATATTCAAATTTGAAATTCAGACTGCTCTAAAATTCACATGGGGGAAAAATGTCCTTTAGTATGTAACAACCTGCTAAAAATTCTGGATGTGGAAGGCAAGTCTATCTGCTTAATAAAACCATCGTCTTTCTTTGTAAGCTACTCTTTCTCTAGGTATAAAATGAGAATCCTCCATACACACACACACACACACACACACACACACACACACACACACACACACACACACACACATATATATATATATATAAAACCTGGGCCTGTTAATATTCCTGCCTTCCTTCAAGGCCCAGCTCATGTACCACCTCCTATGGGAAACTTTTGCTCTTTCTAGTTTCTTAGGGTTCTCTTCCTCCTCAGTTTATCACACATTTATTTATTGTTGACTTATTACATTCCAAATAGAAGGATGTTCCTGCTCATTAGCAGGAACCGATGTTAATTTTGTCTTCAGATCCCAAGAGCCTAGCAAAGTGCTTTACACATAGTGGGTACTTAATAAATGCTTACTAGATTGGTTTGGATTGAAGTTACAGTATCATTTCCCTACCCCATTGGCACACCCTGCCTACTTAATAGAACAGGGTGGGTAGTGAAAACAAGGAAAGCAACTCTTCTGCCAGTTGTACCCAGACAAGGTGCCCTGATAGCCACCTTGTAAGAAGGAAAGTGAACATAAGGGTAGCCAAAGACAGAGATCAGATCCCGAAGAAACCTTAGAGATGACTGATGTCCAATCCTCTCACTTTCACAGATGAGATACTGAGATCAGGAAAGCATAAGTGGATTGCTTAGGGCCACATATCTAGTAGGATTTGAAAGCCGGTCTCTCCTGACTCCATTACACCATGCTGCCTTTGATGAGACCAGATTGAAGTCTGGCCAGCAAATGACCAATCACATTGTGACTTGAGACATAGCTTTAGGATACCTTACTCCAGCTGTTGTGCTTGGTTTCAGTGGGGTGAATGGTGGTGGAAAGGGTGAAATGAATGAATGTAGTAAAGTCAATACAAACATTGATGTTTTGTCTTTTGACAACATGTGAATGTGCAAATGTTTCAGCTACAGGAGAAAAGGGGCTAATTTTAGATTTGTTCCTAGCCCTCTCCATGTGAATGGTGTCGCTGTGAGCCCAGCAACGAAGTACACTGTGTTGTAGCAGACTGCGCAGTTCCTGAATGTGTCAACCCAGTCTATGAACCAGAACAATGTTGTCCTGTCTGCAAAAATGGTAAGACCATCCCACACTAGCTTTTACGGAGGGGTTAGAGTAAAGTACTGTCAATACCTTCCCAACATGCACACCTATCCAGACTAGAGAGTTTAGCTGCACTGACTGCTTTTTGAAGGAGATGTGACTGATTTATCTTTGCATTCCACCCAAAAATCAAAATCAGCAAAGGGTGAAATGCCTCTTTCCACCTGGGGGAGCAAAGGAGAATTGATATTTCTCCATGTTGTGGTCTCGTATATCATATTTTCGGTGTGGTTGTGGAGAAGGCTTGCACTAATATAATCTACCTCCTACACAGGAAGATCTGTATTCCAGTCCTGGCTCTTATACAGCCTGTGTGACCCTGGGCAAGTTATTTCTTCAGAGCTCTAGGCTAAGCCGCTCTTCAAGACTCTAAGTCGAAGAGAAGGTGCTAACCTTATTGCTAGAGGACATTCCCTCACCAGAGAATTCCCTAAACTGGTGAAATTACCGATCCAGCCCCTAGGTCCTATTCTCTCCTGTTTACACTTGCATTTCTGTCTCTTTGATGGATGCCATGAGGCAACACTGTTCATGTTCTTTCGGAGTGATCCATAATATAACACAGGACATGGCATGAAATAAAGGTTAGGATACTTTGTTGCAGGCATTTGAAAAAGCATTAGGTCAAAAGTTAAGTCTTGTGAGAAATATTAAAATCATTTCTGCTAAAGGGCATTCATAATTAAAGGAGAATAGGAAGTGTTTCATGTTATTAAGATCTTCATTTGAGTAAAGTGAACCCTTCTCTGACAACTACAGAATGGAATTTGACACATAATTTGGATCCTGTTCAAAGGAGTTAGCTATTAAAGTACCACCACCACCACAAACCCTGACCCCCCCCCCCAAACACCTTAACATAAAGCAATGATGCCTATAAGGTAGTCCCATAGAATGGACCTAGGTCAGCATTACAATAATACATCAGAGCATTGATCCAACACTGTAAATGGAATTTTGGCACCTGGGACAAATTTATTTGAGGGAAAGGGGGACAGGTAGATTGAGGGAGATACCTTACATGCTGGTATGATATAAGAACCCCTGGGAAGAGAAAGCCCTTGGCTTGTCCTCTGTGGTGGGGAGACAGAGGTGCCATGTAAGGAGAGGATACAGGTAGAGGAAACAGAGTGGAACCTGGTTAGGGAAAGTTCACCAGCCAAACAGGAAGCTCTGAGGATTCCACTTACACCAGCGCATGCTAACCCTCACCTTCATGACCCCTGGGTGGTTTTCATGAAAATGGCACTGGGAGAAAGATCTCAAGGTGCCCTAAGGCTGGCAGCCCAAGACCAGGTCCAGAAAAGAACAAGCCAATGGCATGTCCCTCCCTTCCACACACTCCATGTAGGTAATTTAAGTCAAAATCTCAGTCTAGTAATATCTATGGACACTCCCCTGTTAGTAGCCTCTACAGAAGATGCAAGAGCCTGTCTTCACTTCACCTCTTTCCTACAAACAAATAAATGAAATAAATAATATTTAAACCTTGTTTTTTAAGGTATTCATTCCTTTGGTGCTAATAGTTCCCTGCAAAAGTGACTCCTTTTTTAAACATGTTGAAATCACCATAACATTACACTTGTGATGCCCAAGGACGATCATCTTTCCCCAGTTAACATTCTTGTTTTAATTTCCAAAATTTGCATGCTTTCCATTTCAAGGGAGTGGGTCATGATAGCTCCATGATCAATCTTTTCTTTTGCAGAGCCGTAATCAGTCAAAGAGGACTAAAGCTATTTAATTAGGGCTAAAACAAAAACAACTGTGGCAGTTCCTTACAATCATTTTTGCTACCTATTATCTTCCCAGACCACTTAAGAAGGCATTTTTAGCCAGGGGAAACTTGCTTGTTTCAATAGTGTTCCTCCTTTATTGGCAAGACCATCGAATCAAGATAAAGTAGTTGGTTGAGCTGAATAATAAATTACTCACCTGGTTTTTCCGCCTTTCACTAATCCAATTCACCTGTAATGTAATAGGGACCTTCTCTTTATGAGTTGGCTAGGGAAATAAATTTGTATCGGCTTATAGTTTTAATCCATCCAGCATATGCTAAGATACCTAATTTGAGACTATATTTTAAGAGGAATGTGGAACAATTGGAAAGGGTCCAGAAGAGAACAAGCCATATTATTTCAGGATTGAAAAATGGGACCTATGAGGACTGGCTAGAGCAGTTAGAATAATTTTGTCTGAAGAAGTAAAGGCTCAAGAGAGATTTTACTGTCTTCAAGCATATGAAGGGTTACTCTAAGGGGAAAGGAGACCTGTTATTTTTCATTACCTCTGAGGATAGAAGAAGCAAATAATCAGCCACATAGGCGAGCTTTAAAAATAGGATTGATAACTATCTAACTGAAAGACAGTCTTTCCTGGAAGCAGCTGTGTGAGCAGGCCCCAAAAGAATCTGTCCTCCCCTAGGATTCTCACAGTTAAGTTTGCCTCATTTTCAAGGATAACACACCTATCTTCTGGATCACGATATGAATCCATAAAGAGTAAACATACTCAGAAAAAGAACGAGGCACCCGAGGGTCCTGTTAGAACATAATACATTAGTGCATATATATATATATATATATATATATATATATACACAATGAAATCATGCTGAACATTAGTCCAGACAGAAAAAGCCCAGGTTTGTTAACAGAATTAGCTCTGTTCCTCTACAATTACAAAGGGGTCATACTGCATTCCAAATCATTTGAGTTATTCCATTTGATAGTTCCACTTGTCAGAGTAGATACTTCAACTTCAATTAAACCAACTTAGTAGAATTTTTTGTTGTTGCAAGGTTAGACCTGGGTTTTAGACTTGATTTCATTAGGCATTTCCTATCCCTGAAAAACTCCACCTGACTGTTGTTGATGGTGAACTATGAACTATCTCAAATACTGGTTCCTAAAACTTTTCAGGCAACAAATCACTTGGATAGGGCAGAGAGAATCCAAAGACTACCTGCGATATGTACTTCCCCTTGTTACTAAAGAAAAAAAATTACCAGAATTTATGGGAAAACACTCTGTGATACTATAAAGAGTAAGGTCTGACTTTTCTTAAATATCAGGAATAATTAATTTAGACTAGCTTTTTTAGAGGTTAAAATTGTCATGTTATAAACAAGAGCACATCTTGGGAGTATTCTCATGAAATGGCTAATGGGCTCCGGGGCAGACATTCATTCTTGATCTGACAGATGGAGAAGAAAACCACACAACAGGAAGAGTTAGAGAAGAGATGGTGACTTGCAAAAAGCAAAAGCAAAGGTGATCTTCTCATGAATGAAATCCCACTTTCAAGAGTTCTACCATGCAGTAATGATGGTGCGTGCCTATAGGCCCAGGTACCAGGGAGGCAGAGGCTGGTGAATCTCTTAAGCTCAAGAGTTTGTGCTATACTAGGCTTTGCCCATTGGGTATCTGCACTGAGTTCAGCATTAAAATAGAGTCTATGGGCTACCAGGATTCCTAAGGAGGGGTGAACTAGTCCAGGTCAGAAACAAAGCAGATCAATAAGTAATAGTACTAGGCCCATAATTAGGTCCAACAATTCCCTGGATCAGATGGGAAGACATTTTCTTTAACCACAAAATGGAAAAAAATTCTGTCTTTTAACTCAGTATAGAAGCAAATTATTTTAGTGTTTTAGTTGGGAAATAATAATGTTTGCTCTATTTCCTTTAAATTTTACAACTTTTCTGTTTACATAATTGTTGATCATCTTTGCTGGCAAATAATTTCCTTTTAATATATAGAGATCGATTTTTCTGACTTCCTTAATTATAACTTGCTGAGGGACCAGAGCAGTGCAGATATGACGTAAATGCACAAATCTGTCCTTTCTACCATAGCAAACCTCAGGACTCTTAACTTTCCATGCTCAATCATCTTCTTCTGGAATAATTTAAGAGGAAACCCAACAAGAAAGCCCCAAAGTTGACTCAGCATTGTCCAAGAAATAGTGGATCATCTGTTTGAAGGACCACCCTTCAAAGCTACTGACTTACTATGTCTTATTCTTACATTGCAGTATGAAACTTAATATACTTGTATATAGAGTGGAAGGAGACTGTGATATGAAGAATTAAGAAATTATTCCATTCATTTATCTGTATTATGATGTTTAATGAAAGGTAGTACAATGCTATAGAACTCAGTTAGGAATGGATCCCTGCAGGCAGCCATCTTGACTTAGAAAACCACGACTTAACCTTATCTATGTTGTATTGTATTTCTTTTTATTTTGATAAACATTTCCAAATTATATTTTAATCTGGTTCTGGTTGGAGGGATGGAGGAGGGGGCGTTGCAAGCTGCTACCAAATTTGATACTTCTTCTGTAGTGTATAAATAGTCAACCTGGGAGACAGGAGGATCTTTTTCTGATACATAGCAGTTATGTTAGTATGGTCAAGCCATTAAACCTCTGTGTGCTCCAATCAACTTTTAAAGATTCTAAATTTTGTAATGTAGGCAATGATATGCATTGCTAGCATTTCCATACCAAGAGAATATTATGCTAATAAGATCAAAAATCCAAACCATTCTATATACACATATGCAAGAAAATTTATATTTATCTTTATATTTAGTCTATGTGGTAGAAAGAGACACAGAGACAGAGGGTGGAAGGGAAACAGAGACAGAGACAGAGAGAGACAAAGTCAGAACCTCTAGCATTTCTTTTTAGGATTAGGTAAAAAAATTAAAATTCACTGGTCATAATAAATTGCAATGAGATGACATTTAGTCTTTGGGGTCTCTTCTTTAAATAAATTCTTTCTAAACTCTTTTCTTTATGTGATCTTAAATTTGCCTACCAAAATTCACATATATCCTAGCCATTTTTTTGCATCTTACCCTAGTAAAAGGTACTTTGACCCATAATAAACTTTATGAACCCATATTATTCTAAGTAGAATAAAGACATTAGGCCTAGGCTTAGGGTCTGGAAAGAATTTAAATTCTATAGGGTGTCCCAAAAGTCTCAGTGAAAATTTAAACTTTAATATCTTAAAATTGCACTAAGAGTTTTGGAACATCCTATGTCTAAGGCAAAGATTCTTGGAGGGTAAAGGTAGATATAGATAGATACATAGATAGATAGATAGATAGATAGATAGATAGATAGATAGATATAGATACGGATATAGAGATAGAGATAGATAGATAGATAGATAGATAGATAGATAGATAGATAGATAGAGTTTTGGGGGGAAGTGGACATTTCCTCACTTTAAAGGTATCATCTGATGTCTATTCCTTATTCCTGTAACATCTTATAAGAATTATTGATCTTTATCCTTCTTTCCTCTTCTTTAAAAATGACCTTCCCAAGCCCTGTATTTTTTGTTTATTTGTCTGTTTTTTGTATTTCCTAGTTCTATTTTACAGTTCTTCATCTAAGCACTTAAAAGTTATGTATATTGTGTTTAAGGAAATCAATGCATCACTAACCTGTGATTTCAGTTTGGGGAAGATCTTCCCCCAGCATATATCATACAGCATCTATAGAGTCTCAGAAAGATTCAGTCACTTTCCAATAATCACAAAACCAGGATGTGTCAGAGGTGGGATGACCACAGGTTTTCCCAGCTCTAATATGTCACTTTATGACACCATGCTCCCTTTAATGCTGGGGGAAATACAAAGATGAGAAACACATTAGTCCAAACATCATAGATTATAATATAGTGAGGGGTCATAAAATGTGTACCTTATTATAACACAAATTAGAGTGTAACAAGTGCCTGAAAGGAATATGAAGCACTTTGATGAAAAGTCACTTCCATCCTGGCAGATCAGGGAAGGAGTTGTCAAGGCATTTAAATGGGCCTTATCAATGGGATCTATTGTCAACTGCCCGTTTTTTTTTGTGGTGGTTGAAGAAAAATGACTCCTTAGAAAAATGGAAAGCACAGAAAAAAAAAGTACATTTAACCAACATTTGCTTTTTTCCCAACCAAATGTTTCATTTAAACTAGATTTTGTCTTATATCTCTTATCTCTACTATGCTCTGATGGATATTTTAATTAGAAGAAAACTAGTCACAGAGCTGGCGCAGAGGAAGAGAATAAGAAAGGGTCTAGATAAGTCTGGTAATGGAACTGGTACCTAATAATTGAGTATTTAGCTATATAGACCTCAAATGTTTTCTAGTATGCCTGATTGTTAAATTTGTATAAGCCACTTGATTGTGTCCCTAAATAAGAGGAAGATCTGTAAACTTCTGGTACAGAAGGTTCTTCTACCAAGCACATCATTTGAGTGTAATTTAGTGGACAAGTCCTGTATGAGGCACACAATGATTAAGGCACACAACTATTAAGGCACACAATGATTTAAGTGATTTGCCAACATGACTAAGTATCAGAGGAAGGATCTGAAACCACATCCTTCAGACTGTCAACAAACATTATACTTTACCCACTATGCCATAATTAACACTATAACTGGGTATCTCCCTAAAAATCATACTCATCCTCAAAACAATAAAAACTACAACAACAAAAAAAAAAACCTTTTTTCATTGAAATTCCTACCATTGGTATGACATGGAAGGTAAATTTGGGCCAATAGTTTGTTGTTTTGTTTTGTTTCTCTTCTTCTATCTACTGCTTACAATTTAGGAAAAACATCATAAAAAGGGGGGGAAAAGCCCAGTTCTTTGTTTAACTTCCATGTTTACAAAAGGATTGGAACTCTCCTACACAATCAAGCTGACTGAAAAGGAAGAAATGAGTGAAAATCAGGAGAGATTAAATCAATGAGTTTGTGTGCAAACTTCCCACTGAGATTTTTTTTACCCTTAACCATTTAAACAATCAGTTGCAGGACATACTGCATATTTCCAATTGGCACTGGAATTTTGTATTATATTATTATTTTGTATTGTACTTTTGTGCCTTCTCAATTAATTAAAAATCTAATAAACATACCACTATAAATGCAACTCCTCCCCAGCTGTGAAATTCTCCTTAGCACATTCAAGAAGCCTTATCACCCATTTTCTGCTCACATTAATTCAATTGCTAAAATATTCACTTGGATTTGGCCATTTGCATTTTCATGAGGCTATTTGGGAAAAAAAACAACCTTATAAGTTTCAGATTTGGGTTTCTGTCTTTGATTTTAATTTAATTTTGTTCCCAGTTACTCTTGGGCAGGTAGCTAGTGATATGGCAGTACCTACTTAAAATTAAATGTTTACTGGCAAGTCTCCATATCCAATTGCTTTGTTGATGCCAAGAATAGCTCATGATGAAAGAATGTACTATGAAAGACAATTTCAAAGACATCTCATTGATTCCAAAAATGAGGGTCAGAATGATCTTGAATGATATAAAGTTTATGTCAACATAAAGTAACTATAAACAGTTATATTAACAGGCCACAAACTATAATTTCCTACATCATTTTTTTTGTCTCAAACATTAAAGGGAATAGTTCTGCTTCTGTTTGCTCAAATCCACACATTTCTTTTTTAATTTATCTACATTTTCAACTTCAAACACATTAGTTTTATCTTGCTAATTTAACAAAGATACGTTACTTGCTAATCAAACTAGGGTATAATTACCAAGTCTAAATTTCTCTTAAAAGTAGGTGAAGAGGAAGGCACACCTGGTGGTATAGACAGATATTAAAGTCTCAACTTTCTTCTTCATTTGACAAATTAGGATTGTTTTCTCTCTTCATTGATTTTTGGAAGGTTGAGCCAGTTTTCCCAAATTAGTGGTGCACTTTTAAAAATAAAGAGCTGTGATTTCATCAGTTTAGGGAACTCCCATTCACTAAATGAGATCAGCAATTCCTCTGTAACGTAGAAGGTTTTTTTTAATTAACTTTATTTTTTTAAGCCAGTATTCTCTCTCTGCTCCTTCCCCTCTCCCCCATCCTTATTGAGAGAGCAAGAAAAATAAAGACCCTGTTACAAACATGTAGGGTCAAAAAAAATTCTCATATTGACCAAGCCATACATATGTATGTGTTTATGTATGCATGTGTATGTATACATACATATATACATGTGTGTATATATGTGTATATATTTATGTGTATATGTCTCAGTCTGCAGTGTGATGCCATCACCTTTCTGTCAGAGGGAGGGTAACAGGCTTTATCATGAGCCCTCTAGAATTGTGAGTGGTCATTGTGTTGATCAGAGTTCCCATATCTCTCAAAGTCGTCTTTCCAAAACAATTTATAACTTAGTCTTAAGAGTTCCCTTGGACACTGAGAGGTTAGGTAGCTTACAGCTAGTATGTGTCAGGGACAGAACTTCAATCAACCTTTTCCTGACTCTAAAGTCAGCCCTCCAGCCACTCCATCACCCTGTCTCTCTTATAAAGGAAATCCACCTCCTTCAAAATAGGCATTTGGGAAAGTTACTTCAATTTATACCTTAGTGATATAAAGTAGTGAATTCCTGCCTAACACTCAAGGGAAGCTATTCTTAATAACTTGGTTCAAAATAATAACTAGTTATCAGTCATAATTCTAGCAGATACTATTCTTTCTGTATCTCCCAGAACTGACAATGCATTTAATATCTTGCTTTAAACACATCTGGTCCTTTGGTTTCTTTCTAATGGCATTTCTGTAGACTGTTGCTAATTTTTAGGACTGGAAAAGCTCAGAGTAAACTAATTTGAAGTAGTTTAGTTTATACATACAATAGCGATTCATTAATGTTAAATTGACTTGACTGAAGAGGTGACAACTATGACTCTTTAGGAACTATTATAGGTTTGAAGCAATTTTGAATAGGAGTTGAGGGTTATCTAGAGGATTGTGCCTTGCCACTCACCCACAACCCCCTATGCATTGTTCAAAACATGAGTTTATCTGTAAAGTATAAGCTTTTGGAAATTATAGGCTTTGCCTGTAATTGCAATTAAATCTCTGATAACCAACAAGTGGCCTCATAGTCTACATTTCATTGGAAACCATGAGATCAAAAAATGGGAGTAGGAAATTTTGGGCTTATGGGTTACATGGGTAAGAATTTTGAGTCTTTATACCAACTGAAGAACAAGGGAAAGGCAAGGAAATGATCCTATTGCTAAGGAGTTTCCCCCAATTGCCCTGACTCATGCCATGCCATATCTCTTAAAGACTGAGACTTTGGAGCTTTGCTCTTCCCTCCAGGTGATGCCAGGTTTAGAGGTATTAGCACAACAGTCTTATTACAAATATTGAGATTTTCCCACTGGGTCATCTGATGCCAGACTTTGAAGTCATAACCTCCCAACCCTTTGTGAACCCTTTCAGGACTATAAGACCAGGAGCAACAAAACTGTCTAGTCAAATGTTCTTTCCATTCAAAGCATAGGAACTTTGTATGAGTTGAACAGTTCAAGGACATAGGACCTAGTATGCCCACAGCCAATTTCTCTGTACATTGACCCTAGACAAATTACTTTTGTTTTACATGATCTGATTTGGACATAACTTCATGCAACTTTTTTCTAAACCTGACAAATCAGAGTCCTGGGAATCTTATTTGGTTGGAGCTCAAGACTAAACAGGTAGTTGAGGGCAAGATCACATATTTAATAAGTAAAATGCCCTGCCCTAGTTCCTAGTGAGGCACTACTACAGTATTGACCCAAAGAAATAACACTGAGTTTCTCTGTTTGGGGATTTTACTTTGGAGAAAAATATGATTTGAGATGGAGGAAAAAAAGGAAAGATGATATTTTGATGGAGCTAGATGGTCAAAAGGTTAAAATAAATTGGAGGAAGAAAATAGAAGGAGGGTAAGAGTAAAGAAGGTGGGGGAGAGAAGAGAATACAAAGAAACTGAAGCCTGTCCCTGGAGTCATCATGGAGGGTATCCACACATAAGTTTTGTCATGCCCACCCCCTGGAGTGGTACCACATTTTCCCATTTTATCAAACATAGGAGCACTGTAGAGTTCTATAGCCTACAGCCAGTACCCTTCCAGGACAAGAAAGGGGAACTAGAAAAATGAGTGGAAAAGAGAAGGTAGTGTTCCTAATTCCTCTTTGTCCTCTCTCTTCTTCTCTCCTTCTATTTAAGAAAGCATACATTTCCCAATTGTTCCAAGTTGTCCATCAAAGCACTTTCTTACCTCAAAAGAGGCAAGGACTCCATCCCTGAATCAGGTTTTTCCATCTGTAGGCCCCAAATTCTTAGAGGCAAATACCCACCCACAAGTGAAACCAGCTCTCCACACACTCCAAGATATGAAAAATTACAGTTAGATTATTTTGTCCTTCTTCATTTGATTTCTATTTCCTTAGTGGAAAGGAGAAATAGCATGCAGAATCTGATATATTAGATTTGAGAATGCATTATACATTGAGTTTTATAAAGATAAAAAGGTTTACCTCATAGTGGTTGCCTGAGGCTAATGGGCAAAGATAGCCTGCATGAGTATATACTCAGATCCTGACTGGAGGGTTATATGTAGAAACCTACATCCAAAATGGTGAATTCAGTTCAGAATTGGACAATTAAGAGTTGACCATCTATCACTCTTGGATAGATTGTGTCTGGATAGACTATCTAGGTTATTCTCTTGATGGGGGAATTATGTTTGTTTTCCACTTAATAGTATTTTATTTTTTCTCAATTACATATAAATATAGTTTTCAACATTCACTTTTATAAGATTTTGAGTTCCAAATTTTTTTCTCCTCCCCTCCCTTCCCTGCCCCCTCCCCAAGACAGCAAGCAATCCAATAGAGGTTATACATGTACAATCATATTAAAATATTTCCACATTAGTCATGTTTTGAAATAATAATCAGAACAAAAGGGAAAAACCATGAGAAAGAAAAAAGTGGGATGGCTAGGTGGCACCGTAAATAGAGCACTGGCCCTGGAGTCAGGAGGACCTGTGTTCAAATCTGGCCTCAGACACTTAACACTTATTAGCCATGTGACGTTGGGCAAGTCACTTAACCCCAATTGCCCTGCTTTCCCCCGTCCAAAAAAAAAAAAAAGAAAAGAGGAAATAGTATGTTTTGATTTGCATTCAGACTCCATAATTCTTTCTCTGGATGCCAATAGCATTTTCCATGATGAGTCTCTTGGAATTGTCTTACATTGTACTGCTGAGAAGAGTTAAATCTACAAAGTTGATCATGACACATTGTTGCTGTTACTGTATAAAATGTTGTTTTTTTTTTTTTTTGCTTTTTGGAGGGCAATTGGGGTTAAGAAACTTGCCCAAGGTCACATGGCTAGTAAGTGTTAAGTGTCTGAGGCCAGATCCAAACTCAGATCCTCCTGACTCCAAGGCTGGTGTTCTACTCACTGCGCCATCTAGCCACCTCTACAATGCTTTCTTGGTTCTGCTGACTTCACTCAGCATCAGTTATGTAAGTTTTTCCAGGTTTTTCTGAAATCACCTGCTCATCATTTCTCATAGCACAATAATATTCCATTACATTCATAGACCATAATTTGTTCAGCTATTCCTCAATAGATGGGCATCTTGATGGTGGAATCTCTAAGTAATGGTCATGGGTGGATTTGTTCCAAGTACTAAACAAGTTTATGCTGATCATATGAACATTCAAACTGCCGGTGTTTTCACAATACCTGAAGTTAACATAAATGTATATAACTTTCCTGAATTTTGGTTTCCTTATCATCTACAAAACATGTATAATACCTGTACAACTTATTTCGCAAAGTTTATAGCAGCAAGATCTTTCGAAATGATAAAATGTTCTTATGTATGTAATTATACTATTGTTCTTGTTTTACATTAAACTTGAGAAGATTCATGAAAGCTTGAAGAAAGCATAATGGGTTTCATAGAGAACATCTAACTATCTAAAACAAGATGAAAGAAGTAAACAACAGATTAGGAATATAGCAGGACATTTAATACTTGAATGACCTTGGCCAAGTTATTTAATCTCCCTGGGCCTCAGTTTCCTCATCTGTTAAATGAGGGGATTGGAATGGATTACCTCCCTCATCATTTCAGTCTAGCCTTGAACTGCTCCCATTTGTTCATGGCTAAGACCAGGACAATTCTCTTGTTCTCCCAGAGCTACTATAAGCTCCTCCTCAGGGGAGAAAGAGGAAGTTTGGGAGACCTGGTAAGGACATTTAATTTGTTAGTATGTGCTTCTTTTGCATAAATGCAGGGAGCATGGCAGCTGTCAATTTTTGTTCCTTTTCCATGTAGACAGCCAGCCAACACTGAATCCTCTCTTCGTGCCACACATCTCATTTATGTGGCATTCGGCAGAGGTCTGTAAGACCTATGCTTTCTCTTGCCAGGGCTAACCTCAGTGAGCAGCCAACATCATCTTGAAACCAAGCTGGCAACAAAGAATTCCAAGTGGAAAAAATCGCTCCCCTCCCTCAGCTCATGCTCCCCTTTAGAAAGGCACAAGCAGTGACCCACTCTGCAATGTTATGCATTTTATTTTATGCATTTAAAAACATTATTCCAAGAAAGGATCCATTGACCATGACCCCCCAAAATGTAAAGAACCCATCATAATGGATAGAACAGCAGTCTGGGACTAAGGAGAGGCCTGGATTTGAATTCTGCATAGAGCACTAGCTAGTTATATGACCATTAGCAATTCACTTAACCTCTCTGCATTTTCTCATCTGTGAAATGGGAACAGTAATATTTGTAGTAAGTTGTTTCACACAGATTTTTTGAAGTTCACATGAGATAATGTAAATTCTATATAAATGACTTTGTGAACTTTACAGCATGTTATCAATGTCAAACATTACTGTACAACTAGGCTAGAAATCCACCGGTTTAATGTCTGTAATAGGTTCAGGGGGTCAAAAGGAGTCTGTGAGTCACAAAGCACCTATGAGGAATTTAGTGCTGCTCTTTGTTCAGGCAAAGGAAGAACATATTGCCAAGTCTTTGTGATGAGAAAGAAAGATAGTACTAATCCCAGATTCTTCTGGTTCTTCTCTGTTTTCTCCAAACTGATTCTGGTAACTAGTGATTCCCTGAAAAACATCCCATTTCCTGCCTATCTGCCTTTGTATAGGTGTTCCCCCCATGTCTGGAAGGCATAGCTTCCTCACCAGAATCCCCAACTTCCTTCCAAGAATAGTTCAGGCTCCCCTATGCAAGACCTTTCCAGATGCCCCCTCTCCATCCCAGTTGTTAGTACTATCTCCCTGTTGAAATGATTTTGTACTCATGTATATACTAGGTATATGTGTTATAACCCCCAGTGGAATATAAGCTCCTTAAGGGCAGGAACTATTTCATTTTCTGTGTTTACATTCCCAGTAGCTGATACCATGCCTTACACATAGTTAGTACTTCATTAATGTTTTTTTAATTGAGTCAAATTAATTTAATACATGATTCATATCAAGGGTTTTTTGTAAGGAATTTGAATTTGAGACCACTGGGCTACACAACAGGGGTTGGGGCTTGGGGGAGTATCACACTCAGAAGGCCATTTTTAAAATACACATTTTAATTTGTGCATTTACAGTACAAATATTTTACCTGGGAGCAATCCTCTCCCAAGAGCACAGCAGCATGGATTTGTTTATCTGGTGAGCAAGTTGATGTGCCAGAAGCACAGAGGGCCAGCCCTGAGCTGTTGAGATCCATAACAAATACACTGTAATATGGAAAAGAACAAGTTCTGGCTAGCAAGGGTGTATTGTGAGGATGCTAGACCAAAGGGAACAGTACCTTGAGCTAAGGAACAGCTGGGATGGCTGCCTATGGGGAAAGTTGAGGGATAATGGGAAAGGGAGGAAAAGGAATATAGACTTTAAATCAGTCTTAATCCAGGAGGTAGGAATAGTAAGGAGGGATGAGAGTGGGACTAAAGGCAGAATTTGTTTGCTTCACAAATTTGTTAGGCTTAGATCTGAAAACCAAAATGGTTATGCACTTGTGCCCCAGAAATATTTTATTTTGTTGTTGCTATTATTGTTTCTGTTATTGTTTACAAAAATTATTGTTCTATTACTGTTTACAAAAAAAGAAAGAAAAGAAAAATATTGTGTGAACCTAACAGTCTGAATTAAACAATATTACATTTGGACTATACATGGAGGGCACCAAACATGGGAAAGCAAGGCAAAGTATAGTGGGATGGACAAGAACAAATTGCAAGAATCTAGGCTGAGAATTTAATGAGGCCAAAGGTCAAAATAGAGCAGTAAGCTGTAGACAATCAGTAGTCAAAGCCAGTGATAGAAGTCAGTTGTCAAGACTCAACCATTGGTCAAAGTCAGGATAGTAGAACAAGGTACCAGAGGAAAACTGACCTGGACACTAAGGCACATCCTGTTACTGACAGTTATTCACATTTTGTTGGGGATAAATATTTGGGTTCTCAGAGGTTTTCAGAGGCCTCAATAGGAGTCAACAATATGGCATGGTAGTCAAAAGAGATAAATCTAAATAGAATTATGCTTCCCACTACTCTGCCATGGTCAGAATCCATCTGGAGCACTATGTCCAGATGCCACATTTTAGGAAGGAAATTGATCAACTGGAGAGTGTTAAGCAGAAGGCAATAGGATTAGGGAAAGGTCTTGAGATCATGCCATATTAGGACTCATTTAAAGATCTGGAAATGGTTATCCTGGAGAAAAGGAACATAGGTAGGATATGATAGCTATCTTCACATATTTGACTAGCTGTCATTTTTAAGAAGGATTAGACAGAAACAAAACATTGAACTGATTCTTCACAAATGAGTATTCTTCACTATATTAATAATAATAAATGACTGAATGACTTTCCATGGCCAAAAAACATTTTATCACCAGACGGTCAGCCCCCTGGTAATAGATTTCTTTGTCATTAGCCAGGCTAGTCCTCAGAAAGAGACTCTGCATGTTCCTAGGGCTATAGTCAAAGCCTTTTTAGCATGGAAGAACCTGCCAGAATTTTAGATTGGCTGGCATAGATTGGGAGAGAGCAGGGTCATCTCTAAATAATGATGAAGAATTGGAGAAGTTTTGTGAAATTGCAGAACCTCCTGGAAGAGACTGGTAACAAACACATTAGTTTGGTATGTTCTTTCACACAGGAAACCAAATAGATGAAGGTGGTCTATTGCCCAGATTTTAATATGCATTTGAATGGATATCCACCTTATAGAGTTTATCCAATAATATGTATATCTTATACTGGCAATACAGAAAGAAAATTACCTGGGCCCAGAATTGAAAAGAAGAAGAGTGTGCTGCACTGCTTCTAGGGAATTATAAAACACTTCTATTGACCCTAAGCTTACCATAGTAGTAATGATCTGTCTTTTCAATACAAACATTTCACTGGTGTTGCTAGATGGCAAGGAGACCTTGAAACACCACTGTTTCTGAAGAACTAAAGATGAGCATCAAAAAGAAAGGCGTGTAGTAAATGGATTTGTAGCTGAGTATGCTACAATATATATTAAATAAGAAACCCTGAAAAAGAATAAGAATAAAGAACATCAGCAGGAATTTTATAACAGAAAGGGAAAATGGTTTGGTCATGTGGCAAGAGCAAGATGGATTGGCAGAGTGCTACACTGCACCCTTGTGATATTAGAAGATGGCCAGGAAGGCTTTTAGCACATTGCGAAGACTTCCTGTAGTGGAGTTTTGGAAGAACATGGATGGGCTACACAAAATGAGCAAGCATGTGTAGATTGTCATCTTCATTGATAAAGGGAACTCCCAAGTTGATGAAATCAGAGATCCATTTGAGCATTTGAATGAATAAACAAAACACCATTTATTGAACATTTACTATGTGCCAAACAATTGTTAAACATTACAGGGCAAATGGAAAGATTCACTAGTCTTTAGGGTACAACAGTAAGGCAGATGATAACACATCTTCACCCCCATCATTTCCATTGATAAAACCATATCCACTTTAGACTTTTAATTAAAGTTTTATTTTTAATAGTAATCTATTTTCTCTCCTGCCCACCACCTACCCCCATTTTAAAAAAGGAAAAATTAATTCATTATAACAAATACCCACAGTCAAGCAAAGCATATTCCTTCATTGGTCACGTACAGACATTGGCACATATAATAAGAAGCTTCAAGAAACTTTGCCACCTTAAACATTATCTGATAGGGACCTTAACAGAGATTTTCCAATAATTGTTAAAAGACATTTCATAGTTTAAGAATAAAAGATATAAATGAAGAAAAGTTGTAGCAATTACCTTTCTCACCCAGTATAGTGCCCAACTCTGAACAATTGACTACACCACTAGAAAAGTCTAGGGACACAGATGTATGTGGGCAGGAATGTGCTAGAATCAGCTTATACCAACTCAAGAAAGTCAATTGTTAAATTTTTAGTGCAAACATTTATATCTCAGAAATTGGCAAACATTACACATAATGATTTATTGTCTTATTAATTGTCTAGACTTAAGAAAGTGACAGAAGAAAATAGTAAAAATGTAGATTAAACTTTGAAATATGAAATATTTATGCATTTTTTAAAGGAGAGCTGGTTGTTAAGCATTTATCAGGGTACTCCTATATATGGATGTCCATGAAAGAGACTTCTCAGAAGAGGGCGTGTTTGAGAGATCACAAAATGACTAGGTAAACTACGGTAGCTCACCTTAAAAAGAGCACTTTTTCCTCATCTGCAACAGTATTTTGTACTCAGTGTATGAAAAGTTGAGAATTTAGATATTACTTCTATCTATACAGTCTTTGAGTTTAACATGTACTTAAGGTAAATGCAAGTAAAATTCTGCACAATATTCTAGGCAAAATGTTTGCAGAATGCCTTTCTTTCATTTGCTCTGTTTCTGAAACCCCACCACATTCAACTAAAATTTTCAACTTGACTTCGATACAAATGGGACCCTAAGAAAGATCTTGAACAGGATAAAGGATATTCATGATGTGATGGTTGTTCTTTATAGCAAACTTATAAGGAATTATAAGAATTCCCTTTTTTCCCACATGCTTCAAGCATACAAAGAGTTTGGAGCCAACTGCTGATGGAAATAGAAGAATCTTTGATTAGTCTTTAAATGTCTTTTTAAAAAAATAACTGAGAAGAAAATTAGGAAATCAGCAGATGAGTAAGGAAAATGCATAATGAATGCATGGCACTGTTTCGGGTACAAGTGTGACTCACCTAACAGAAGAATTATTACTGAAAAGATGGCTATAAAGCAAATTTCCATAAATCAACATTGACTTCCATTATAAAATTTGATGTCATAGATTCTTGTGGGATTTCAGAGTTGGAAGACATCCTAGAGGTTGTTTAGACCAAACCTATTCTTTACTAGATGTGAAAACTTGAGGTCCAAAACACTGAGGCAATTTCCCATTAAGGTATACAAGAGTAGCACCTCCATGACTCATTATAATTTTGAAGCAACACTGTTCTCAAAGGCTATGGAGTAGAGTGCATGCTCTGACTAAATATGCCAAGCTGAAAAGATGCAAATATGGTTCTTGCAATGGACCATATGTCTGCTATCCAAGCACCACACTTAATAAGTTCAAAAATGCTCATCACCAGTAGGGTGACTACTAATTGATAAAGTTGCTTGAGCATGGTAATCCATGAAACAGACAATATGGTCATTAGTCTAGTGTGGCCATCTTTCATTTTTACTGTAGTGAAAAAGCTTCTTCTTTCCTTCACTTCCTTCCTTCCTTCATTTTTTCCTTCCTTCTTTCTTTCACTCTCTCTGTCCACATAGGGTATCATATCCTTACCTAAAGGTGCTCTGCCCATTTAATGTAAATATTGAACAATGAAACCTTGAAAGATATATTGGAGTTTTTGGTCTAGATTTCTTTTTTAAGGACCAGCCTTAAACCCAAATCAATCTAGCTCTCTTTCCTTTGCCAACAATAAACTGGCCAAATCTCCTTTGGTGATGGTTTAGGCTCTGGTGGCTCAGAGTAAGTGTAAATATCAATTGTTTCTCCTTTGGCCAGAAACCCTGAGGGTCTTCTCCTCCCAGATTATTTTTTAACTAGTAAAAGAGGTCATTCTTTGTCTCATTTCTTCTTACCTAGCCTTAATCACTGTAAAGCAAAGCATAAGCAGCTCTCCAGAGGACTGCTGCTATTAATAGCTTTAAAGTTCTGATCACATAATATAATGAACTCCTTATTTATTCAGCAATAAACTAAGGCAACACATTCACGGAAACCAAAGTAAAACATTCACAATGATATAACATAACAGCTTATCACTAAAGTGGCCACATAGTTTTCACTTAAAGTGGTCACATAGTTTTAAACAAAAGATATCATTTAGTAAGTCCTTAACTCAATCATCCTTAAGTAGCAATCCTCCTTAAGGGACACAAAGTACAAAAGTCTAAGTTTTCCCACCCCAGGTCACATTGTCTTAATCTCTCAGTCAAAAAGTCTTCTTTCTTCTTCTTGATTGGAGATTATTTCCAATCATCCTTAAAGGGTACAAAGTAGAGAGTACAAAGTTCTCCCACTCCTAGGTCAGAGTAAATCATGATCTTGTCAGTCAGCACTAAGTACCTAAGAGAGAGGTCTTCTCATCTTGGCTTAAGGCTGGCTTCCAAAATCCATGGTTCTTCTTCCATGGGTCCAGTTCCTTGGATTCACAAGCAGGCAGCTCTCGGCATCTTTTTCAGCTCCTTGTCTAGTTCCCATTCCATATTGAAGATCAGTTTCCAGTCCACCTCAAGTCCTTCGCTGTTTCTGTTTCTGGGAAGACAAAGCTTAATAGAACCGAAACAACATTCATGCACATTGCCAGCACCATAATCAATCCATTATCTGCCTGTGAAATCAACACAGACCCACAAACAAAGTCTGAGAACTCAACACAAACTCACAAACAAGGTCTGAGAACTATCATAAGCATAGTCCCAGGACCTCTGAAACCCTACTTCTGGACTTCTGTAAGCAGACAAGAAAATCTTCTTTCAGGGCTTCTAGTAAGGTCCCAGGGCTTCTGTACAAAGTATCACAATGCCTCCACAACTGTTCCCCTTCTCAGTTCTGCTCTGTCCCAGCTGTGCTCCTCCTTATATATAGTGGTTCTCCTTCCTGTTCTGCCCCCTTCCTGTTGTATCAGCAAGTTCTTCCCACCTTCAAATCACAGGATGCTCAAACAAGGTGGTAAATACTTAAGTAGTTGAAACAAGGCACTAAGTACTTCTTTGCTTGCCATTACAAGCACTGAATGGGCATTGCCTCAGAAAAACTAAGATCTAGGAAAGACCTTAGCTTAAAAAGACTGAAGTCTCCCATTGCATCCCTGGCCATCTTCAGTCATCCTGATCTATATCTTGCCACTGGACCCAAATGGCTCTGGAAGAGACAGTAAGATTAGTGACAGCACAGCCCTGCCTCACAAATCCAATTCACTTGCAAATCATGAAATCGCCTTCCTGAAGCCATGGTCATTTTCAAGAGTGAAAGATAAACAACACACTGAAAAGAAGAGAAAGGGTAATAAAAATCACAGTAATTTCAGTAATCACAGTAATTTTTAGATTATCTATTAACATCAATTGAGTACCTGGTACGCTAAGTCTGATGTTTTTCTAATGACAAACAAGTTTACATATTCCTAGAGGAAATGAAACATATTTATTGAAATTCTTTAGAGAAATTAAAGCAGAAAACATAAAGAAGTTAGAGCTAAATGAAAGGATATTTCAAACATTCTTCTTGGAGAAATGAATAAGTACACTTGGTTTCAGCAAGAAAAAAGATAATTTCATAAAAACTAAATGCAAATACAAGATAAGTAAAAAGTAAATTTCACATAAAGTAAATATAAGATATTGGAAGTGTGATTAAGAACTGTGGATTGAAAGCTTTATATAAATAAACAGAGGCATATGTCAAGTAATATATATATGTATGTATGTATATATATGCATATATATGTATATATACATATATATATATATATATATATATATATATATATATATATATATATCAAATTCATAGACTACACTAAGAGAAATACTCTAGTCTTCCCTAACTGGCCTATTTAGAGAGAATACTGTGCTCAGGTCTGGACACCATATTTTAGTAATATTATAGAAAAGATGGACCACAACCAGGAGATAGTGAAATTATGACAAGGAAAGTGAAGGACATGAGACTGTCTTATGAGGATGAATTGAAGGAAATGGGTCGATTTAGGTCCAAATGGTCCAAACTAGGAGAAACAGGTGGAAGCTGCAGAGAAATAGGTTTTAGCTTAATGTAAGGAAAAACTTCTTTTTATATTAGTTAATTTATTTATTTTTAGTTTTCAACATTCACTTCCATAAGTTTTAAATTCCCCCCCTCCCCAATATGGCATGCAATCTGATATAGGCTCTACATATACATTCCTATTAAACACATTTTCACATTAGTCGTGTTGCATAGAAGAACTTAATGAATGGGAGAAACCATGAGAAAGAAAAAACAAAAAAGAAAATAATCTGCTTTGTTCTGCATTCCGACTTCATAGTTCTTTCTCTGGATATGGATGGCATCTTCCATCATGAGTCCTTTGGAATTGTTTTAGATCCTTGCATTACTGAGAAGGGCTAAATCTATCAAAATCAGTCATCCCACACTGTGGCTGTTACTATGTACAATGTTCTCCTGGTTCTGCTCACTTCACTCACCATAAGTTTATATGTCTTTTCAGGTTTTTCTGAAGTCCTCCTGTTCATTATTTCTTATATTAGCTTCTCCAACATTTATAATTTTCCCGTTTTCTCATGTTAGCCAATCTGATAGGTGTGAAGGAAAAAATTAGAACCATCCAAAAGTAGAATGGGCCACCTCAGGATACTGGGCTCTACTTCTCACTATACAGCTTCAAGCAAAAGATGAATTATATACTTATTTGATATATTGTCAAAGGAATTCTTGTTAATATATACAGGTTTGCCTAAATGGCCTCTGAGGCCCCTTCTACTCAGTGATTCAGCAATTTTGTGATTCACTACAGGACACAAGGTGTTCTGATTAGCTACATGGGTTCCCAACTTTCAAAACATTAGAATATAAGAAAATGTAGCTCTGAACAATACTAGACATAATTATATGGTTGTTTTTTTTTTTTTGTGATGATTCAGAAAGCATTTCAAGATTTCACACTGCCTCAGGAGTCATCCTCATGAATATCAAATACAAACTGACTCTTCGAAGGACTACTTAACAGAAGGCTGGATAAACCAACTTCTACTTTATTTAAAAAAAAAAACTCCATGATTTTAATCTCTTTCTTCTAAATGCACTTATTGTGTTTTTCATACCTTTGTTTTCCTCTCCAACAGAGCTATTTCCTGTGTTATTTCATACTTTTAGTAAATTCTTTATGGGAAATGCCAGCTTATATTCCTAACCAACCTAGGGCTAAGCATCAATAAAAGATCCTTCTTGTGATTACTGTCAGTACTAATCTCTGAGAAATGTAACCAAGAAACTTTGAGTCTGAGGGAACCTGGGATGCTAGTATAACCTTCTGCTTGAGTTATGAATCATTTAAGTGGGAGATCCCCTTAAGTGGGCTATGCCTGTGAGTACAAATGTGAAGTTAGAATCACAACATAAACCTTTATTAAGGAAGACTAGGAATATACCCAGTTAATAGTTAGGATACTTGAAAACACCACACCCAATGCCCATATTTAAAATGATAAAAAAAAAAATACATGTAAAAAGATCTCTTGGGGGGGTGGGCATTTGAAACTATTGTACAAAACATTGGAAACTGATGGATAGGAGGGCTTTTTCAGCTCCTATGACTCCCCTGTGATATGTTTTGTTTTTAATTAGATCAAGAACAGGTTGTCATTGCCAGAATGAATATATTGCAGAGCAGGCTAAATTAAAACAGCAAAATTAACACCTTCAATTCAATTCAATATGTAGTCATTGAGTTCTTCCAATATATGTCCCTCACACTCAGCTAGACTCTGCAGAGGGCTATAAAAAAAAAAAAAAACAGATGAGGTTGGAAACATGCTCACTAATCTTCAGAATGCTCTTGGAGGAAATAGGATTTCTACACATGGAAGGATACATTTAGATAAGGAGATCTTAGGGTCCATCTGAACACCACTGTTGACATACTCCTCACCACGTAGACCAGGTCCCTCCGTATATGACCTGAGAGGGGCTCTACCCTCCATCTTTCTATCTCTCTGCAACAAAATTCCCTTCCTTTTTCACCCCTGGATTAAATGTGCTATTTGTTAGAATAAAGAAATTGTTAGGATAAAGAATGTCAAGTTCCTTAAAGGCGATAGATAGATAGATAGATAGATAGATAGATAGATAGATAGATAGATAGATAGATTGATTAGATGGATGTCTGGATGGATGGAGAGAGAGAGAGAGAGAGAGAGAGAGAGAGAGAGAGAGAGAGAGAGAGAGAGAGAGAGAGAGAGAGAGAGAGAGAGTTAACCTGAAAATCTGGTTAAAGGATACAAATAGGCTGGGGAATATATATTATTTATTCCCTTAAAACTAGCAGATACATGATCATGGAGACAGAAAGAAACTTCTGACTCCTGAACAAAAGAATAAGAAGGCTTAAATACATTTCAAAACAATCCCAACTCAGGGTCAAATTTATGATTACAAGAAAGGAATTTTCTTAAAAAGATAGGAGAGTTAACAAGGTGTCAATTGATTTTACAACCTAGAACATCTGTGTTTTCTTTATCATTAAAATGACATAACATAGTATATGTCCACAGAATATTAAGATAAGAAAAAGTTCCATCACTCAAGATAGTGTCTCAGGTTAAGGGTCTCATCCTTGAAAGAATAAAAAATGCTCTTAAGTCAGTTTCATCTGGTTATTTACATAGGAAGGGGTATTCTCTGAATTTTACTCTGAGAACAAAGAAGTTGTCGGGTCCAGGCTCTTCTTCTGGTTGATTAGTTCAGACTCTGGCCCTTATTGAGGTTATCAAATTGAAATTAATGATTGTCAATAGATAGATAGAGATAGAGATAAGGATAGAGATAGAGATAGAGATAGAGATAGAGATAGAGATAGATAGTATCCCCAGCACTAGCTCAGTGTCTAGGACATGGTAAGTATTTAATGTATCCTTTTTTTTTTTCATTCTTTCATTCATTCATCCCAACATGCCCATTTTACAGATGAGGAAATTGAGGCCTAAAAGAGTTAAGTGACTAATCCATGGCCACATAGGTGGCAAGTTGCAGAGTCAAGATTACTCGGGCTCCAATTCCAAGTCTTTCCTTATACTACAATGAGCAATACAAGACAGTAAAGAATAAAGTGCTAATAGAAACTCATTCATTCAGCAAACAATTACTGAGTACCTACAGTGTGTGAGGTACTGTTTCTAAGCTCCATGAGGAAAAGAGAGGTGCAGGAGATGTTACTTAAGTCAAGAACACAGGGCAATTGATCTCAATATAGGGCAGGGATGGGAAGGCAGCATTTGCCATCAATATCCCCAATAAATACATCAGACTCTTTCATACACAAAGCAGATAAGAATAGGGATTTTCCAGGCCTTTGAGTTGGTATTTAGGCTGACCTGTTATACTGTGGAGTTCCCCTATCAATACTTTGGGAGGGAGGAAAGGATAAGGAAGGACAAGAGATTCTGGTGAAATCATAACTGAATAAATAGTAGGGTTCTGTGGAGCAGTGCATTTCTATTTGTTTTTGTGTATTCTATATGGCCCAGGGCAAGGTACAATGAGATTACCCCCTCCTTAGTTCTAGGTGCTATACCTCCCTTAATGCAGTCTAAAATCTTATTAGCTTCTCTTCACTGCAATATCACACTATTGATTCATATTGATCTTGCAGTTTAATCCAATAAGCCTGTATTAAACACATTTATAGGCTCTAAGGATCCTTATCCCAACTTCCTTTTACACTGACACATCAGGTCCCCCAGAATAAGACTAGCTACATTTCTTCCAGGAGGGTTTGAAAGGTGTTCCTGTGAGGTAAGTGCTTCTAATAGATATTCTAATTCCCTGAGGGGATGTCCTTCTAATTGCACAGATTCAAGGCCCAATTCCTTTGTGTTCTCCCCATCACCAATTATAGTTAATATTTCCCTTATGTCATCAGTTGACCCAGTGATTAGCAACCCAGAATCATCTGACCAATTAGCTTTACCAAAGAATGTTTATTGAGAAGATAAAGCCAGAACAAAAGTGCAAACTCATCTGCCTTCAACAGAGCCATGCAAACCTGCATCCAGGGACAGAAACATCAAGGCTGTGTTCTTACAGCAACTTCCTAGCAGAAAGGAGAGGAATAGTAGGCCACTGGTGTTACTTTTCTGAGTATTAGCAGGGCCATGTGTTCATGACTTCATGTCTGAGGTCTCTCATTTACCCAGAGGCCCACAGCATTGAACTTCCTCACTCAGAAGCAGTTGAGCAGGAAAGAAACTGAATTACCCCCATGGAAGTCTTTTACACACACACACACACACACACACACACCACTTCCAACATAACGGTCAGTCCAAAAGGCAAGCAGGGAGTAGATCTGAAACAGTCATAGATACCTGCATACATTGTGAAGCCCACATGGTTGATTGTAGCAGGCAAACCCCTAAAGAATGGAACTCCCATTGGCTAGTCTCTAATTTTATCTATTATGTGTGAGACACTGATATTATGAGAATAAAAGATTTTAAAGGCCACAGCCTCATAGATCTTACATTTTACCAGCCAGAGATAAGAAAAGAGATAAAGAGATAGATCCAAAATATATGAAAAGTAAATACAAATAGTTGGGAAATTCAAGAAAGGTTTTATGAAGAATGTAACACCTAAACTGAGCCTTAAAGGAAGCCAAGGCTTCTAGGAGGCAAAGGTGAGGAAGAGAGCATTCCAGATATGGAGGCAACCTATGCTAAGGATTGTCATTTTTAAGAAATATATTCATGTTCAAGAGATGAATAGGCCATTTTGACTGGAGCATCATGTATGAATAATGTGTATTCATCCTGAAAGGATCTGCTAGAACAAAATTGTGAAGGCTTTAAATGCCAAAACTAGGAATCTGTATTTTAATGCTAAAGTTAATAGAAACAAACTGAAGTTTCTCAAGCAGGATAGTGACATGGTCAGACTTTGGCAGCAATGTGTGGGATGGATTTGAGAAAAATGCTGGAGGGAATGAAACAATAAGACTAATCAAAAGTGATAGGATGTTCAAGGAGAGAAGGGAACAAATGTGAGAGTTGTTATAGAGGTAGAAACAAGAAAGCTTGGGAGTTGATTAGATCAGGGGATGAAGAAGAGTTGAAGAGCCAAGAATTATTTTGTATGTGAACTGAGTATTTAATAAAAATATAGAAATGAAGAGAGAGGGATTGAGGGGAAAGAAAGAACTTTGTTTTGGACACATTGAGGTTGAGATGCCTATTAAATGTCCAAGTGGAGATATACTACAGGTAATTGGTAATGTTGAAATGAAGATCAGGAGAGACTAAGGGTCTGCACATGAGTGATAATTGAATCCATGGACCTGGTAGGATCACTGAGGTGGATATAGGGAAAGGAGCAAAAAGGATCCATAAACTTAGGTGTTCACCCTAAGAACCATAAAACTGACTTATACCTGAAACCTTCCTTGTGCATCATCTGCACCCTTAGCATGTGAGCTTCTTGGAGAGAGCCTTTTCGGTGCAGGTGGCTTTAGAAGTCAGATGAAAAACTGGTAACAATGAGAGTCAATAACTTTTTCAAGGAGCTTTGTACTGGAAGAAAGGAAAGTGTTGGACAATATTTGCAGCTCACTAAAATTCCAGATCTTTTTCACAAATGTGCTACATGTCTGCCTCCTTCCCCCACCCCAATCCTGGTCACATTATCTAAACACTTCTACCTTATTTCAAAAGAGAAAATTCAATTTAACAAAAATGACATGTCTAAGACAGTGATATTATCTCTTCACCTTGAACGTATCTAAAGTGTCATTGAAGATACAAAGACAAAAGCAAAATATTCTCTATCCCCAAGGACCTTACCTTCTACTGGTGTATGGGAGGGGAGGGAATTAGGGCATTCACACAGATAAGTAAATACAAAGTCATTTCAGATGGGAATAAGCCTTAATAATTCGAAACACCTGGAAAGGACTCACAGATGTAGCCCCTGGGTTAAACCTTGAAAGAAGGTAAGGATTCACAGAAATAAGGAAGGAGTGCATGCCAAGAACGGGGGACAGCCTGTGCAAAGAAACAAATGGAAGATTGAACATCCAACTTGGTGAACAGCTAGCTAATAGGGGTCAGCTGGAATGCAGAGGCTATGATGGCAATAATGAAAAGTAAGTCTGAAAGGGCAGGTGGGAGTCAGAAAAATTAAAAACCTTCGAGACACTTAATATTGTATTAGAGAGATTGCCTCATGAGGAGCTAATAGGGGAAGGCAATTGCTTGCTAATGTCTCTAGCTATCAGAAAACATAAAAATGAGGACTTGCTTTGCCTTCTACAGAACAAATCAGGATTTGGTCTCACTGCTACGAACAGAGCTACAAAGACTGACTTGGGATATTTATAATTTAAGGAATATTTAATACTTTTTCATTGACATCTATCTATATGGTAGATTGACAATTTGTGAGAAGAATAGTATTGTCAAATAACCAATGTTCTAAGTAATACCATTATCCCCATCCCAAACAAACAAAAAAAAAAGTCTCTGGGACAGCTAGGTGGTGCACTGAATGGAGCACAGGCCCTGAAGTCTGGAGGACCTGAGTTCAAATACAGACTCAGACACTTAATATTTACTAGCTGTGTGACCTTGAGCAAGTCACTTAACCCCAATTGTCCTGCCTTCCCCTCCCCAAAAACAAACCAAAAAAAGCCTTGATGGAATGAGCAACATGAAGGCAAGAAAGGGAAGGGTTAATTAATATAAATAAACATTTATGCATATGTGTATATGTACATATATACACACATATGTATATATAAATAAATCTATATCTATACATACACACACATATGATTATAGCCAAGTAAACTAAAGAAGATACAGGAAGGAAAAGGCAGTTGAATTCATACTCAGGGACTGATAGCTGGCTTGTTTTTTCCCCCTCTCCCTCGACCACTTGTTTCCCATTTGCTCCCTAATAATGTCAGTTTCATATCTCACACATCTAGCACCATGTTAAAAAAACATCAGACAAATGACAACATGTCTCCAAATATCTTTTATTCTTGAGTTGAAAGGACTGAACTTCCCTTGTATAGGTAAAGTTCTCCTTGGCAGAGATCTAAAGGTTTCCCAGAGAAAGGTATCATACAACTAAATAAAAAGCTGTTTGCTTATCTACCTCTAATTAGGAAAAATATAATCTCTTGTCTATATGATTGATGGTACCTGAGTGGACAATTACAATTAATTGCGTAATTTCAGCAAATTGAGATTGAAGTCATAGTTTAGTCCAAGATCACCATTTAATAATACCCATTCTGCTCTGGCAATGTGCCTCTCCTCCAACTAGCTTCATATGATTTTTCAATATTATCTCATTGGTTTCCAATGATTTTCACAACATAAGGTGGAAAGTACTTTATTTTATAGTACTGGAAATTTTTCCTTTCCACCCCAGTGCTTTCCTGGCTATAGTGACTATCCACACTAACACAGAATTAAGGAAAATAGATTCTTGTCTCCTAGATCTACAGGCATCTCTTTTCACTTCTATATAATCCTTGGTGACAACATGAAATGTCCACTTAATTGACTCGAAGGGTCTCCAGAAAATGATGAATCAGCAATAGACTGACATACACACAGATTAAGGCATCAAAAAGTGAAATGTGGACAGCTTTACTATGGACTGAGCATACTGGAAAAACAGAAGGCAAGAAAAACCAAGAGCTTCCAATCATTCCCAAGTTATGTTTTCTGGTCAGAACATACAAACTACCAGTTGATTGATAGCCAAACTAGGAAATGGAATCAAGAGACCAAATTCCAGGTCAGACTAAAGCTCTTTAGATCTTTATATCTTGGACATACTGTGGTCATAAAGATTGTTCATAGGACTCAGTGCATGACTAAAGAAGAGAGGAATCTTACCCTCAAGAAAATTACATCAAAGAATAAATGAGTTATATAGCAAATTAAGTGGCATAGACATTCATCATATAAATAATAGCATTTCTACTTTTTTCTTTCTTGTGGTTTTCCCCTTTTGTTCTGATTCTTCTTTTACAATGTGATTAATGTGGAAATATATTTAATATGATTGTGCATGTATAGCCTATATCAGATTGCTGGCCATCTTGGGAAGAGGGGAGAAAAAGGAGGGGAAAATTTAGAACTCAAAATCTTAAAAAAGTGAATGTTGCAAATTGAAAAGAAATAATTTTTAGATAGTATATATAAAGCATTAAGGTTTGCAAAGCACTTTCCCTATTATCTCATTTGATCTTTACAATAATCCTGTAAAGTCAGTTATTACCAGAGAGAGAGATTTTATGTGTGTGTGTATACACACACACACACACACACACACACACACACACACACATATATATATATATATGTATGCATGTATGTATGTATGTATGGGTATGTGTGTGTGTGTGAGTATAGTTCCTATAGGTTAGGAAACTGACACAGAGAGATTAGTGACTGGCCTAGGGTTGTATATATCCAATAAGTGTCTGAAACAAAATCTAAATTCAGCTCTTCCTGTCTTTAGGCACAATGCTTTATCCCCTTATCCCATCTTGCTGCATATATAAACATTACTATCCTATTTAAAGAAAGGAAAACCACTTTGACTAGCTTTAGGAAACATTGAGGAGATTAAATAATTGGGGTCCTGCTCCTGACATCCCATCAGTTCCTTCATCAAGAAACTGGAAATTATGGGGCAGCTAGGTGGCACAGTGAATAGAACACTGGCCCTGGAGTCAGGAAGACCTGAGTTCAAATCCAGCCCTTTACCCCAATTCCCTGCCTTGCCCTCTCCAAAAAAGAAAAAAAATAAACCAGAGTAACTTGCCCAAGGTCACATGGCAGTGTCTGAGGCCGGATCCGAACTCAGGTCCTTCTGACTCCAGGGCTGACACTCTACTCACTTCGCCACCTAGCCACCCCAAAAGGAAGATTCTTAAAGAACAAGACAGTCTTTAAGTAGTTGAGGGACTCTTATGGGGAAGGGGTGATTGTGTTCTTTTTAACCTCAGGGGACAAAACTAGTAGTGATGGTTAGAAGTTGCAGAAAGGCAGATTTAGTTGCTAAGTATTAGGGCTTTCTAAAAGTGGATAAATTAGCTCAGGAGATGTTGGATTTCTCATCAAGGAGATGAAGTTGCATGACCACTTGGCAGCTATGCATATAGAACATTGTTCTTCAAATATAGCTGTACTAGAAGGCTTATGAGGTCTCTTTAAACTATGAATTAAAGTAATTGCAATTCTAGGTTCCAACTAAACCTACTCATAAGCCATATTTAACATTAGATGACAAGGCAATGTCATTAGTGATAGAGAAGCTCATAACATCTAAGTACTTGACTGGATGGGTTGGATATATGAGTTAATGAATGGACCCCTAACTCCTTGCTGCATCACAAGTAATAGAGGGTAGGTACTAAAGATGTTAATTGCTGTTGTTCAGTAATTTCAGTCGTATCTGATGCTTTGTGACTCCATTTGGGGTTTTCTTGGCAAAGATACTAGAATGGTTTGCTATTTCTTTCTCCAGCTCATTTTATAGATTAAGAACTGAGGCAAAGGGGATTAAATGACTTGTCTAGGGTCACATAGCTAGTCTGAGGCCAGATTTGAACTCTCAAAGATGAGTCTCCCTGACTCTAGGCCCTGTGCTCTATGCACTGAGCTATCTAACTACTAATGATGTTAATGCCCATTTGCAAATTACATGCCCCAACTTTGCAATGCAACAAATTCAATTCAATAAACACTGTTCCATGCAGTCACTAACATAGATGCTAGGGGGTAAAAAGACAAAAATTCCACTGTCCTTGGGCTGAAGGAGCTTACATTCTACTAGAGTGGCATGATATGGATGCAAGTAAATGTAATATGAGGCAGAGATCTGTGGCATTAGTAGGAGAGCAGAGCAGACAAACCATGAAGCAGACAGAATTCAGATGTCTACTTTTGAGCCAATATGTTAAGCAGCATGGAGTAGGGGGAGGGGAGGGGGTAGAGAAGCAGAACCCTGCAAACAGGATAAAGTCTACACATCTGCTGAGCAGAAAGGATTGTGGTCAGGCATCTGTCTAGTGGCCCACACATGCAAACCATGGGCAACAACCCTGTCATCTTTGAACACTGGGGGTAATGATTTAGAGAGCCATCAATACAAAGGCCAAAGGCCTGGAGAGCATCAAGCCTTCTCTTCTGTTGTCTGATCCTCCGCCTCACCAGAATGATGATGAGGGGAAGTTTGGATGGCTGCTGGTTGAACTAACCCCTTGCTGTGGTAAAGGATGATCGGCAGAAGACCTTTCCGGGAAATGCATTCTGAACTTAGAAAGGCAAGTGTGCCCCTACTGAAAGTCTGTGAACACAGAAATAGCCAGGCAGGCTTGAGGGCGTGGCTAGCTATTTAAGCATGTAAGTACATATTTAACACTCCATAATTAAGCACCTAATTGGGCACTTAAAATTCAGTGGTGTATCTGCATGCATAATCATCATTTTTTAAAGGCACTTGGTAATATTTTGTCCTCTATTTCCAACAATCAAACGGATTTGGAAATGGCTTTTCAAAAATCCTTCTGTTTAAAATGTCTTTGCATAAACAATTTAAGCAAACACACTACCACCCAATAGTAAAAAGCATACAAACAACACCACATTTTAAATGGAAATTATGGAATGGTTTTAAGAACATCTGGAACTATGGAAATTGTTTATAACATAGCCTAAGCAGAGTTTTATAAACAAGTCTTTTCATGCTAAAATATCTGTGATTTCCACAGGGAATTAGGGGATTCCTACCACTCACCAAGGCAACAAATAGATAAATCCTGGAGCATTGAATCAGATACACATTAAAGGTTAAGTGACTTGAGCAGTGTCTTAGGTGAGTAAATATAAGATGGAAGATTTGAACCCAGTTCTTTCCAAAGAAAGACCCAAAACCCACTCATTCCAGATCTTGTACCTTAGAGCCAGTGCTCTATACACTGGCCTCCTTGCTGGTCCATAAATAAGACACTCTGGGTTCTAGGTATTTTCTCTGGCTATGCCCCATGACTGAAATATTTCTTCCTTGACTTCTGGCTTCCCTGGCTTCCTTTAAGTTCCAACTAAAATCCCAATTTTTCTACAAGAAAAATTGCCCAACACCAGTTAATTCTAATGCCTTTCATCTTTTAATTATTTCCTCTTTTTCCTCTATATGACTTGTTTTTCTCCCCCATTAGGTTGTAAGTTTCTCGAGGGCAGGAATCCTCCTCTCTCTTTTTGTACCTCCAGTACTTCCCACAGTATTTAACATATAGTAGGTGCTTAATAAATGTTTATTGACTGACTATTCACTCACTATACATGACTACCTCTCAATTCTCATAAATTCAGAAATATAGACACACAATCATTACGTAAGCATGTGTGTGTATCTGTCTGTGAGTCTGTGTGTGTGAGAAGAGTCACAATTTTATGCTGGCCACTGGTATCCCCATTTGAAAAATGAAGCTAATAATACTTTCATTACTAGATTCATGGAATTCATATTATTCACATATTCACATGCATATATACACACATGCATATCCATAATGATCCCCCATAATAATCCATAACCCATAGGTTATGTTTTTTGGGGTTTTTTATGCTTTGTTAGATAGAGCTCCACAAATACATTTTTGTTGGTTCATTGTTCAAACATAGACAAGAGTCCCAAGGGATGGGCAGCATTTATGGGTTAGAGATGTATCATGGGGGGATACTGAAATCTGTGTGATTACAAATCCAGTAGGGTACTATGAGTTAACAAATTCATATTGCTCCAACCACAACCCTCATCTGAACTCTTTTAAGATCAACAACATGCAAAATAATTAGTTGGATTTAGGAGTCCAGTCTCTGGACTTGGAGGATTTATTGTTTCAATTGGTCTATCATACACATTTATTAAGCACCTAATATGTTCTGTGTATTATGTTGAGCACTGGTAATATGAAGACAAAAACAAAAATCAAGGTGCTTAGGTTCTAATAAGTGAAAACAATATAAATAGGGGGGTAATGACCAGGGAAAAGAGGGTGATTTGGAAGAGTCACAGCAATGGTGAGTTAAAGTATAGGTCAGGCAATAAACACATCCCTTCCAGAAACAATGACCTATATTACTATGACTAAAGCTAAAGGTAGAAAAGGGAGTAGAGTATGTTAAAGAGCTAGGCAGTAGGTATATTGTAAGATGGCTGGGGTATATGGTAAAAGGAACAGATGGTCAAACAGGATATATAGATAAGATGTTGACCTTTTATGGGCCAGCATAAAGTTGTGATTCTTCCCACAGGAGCCAACCAATGAATCTTGGAAACAACCTCAGTTGCTGAGAATTAATGATATGTCTTTAATCTTCTAAGTGTAAATGGACATGCCTATCCTCTATAGGAGAGGATCTTAACATTTTTTGTGTGTACCATGGATCATTTGACAGTCTTGTGAAACCTATGGGCCCCTTCTCAGAATAAGATTTTTATGCACAAAATAAAATGCATAAGATTTCAAAGGAAATTAATTACACTGAAACACAATAATGAAGATACCTATATCTATGTGTGTGTGTGTGATGAAGACGCCTTGTTAAGAATTACTACTCTATAGTGTGGTGTGACCAGAATCTCTGAACAAAGGATCTCTGCCCTAAGGATCTCTGCCCTTAAGCTCATAAGATGATCAAGGAACTCTTTTGACCCATCCACTACACTACAAGAATGCTATGAATCTACTAATGAAAGTATTATTAGCTTAATTTTTCAAATGAGGATACCAGTGGTCAAAGAAGTTCAGTGACTTATCTAAACTCACATAAAAGGGCACCCTTCTCCTTGTTGAAATAAAAGCATTCAAAGAAAAACTGGTGCATAATATGAGAAAGCTGAGTTTATTTATCATAGTGAGTTTCAACAGGATTCCTGAGTTGATTGAAATGATCTATAATTACTCAGCAGGACAACTAAACCCAAACCCCAAATCTTTTCTCATTTTTCAAGGGCTTTAAAACTGAATGCGTTTGAGTAGTTTATTTCCCTGGGGAACCATTTTGCTATGCATCAATGAGACATAAAAGACATTTTCTAAATATTTACTCCATAAAGTCAATTACTGGGTATTAATTCAATTTGATAAACATTTTTTAACTACTATGTACAAGGTCCTGTGCAAAGTCCTTAGGACACAAAGAAAAAAACAAAACATTCCCTACCCTCAAAGAACATGTATTCTACTGGGGAAATATAATATGTACACAGATAAATAAATATAAAGTATATAAAATGTGGTACTAAGTAACTTCCAAATAACTTGAGTATTATTATCTAAAAGAACGATTGCTGTTGTTGAGTTGTTTCAGTCATGTCTGACTCTTTGTGACCCCGTTTGGAGTATTCTTGGCAAAGATACTGAAGTGGTTTGTCATTTCCTTCTCCAACTCATTTTACAGATGAGGAAACTGAGGCAAACAAGGTTAGGTGACTGGCCCAGGATCACACAACTAGTGCTGTGGCCAGATTTGTTGGGGCCAGATTTGAACCCAAGAAAATGAACCTTTCTCATTCCACACTTGGTGCTCTATCCATTGCCCTACCTAACTGCCCCAAGATTTTCTATAAGAACAAATGAACAAATTTCCTTTGAAGGAAATGGGATTCTAAGAGGTGAAGGTGAAGAGACTGGGGGTGAATTGTCACATTGGTAACAGCTAAACTAGTTTAACTAAAATATAGAGAACTGGAAAGGAAATAACATGAAACAGGAATGGAAAAGTAGGCGAGAGCTAGAAGAGGGGTTAGGGATAATCCATGACACTGAAGACTAGCAATGCTAACTGCCCAAGGTCACACAGCTAGTTAGTGCAAAGCCAAACCTTCTGACTCTTCTTCTAGCATGTGCTATCCTCCTCTTCCCCAAGATTGATGAACCTATAGAATTAGCAGAATTCAAATACCGCAGGTGGAACATGGGGGCAAAATAGACTAGAATATTTAAAGAATCTGTTTCTTTTAGTCTCCAAGACTTTACCATCTCAAGACACTTCTCCATTTTTCATGTGCTCCCCCAAATGTAAGACCCTCTTCCTCTCACCTGGACATTACTCTTCTCACAGCAGTAGAAAGCAATCTTCTGTTTGATATCTGATGTCTTTGTAGCTTCAGAGAAATGTAATGCAGTCAATATGCAGAGGGGCTTAATACAAGAAGCACATATTGTATTGTTTAAATCAATATTTTCAAGGATACATATTTGAAACTGAACTGTGCGTGTTCCAGCTGATAGCCCTCATCATTTTTAATGCCCAGCATGAGAGCCAGGGAATGCACATTGACATTCTGGTCAAAATCCTGCTTGCAGTACAGAATAGTAATTGCAGTATACTCATCAGGTTACAGATCAGGCCATCAAATGCCAGATACTAATGAAAGAATTTGAGACATACTGCATCAAGCCTGCCTGTCTTCTTATGATCAGCCACTTGCATGAAACTTTCCAAGTCAAAAGGCTTTGGTGGCTCCCTGGTGAGCTACCATCACCTAGAACCAGTACAAATGCTGAACAGGGACTTCTCAGGGAGTGGAGAAGCAATGATTAAAAACTGAAGCTGAATTGGCAATATTGGAAGTAGATTTGTTTGTTCCATCTGAGTGGGAAGGGAAGCCACATTTTCTGACACTTTTATTCTTTCTTTGGAGGTTTTTTGATATATTATGTGCTTAGTAATAACTTGGCAATCAAGTAGATACGACCAAGATTCCAATGTTTGTTTTGGCTGTGGGTTAGTGGCAGCAACCAAGATGCTTTCTCCCTAGCTTAATGTCTTAATAGCACTGAAATGACACTTTATAAATAAATTAATAACCATAATACACAATTAATGCTGGAAGCCCATTTCTTAACATTATTCCCAGTGGAATGAATATTTTATAGGATTTGTTTGTCTCTTGATTTTGCATGTCATTTCTATATATCTCTTCCTTATATATCTTACATATTCTATGTATCCCATCCTCCTTAATTTTAGTACCATCCTGCCAAGACTACCCTCAATTTATCCTGTATACATACTGTTTGCAAATAATTGCTTCCTTGTTGTATCCTCCTTTGGACTATGAACCCTTTGAGAGTAAGGACTGGGATTTTCCCCTTTCTTACCCAGTTTTCTTTCCCCAGTTCTTACCATAGTGTCTGTTGGCACATAGTAGGTACTTTATGATAAATGCTAATTGATTGTCTGATCAATTGATTCCACCCCTTCCACTCCCCAAGTGAGTCTTCTCTTGTAACAACGAAAAACAGTTAAGCAAAAACAGTCAAAATAAGACTCTCCCTGACTAAGAGAGTAAGAAGAAATAAGCATACCCCTTGCTTATCACCGTGATTTCCATGTCTGCCAGTGGCACTTATTAACCTCTATTCTGTTGAAGTTTATATGAGTCAGTTCTACTACCTGTTCCCAGAACTTGTTTTTGCTACCTACCAATTTTCAGAATGCTTCTCACTTTCTGCTTGAAATCTGCAATATCTCAAACTCTGAAAACCCTCTCCCTGACCACCAGCTTGCCTTTCCTCCTCTTGTGTGCTAATCCTACTGAATCTGTCCTTTCCCCCATGGGATTGCCAGCACTTCTACCCTATTGCTCTTGTTTCAGTTTAATTTCCATTTCCTCAGTCTTGATAATGGTCAATCATTTTCTCTATACTTTAGTCCTTCATCCCCATTGATCTTCCTCTGGTTCCACCTTTCTAATCCCCAATTTTCCTACTCCTGAGCTGATGAGTGCTACTATAATAAAAAATGAAATTGTATTGACTTGGGACCATTTTAGAATCATGCTAGGTAATCTTACTCAGTTGAGCACTTAATGCAATCATTTTATTTATCTCTAATTGAAATGCTAGCATATTCCTCTTCGGAAGCAGTCCTAAACCTCCTCCTCTCTCTGTATATTCCCAAGTCTAACCCATAAGCCTCTTTCTCAATGGATGATTTCTCTTTTTAATTTTCATTAAATGAAATTAGTTGCCAGATTGAATGCATCGAGGGACTTGGAGTCAGGAACACCTAAGGTCAAATCCTACCTCAGACACTTACTGGTTGTGTGACTGTGGGTAATTGGCTTTACACTTTATATGCCTCAGTTTATTCATCTATAAAGTAGGTATAATGATAATGGCCACCTCCCAGAGTTGTTGTGAGGATAAAATGAGATAATATTTGTAAAGTACTTTGCCAGTCCTATATGAAGGTTAGCTAATAGTCATCATTGTAGCCTTGGTAGTAGTAAAAAAAAATAGAAATAAGCTTACATAAACTCATCTCTCCTCTCCCTTCTATTTTTCAAAATCTCTCTGTGTCCTCTCTAAGGCTTTGAGATGACATCATGTAAAGCAGTTTTCAAACCTTAAAACCTATATAATTGCTAACTATTGTCTCAAAGGATGAAGTAACCTTCATTCTTGCAGAGACCAATTACTCCTTATCTTTCTGTCTCTTTCAGGACCTTGATCTATCAATCATCCCACATTGCATCCTTATATTCTATATCTGGCTATCTATTTGTTCCTTCCCCTTCCCAAAAATGTGTCCCAGCCTCTCTAAACCTAAAATAACAACAATAAAATCCTCCTTTCAGGGTCACATAACTAGGAAGCGACATCCAAGACCAGACTTAAACTCATATCTTCTTGACTCCAGATCCAACTTTCTAGTCATGTTACCACTCCACCGCCTACTAGGGTCCCTTTTCTCCATGAAGTATGTAGTTAAGTTTGGTTGTTCTGCTTAATTCTACTATCTGGATAACATCTTCCCCAAGTGTAGAGAAGGAACAAACACTGTGTGTACATTGTTCCAAAAACGGTTCCTTACCAGTGAGTACATGTTCACAAACATTATCTCATTTGAATCTCAGAAGCCTATGAGGGTCAGCAGAAATCATATCTTCATTGTACAGGTGGTAGAAGTTAAATGATAGTCATGGCCACACAGCTTATGAGAATCAAAGCTATGATTAGACCTCAGGACCTTCTTATTTCTTTTCCAAGGGTGTTATGTCAAATAATGGATATAGTCATATCTGTGGTGATGATGAAGATGGAGGATGACGTTGACTATAGTCTGTATCTTAGAGGGTGTAATGGTAAGGTCATTTGAAGATCTTCCCTGTCCCTTAATAGACCTATGCCCCTTAATGGGTCTTACCTGGAGCCAAACAAGAGAAGCTTGCTTTGGGGAAGCTTGTTGTTCAGGAAGGTCTTTCATTACTTTGTAATTAGGCAGTGGGTTTTGAAGGTTGTGATGTTCTCTGACCCTGAAGAAGGCTATATATACTCCTTCAGGTGAGGTTTTGCATTGAGGCTCACTTTGGGAAGAGTTGTGTGATTTGACCAGATGAGACTCTTGGCAGCTGTTGAGCCTCCCAGCTTTGAAAACCCAGATGTTGATGCTTCTCTCTCTGATAACTAACTGTATGTATGTGATGATTACACAACTAGAGCAACCTGTCTTGGTCTGCTGAATTGTATTATTTTCTTTGACTATATTTTTTGTCTGCTTGTAACTTCTGTTTGTATTCTCTGAAGTTCAGGGTGCTTTTTCCCCTGCACTAGGTAAATGAGATATGGTTGATTAAAATAAGATTGTTAACCCTTTTTGAGTTGCTTTCCTTTAGAAAAGCAGATCAAAGAACCTGTGCTAGCAACCATCCTGGGTATGTTAGGGTGCTTGCTGCTACAGAAGGCATTCATTTTCCATGGCAGCTAGGTGGTTCAGGAAATAGAGTGCTGTACTTGAAATCAAGAAGACTTAAGTTGAAATGCAGCCTCAGACACTTACTAGCTAGCTGTGATATTGGGTGAGCCACTTAACCTCTGTCTACCTTAGTTTCCTTATCCATACAAAGAGAATGATAATAGTACCTACCTTCTAGCACTATTAGGGGGATAGAATTAGATATTATTTAGAAAGTGCTTTGTCATACTTAAAGCACAATATAAAGCCTAGTTATTATTAATGCTGGGATAGAATAAAGGTTACCCTATGCCTGAGGTATGCACTGTTACCTTGATTATTTGTACAGGATCTAGGGGAGTGGTTTACCCTCATCTGTGAAGGCTGAGATATATTCACGATATTTCAAAATTTTCCCAGAGTTAATTGTGGTTTGGTTGATAATGAACAGAAGAGTTATGAATTTTCAGGGTCAGCCCCCAAGTTTGGACCCAGTCCATTTAAATCTAGAGCTTGGTTTGTTGGTCTGTAGGTTATGTGTATGATATTTGAACTTCAACTATTTTCTATTACTCATGTGTCTACCCTCTTCTATCAGTATAGTATAATTGCTTGGCTGTATTGTGCCAACAGACATTTCATAATTAGTATTTGTAGACTATTCATTGACATACCCAAATGACATTAAGACATTTAGGCTTGTAGTAGGTGAACAGTGACGTTTAATTACCATTATATTAATCCCAGCATTACTTCCCCAATAAAGATCAACCCTCAAAGTATACAACTAAGGAACTTAATGACAAATAAATTTAGTGATTCTGACACTTACTAATCTGAATGGTCTTGAGCTAAGTATTTTCAATATACATAATTCAGATCTATTCAAACCTTTATTTAACTTTGGCCTCAAAAGTCCTTCACGATATAACTCCAACCTATGTTTTCAAACTGATCTCACATGATTCCCCTTCAGGAATTCTACTTTCCAGACAAACTAGACTACTTACTAGTTCACATATTAACACGGTTAAATTGATAAATAGTCTTTTAAAAAAAACAGCTTTCTAGGAGGAAAAAAATGTAGGAATGGCACAATTTTAATTTTAATTTGCATTATTAAAATTTTCTCCATCACTTTCTTAAATCTAAAAATCAATAACACAAAATATAAAGCCCTGATCTATTGCTTTGCCAATTAACAAGGCTTACAATGAAAATTTAGCAATTGGTTTCCATGAGCCATGGAGCCAGCTCTAGCACACCATATAAAACATTCCATGTTCCACCTCTACATCTGTACAGAGTCTGTCCCCCCAAGTCAGGAATGCTCTCCTTTCCTTCCCTTTGTCTCTTACAATCCATATCTTCTTTAAAAGATCAATGCAAGTACCCACTTCTACATGAGACCTTCCTGGGGCCCCCAGTCATTAGTATTCTCCTCCTTTCTACTCCCAAATTGGTTCACATTTACATTGTACAGGTTTTGTATTATATAAACAGATATTTTTACGTATTTTATATCTGAATACAGCTTGGGATAATGGATAAAAAATTGGTCTTAAGAAAACTTCTCATTTCTAACACATCCTACCTGTGTGATAGGGGGCAAGTATTAGTGCCCCCAGATAATTCTCTAAAGCTAGAAATTGCACTTACCAATTGGGTTTGGTAGAAATCATCGGTCTTCTTTAAAAAAAAGGATTTGTATTTATTTATTTATTGACTGTGTTGTTTTCCCCCAATAAGATATTCCTTGGAGACAGGGATTACCAAGATCTTGTCTTTGTATTTCCCAGCACAGAGCAATCCTTTAATAAATTATCATTGTTGAATGTAAACAGCAATTCAACAATTCTATAATTCTTTATTCTGGCACCAGCTCATACCATCTCCTGAGAGCTAATTGTTAAATTTTCAGTGTGAGCATTTATACTTTAGCATTCAACAAATGTTAGTTATCAGGGCTTTATTGTCTAGCCTTAAGAGAATGAAGAATATGTTAATATTGCAGATTAAACTTTAAAAAGTAGGCATGGGAGGTTATAGTCAGAAGGACCTGAGTTCAGATCTGCCTCAGATATTATTTACTGGCTGTAGGATCCTGGGCAAGTCACTTAACCCATATTGCCTCAAGAAAAAAAAAGACAAAAAAAATTGTGCCTAACATGTTTTCTTTTTGGAGAGTGTATCGCCAAGGCAATGTTCACAGCACCAATGGCAACTATAAATATGCCAGCATAGCACCTGCCTCTCAATATTGTTGTGAGGTTCAAGGCATATAACATTTGTAAAGCACTTAGCATAGTGCCCAGCACATAGTAGGTGTTATATAAATGTTAGCTATTATTACTACTATTAATTGTTGTTGTTAGTACCTGCCTCTCAGCATTGATATAAGAATCAAATGAGTGTGTCTGTGTAGTGCTTTGCAAATATTAAAGTTCTATATGCACACAATCATTATTGCATGAATCATTTTTTCACAGGCTCCCCACAAGGGAGATTGTGACAATATTATTATTTCCATTTGGGAGATGAAGTTTAGAGAGAGTAGCGCCTTGTTCATGGCCTTGCAGCTAGTAAATAGTGAAGTGTGAATTAAAAGCTAGGCTTCTGACTCCAAGTCAGTGTCCTTCCCTTTCCTGATGATCCAGACAATCTCTCTTTTGATTGGCACAGGCTGCAGGAGCCCTCTTTGGGCTGGGCTGCTAGCACCCAGAAGCCAGTTTGCATAATTTCTGAGTGAAGAAGTGTTTCTTCTCAATAATCACCTCTATTGTCCTCAGCTCTGAATCTGAGTCTCTCTTCTCTGATGAGGATCTAAGTGCCAAAGGCACATTAGCACCCAAAGTGACAGACGAGCTAGCTGGCTGCCTCTCCTTTGAAGACAAACAACAGCCTAGCTAGAAAAGGGACACACTCCCTCTCTCAGAGTCTCTCCAGAATGTGTTAGGGGATAGAGGGAGGGAAGGAGGGGAAGAGGGCTTAAAATCAATAGGCCTAACTTGTTTTTCCCTGAATTGATTGGTTGTTTGTATGTCATGTAAACAAAACCTGCTTTGGTTTGAAAGACATTTTCTGGCTACAGAATCTGAGCATAGGTCTCCTAAGCTCCTGCTGGGACTCAGTCTGTGAGTATAGCATGAGAAACCAGAGATAGAGATAATGTCAAAAGAAATAAGCAGATTAAGTACTGAAACAAGATTCCTTTCTGATAACCACAATGCAATCCTGCAAGTCCATTATAAGAATTTCTTTCCCCTCACCCCTCAAGAGTTTAGCTTCAGATGGCATTGTTAAAATCACAATGCTCTTTCTTCGCTGTACACATGGAAAATTACATAATCCCAGTGATGTTCCTTGCGGATTTTGCTACCCAAATATCATCATTTCAGTGACAATAGGATGCACCAGTCTGTCTTTGTGAATACCACTTGAGCAAGCCTAGATTTTAAGATATTTACAATCTAGGAAATTTTCTGTCCTTTCTCCCAGCACTAGAAGAAAATCAAGCAACAATGCTTCAGGCTGATTTTAAATAGATTAGCATTTCCCTTGATAAGATTAAAGGTGACTTTAAGTTAATTGGAAACATCAACTGTAAACATGTTTGTCAGGTGCAAGTAGGGAACTGTTTGACTTCTAGAAGTATCAGACTAATGTTGTCTTTCATGTTTGAAGAAGCTACTATTTACCCATCCTCAGAGGGCCATGTGTTCTGTTAGGAGGCATAGTGGAGAAAGCATTGGACTGGGAGTAAGAAAGGCCTGAATTCAAATCCAGTTTTAGATACTTCCTAGCTGTGTAACCTTCGGTGGGTCACTTGACCCTGCCCCCATCGCAGTTCATTCTTCTGTAAAATGGGCACAATGATAGCACCTGCCTCACTGGGTTATTCTGAGGGTGAAATGGGATAATGTACATAAAGTACTTTGTAAACCTTCCAGTGCTGTACATAGATGCTACTTATTAGTAGTAGCTACTATAGGAGGGAGGGGGCAGGCAAGGAGGACCATTATTGGGGATGGTCTTGAGAAAATCAGACCAGAATAGTGTTTACACAACTAGTCTGAGGATTGGTGTGTAACAGTGGCCTAAAATAAACTCATCTGTAGCTAATTGGCTTATTTGGTCAGAGACAATGTGTATAATAGTACAATGGTGTCCAAAGTAAGGGTGAAAGCCTATCTGGAAGGGGACCCTAGCTTGATACCAATGCATGCTGTGATCATCTAGAAAGGGGGGGTAGAAAGATGGGTCCAAGCCTCTCACTCCCCTTCTCTGCTTCTTTTCCCTTCTGAGCTGGACTTCAGTCAGGGCAGGTATAATCTAACCACTACCAGAATAACTGCAGCAGCTGCATAAATGCCTCTGGAAAAATCTCACACCTGTACCCTTCAGCCATTCCTGGTTCTCCAATTGCTTTGGGACTGCCCTTCAGAGGGCTCCAGGGAAGTGACCTATGAGGAATTAGAGCCCCATCCCTCCTCCTTTTTGTTTTTTTTGAGTGGGAGAGTCAGCTGCCAAGAATAAGCAGACATGGACGGGTAGAGACAAATGACAGATCTCATTAGATTATTTTCTTTTTCCAAACTTCCCCAAACAGAAGGCTGAGAACACCACCAACCTTCTGGTCTCCTGGGGTCACAGCTGCAATCAGTTGCCAAATCTTGTCATTTCTTCCTCCACATTTCTCCCACCTATTTTCTTCTCTCTCGTTGCATGCACACCACTCAGGTTTAGGCCCCAAACTATTGCAAGAGCCCCAATTGGTTTTCTTGCCCTGATATCACTCCAATATAATCCATTCTCCACCCAGCCATCAGAAATATTCCTAAAGTTCAAGTCTGACCATGTAAAAAAAAATGATTGGAGATCCCCCCCAATATAGTGGGTAGAGAACTAGACTTTTGAGGCAGAAAAATCAGGGTTTGAATCCTATCTCAAACACATTAGCTGTGTCACTGTGTAAATCGCTCAACCTCTCTGAGACTCAGTTTCTTCATCTATAAAATGAGAATGTTAATAGCATCTCCTTATAGAATTGTGAGTCACCAATGAAATTGAATATTGAAATCACAATGGACTTGTAATTACAAAACTTGGGTGAGACTAACTAGCTGTGATAATCATTTAATATCATTTTGATGGACCCCAATAGGATCCAAAGTCTGAATTAATCAACCAGATTGCTTTGCTTTGCTCTAAAAATACCCTTTCCTGTGTCAGTAACTTGAAAGACCAGATAAGGTCAACAACGGGTATTCTTTCTGTTTATGACAGGAGGCCTGCATTCAAAAGAATGGGATTTCTCTTATCTTGGGGGCATACTCCATATGGGGGAAAATCCAGATGTAATTTCCAACTGACCCTACTTTGTCAATTGTCTTGTCTGCTTGTATTTATAAACTTATTCAACTAAGAAACTTTCTTTACAAAAACATATGGAGACCACAAGTCTGAGGAATACAAACATCCTGGAATTGTCCTAAAATATATAAAGGAACCTTGTCATTCTTATTTCAGGCAGTCAGAACTTAGGTTTTGGCTCCTTGTTCTTACAAGCTTGCTAGCTTTGTCTAGCTTTAAGGGAATAAATGATATAAATGTATATCACCTAGCCCTATTTGCCTCCTTTACCAAACTTTCTGTTTGACAACTATATGACTTCTAAAGGCCTTTACAGTTATAATACAATGAAATGTATTGTGGGTTCATAATCAATGTCTAATGTCCTACTGAGTCTGCTAGTTGACTGTAAGCTCTTTGAGGACAGAGACTATCTTTTTTTTTCCAGTTTGCCTTATATTCCCGGTGTCTTGCCATAGTAGGCACTTAATGCATATGTAGTGGGTAGTTTGAATGGAATATTTTGTAGTCTAATCATGAAAAATCATTTGACTCTTAGTTACAGTGTTCATCAGATGAAAATTGTGAGTGAACATCTTTACTAAGGATGACAAAATCCATACCTACTGGTAGGGCTCAAGCTCTTTCTCTTTCATTTATAAGGACTAATGCTTCTAATGAAGAAGATATATAAACTGGTACCTAATTAACAAATTTGTGACTTTGTCCCTCCTCTGTTAAGCATATCTAGGATTGTCACAGGGTCACAAACACACAGAATTAACTTCCTATGCCATTCAACCCTTAGCCTTGCCATAATGTATGTATATGTATGCCTTTATATGCATATTTATATGCATACATAGGTGTATGCAGATATAATTTTGTTGTCTTTTTTTTTTTCAATCATTCCCAATTCTTTGTAACCTCTTTGGGGATTTTCTTGTTGAAGATACTAGAGTAATTTGCCATTTCCTTCTCCAGCTCATTTTACAGATAAGGAACCTGAAATAGAGGCTAAGAGACTTGCCCAGGGTCACATAGCAAAAAAGTATCTGAGGCTGAATTTGAACTCATGTCTTCCTGACTACAGGTCCAATCACTATCCATTTTGCTACCTGGTTACCCCCAAGGTCTCTTACTATCATACTACCTCTAGATATGAAAATGCCCTTAGAGGTCATCTAGTCCAACCTTTTTTTTTTTTTTTTCAGGTAAGGAAACTGAGGGCCAGGGAAGAGAAAGTGCTTGTCTAATATCAAGCAGATAGAAAGTAGAAGAGGCAAGATTCAAACTCAGATCCTTTCACTGTAATCTACTTTCCCCCCACCAACATAATGTTTCAAATTATATGATGTTACTCTGTGTAAAAATATTTTCAAGCCCAAAACCTTATGAGACTGTGTAAAATATAATGATCTGAAGCAGGTTAGCCACCTTTACCTTAGCTATCCCTATTCCCTTAAAATGAGGCTTTAACAACCTTGGAGCTTTTTACTCCAGGGGCTCAGATTCTTACTCCTTTGCTGTTACTACTTCTCTCATTTAATTTGTGCTTTAAAATTTAAGTTTACAAAGCGACAGAGATAGCTAGGTGGCTCAGGGGGGTAAGTGATAAACTTGGAAGACCTGAGTTCAAATTTTATTTCAGACACTGAGTGTCTGTCACTGTCTGTAATACTTAGAGTGTTTGACCTTGGTCACATTATTTAACATCTTTCAGTCTTTCAATTGTAAGCTCTTTAAGGGCAGGGACTATCTTTTTTTTCCAGTTTGCTTTATATTCCCGGTGTTTTGCCATAATAGACACTTTAATGCATATGTAGTAGGTAGTTTGAATGGAGTAGTTTGTAGTCTAATCATGAAAAATCATTTGACTCTTAATTAGTGTTCATCAGATGAAAATTGTGAGTGAACATCTTTACTAAGGATGGCAAAATCCATACCTACCGGTAGAGCTTGAACTCTTTCTCTTTCACTAATAAGGACTAATGCTTTTAATGAAGAAGATACAACTAAAGTATAAACTGGTACCTAACTAACAAATTTGTGACTTTGTCCCTACTCTGACAAGCATATCTAGGAGTGAGTGAGTGAGGATAGAATGAGATAATGTAAAATATAAATGAATGTGCTTTCTTTACCTAAAAAAAAAAAAGATTGGACTAAATGCCTCTAAGGGCATTTTCATATCTAGAGGTATGATAGTAAAAGACCTTGGGGGTAGCTAGGTAGCAAAGTGGATAGTGATAAAATGAGATAATATAAAAAAGAAACATATAATTATTAATTATTATTACATGGAAGGGTCTTTTGGAGATGGAGTAGAAAAAAAGTCTTTAGAATCTAGATATAGGGGTTTCTGGAAGACAGAATATATTCTGAATAGATTAATTTCCTCATCTTTTCATTGTTATTTTCATCTACAATGCTTCATACTTATTTGTATTATTTTCCTGATCCTACTTGCTTCATTTTGCATCAGTTCATCTAAATCTTCCCATACTTCTCCATATTCTTAATATTTATAATTTCTTGCAGCATTGTAATAGTTCATTATCGTCATGTGCCACAATTTATTTGTCTCCAGTTTATGAGTAACTACATGTTTCCACTTTTTTGTCACTATAAATAGTACTACTCTAAGTATTTTGGTATATATGGGACCTTTCTTTTAATCATTGATCTCTTTGAGATATATACCTAACAGTGAGATCTCCAAGAGGCCTCCCTAAATGGGTCCTCATGAACTAAAAGGTTCATTTTCATCACTTGTTTTAGCAGAGTTCCAAATTGCTTCCCAGAATAGTTGGACTGATTCATATATCCACAAAGTGTATATTATTGTGCCCACTTCCCCCAACCCCACAAACATTGACTATTCCCATAATTTGTTATGTTAATTCCCTATATATTTTAGAAACAGATGCTAACCAGAGATGTTTGATACAAAGATTTCTCCCAATTGACTTATCCTAGTAATGACTTTTTTCTTGCAAAAGCCTTTTGATCTAATTCAACTGAAATGTTCTGTTTATCTTTTTTGATCTCCTTTATTTCTTATTTTGTCAAGAATTCTCCCCCTAGCCATAGTTGTAAAAGATTACCTTCTCTGACAGTTCTATTCTAATTTCTTTAAGTTTTGAATTTTAATAATTGTCATCCATTTTGAGCATAATGTATAAATGATATAAGACATACATCCTATATGCTTCTTTCCATACTTTCTCGTGATTCCTCCATTTGATATCTATACTCCAGAGATGTCCGGCATGTGTACAGTAGAACTAGCACAGAGGACCTGGATACAAATCCTTCTTCTGTGTGACCCTATTCAAATAATTTTTCAACAAGACAAAAACAAGTCAATAAACATTTATTAAGAATGTATGCACTGGGGCGGCTAGGTGGCGCAGTGAATAGAGCGCCGGCCCTGGAATCAGAAGGACCTGAGTTCGGAGCCGGCCTCCGACACTTAATCCATACAAACAAAAACCTAGCCGTGTAACCTTGGGCAAGTTACTTAACCCCAATTGCCCTAAAGGGGCGGCTAGGTGGCGCAGTGAGTAAGAGCGCGGCCTCGGAGTTGGGATGACCCGAGATCAGATCTGGCCTCAGAAAATGAGCACCCACGCATAAATAATGACTAGCCGTGTAACCTTGAGCAAGTTACTTAACCCCAATTGCTTTAAAAAAAAAAAAAAGAATGTATGCACTAAGAATTGTGCCAAGGGCTGAGAATAAAAATACAAGCAAAAAGAAAGATTCCCCTGCCCTCAAAGTGCTTCTACTTAAATGGGAGAAAACATGGTGATGAAGTCCAGAGAGTCACAAGCAGAGGCAGGGAAAGAAATGAAGGAAGCATGGCAAACCAGACTCTGAGACAAAGTGGAGGTTCTAAGAAAACTCACTCATGGGCAAGAGGTGAGCTAAGCAGAAGGATGTTCCAGAGTGAAAAGGCTGGAGGAGAAGAGGGAGCTTCCAGTGTTAGAAGGCAACTGAGGCATGGTGGCAAAGTCCAAAGAACCAGAAGCAGACCTGGCAGAGGAATTTTACCTTCCTGAGACTTGGTTTCTTCTTCTATAAGATGATGAAGAGGGACCAGATTACCTCCAAGATCCTTTTTAGCTCCAAATCTATTATCCTGTGATTGCATGTTGGGTATGAAATCTATATATGATGTTCTACCTCATATCCATCAGACTGGAAAAGATGGCAAACGATGCAAATGACAGTTATTGGAAAGACTGTGAGACAATAAAAAGACCAACATGTTGTGGGTGGAGCTATGGTTTTGCCTAACCACTCTAGAAAATAATTTGGAATTACAATAAGAAAATAACTAAAATTCCCATGCCATTTGACATAGTAACACCACTAGTGAAATATACCCCCAAAAAGTTCATAGAAGGAAAGTTCCCATATGTACAAACAAACATTTATTGCATCACTTACCTTGTTGTGGCAAAGAATTGAGAACTAAGGGGATGCCTAGTAATTGAGAAATGGCTGAACAAATGGTGATATGTGGATGTAATGAAATATTGCACAATAAGAAATGAGGGCTATGAAGAATTAAGTGAAACTTGGGAAGATTTGTATAAATTAGTGAAGAATAAAATAGGCAGAACCAGGAAAGGAATTTACAAAATGACCATGATAATATAAGGGAAAACTATTTTGAAGGACTACAGGTCTTAATCAATGCAATGATCAAACATGACTTCAGAAGTTTGTTGATGAACTATGTCTCCTATCACCTGGTAAAAGGCTAGAAATGCCAAAGTAGAAATATATTTTCAGACTTGACCAATGTTGGGTTTTTTTGTTTGGGGGATTTTGTTTGGTTTTTGTTTTAATATACTTATTTAATATTTAATATACTGTTCAATATATTTTATATTATTATATTGTATATAATTGCATAAATATAATATATTATAAATAATATGATTTAATATACTCCCTTATTTGTTATAAGGGCAATAAGATCTAAGGGTGATAAGTTAAATGGGTTTTGATAACAGTGCAAAAAATAGGACTTGTAAAACATTTTTAAAATACACAAGACACAAAAGAAATCTCAAATGGGCCACAAGCAGGGTGATTTTGTTACTACCTTCTTAAATTTAATGTATGCCTTTGAAAAATAAGGCGTATAACAGATCACAGTTTTAGATCTAAATCTTTTTCATTCTTTTATGTATATTGAAATGTTTGTATTTTGTGATGATTGAATTCATAATAAAAAAGAATTTTTCCCCCAAAAGAACTTATGAGAAGTCATGGGTAAGAAACTGAGGCCCAATGAATTTAAGTAACTCACTCTAGGTCACACAGCTAATTAGTGCTAGAGGAAGAATTGTATTCCAGGACCACAGATTCTTCTGGTTCTCTTAATATTTCAAATCATTTAGACTCCTTGGTCCTTAGTTTCCTCACTTGTAAAATGTGCCAGCTTGGGTCAGAACAAGAACAGGAAGGAATTTTTAGCAACAAAAAGAAATGTTACATTGTCTCTCATCGGCACACTCTGTGACTGGCCCGGCTCCTTTCCCAGGCATGCTTATCTTCAGTAATATCTCTTATGCCACTTCTTGAATGGGAATCATCAGTCACTGTAGCCTATTATACTCACCACATGTTGTTCCATTGCCCTTTGAGCAATTCGTAATTTTAGTTCTTCTGAGATGGCCGTTTTCCGAAATCCATCGTTACATAGCATTGTGAGCATATGCAGAAGAGAATTTCGGTTTTTTCTTATGACCTCAGTGTGATCATTAGCATACCAATTATTATACTCAACTATGCTCTTGGTGAGGAGCTCTTTGCCCCCCATGGCCCTATGTGACTGTGCTTTCCTAGTTAATGTTTCTTCTGCCTCATCCTTCTCTCTAAATTGTCCCTTTTCATAGCTGTGACGGGGTCAGCTTTAAACAGCTCCTACGGGGCGGCTAGGTGGAGCAGTGAGTAGAGCGTCGGCCCTGGAGTCAGAAGGACCTGAGTTCGGATCCGGCCTCAGACACTTAATGCACACACAAACAAAAACCTAGCCGTGTGACCTTGGGCGAGTTACTTAACCCCAACTGCCCTCCAAAATGCAAAAAAAACAAAAACAAAAAAAAAAAAAACAGCTCCTACCTTACATCTATTGTGCTATCTATCTATCATAATATAGACCCAACTAAAAACTTCTGAGGAAACTTCATTACCAAACTTTGAAACAACTCTCTGCTTTTGCGGCCAGATCCTTTTCCGCACTCACAAGTCTGTTACTCTGTTCTGAATAGTTAGGGCTGCTAGATGTCTGAAAGTTAGATACTTAGAGCCACTCGAAGCCTGGAAAAATTCACTGGGGGGTCAGTAACTAAGTTGCACAGTGGATAGAGGGTTGGACCTAGAGCCAAGAAGACATGAGTTCAAATCCTGTCTCAGAAACTTATTAGTTGGATGATCTTGGGTAAATCACTTCAGCTGCAAGTCTCCATTTTTTTCATCTACAAAATGAGGATAACAATGGCACCTACCTTCTAGCATTGTTACATAGATAAAATGAGATGTGTGTGTGTGTGTGTGTGTATGTGTGTGTTTTAATTGTTGGAATCTATAAGCTAGCCTCTGAGTTCAGAGTAACATAGATTTGGCATAGGAAGGGAATATGAGGTTGGCTAGTCCAGCCCCACAATTTTATAGAGGTGGAAACAGATACCCAAAGAAGCTGTGACTTAATTTAGCCAAGTTCACACAAGTGTAATCTGTCAGGGTTGGGATTTGAATCAAGGTCCTCTGATTTCAAATCCAATATGTTTTTTACTGTATGAGTTCAGGATCCTGATGTATTTTTCAGCTTTCAGAAGAGGAAAGAGGAAAGAGAAAAAAAGAAAACCAAAATAAGCATGTTGACACAGAGCATTGGCTTCTAACCTCAGGTTGAAACAATCCATCAAATGGATACAAACCACATACTGAGTAAGGTGAAACACCATGGTAAGAGTAGCAGTATATACAAAGTTTAGATGAGATGTCAAACATCATCCCTCAGGCACCTTACACTTAAGTAAGAGGAAAATACAATGTGAATTGTAATCTTTATTGGATGGTATACAGAAAGATCTCAAATCATTCTTTGGGAAAGGAATGAGGAAGAAGTGCAACAATTCTGGGCGGAATGGTTAGGGGTATCTCTCACAGCAGTGGGAGGAAATCCCAAGGTCTAACTGTATGGCTTTCCCCTTCCCCTTGAATAGACGAGAGGAATGAAACCTAACTGTGAGTTAAAACAGGGGAAGTAGTGGCTGATGAGCTCGAGGATCCACCAGAAAGATACCCCCCTCTCCTTCCACCTACATTCTTGAGTGATACTATAGATTGCTTCATTTCAAGTAATTATGATAGAGAAACAAACCTGCATGAATGGGAAGAACCACAAGTTCTTCTGCAATTTGGGGTATAGCTGCCCCCAAAATGCCAAGTTTTGACAAACTTGCCAGGCTCCATAGTAATCGGTTGAGTTCGGCATTGCTCTTTTATTGTTCCACATGTCCTGTCTGCCCAAGATAACACACAGGAGGTGACAAGACAAGACACGAAACACATTAGGGCCTGGGCCATGCAATCAGGGGAATACAGGCTGTCATAATGATAGCATTTTGGAGCTGGTTGTTCTTGTTGAACAACAAAAAATATTAGCCACCTAAAAGGAATTTTCTATGGCCAGTTTTGCTATGCATATTATGCTGCTGTATCATCTTCCTTGACAAACTGTGACCTTGGCAAATCATTAAACTCCATGGATCTTAGCTTTCTCATCTGTAAAATGACAGTATTGGATTGATGACCCCTTGAGACAGACCTAGGATCCTATGAGTCTTTGAGCATTGCTCTAAGTGCAAAGGGGTCTTAAGTGGAAAATGGCTACAAGGATGTATTCCTTGATGACATGAAGCAGTAGAGATAAGTTGTTAGAAAGGTTCCCTGGATGAGCAACAGTTCAGTCCATATATATTATTCCTGGGTCAGGCTAGGCTAGTGATAACCTGAAAAAGGAAATTGGGGGTATAGGAGGTGGGAGAGGTATAGCAGGAGAAAAGAATGGAAAAGACAGGTAATAGAGGGGAATTCTGTAGCCCAATTCAATTGAATAGTGAGTGCTTCCTCAGATAAATATGACTTTGTTAGGCATGAATCCACTGGATACTGATCCTCTCTGTAATGATTCTGTCATTCTCTTACCAGAAAGGGTTGTGTGATGTTGTGACCTGAGCATGTGCCTGAAAGTCAGAAAACCTGTGGAGTGGCAATCATGTGACCTTAGGAAAGCAATCTCATTTCCCCATGCCTGAGTCTCCTTAACTGTAAAATGATCCAAAAGAGTTTCTTCCAGCTCTAATGTGTCACAACTCTGAAAGTGCTTTGTTTTATGCAATAAGTGTATTCCAAAGAAATTGTGAGTAAAAAATGAACTTTTAAATTAAGCACTTAAAGTGCACCTGGGGAGCTTTCTCTTTCCAGCTATACCCTGCCTTGAATCTTTTCATGATGTGAATAATCACCCCCTAATTTATCTGTTTAAGGTACAATTTGTGGATGTCTGACTTTCTTAAAGTAGAGCACACCTGTATCGATTTCAACATATGCTGTTTTGAATGCAGAAAGTTATATCACCTATGTGTGAGATCAGACTAGTGTCTCTGAAAAGATCAGGCAAAATTTACAAAACTCTCTTATATGGTGGAACAATTTAAGATTAGACTTCCAGAAATAGGACTCATGGGAAGCTGGGCTTGGAAATTACCTATTCTTGGGGTGGCTAGGTGGCGCAGTAAGAGTGCCGGCCTCAGAGTTGGGATGACCCGAGATCGAATCCAGCCTCAGAAAATGAGCACCCACACACAAATAATGACTAGCCGTGTAACCTTGAGCAAGTTACTTAACCCCAATTGCTTAAAAAAAAGAAAAGAAAAGAAAAGAAATTACCTATTCTTATATATAAAACCCAAATTTAAATCTGCTTTGGGACAAGAAATGTATTCCCTCCCCCAACCTTCATCATTTAGTGGTGTGTTACTTAGGACTCCCCTTCTTCCTTTGAAAGGCCGCTTCTTTTTCTTGCCTCCCTTCTCTTGTATCCCCAGGGTATCTCTAGTATATCATCAGGATCATCCTGATGAACTAGTCTGAAATGCTACTCTGGTATAACATACAGTCTTTGTGAAAGACCCAAACATCTGTGTTTTGCCTGAGGAGGTTCAAGGGAAATCCAGTTGAGAATCCCAACCCACTCTGCTGCAATGCTTATATTTCATATTAAATGTGTCTATTATATTCTCATCAGTAAGTAGATAGCATTCCCACACGAGCAGGAAATACTAACTGTGAGCTCCTTACCCAAGGTTTTGCTTCTTGCTACAGTGCCTTCAATAATTTCATCCAAGTCCTAGGTGTAATAAAATATTGCAATTTATTCACATAAGCATGAAATAAACTACTCCTTTGATTTGGGGTTTTTTTTTAAGGAAAAAATGCTACTTTCACATGCAACCTGACTATAAGACAATGTCAAACCAGAAAAATATTCCAATACCTAAAGATGTGACATTGATAAAATTCAGCACTATGGCTGAATGCTGAGCAATCCTGATGTTTAGACCCCAGAGGTGAGGAGTGGTTCTTTAGTACCCCTAGTTTTCTTCATCACCTGGTTCAATATCCTTAATCTTCACCTTCCTCACATTCTATTCTGTTTCTAGGAAAAGTTGTCCAGCTTTTTCTGAGATGTTGGATTTCAAGCCTAGCTCCCACAGGATCCACTTAGCTTGAAGAAATGTAGTGATACAGTTTTAAACAAAGTCAGAAACTATGTGAGTCAGATGTCATCTGCCTTAAGATGTAAATGTATTTCAAATTCATCTTTGAGATGTTGCTTAGCAATATCCAAGACAATAGCAGAAACATTCCCCCCACCCCCAGACTTGTCTTTTCAGGTCCAGAGTTTTCTCCATCCTTTTTACTTTCCTTAAATGAAATTATCACAGGTATGAAATTGGGAAAGACATTGATGTCCTTCATTTGTCCACATGAGAAAAAAAGGAAAGAAAAAATTCCTTCTGGAATCATTCAAGGGTTTTGTATAAATGTTTCTGAAAATGTTCTCTGGGCCTCTGATACATTATATTTATTATTTGTTGCTTTTGAAAGTGATGTGGCTCCTATAAAACTTCACATTAACTGCCTCCCATGTCAGGCATAGGCATTGGCTGCCCCAGGGTTCTGTTCCTGAACATGGAGCCCAGATCTTCTGTTTGGGAAAACATTCTATCCAAGGTCTCAATATTGTCATCAATAATACATGAATTACTTTGATCTTTGGAGGGATTGATGATTTCATCCATGTAAGCATCCTTCCGATAATAGAGACTAGAGCCAAGCATGACTGTTCATCTCATGTGATCTTTGTCCACATCCTCCTAGAAGTAATCTCTAGGTGAATCTATTCGGTGTGCTGGGATCTTTCTTGTACATCTCACAGCATTACAAGGGAACTGGTGAAGTATGCCTATGCTTTCCATCTATTATTCCTCATTCTCAGTACTTGAATCACCCTTCTCCTTTTCTAGTGACACATCTCTTTGGTTATACCTTTTTTTGTCACTTCCACTGCACCATTTTTGATTGGTAACAATATACTGTAGCTTATTGGTGATCCTTATGCTGAGTGGCTAAAGAGTCAGCCTGAGGGCCCAGGTCCCTCTTCTGACACATACAGGCTGTATGACTGAGCAAGACATGTGATCTCTCAATTATCTTCTAAGATTCCAAATTGCTATTGAGGTGCTGAATTAGTAGGAGGAGTGTCTTCATCTGGGAGTTCCTTATATCACTGAAATCACAGGTCTAGTCTCTATGAGTCTCTGCATTGCCCTTTTGGGTGATAAGTAATGAATTCTTCTGAAACTGGGATATTCCATGATTTGTAGCCATGTAATATCCAGAGGACCTCATCAACTATAGAGAATCCCTCCCTCTTCCATTTGGACCTTGGCAGTGTAGAACACCACAAGAGAGCACAGCTCTACGTTTTATAAATTTTGTAAATTTTGAAAATAATCAGAGGGTCTGCAAATAAACATTTTTTTAATCTTTTAGGGAATATTTTAATCTATGCATGGGGCAGCTAGGTGGCAACATGGAGTAGAGTGCTATTTTCAAGTCAGGAAGACTCATCTTCCTGAATTCAGATCTGGCCTCAGACATTTACTAGTTGTGTGATCCTGGGCAAGTCACTTAACACTGTTTTCCTCAGTTTCCTCATCTATCAAATAAACTGGGAAGGAAACTGCAAACCACTGCAGTATCTCTGCCAAGAAAAACCAAAATGGGGTCATGGAGAGTCAGACATGAGTGAAACGACTAAACAGCAGAAATGCATGGAATCTTGTTGGAATAGAGCCTTTAAGATAGCATTTTGTGAAAACATCCATATTTTCCAAAGTAGTATGTTCCCTTCCTGAACAAAAGGCCTTGCAGCATTTATATTAATATACCATCAGCCTACAAGATTTTCCTTAAGATGTAGGACTAGAGATTTTTAATCTGAAGAGTAATATAACCTCTCTCAGAAATTCTCTTTCCCCGTGTGAGCAGATTTAAAACATGTAAATGACATACAAACTTGGCAAGACAATATTTTTAATCAAGTCTTATGAACTTCCCCATCAAGTTGACTGTCACATCAGCTTTTCAAAGAAAACTTAATTGATCTGAATGGGAACATCTGCAATCATGCAGAACATTTTTTCCCTCTAGTACTTGGCTCCAAGCTTGCACAAGATATTAGGCCCTCTCTCATGAACTGTGACATCTCAGTGCTGTACTCTATTATTAAACAAACACCAATTATGCCTATGTCTTGAGCAGTGTCAATCTCAACCTGGACTAGCTTTTGTAGTGCTAACAGACTTCTTAATTAACCTATTTCCAAGAACATGCTCACTGTTATACTTCCCCCACTTTACTTTCTTGGCTATTACAGTAATAAAAATGGGCTTTTCAAGGGTGTATTCTACTTTCTAAGAGTAAACAAGAATTCAAGAGAAACCCTGAGACAAAGTCCATTATCGCTAAAAATTTTGCTGACTAATGGACCCTTTAATTCTAGGACTATTTTTACATCAAAAAAGTACATCTAGGGGGAGCTAGGTGGCACAGTGAATAGAGCACCACCCTGGAGTCAGGAGGAACTGAGTTCAAATTTGGTCTCAGACACTTAACACAAAAACTAGCCATGTGACCTTGGGCAAATCACTTAACCCCAATTGCCCTCCAAAAACAAAGCAAAAAAAAAAGTACATCTAGTCAGTTGGACAGCGAACATATTTTAAATGCTTACTGTGTGCCAATCACTAAGCTGAGTACTGGAAATATAAATGCAAGTCAAAAGAAAACAGTCCCTGTCCATGGGGAGTTTGGTCTAATGGTAGAAGACTACATAAAAAGCAAACTGAAAAGGGAGGTGGGACACAAAGGTACTGAGCAAGGAGGTATGGTAGAGGAGATTCTGTGTGCAGCCTATAGTGATATAAGACATGAATGGTCTCCCCTGCATGAAAGGAGATTCTGGGGGCAGCCATTCAATCATGGGGAGAGACTGCAGGGGCAGAATATACTTCTAATGTATGAATTCCAAGGCTGGAATGAGTCTTCTGGATGAAATGTTAGAGCATGGTAGAGAAAATCTAGAGTATAGCTTGGAGCCATGATATCAATGTGCATATTGATCCCTCTACCTATCCCATCCTGGGTTACTCTTGCCTAAGTCTTCTGATAAATTCTCCATAGAAATTGAAGATCCACTCAAGTATAACCACTTGTTTTAAAAGTTCACTTAGCTTCTTGGCCTTTTTCAGTAGTCACCTAATTCTGAAACAATGTCATCTCTACTAGGATTCATTGTCAACAAAGATGGGTGGGTACAAGTCTAGCTCAGTGGCTAAGTAGGCTATAGGGACTGGGAGCTTGTGCCCATCCTTGCACTCTAACTTACCTTGGGGATCATATAAGTTCAGTTCAGATCTCAGTCCTATCCTCCACAGACTGGGCTCCTCCAGTTTTCTGAAATATTGGTTCATGTGCCCTCCTGGCTACTGTAGTCAAAGTTGTTACTTATAGAGTTGTAAAATATAGAAATAATTGTGGACTCTGAATCTAAGTGTCCTTCCCCTGCCCCCCCCAATCCTTTATCTCAAAAAGGAAAGTAAAAGAAAGTTAAAATATACAGTGAAAAAGGGAGTCATGTTCTCACCCAGAAACAGTTATAATAATAAGCAATAAAGATTCTTAGAATGATTAGAACAGAATCCAGTACCATGATTTCTTATACATTCAGTTGAGAGTCCTCAGTGGAACATTTGTAAACAATTTCTTTACAATGGCTACTAATCAGGCATTTTATGCTCTGTCTCCACCGAGTAGAACTTAATCAACACCAAATGGCTCTTTCTTTCCTATGGTCCCTTTCTTTTCCTCTACAGATTATTTCCTTTTCAGCTTGTCCCCTTCTGCTCATAATGCCTATTCAACTTCTGTGGTCAGAGTTACTCTGCTACTCTGGTGCCTGAGAAGGGAAACACGTTAGCTGCCTTTTGATATCTCACAAGTCCCTGATGCAAGAAAGATGACACAAATAGTAATCTTACCTAGAAATCCATAAGATCGAGATCTGGGGAGAAGTACACCCCTACCTGATCCTCTAGTTCAGGGCAAGAAAACACCACCTGTTTTTATATATTGTATTTGAAAATACGAAGACCACTCTTAACTTGCAGACTATACAAAAAGAGCAGTTGAGATTTGGCCATTGGGTCAGTTTGCTGCCCCTTGCTCTAGCACATGGCACAAAGAGTCTTTCTTAGACTTTTCTGCTGGTGATCAAAGGAAACTTCAGGGGGTAGGAATTGTTCCTTTAATGTGTCAATGGAATTCTGACTGAGCAGTCGATTGAAACACTTTGTTACTACATAAAAAACTCTCTGAGTCATCATGGTGGACAGAAAGCAGTCATAGGAAACCTCTGAAATAGAGGCAATGGAAGAAAGGGAAGACTCCTTATTCATGCATGCCTATAAGCTTCCATGCACTTGACTGGGATGCCAACTGGAGGAAAGGAAAAGGGTTTCCAAGGGGTATTATAGAAGTTTCATGCTTAAGTCTGTAGATCTCACTTGGTTGACAGAAGTTCTCTACAATCTGTTTTTACCTTTTGTTAATTTTTTTCATACCAAAAGAGACTATTTCTTTGGAGAAAAGAGATGTTGTATTCTAGACTTCAGATGAAATTCTGATTTCCCATTAAAAGGCAAAATCTGCATTTCAAAAGGTTGAATAGGCAGGCACTTAAAGGATTCCAGCTGGTTAAATTTAGAATGCTGGAAAAAATCCAATCCAAGAATAGGCTCTGGCATTCGGCCCATAATATTTTTATTTGATGATGAATTGGAAAAATTCTAATTCAACTTAAGCCCTTTGCCACTCATTATTTTGTTCTACTGAAATAGTCAAACAGATGTTGATCGTCACGTTGGCCTCAGTTACACACCTACCCTTATGTGACAAGAGGGCCTTTAAGCAGACATTTTCATTGCAGTAGTGCCTTTCCTCATTCTCTTTTGCCTTTCCCATATTTAGCTGCCTATTTCCCTGGCTAAGTGACCCTTCTTATTCTTCTAACCCAGTGGTGTGATAGAGCCAAGAACTATCCAGCAGATTAATTAGGTTTTCACTGTGAGCATTTCTACCAAGGAAATCAGCAAACATTAGAAATAAGGGCTTGATTTATCATTTTATTAATTGTCTAAACTTAAGAAAGTAATGGAAAAAATGTTAATAATTCAGATTAAACTCAGAAGTGTGTTGTACTTATATCCGCCCCCCTCCAAAGGCTAGTTGTTAAACATTCACCAGCATATCCCTCTCCTAACCCCTTTTCTTTAAATCATAGGAAATAATAGATAGATAGATAAATAGATAGATAGATAGATAGATAGATAGATAGATAGATAGATACGGGTGTGTATGTGTGTGTGTGTGTGTGTGTGTGTGTGTGTGTGTGTATATATATATAATTTTTGATTCTTGATTTCCTTTTATTAGTTTTTATTATTTGGGGCTCAGGGCAATTCCTTCTGCAATTTTTTGTTGACTAAATACCTGTCTTCTGTTAATATTAATCTCACCTGATCAAAACATGTCCCATGAGAATGTGAAAATTTCCTTAAGGTCTTAAGTATTCCTTACATAAGAAACTAGAGGAAGAATTTCAGCTCTCCCTGCCTCTTTGGTGACATGTAAAATCTACCCCCTCAATCAGCCTATTTGTGAACACTGTAACTGTAGTTTAATCTGTAACCTGACTTAGTTTACCATAAAATCTATTTAACTAAGTTTACTTATGTTTGAGATCAAGACTGCTTAACTAAACTTGCTCAACATTTATGACATTGAAGGAAGCATGGGGTTATGAATCTGTCTTTTCTTTAACTTTTGTGGCATAAAAGAAATGTGCAAGATTTTAAAATGTAAATGAATTATTTCTCTATCATTCTGATGTTATTTTGTCTCAAAGAAATTTTGTTTGAATCCTAATCCTCAGTCAAGTTTATTGTTTTCTCTGATGCCTGAACCTATACTTAATCATAAAAAAACTTAAGTTTCTTTTTATCTCTATAATTTCTGCATTGTAGTAAATGTATTTGGGCAGCAGTTACCTATTACCTGCACTCAGAAAGGGGATATTTTTCCTATAACACCAGCTTGCCTTGGAGTTACCTTAAGTCTTGGGTTCAAGTACCACTTTTGACACATATTAGCTATGTGTCCATGAATGTAAGTCATCCAACCTTCCTGTGACCCCTCACAATTTTCTAAGACTAAAAGGCATAGGAAAGTCCATGTAGATCTGCAGTAATATGGGGAATTGCCTTAAAAGATGAAATTAGAGATTCAGAGCAGTAGGAAGCTGAGTATCACAACTCCTTGCTTGCTTCTGAAAGCTTAATCACTTTTCCATGATAAATGTTTTCCAGTTTTTGAAGGATTATCATGTGAAAAATAGGTGTGACTGTACAGAGCAGAACTAAACATAACAGAAATTATAGAAATACAAATTTTGGGTTAAGATAAGGTAAAATTTCCTAACAATTTGGAACAAAATAGCCTCCTCCAAAAACCCTGGTTTCCTATCACAAGAGGTCTTTAACTGTGTCAAGAAGTTTGTTAAAGGGATTCATGCTTTGGCTGGAACTTGAACTAGATACCTTCCAATTTTGTGATACTAAAATCCATATTCTCCACCATTTCCTGTATAATTGTAGACAAGTGAAAATCTCTCTTAGCTTGTTTCCTCATTGACAAATGGGGATAAAGAGGCTTGGATTGCTTACCTCAAAGAATTAATGTGAGGTTCAAATAAGATCATGGTATAATTGCTTTCTAATGATAAATCCCAAATAAATGCAAATCTATGCATTAGTGGTTAAGTTCTTTTAGTGAATTTATTCTGACCTTTTCTATCTGAGTAGCTGCATGGTAAATAGATAGGACCCTGTACTGGGAATCATGAAGACCTGGACTTATATCCTGTCTCAGATACTCACTTGCTAGCTAAATGAACCTTGGACTAGTCACTTAACCATTTCAGTTTTCACATCTATTAAATGATAAGGAAAATCTCAATGGCTTCTATTCCTTCTATCTCTAAATCCATAACTATGAATGTGACTAATTCAGTCCAACAAGCATTTATTATGAACTACAAGGCCCTGGGTATGCAAAGACAAAAATGGAATGTCTTCAATAGAGTTTGGGTTTTCTTTAATTGTATCAACTACAAGGATCATATTTGTGAATTCTTTTGACCTTAAATCTACATTCTTATTAACTTTATCCATTAGGGAATATGAGACAATACAATTGAAGGAAAAAAAGAAAAAAAAAACTTCAGCAAACTTTGCAGAGTCCATTGAGTTGATTTATATAATACTTTTTTGAGGCCTACAACTCACCTTTCTATTTCCTCTGGATGTAACTGAAGAGGGAAAGTCTGAAAACTTGGTATCTAACTTGAATTCTGCTAGCCATACTGAAGAACTGAAGGTGACATGTTATTTTTAACAGGCATGGAGCTGTCCTGGTGATGGGCAGTATATTAGAAGTCATGAGCCCTAACTTGATCCTTGAGATGGATTCACACATCCTCAAGTTTGCCTTTTTGTTCTTTAACATTTTCCCAGATTATTTTCAGTATTTTGCATGGATTTGTCCATCGCATGAAAAGGTATATAACACATGCTCAATGAAAACTCAGAAAAGGGACATCAGCTAAAATTCTTCCTTGTAAATTGTGTCAGTTCTCTTGGAAGAAGCATGCATTAAAATGGACAGTCCTTTAAGAAAAAAAACAACTCATCTAATCCCAGAACAATAACATTATAGAATGAATTCTTGTTCAGGTACAAGTTGGACCCTATAGCCTCTGATGTACCTTCCCATTCTATAATTCTGTGCCATCTATAGATCTTTGGAACCCCAGGCTACAGTAATAACAATATAGCAATACAGCTAGGATATTGTCTAGCATTCTTGTCCCTCTATATATTACTCAGGTATAGAATTCATATATTCACATAAGGAGAATGGTAGAACTTCATGAAGTCAAGATGGGCATCTTTCCAGTTCTGGGGCCTGCTAACACATAGGAGTTCAATTCTGAGAACTAGTAGTCAAGATTCCTAAGTTCAGAGTTCCAAGAATAAGAACGGCTTTCACAGACACTGTATGCCCATGAATACCAGCAAGATTTAGTCTATCTTCAGTCTGCACAATCCTTTTGGTGCCATGGGTCTTGTATGGTATAATAGACTTAGAATTAGAAAGACTTGATTCAAATACCACCTCCAGACTTTTATAGGGTCATAGATCTACAGCTAGAATCCAACCCTCCAATTTTTATAGATGAGGAAACTGAGACCCACAGAGACTGTGACTTGCATAAGGTCACACAAATAGCAAGCCTCAGAGGTGGTATTGAAGACACATCCTCTGTCTTCAGAGGTAGGGCTTTTCCCACTGTACTAGAGGATCTCCTGTCCAACTACTTCATTTTACTAAAGGAGACACTGAGACTCATAGGAGACAAATGAATCACTCAACATCACACAGTTTATTCATGGCTGAGTAAGAGGTCTCCCATGGCATTATGGAGAAGCATGGTCTAAGGGAAAAGAACACAGGATCAGGACCCCGATCTTCTACTTACTAACTGGGAGACCATGGGCAAGTTACTTAAACCTGACTTTTAAAGTAGAAATAATTATCCTTGTACCCCATGACTCATGGAGTTGCTCTGAGGAAAGTGTTTTGTACATCTTGAAGCATCACACAAATCTAAGCTGTTGAGGTTTCACTGGAGTCTAGACCTGTGAATTTATTGGTGCAGGGAATCCCTGATGAGCAAACCCTTTCCACTAACACAGATCAGCCACTTTTCTGCAAATTTAAAGAATCTTGGAGAGTTGCCCATTGAGAGACAGTGGGGAGCAGTGGAAAGACAACTGGTCTGGAAGTCGATATGACACTGAGCAAGTTACTCCTCATTAACTTTCATCATTCTCTAACACTCTTAAGCTGTTATTAGTAGCTACATATATTGCATCATATGTGAAAAAAGCAAAGATTTCAGTACACTGAACAGGCCTAGCTATGCCTATATACAAAATAGCCTGAGAATTTGTAGCTTGCAGATTTAGAGCCAAGAGAGACCTTAGAAATAGCCTGGTCCCTATTCCTCATTTTATAGACGATGAAATAGAAATCCAGAGAGTCATACATGTTGCAAGTGTAGTGAGTCACCATTTGAACACATGTCATCTGACTTAAAGCCCACCCTACTTTCTACAACAATTTTTTCTGATTTCTATCATCTCTACCATAATGGTTGCCATGCTTTTTTAAATGTCTTGTCTAATATTTAATACTATGTAGACAGGGCCAGTGAAATGAGGTATAGAAAGTATTTCTTATGGATTTTAAACAGAATTAGAAGAGGCTTGAGATGCCCTGAGAGAATAAGGTGAAATCACAAGTCATGGGCATTAGAGTACCTGGTAGTATAACCAGCCTGTTTAAGCCACCCACTCATGAGGATGGATCAGATAGAACAACATGGAATGTCTACACTCTGTCTCTAAACATTTAGTCTCACTGTCCAATTGCTTGCTTTCTATGACAAATATGGCTGGTACTTTGATAAAGTGACATTTGTTATAGAAGTTCAAGCAGATCACATATTAGAAGGGCCAGCCAGTCATTCTTTAATTCCTTTGAATCCAACGACTGCCAAAGGAACTGTCAGGGGATAGGGAGATGACCAAAACTAGGCATCATTCCATATTCTAAATGGAAATATTTTCTCTGGAAGGGACCATATCTTGTTCCACAGCATGAAATGGTATTATTGGTTATTTTCATAGAATCCTGGAAAGAAGAGTCTCCCATCTCATGTCTGCAAAATGTTTCCCAATGTTCATAATTCCATCCTTACAACAAGCTTTTTGGGCAGCATGGCTTAGTTATTCTCATTTAACACAGGAGGAAATTTAACATCAAAGAATTTATCTAATGTTGCAGAGACTGATGGAATTTTCACAAAATCACAGAACTTCAGGGTGGGAAAAGGGATCTTAGTGGCCCTCTAGTCTGACTGATTTAAACAAGAATCCCTGCTCTGAAATTCTCAAAAGTGGTTTTCCAATCTTTGGATGAAGGTATTTAATGGCGGGGAAGGGTGGCAGGGAACCTAACTCATCTTTGGAATATGCCAATAGTCAGAAAGCTTTTACTCACATCAAATCTAAATTTTCCTCTTTGAAACTCCTACACATTTCTCTTCATTCTTCCCAATGGAGGCCAAAAAAGCTAGTCTAGTCCCTCTTTGACATGCAACCTCCCAGACACTTGAAAATAGCTAACATGCCCCACCTAAGGCTTTTCTTCTCAAAGCTAATCATCCTCATTTCTCTCAAGTGTTTCTAAAAAGGCATGAATGTAAAGGCCTTTCACCATCCTGACCATCCTCTTCTCTATGCTCCCCAAAGTAAAACATGCTACACAGAACTGAACTAAATACTCCAATGGGTACAATAAAGATAGGATACAACAAGAGTACCACCTTCTTAATGCTGTTTATTATTGGGATTCCCAGTGCATCATCTCAGTCTTGCTATTGAGATTTTTTAATAACAATAATAATAATATCATAAGAATTTAAAACCCTCAAAGTCTAGTGAAATTTTTGACTGGTATCCTTTCCTACTTCCCCCTATTTTCAACAATTCATAGGATTAAATAATTTTAAGCTGGATAAGACCTTACTTCATTTTATGTGGTGAGAAACTCCTCCCTGGAGGAAACATTGGGTTACCCAATCTCATTACAGGAATTTAGCCCATGGTACAACATGGTACAACGTGGCACAACAACAGCACTTTTTCCAGTATTCCAAGAGAAATATATACATGTTGAAAAGCCAAACATGGCTATAAGGTAGATTTCCGGTAGTCTTGGTCAATATTTTTCTCTCATCATCAAAAGGGGTTTTATTTGAAAGAATATTCTTCTTGTAGTTTCTTTTGACTAACTTAATACCTCTTGTCATGAGCACTGAGATCATCTTGAAAAAAATCTGATCCTAACTTTAGTGAGTGGACATTGCATCCATTCTCCTTAAGGCTGTTTACTCATTGGCACTGCCATTCTTTTTCAGTAGCTGTGTAATTCCCAATTGGGTTTACTCTAGATTCTCCTAATAACCAAAACAAATAGTGGTACAGAAGCCTCCATCGAGAATGTGCACACATTTAGAGAACACTCCCCCCGTGTAGCTCTATAATTTGTTCCTTTTTTTGCTTTTGATATAGCCAAGAACTTGTTGGATTCAAGCTTTTATGGAATTTATTCACGACTATAAGAGCTTGTATTTTTTTTCCAAGCTAGGAAATGCTCAAAGGTATAATCAGGTCCTTCCACAGCATTTAATTAGCCATAATTAAAAGACATCTACACAGAGCATGGTGTTTTGGAAGTCTTTTCTTCTGTTACACTGCTGGTGAATTAGCAATTAATTGGCATTGTAAGTTACAATAATGGATGTCAGGGAGGAATTTTTGGCCATCTAATAAAATTATTTATTTCTGTCAGATTGCTTTCTGTTGTCATCAAATTCAAAATTCCCCATCAACAAGAAAAAAAGCCAGAACTTTAAAACAGAGAGGAAAAAAACAATTGTCATCTAGCCCCAAAGCACAGCAATGTTGCTTGAAGTTATCGATTCACCAAACTGTATCTGTTTGCTGTAGCAGATTTTTATTAAATGCAACTACTCTTAAGGGAGAAAAAAGAGACATGCTTCTTTTCATCACTAACAATCTGACTATGTTGCTTAATAAAATATATGGAAATGTTATACATATGATTAAGTCAAACTACAATAACAAGGAATCATCGAGAATGGCTTAATAGAAGATACACAAAGGGTTACATCACATATCCTTCCATAGTTTCTCACAAAGGTATTATCTGTGGGGTTCATTTAACTTCATCCTTCAGATTTGAATGAAATGTAGTGACTTTAATTTGGGCAAAGAAAATAGTCAGTGCTCATATCAATGTGTTTCTCTGTAGTAGAAGGTACTTGAGCAAAAATATATTCATCAGCACAGATTGACTTTTCTCAGAATTGAATGCAAAAGATAGTATTCACATTGCATAATTTGTAAATCTAAAGACTCTGATGACTAAATCTTTTTATCATGGGTGTTTTTTTCCTTTTTCCATTGTTGATGGAGCTTATTAATTTTTAAAGAAAAATGGTAATATTCACTTAATATACCCAAGAGATAATATTGTAACCTTAGTTGGAGTTTTTCAGCCTATGATGACCTTTCTGAGCTCCACTAGCTAAAATCAAATTGATCTTTATCAGAGATGTCCACAATAGAAATAGTCCCTTGTATTAAGTACTTTCTACTTTTCAAAATGTTTTCATATAAATTATTTCATTTGAGATTCTGCTTTTGGAAAACCACTAGAAGCACAATCTGAAGTGTGACTATGAATGCAAAAAATATACACACACATAAAGCAGTCTAAAAGTATCATCCAGGATATATATATATCCCAGGAGTGGGAAAGGAGGTGGGTGATTTGATAGCAGGAGCAATTGAAAACTCCATTGGTACACACATAATGGTAAGAAACATAAAGAAAGACTTTTACCAGGTTAGATAAACTCTGAGTAGAGGATTCATAGGAGGACATGGTCGAGAGTTATAGAAGGTAACCAGAGGTTGTTGGGTTTCATTCTATACCATTGGTAGGAATATATACATCTACTGTTTAGATGTTGTTTTCTCTTATTAGAATGTTAGTTCCTTGAAACAGGGACTATTTTTATGTTTATATGGAGTTTTGCATTATGGTAAGCATTTATTAAGTGATTATTCATCCATTTGTTCATGATATTGGAGATCCATCAAAGTATCCTGTGAGGTAAATATTTCATTTGACCTGTACAACTACCCTCAGAAATGTTCAATACTAGCATTATTACTATCTTCCCCTCACCACCTCCAATAGGAAAGGAAAATTAGGTTCACAGAAGTTAAATCATATAACCAAGGTTACCCAATATGTTAGTGGCAGAATTAGAACTAGAATACAAACCACTAAAACCCCATATCTGTGTCTCCTGGGTCAGCATTATTTGCTTCACAATGGGCTAAATCTGTTTTGTCCCCTTGCTGATCAAGCAGCCTTTCTTTAAAAAAAAATCAACCAAAAAAACCCACTTATAACTTAAAAAGCTTAAATATGATGCTATTTCTCATTGTGTATGAGTCATATCAGCCAGGAACAAACTGAATGGGGCTTTAAGCCTTTTTTTCCTATAAGCTTTAAGGCTCATAGAGATAAAAATAGGAACCGGACCGGTGATTTCATTGCAATTGAGAACTCCTTGAAAAGGAAATCCCCTGGATCAATGCTGGTCAGTACCTTCTTTGCCACTCATAGTTTCAGAGAACTGTCTAGAGTGGTGGTATCAAATTCAAATAGAAATGGAGGCCACTAAACTATACATAAGGATCCCCAAGGGCCACATATCTTAGAAGATGACACATTAGTGTATTTCTTTTTTATTGTTATTATTAAAATCAGATAGGAATTGCATTTTAATCTGGTGCAGGTCCACTCAGGAATGCTATGGGTGGCATACAGCCTGCTGACCTTGTATTTAACACCTCGGGTCTTGAGCATTGAGAAATTAATTGACTTGCCCTGGATCACATGATCAGTATGTATCAAAATTAGGACTTGAATCAAGGACAAGTTTCTGAGCTAGTTGATATGTAGTTGCCTCTCATGCACCAGAAATTTCCTTAAATCATCACTAGATTATGGTCTGATATCCCTAATGGCATAGATTCACAACCTGTTTTTCTGCTGGTGAATGGTGTTCAGGGAATTCAGCCACATTGACCACCATGTTAAGTAAACTGACAGTTTCTTGGCAATATAGTAGTTATGTTAGTTGTTAAGTTTCAAATATCAAAAGATACCATTGGATCAATGTTATAAAATAACCCAATATCTAGATTCATTTTGTACCATATCTATTCTTGAACTAAGATTCTTCTCATATGCCTTAGATTAATTATGATCTTAATTGGATTCTAACTTCACAGTCAGGTGCCCTCCATGTATTCATTTTGATGTTATGGCATGGGGTTCCAGAAGTCCATTGACAGCACAGAATTACAGAGTAGAAGAGGCATCAAAGACCGTGGGGTCCAACTTGTACCTGAATAAGAGTCTATTCTATAACCTTCCTGATAAACTAGCTATCCAACGTTTACCTGAAGACCTCAGATGTAGGAAGAACCCATTTTCTAATAATAGTCGACATATACACACAGAGAGAAAGAAAAAGAAAGAGAAAGTATTAAGGTTTGAATCAGGCTTTACATGAATCATTTTATTTGTTTCTCACTACAGTTCTATGAAGAAGGTGCTATTACTATCCCCACTGTACTTATGGGGAGGAAACAGACACAGAGATGTGATTCGCCCAGAATCAAACATCTAAGTTAGGATTTGGCCCAGTTCTTTCTGACTCCAAGTCCAACACTTTGTCCACTATACCAGTCTGCCTTTCTTTCTTCTTTTAGATAGTTATAGTTGAGATAATCTGAAGTTTCTTTCCTGTAACATCAAGCTGAACATGTCTTCCAAGTTAGTTCTGCCCTCTGAGGCTGGCAATACAAACTTTAACCTCTTTGCTACTTAGAATGTTAGTATTTCTCCAGTTCTGGGCTTGGTAGTATCCATGTAAAAGTCTCTTAATTCTTGCTTGGGGCCTTGGGCATCAAGTTTTTAATTAAGTATTTACCCTAACTGTTTGCTTAACACAACAAGGATGGCAGTTCATTATTATGGTTTACATTAAGAACTGAAGGCCAGTACTATCAGAACAGAAAATGCCATCCAGAGACTCCAATACCTAGAAATACAAGGGATCCACTGCAACCCAACACCAAGCACCTATGGAATTTTGAAAGAAGGATCCTCTTGAAATAACAGTGATAGACCATGGAGAGAGAGAGAGAGAGAGAGAGAGAGAGAGAGAGAGAGAGAGAGAATAATTCTGAGGTAAACCAGAGCTGATATTGGGTTTTATAGATTGTGGCCAGACCCTTGAATTATAGCTGAAAGTAAAATGATAGTATAAACTATGGATCCTAAATAAAATATGGTCCAGATGGTTCCCAATGAAACTTCATGGATTTTCAAAGCTAATTTCACATAAAAGAGACCATGATTTAGTGGAAACTACAAAGCAAAGCTTTACTGAAAAGGAGAGGCCAACACTTTCCCAATTTCTGCAACTTTAAGTACTGCAAACCCACAATGGTTAGCCAGAGAAACCACAATCAGCTGATTAATTAACATTCCTACACTGTAATCTCCAGTACCAGGATCCAGTGATTCCTCTACTCTTGAATATTTTTTTCTTTATCCACAGGATTTCTCTATATTGAATCATATTGTTCAGTTAATCACCATTCTTTCAGACCTTCCAATACACTGTCTACTGGGCAGCTAGATGGTGTGATGGATTAGGTGCCAGGTCTGGAGTCAGGAAATTCAAATCTGGCCACATACAATTACTAGCTGTGTGGCTCTGGATAAGTCACTTAATCATGTTTGCCTCAGTTCCCTCATTTGTAAAATGAGCTGGAGAAGAAAATGACAAACCACTCCAGTATTTTTGCAAGATAACTCAGATGGGGTCGGAAAGAGTTGGACACAAATGAAAATGACTAAACATCAATAATATGTTCTCTAAACTATTCTAGTGTGTGTATGTATGTGAACTAAGTAATTGATCATTAAGCATTTACTAAGCACCTACTGTGTGCCAGCTAAGATACTAGTGCCAGCTCCTGGGGATGGATACAAAGACGAAAATGAAACAGTCCTTTCCTTCAAAGAGATTATATTTTATTGAGGAGAAATGTATACATAAAAGTATATACAAATAAATGTAAGGCAATGGGATGGGGTGGAGATGAAGGGAGCACGAGCTCTCTCTCATTCCTCTCTCCTTCATTCCTTTCTGGGTCTATCTCTTGTCTCCTGAGATTCCTTTTTTTATGATGCAACAGCAGCTATTCACCCTGGAAGATCTCTCTGTCCTCTTCTTCCCAGAATCTCCATTTTAAGAAAGGACGCCCATACCACTTACCCCTTCATTCCACTCTGTGCTTTACTCACTCTTGAGTCTCTGGACTTCTTTTTCCCCTATGCCCCATCAGGGTACTACCCATCTCCCTCCACCTCCAATTTTTCAGTTTCCTTTTACTAATTATCTAGCTCCCCACCCTCAGTAGGATATAAGCTCCATGAGGGTAGAGCCTGTCTTTCTCTGTCTTGCTGTTTGCTTCTGTTTATATCTCTAGTCCATGCTTGTTGACTTGACATGATAAGCAGCTAGGGAGATTAGGACAGTCCTCAATCAAGTGTGGAAGATCTCCTAGATTTCAGAAGAAGCATTTACACCTCAGAGATCAGTGAAAGTTACAAATCAGGATTTAATTTATTATCTTGTTGTCGATGCTTAAAATATGATGAAGAAAATGTTAATAGTCCATCTCAAACTGAAATATGTGTATGTAAAATAACAACTAGCTGTTAATCATTTACCAGAACATCCCTGCCAAGATGATGCTTGAACCGAGTTTTGAAGGAAACTGAAGGTTAAGCGGGACAGTTAAGAGTGGTATTCCAAAAGTATGGAAGAGTGATACCTATTTTGCTTTTGCCTGCTACTGGAGTAGTAAGGTCATAGTGGATGGAGTGCTGGGTTTGGACCCAGGAACTGGGTTCAGATCTGGATCTGTTATCTACTAATCTACTAAACACTTAGCTTTTATGGACCTTGGGCAACTCTCCAGGATTTATCTACTAAGTAACGGGCTTATCTATAGCATCCTAGGGTTGTATCTGTGTTGGCAAAGTTTCTACTTAAGAAGCTCTGTACAGTATTTTCTGAGGAAATCACAGATACTTTGAATATTTGCATACTACTAAAAGAAGAAAAAAGATGCCCATCCCCCGACTACATGACTACATATCTATAAGAAAAGGATGAGGTACCATCTACTTGTACAAAATTTGACTAATTCCTCATGTGCCACCTGTCCAAGATCACATTCACCATATGGCAAGGGATGATTTTAAATACTGTAGCACCTCAGAAATATAGCATTTACATGAAGAGAGACCATCCTGGTGTCAGCAGGGTTTCCCTAGACCAGTCACATCATAGAAACAAGGGGTGTGAAGATCTGGAAACCAATTCATTAGGTCAGTTCTGTGATACAGAGGGTCCTGGTGTCTGTCATCTCAAGTCATGTCGATATTTTCTAAAGGCAAGTGTAAGAGCATATGTCACCTGCCATCAGACAGAAGGGGTGATAGTAATAATATGCTCTGCCTGCTGTATGACAGGCCTCAGGCTGCTCTGGGTACTTGAAAAGCATCCTATACATCTCTAAATGAGACCCCCAAGAAGCATGTGTTGTAACATGGTACCATCTGCTTAATCTATATCCATGATTTTGTGATTCCTGACTCTGTTCAAAAGAGATGGAAGATCCAGAGTGTATCTCATTTACTGGTCCATTTATCCATTCATTCATTCATTCATTCATTCATTCATTCATTCAACATTCAAGACATTGATCTAGGGATTTGGGGAGAAGAAAAAAATGGGTATATATACACTTTCCCTCAAGGAGCTTCTAATCTTACAAGATAGATATGACAAATATAATATAAATTTAAATGTATAAACTGTCATAGAAGAAGAATGAACAGATATGAATTTAGAGGGAAAAGAAATCACTCCTGGCTCAGAGTAAAAATGGAGAAAACAAAGAAACTTTTTTGAAAGAGGTCAAATTCCAGCCAAGCCTAGAAGGATGGGTAGGATTTCAAAGGCAGAGATGGGAGCAGAAAGGATTCTAATTTATCTGTCATTAGTGATATAAATATACCGTTATAATAATTCAATAGATGTGATCTTCCCCAATGTGGGTACTCCCCCCAAGTACACAAGTTGTAACTCACACGTGCCTCCTCGCTTCATGTGATATTTGTCCATGTTCTTCTGTACATATCCCATAGATGATCTAACCAATATGGCAAGGTCTTTCGTCTAGGTCTTTTTTCATATGTTGTGGGTACCAATGGTATGCTGAGGCCAGCCATTTGTTTTATCCCTTGATCTTGCCATGTGACCAACCCAGATCCTATATTTCCTCAAAAATATCCTTTGTACCACGTTTTAAACATAGGTCATTATTGGAAATATGTTTCAGTCTGCTTGTACTTATGAATTTCTTCATTAATCTTTGGGTCAACCATGACTTTGAGTTTTTTCAGAGGTTATCGTATTCCAAGATCATTGTATTCTAAGATTCATAAACACATATATAACTTTGCTGGAAAATAAAACAAAGCACAAATGTTTAAAGAATGGGTCTTTGCTTCCAGGAGCCACTTGGAGTAATCAAAATCCTTGTTCAATTTCCCAAGAGCAGCTAGGAGGCACAATGAGTGGAGTGTAGGACTGGTCATCAGAAAGACCTGAGTTCTATGATAGCTGATAGCTGTGTGACCCGGAGCAAGTCATTAAAGCTCTTTCAATTTCTCCTTTTGTAAAATAGAGATAATAGTAGCACCTACCACTCAGAGCTCCTGACATATAACATATAACTAACATATAAAGAAATGCCACTCATTATTATAGTACTATTATGCTCCCCCCATTCTCTTCATTCCATTCAACTCTGGAAACAACTCATTCATCTACAAATATGTAAATCTGCTAATGTCCTAACACAATGAATTGGTATCACAAATAGAGATCAAACTCTGAATAAAAGTCATTTTTGTTTATTTAGTTATCCCTGTATGGATTATTAGACCCAATTCTTTTCAGTATTCATGGATCTATAACATTATGGGATGAGCCCCAGTAATATTGTGGGACAACAGAATTTACAAACAGAAGCATTCAAGGTTATCACTATCTATAGAGAAGCCATTTTTCATTTGGATCTGATGGATGATATAGTCTATGTCACACGGATGGAGAATCTGCATCCTTGAGGTCACGTTTGGCCCTTTGGATCCTCAAGTGCGGCTCTATGACCTAATACAAACTTCACAAAATGGTCACGGAATGGATTATGTCAAACAGCCACACTTGAGGACCTAGAGGACCACATGCGGCCTCAAGGGTTCAGGTTCTCCACCCCTGGATGACAATGGAAATCATTTTGTTGAACATGTATGTCCTTGTTTTATGCCTGACTTGATAGTAACAAGCAGGGTATGGTCAAACCAAGAGTTGCTTAGATTTGCTAAGAGAATCTTGTATGATCTTTACATCTACATATGAAAGTCTCCATGTTGGAGAGCCTCTATGGCTGCATTTTGCTCCACCATATGAGATTTATTTTGTAATCAATGAACAATAAGCACTGTGAGATAACGTATTTTCTGACCCTTTTCAGTCACCTGCTATAAAGACATGGTATGTGGTAGAGAATTGTTGGCAAAATCCTGCCAGTTATAAGCACCTGGGTGGCACAGTAAATAGCTCATAGGGCCTTAAGTCAGGAAGACCTAAGTTTAAATCCAATCTCAGACACTAGCTTGTAACCTTGGGTAAACCACTGAATTTATTTTATAGGTTCTGCCAAAGTTGTTATGAGAATCAAATGAAATGGTAATTGTAAAGCACTTAGCACAATATCTGGCACATAGTAGGTGCTGTATAAATGCTAGCTATTTAATTATTGTTTCTGTTACCTTCTCAAGTTCATAAGCAATGCCTTTGATGTTCATGGAGATCTAACGGGTAAAGATTTTGCAAAGATGAGAAATCTCATGAATGTGGACTAATAGTTACAAATGTTCTCTCAATTGCCTTTTAGAGGCATAAATACCACCTCAAGCATGAATTTCAGGAGTGTGTGTTTGGTCTGGCACAGATTTTGTTGCTGACTTTGTCTCTTAAGGTGACATTTCTGCTTCTCAGTGAAGTAAAAACCTTCCCCATCCCCTCTTAATTCTTGTGCCTATTATTTCCTATTTACCCTTTGCTTTGTATATATTTGTTATCTCCACCATTAGATTGTACATTCCTTGAGGACAGGGACTGTCTTTCTCCTTTTTTAAATACTTCCAGCTCTTAGCATAGTGCCTGGCACATAATACATACTTAATAAATGTGTATTGATTGAAGTATATTGAGAATTTAAGTGTTGGCATTCAGAAGTGAATGTTACTATATCACTGATGCTTAGACATAGGGCAGCTGTGGTTAAATTAATGTGTCTAGAGAGACTTCCAGACTATCATAATATCACATATTTAGAGCTGGAAGGGGCTTAGAGGTCAAATAGTCTAAACCTTTCACTTTACAGAAGAGGAAACTGAGTCCCAGAGGGATAACCAAAGTTACACAGAGAGTAAATTGTAGACCTAGGTTCCTCCAAATCTGGCAATCACTCTGACAACTCATCACATCCCCTCCTCTTTGAAATCTTCATTCAAGAATTCATTCAGGTCCACACTCTAATTTTGTTTGTCTATTTTATCTTGTTTAAACAATGCTTGGGTACCAGTACAACACTCAAATTGCCATCTGCAAATTTTTCACTGCATGAACAGCCCAAATTCTTTTATGATTGTTCATTTTTCTAGGTGATCTCATTTTTGCCCCTTTCTGTATAAAAGGCATCATTGCTAATATGCTGCTACCCACCCACACCCAACAATTGTTTCTACATTGTTCCTTGAGTTACCTACTCTTCTGAGTCTTCAGAGTTTATTGGGTTCCATCATTCATATACATATTCTGTTCAATTTGATGAATTTTTATCAAGTATCAATTATGTGTGTAAAGCTACATGATTCATGAGCAGCTAGGTTGTGCAGTGAATAGAGCACTGGCCCTAGAGTCAAGAGGACCTGCTATCTATGGTTTGGGAAGATTGCTTTGACAGCTGAGTGGAGTACAGATTGGAATGGAAAGAAACTTGTGGCAGTCAGTCCAACCATCAGGTTATTGCAATAATTAAATTGTAAGATGATGAGGGTCTGCACCAGGGTGGTGGCAATGAAAGATATTATGAAGGTAAAATTAACTACAGATTGTATATGGGGGGGGAAAGGGAGGAAGGGTGAGACAGAGAGGGGAGTTGAGAATGACACTTGAGTAATGAACCTGGGTGATTTGGGAAGATGGTGATGTCCTGACAATAATAAGGAAACTTAGAAGCAGGGAGTGTTTGGAGAGAAAGATAATGAGTTCAGTTTAGACATGTCACCATAATTTGGATAAATTGGACCCCTTCCCCAAAAGCCCTTTTCCTTTGAGTCATTTGTTTAAAGTCTTCATTTTGCCTTCTTAGGCTTTCAAGGATGCTATTTAAAGATAAAATATGTCATTGGTGACAAGGACAGAAGACTTTGATAATATGCCAGGCATAACTGAGAAACCCAGTCAAACTCCACTATTGGTTTCTCTTTTTTTTCTTATCTCCAATTTTGTTGTTCTATTTCTCTAACAGAGAAGGAATTAGAATGGAAAGCTGGCCTCAGAATTAGGAAGAGCTAGAATCCAGTTCTATCTCTGATGCCTACTAGCTGTATAACCCCAGTCAAGTCATTTAATTACAAATACACCCACAGTACTTGCCTTTCATGCTTGGACTTCTTATCTTCATAGTGGTTAGAGTGGTTATTAAAGAATGGAGGGGGGAGAGTGAGTGTTGGAGCCTGTGATTTCGTTGGTATAAATAGCTCCTCTTCAACCTGTGTTGCTCAGTAATTTTAGTCATGTCCAACAATTCATGACCCTATTTGGAGTTTTCTTGGCAGATATACCAGAACAGTTTGCCATTTCCTTCTCCAGCTCATTTTACAGGCAAGGAAACTGAGGCAAAAAAAGGTTAACTCACTTACCCAGGGTCACACAGCTAGTAAGCATCTGAGGCCAGATTTGAACTCTGGGAGATGAGTGTTCTTTACTCCAAATCCTGTGCTTTAACATGTCTCCCACTCCCCTCCACCTCACTATCAATAAAAGCTCAAGCCCAGCAATTGCCAGTCTCTGTATTGCCTGGGGGCACTGAGAGATTTAGTGACTTAACCCCATCTATTAAAGGACTATTGGTCTAGAGAGCCTCTGAGGCTCTTCCAGCTCTAAAGCCTGGATCTAAGGTATTAGCAGGTGAAGATGGGTACAACTGAATTACAAAGTCCCATTTGGAATTAAAATTCCTCCTTTAAGACAGTTATCCTGCATTTGCCAAACTTAGGATCTTTCCTTAACAGTACATGCTCGCAGGCTGCAGAGTGAAGGCACCAATGAGAAAGTTCTGTGAGGGTCAATTCCTCTTCTACTCCTGGACACTGCAGCAGGAAGACCTTATGGATCTATAACATCATTGTCTATAAATCGTATTGAATCCCTGACCTGGGAGCTGACCATGGGGGGATGGGAGAGGAGGAGGAAAGGGGGAAGCCACAGTATTGGTCAGGTAAATGCATGCACACATTGGAATTCTGGCAGTGGTTTTTGGTTGAGATGGGTTCTTCCAAAATTGGCATAATCACAGTTTCCACCTCATTTATGACCAACATAAAAAATTGCATAAAATATCATGCACAGCTGTAGTCAGAAGGAAGATTCAATTTGGGCTTTATGCAGACTTGACTTGCTGCCAGTGCCATAACATACATCATCGAGGACTACATTTTAAAGGATAAAATACAGTTTTAATTCCTATGGCAAATTTATTTTTTTAAAAGAGATATAAAAATGTTAAAACAGACCATAAAAAGCATTAAGTTCCTCCCTGTCCCGCCCCACCCCCCTCTTTTGTTAATGTAATGTTAAAGGGTTAGCAAAAGATGGAAAAGCTGTAAAACTAAAGGTTAAACCTGAAATTCTGTCCTTATTCATACATTTCACTAAGATACAAAAAAGTGGTCTGTCTCAATACTGTGCTTAAAAAAAATTAAGCATAGCTTCATTGGGAATATTATATGTGCAGGAATGGAAACTTCCTGATGGTCCCATTGAGAGCTCTCCTCAGCTGCAGATGAATGACTGAGGGAAGGCAGCTTTCTCACCTGGAACTCCAAAAAGGCATAATGTTTGCAATTCTCAAAGTGCCCTCTGTCCCCATAAGGAGGTCTGCCAACTTCTTACAGTCTTTGTTCTGTGGCATCATATTTGTAGAACCCAAAAGGTGAAGGGGATTTTTGAGAGTGTACAGCACAGACCACTCATTTTAAAGAAACTGATGCACCCAGAAAAGAGAAATTACATGTCTAGAGTCATATAGTTAGTAACAGAGCTGGAACTCAAACCCAGGTCCTTCTGATACCAGTGCTAATTACCTGCCTCCCCTAGAGCTGCACTGCAGTGTACATAAATCAATTAATCAATCAACCAATCAGCATTTATTAAGTGCCTAGTTTGTCCTAGGCCGTGTGCTACACATGAGGGAAGACAAAACTGAAACATTTCCCTAATTTCATGGAGAATAAATTCCACTGGGGAGAATGGAAGGGGACAAAACAGACTTATAGTAATAACTTTACAAATGTTACCTCATTTGATCTTCACAACAACCCCAAGGCAGACCGAGTTAAGTGACTTAGCCAGGGTCATACAACTAAGTGTCTGAGGGTCAATTTGAACTCATTCTTTCTGAATCCAGGTTCAGCATTTTATCCATTGTGCCACTTAGCTGTCTGTAAGTATAGGCACTAAAGTGATGAAGGTCTGGTTTCTGTGTGATATGTGTGTATACAAACACATATATACTAGAATTTATACATATATGCATATACACATACATGTATATTACATGAAGGTCTGATATGTGTATATCATATGTGTGTATATTTGCATATGGCATCTAGGTGATACAGTAGATAAAGGGAGTCTCCAGTCATCCTGATTTATATCTTGCCACTGGACCCAGATGGCTCTAGAAGAGAAAGTGAGGCTGATGACTTTGCACAACCCTGCCTCACTTAAATCAAATTCACTTGCAAGTGATGGCATCACTTCCCTGATATCATGATCCTCTTTGAGAACAAAAGTCAAAGTACTACGACAGACACTTACTAGCTCTGTGACCCTTGGCAACCTTAACCATATTTAGCTCAGTTTCCTTATCTGTAAAATAAACTAGAGAAGGAAATGGCAAACCACACCAATATCTTTGCCAAGAAAACTCCAAATTGGGTCATGAAAAGTCAGATACAACTGTAAAATGACTGAACAACTACAAAAATGTATATATGTATATACCCTCACACACATATGTGTGTATATATGTTTATGTTATATACATACATATATATCTATAGATAGAGTAATATATATATACATACATAAACACAGATACATATATCTATTTATAGATAGATTGAGGAGTCAATCACCCAATCAATCCACCATCCCTACTCCTCCTCGGGGCTACCCCTAGGATCCTGAGGACACAAGTAGTACCTGCCTTGTGGGTACCATACCTGCCAGGGAATGTTGTTCGGGGAATAACTCCAGAGCATGTGCTACCTATACAAGGGAATTTCCAGGTGGAATAGTAACTGAGGAATTCAGAAGATGGTTCAGATTAGAATGTTGGGCTTGGAGTCAGGAAGACCTGAATAAGAATCTTGCCTCAGATACTTTATTAGCAGTGTGATACTAGGCAAACCACTTAACTTAATCTATTTCCTCATCCACAAAATGAGGGTAATAATAGCACCTAAATCCTGAAGATATCTTAAAAATCAAATGGGATAATTTGTAAAACAATTTATAAACCTTAAAGTAGCATGCCCACACCACTTCCAATCCATATAAAAGGGGATTCTGAACAATCTCTGGAGCTCCAGAACACACAAAATGACATGGGGAAGATAACCTCCTGAGGACACCTGGGCAGCCCAGCAGGGAGTGGCCAGCTCAGCACTCAGGGAGCCAAGCCCAGGCCTGCATAAGTCAGAGGTTTTAGCCCTAGAGCAGCTGGACCAGCAGCTGGCTGGAGGGAACCTAGAACACCAGCAGCTGTGGTGTTTCCAGAATTATCAACACATAGATGCCAATGACAAAGTGAGAGGTCAGTGTAGTATGGACTTTGGGACTGGTTGGAAGAGCACATCAGCCTCTTTTGCTGGTGTCACAGCCACCATGTTGTAGCTTCAGTTCCTGGCCTGCAGTCTGTAGGGGGACCTGCAATCAGTCTGGGGGGGAGGATAATCGCTTTTGCTTTAACCTTCTTGGATCTGGATTATGGTCTGGGGTGGAGGTCTTGGGTTGTATGACCAGCTTGACAGAGAGTGTGGAGGCTTGAGAGAGAGCATCAAACTAATAGTTCTGGCAGCTGAGAGAACCCCAGCGTTTGGGATGGAAGGTCCCCTGGCTGGTAGCAGAGTCCTACTGTGGCAACAAGCCCAAAAGTCAAGTAATTGAGTGGCAACATACCTAGGCAAAGGAAACAAAATAAACAGAAAAATTCAACATTAGACTTCTATTTGGAGGGCAAAGAGGATCAAAGCATGGAACAGGAGGAGGACTGTGGGGTCAGAACTCCTGCACCAAAAGCCCCAAATGAAAATGCAAGCTGGTTTCAAGCCATAGAGGACCTTAAGAAGCAGATAAGAGAAGTGGAGGAAAAATTGGGAAGAAAAATGAGAAAGATGCAAGAAAAGTATGAAATGAGAGTCAAAAGCCTGACTGAGGAAAATAACACCTTAAAAATAGACTAATTCAGATGGCAAAAGAGGCTCAAAAAGGCAGAAGAATGCCTTAAAAATCTGACTTTGCCAGATGGAAAAAGAATCTCAAAAGTTCACTAAGGAGATTCATTCCTTCAGAATTAGACTGGAGCAAATGGAAGCTAGTGACTTTATGAGAAATCAAGATGCTGTTAAGCATATCCAAACAAATGAAAGAATAGAAGGCAATGTGAATGCCATACCAATCAATTTACCAAAAAACTACTTTTTAGAGTTAGACAAAATAACAACAAAATTTATTTGGAAAAACAAATGGTCTAGAATATCAAGGGAATTAATGAAAAGAAATGCTAGGGAAGGTGGACTAGCTATCCAGATTTTAATCTCTATTATTCAGCAGCATTCATCAAAACTGCTTGGTACTGGCAGAGGAGTAGAGTAGTGGATTGATGGAATAGAGTGGGCGCAGGAGACCCAGCATTTAATGAATAGTAATCTATTGTTTGATAAAACCAAAGACTCCAGTTTTGGGGATAAGAATGCACTATTTGACAAAAACTGCTGGGAAAACTGGAATACAGTGTGGCAGAAACTGGGCATAGATCATTATCTAACACCATATACCAAAATCATGCCTAAATGGGTTCATGATCTAGGTATAAAGGATGATACTGTAAGCAATCTGGGAAAGCAAGGAATAGTTTACCTGTCAGATGTGTGAAGAGGGGAAGACTTTAGGACCAAACAAGAACTGGAGAGCATTATGAAATGCAAAATGGACAATTTTGATTACATTAAATTGAAAAGCTTCTATACAAACAAAGCCAATGTAATCAAGATCAAGAGGGAGGTGGGAAATTGGGAAAGAATTTTTACAACCTATGTTTCTGATAAAGGACTCATTTTTAAAATATACAGAGAATTGAGTCAAATCTATAAGAATACAAGTCATTTCCCAATTGATAAATGGTCAAAGGATATGAACAGGAAGTTTTCAGAGAAAGAAATTAAAGATATCTAGAAGCATATGAAAAAATGCTCTAAATCACTATTGATTAGAGAAATGCAAATCAAAACAACTCTGAGATACCACATCTCTCCAGTCAGATTGGCTAAGATGACAAAACAAGAAAATGACAAATGCCAGAGAGGATGTGGGCAAATTGGAACACTAATGCATTGCTGGTGGAGTTGTGAATTTATCCAACCATTCTGGAGAGCAATCTGGAATTATGCTCAAAGGACTATAAATAATTTCATACTCTTTGACCCAGCAATACCACTTCTAGGGTTATATCCCAAAGAGATCATAGAAAAGGGATAAAGACCCAAATGTACAAAAATATTTATAGCAGCCCTTTAGAGCTGGAAATAAAAGGGGTGCCCATCAATTGGGGAATGGCTAAACAAGTTGTGGTATACGAATGTGCTGGAATATTATTGTGCTATAAGAAATGAGGAGGAGACAGATTTCATATTTATCTGGAGAGGCTTATACAAACTGATGCTCAGCGAGAAGAGTAGAATCAGAAGAAATTTGTATACAATCACAGATACATCATATGTGTGATGACCAACTATGACAGACTGGACTCTTTTCAGCAATGCAATGATATAAGTCAATCCTGAAAGACTCATGAAGGAGAGAAATGCAACATCCAGAGATATAACTAGAAAGAACTGAGCTTGAATCCTGATGGAAGCAAACTAATTGATCTTTTTCTTTTCATTGTTTGGTTTTATTTCTTCTTTACCATTTTTCATCCCACCTAGTACAATATGCCTTTGTAATTGGACTAATGCCTAATATGAATGTATTTGCAGATCCTATACTGGATTCTAAGCTGTCATAGGGGATGGGGGGAGGGAGGTAAGGGAAATTTGGAAATCAAGGAACTATGGAATTGAATCTTGTTAACTGAAACTAAACTAATAAATTAATTTAAAAAAAGAAGTCAATGTGAAATATCTCATGGTAAAAACCACTGACCTGGAAAATAGATCCAGGAGAGAAAATTTAAAAATTATTGGACTACCTCAAAGCCATCATCAAAGAAAGAACCTAGAAATCATCCTTCAAGAAATTCTCAAGGAAAATTGCCATAATGTTTTAGATCCAGAGGGCAAAATGGAGGTTGAAAGAATCCACCAATCACCTCCTAAAAAAGATCCCAAAAAGAAAACACCTAGGAATATTATAGCCAGGTTCCAGAATTCCCAGATCAAGGAGAAAATATTACAAGCAGCCAGGAAGAAACAATTTCAATATTGTGGAAACACAGTCAGGATAGCACAGGATCTGGCAGCCTCTACACTGAGGGATCGAAGGGCATCAAATATGATATTCTGCAGGGCAAAGGACCTGGCATTAAAACCAAGAATCACCTGCCCAGCAAAACTGAATATCATGTTTCAGGGGAAAATATGGTCATTCAGTGGAATAGAGGACTTTCAAGCATTCTTGAGGAAAAAAACAGAGTTGAATAGAAAATTTCACATTCAGATACAAGAACCAAGAGATGCTTGAGAAGGTAAACAGGAAAAATAAATCACTAGGAACTTATCAAAGTTGAACTATTTACATTCCTATGTGGAAAAATGATAACTGTAACTGATGAAACCTTTCTCAGTATGAAAATAGTTGAAGAAGGATATATGGGCATATGAATACATATGTGAATGTGTGTATGTATGTTTACAGGTATACATAGATAGAGGGCGCAGGTCGAATTTAATAGGAAGGGATGATACTTAAAAGGTGAAATCAAGAGGTGAGAGCAGAGTATAACAAGAGGAGATGGGGAGGACTATGGAGTGGACTATCTCATATAAAAGAGGCAAGGGAAAATGGTTATTAGGGAGGGGAAGAACGGGAAGGCAAAAAAGCAAAACCTTGTTCTCATTGAATTTGGCTCAGGGAGAGAATGACATATATACTAAATAGGATGTCTCACCCTACAGGAGAGTAGGGGGAAAGGGGATGAGAGGGAGGATGATGGAAGGGAGGGCAGGCTGGCGGGGAGGGAAGTTGGAAGCACCCACTTGTGAAAAGGGACAGGATCAAAGTAGGGAATAGACCAAGTGGGAAGTGGATTTGGAGGGAGGGAAATATAGTCAGTCTTTTACAATATATCTACTATGGTAATGTTTTGCATAGCTATACATGTACAACATATACTGAATTGTTTATCTTCTCAGCAAGAATGGGTGACAAGGGAGGAAGGGAATGAATCTGGAAATCGAAGTTTTAAAATCAAATGTTTTAAAAATATATAAATACTATTATTAATACTATTTTACATATCATTGGGAAATGGGATATACAGGCATTGGGGTGCAGAGATTCACCTTGCCCTACTGGAAAAGTCAAAGGGGGTATGGGAGAAGATATGGGAGAGAGCAGATCCGATGAGGGATATCCTGTGGGACTGCTATTCTGGGGTAGTGGGTAGGGGGAAAATGGGGAAAAATTGTAACTCAAAATCTGGTGGAAATGAATGATGTAAATCAGAAGTTAATAAAGCATTTGGGGGGGAAAGTGGCATATAAATGCTAGTTATTATTGTTATGTAAAAGGAGGTTATTGAGTTGAGCTTTGAAAGAAACTTTTGGATTGCAAGAGATAAGAAGGGAGCACATTACAAGAATGAGTAGGCACAGCCTTTATAAAGTTGCCAAGACAGAAAAACAGAATGTCATGTGTGAGGAACAGCAAGAAAACTAGTTTAGCTGGACTATAGAGTTAGTCTGGGTACAAAAGTAATTCTCCAAACTACTCCTGCTTTTGTGTCCAATTCTTTGTGATTCCATTTGGTGTTCCCTCAGCAAAGATACTGAAGTAGTTTGCTATTTCCTTCTTCAGATCATTTGGCAGATGAGAAAACTGAGGCAAACAGAGTTACATGACTTGCCCAGAGTCACACCACTAGTTTGAACTCATCTTTTTGACTCCAGGTCCCATGTTCTATTCACTATATCACCTAGCTTCCATAAACTACCATCACCCCAAGTTCAAGTCTGCTTTGGACCTCTACACAAGTGCAAAGGATTGAATCATGGGATACTAGATGAATGTAGGGCCAGCAGTTGCTGATAGGAAAGGCTGGCTGAAAATCATAAACTAAAAATTATAAACTCCTTGAGGGCAGGGACCATTTTATCATTTATTCTCCCTCAGTGCCTAGTACATTGCTTTGTACACAGTAGGTGCCTAATAGATATTTACAAAATATCTATTGAAAAAGCAGCAAGTAAAGAGAAAGATAAGAAGCAATTTTGTTTCTACTGCTACATGAAGGCCCTCTATAACTTGTGGAACCAGGAGGAGTTCTTAACCTTTCATTGTGTCGGGACAGTCTGATGAAGAGTATGGATCTCATCTCAAAATGATTTAAAGAAATGCTAAACTTCAGTAAGAGGCCATTGAAATTACAGATGTGTTTTTTTCCCCATTCATGTTCTTGTACCCCTGATCCATAAACCCCAGGTTCAGAATCCCTACTCTGGGGACAAAAATTTGTCAGAATTTATCTTCTACAAAACACACACTGATCTTGGACTTAAGTGAGGGAAGATCTGGGAAAGGTCGAGAAAAAAATAGCTTCTCTGTTGCATTCTGTAGAAGGAAAACTTATTGACAAAGGCTTAAGATGATAATATAAGGTATAAAAACTGGGCTTGGCAGGGAGTGGGGGCGGAGCAGCATGCCTTCTGTGACATAGAGTGTTCAAATGACATTGCTGATCAAAATTCAGCATTCTCATATGCCATCCTTTGGAGTTAATGGAATTAAGTTGAAAAGATAACCCAGAGTTTCCACCACTAATTTCAAAGGAACTTGTAGGGCTGTCTTACTTTTGATTTCTCATAACTAGTGCCAGTGTTGGACAAAATTGTAGTTAGACAAGTTCTTCTGGGTTCCAGCTTTCCTTTTCTGTTCCCTTTTATTATTCTGTGGTACCATCAGTCTCCATCTTCTAGGATGCTATTTTTTGCCCCAGTCATAAAGTATTCATCGGAAAGCTTTTGTTAGCATGCAATTATACCTAAATGGGAATTTAAGTCAAGGTGTTACCCCTCCCAGGAATAAGCAAGATCTCTAAAAGTGTGATGAAAACTCTTATCTTTTGTTAAACGAATTTGAGCCTATAGTCACAGAATGATACATACCTTTTTTCAGACAGGACCAAAATAAAATAAATTTATTAGACTATAATTATTATAAGGGAAGACTTTTATTTGAGGAAAGAGGACCTAGGATCGGGGGAGTGACTGGAGATAGAGATAAAAGAAAAATAAATGATGAACCTTTAAAAAATCCCAGAGAAGAGCAGAAAGATGTTCAAAAGGCAATACAGGCAAGCAAGAGCAATGTTGGTACTACTGCATGAAATTTAATATTTATATTTTAAAATAAACTTCATGTAATAGATTCATGTAATGTCACAAAGAGTATAAATGAATCAATCTATACAACATAAAAAATAATGGAGAAATTCCAAGTCAAAGCAAGCAGACATAGCAGTATTTGGGGAATAAAGGGAACCCTTGGTAACATTTTGTAGTAGAGTGACTATAGGAAGAGATCAGTTCAAATACCATCTATAGCATTTATTACTTGCTTGACCTTGGTCAAATCACTTGAACTGCCTAAGCCTTGATTTATTAATCCATAAAATTTGCTGGAGGGGTAGGAATGGAATAGATAGCCTCAGGCATCCTTTTCAGCTCCATTACTATTATTTTGAGGGTACAATTGATCTGCTAGTTGAACTAGACCTAGCCTTAATCACTGAATGGGTGCTGTTTCAGTCAAACTGGCACCTATCAAAGACCTTAGCTTGAAAAATTCAAGGTCACCCACTGCATCTTGGGCCATTTCCAGTCATTCTGATCTGTTGTGGCCTGTTCAGTGTCCGGGACTAAGCACTAAGCATGATTGGAGATGTGAATAAGAAATGATCAGATCGTGTGGGTAGTTCAAGGAAGAACCATGAACTCCATTTATTGATTCTTAGTACAAGGTTTTTATAGAGCAAAAGAGACAAAGGAATAGGACTTGAATATTCTTTATCATTTCCTTAGTCTGTTATATGCTGGGAGTAGCACAGAATAGATAATTTGATAAGGATTTGTTATCTAGGAGACTAAAGTCTTAGGGTAAGACCTTTGATCTAGGCATCAGGTACCTCCTAATGCAGCCACAGTCATAAACGGATACAATTGAGAGCAAACTTTAAAGCCAAAGCTGCAATCCTCAAAAGACATCACATTTAGAGCTGACCACGCAAAGATACCTGAGTGCTGAATCAAATATTTTGGCTCTCAATAACTAAAATCTTGACGTAGAACCTGTTGATCTCAGAACTCAAGTAACATCCTTATAAGTGTAACCTATAATAAAGAACTCAGGAGCTAACTTTAAAAAGTCACATCTCAAAGAGCTCTTATATTCAAGTCCACTATTAGGATTAATATCCGAGTTCTGAATCAGGCCTCTTTGGCTCCCCATACTGATTCATACCTGACTACTGGACCCAGATGGCTCTGGAGGAGAAAGTAAGGCTGGTGACTTTGCACAGCCCTCCTCACTCCAGTCCAATTCTCTTGCACGTCATGGCATCACTCCCTGATGTCATGGTTCTCTTTGAGAATGAAGGACAAACATCTAACAAGTCCTAGTCAATGGTCATTAGACTGCCCTTTAATCAATGCCAACCCTTCTTCTCTGGGGTTTTATTCAGCCACATGCTGTAACAATAGTTAACTTTGTTGTTGTTTATTTTTGTTTGTTGTTTTAGCTTTGGGTCAATATAATATATTGGCCCTCAGATTTTTGTGGTTTCTTCTATTGCTTTATGAAGTTTATACTAAATAAAGTCAGGAGTTCAATCAGAATCACAAAGGAACCCCAGTTGGGAAAATTCCTAACATTTAGACAAAGGTTTCTTGCTAACTCCTGGCCTCTTTCTGATTGAGGCAAAATTCAGGTTTCTGGAAATATTTGGGTAAAGGAGAAAGCAGAGTATGTTGTATTGGGAGGGAAAGTTGGGGAAAAGAGTAAACCTTTTCTTGGAATTTCCTTCAGTCTTTGAAGTGATGGGTACAAAATGCTTTATCTTGAGTCTTCTTCTCCAAAATACCTGTATAGCTGAGGGCGCTCCTTTGATCTCTGCCTTATCTGCCACAGCTCAGTCCTACATGTTTTTCTCTCCTTGATCTGTTGTCCCTATGCCACCAATTCTTTCTAGTTTATCACCAGTCCCCTCCATCTCTTTCTCTCTCTCTCTCTCTCTCTCTCTCTCTCTCTCTCTCTCTCTCTCTCTCTCTCTCTCTCTCTTCTCTTCTCTTCTCTTCTCTCTCTCCTGCTGTATCCTCCCTCCCTAAAACAAACAAAATCTCTTCCCTCCAGTTTTTATCACATAATAGTTTCCTCTCTTCTGGGACTGAGAAGAAATAAAACTCTCTCTGGGTCTTTAGTAACTTTGCAAGACAATCCAAGGCTCGCTGGAATGGCTATTACACCATGATTCCTAAAGTCTTACAGTGCTTGTAGCTGCCAAGTCCCTAGATGGATAAATCTGGCACAAGTTCTACTTCCCCAAGAATGCGAAGAACCTGTGGACAACATATAACACTGTCTAAAACACATCCACTGCCTCTATCAGATACATATGCCAAGTAAGAATATAGGCTATCACCTTCATATCATTTATTGGAGATTTATAGTTTCTGCATGCTTTTAGTGTTGGCTTTATTTTTCTCAAGAGGTTAACCAATAGGAAGAAATGGAGCAAATGTGGCATATTCTCATGGTAACATTTGGTGCATTAAACAAATTTGCTTTTCTGGTTATTACAGTGGACTAGGAAAATGCCTAGACTTTTTTTTTAATCATTGCTACTCTAAAAATGTGCATACAGTCCTTTTCAGTATAGATTATTCACCTGGCACCCTATAACATCTGCAAAGATGTCATTACAACGTGTCTTTTAAAAACACATTAAGACAAATTTTGCAAAGCATATTACTTAATGAATACATTGTTAAGGCTGCTTTAGAATCATTATAGCCCATCTAGATGTGAGTTTGAGTGTGCATGGTTAAAACACAATGAAAAATAGCTCTTCTATGGCATAAGAAGCTATTTTTAAAGTGTTTTTTTCTTGCATTTGGGGTATTAAATCCTGCAATATTAAATATTCCTTTTAAAGAACATACATATGGAGGAAGATGGATAGTAAATCATGATCATTAGAATAAACTGGGAGCTCCTCACTCCTATAAGTGGAAAAATAATAACCTACCAAGGACCAAAGCAGTTTTTTCTTAATTCAAAGATTGTGCTGAAGGTCTCAGACCTTTATAAATTTATACAGAGATGTGCACTTACATCAATAGAGAAACTTCCATGAAACCAGTTAGTCACATTTATAGTGAACAGGGACCATGTGATACTAAACACCAAGTTGCCTTCTATCATCAATAATATTCCCCCAAGAATCCAACAACTTGCTGAACTGGCTGAGTCAATTATAATTATCTATGGTAATTATTACATACGTATATATGCATATATACATATACATGTACACCCAACACATATACATGTATGTATGTGTGTGAGTTTATATATATGAAAGTTACATTTTAAGTAATATCTACCCTATGCCAAATTGAATAGAATTCAAGTTTTGTTGGCTGTTGAGCCTCATTCTGGACAGTTATAATGGCCTCATGTATAGCCTACTCTGGTCTACTCTGAGACCATTCCCCCTATCCCAACAACTGCCATTCTAGAAATCTAAGGGGACTTTTTGCTTTGGAAAAATGACTTCTTGGTATTGGTGCAGTCAGGGAGATTAACTATGTAGATTTTTTTCATATTTCAAAAATGTCTCAGATCTCCAGATGGCTCCCCCTCCACCATTTTTAAACATCCATATAACACTTTATTATTATTATTATTATTATTATTATTATTTTGCTTTTTGGAGGGGGGAAGGTAGGGCAATTGGGATTAAGTGACTTGCCCAAGGTCACACAGCTAGTTTTTTTGTGTTAAGTGTCTCAGGCCAGATTTGAACTCAGGTTCTCCTGACTCTAGGGCCAGTGCCCCACTCACTGCACCACCTAGCCACCCCTTCCATATTGTTTTGCATTTTTTCAATAGCTATCAGAAATCACAGGCTGATTTTTCCTTCTTTGTCAGTTGGGAAAGCTAGGTGATGCATTGGATAGAGTGCTGGACTTGAAGTCAGGAAAACTCATCTGCCTGAGTTAAAATCTGACCTCAGAGACTTTTTACTCTGTGACCTTGAGTAAGTCACTTAACTCTGTCTTAGTTTCCTTACCTGTCAAACGAGCTGGAGAAGGAAATAACAAGCCACTCCAGTATATTTGCCAAGAAATGACTGAACAACAAAAACCAAAGGTTGGGAAAAGAGTTACTTAAGAAAGCTTAGAGATCCTTTTGTCATCTAAAACCTTAGTTTATCCTCTAAAGGTGCCCTAAAGTACAGAAGTACCTTTAGGGTTGAATTGCTCATTCCCTGGAGCCCTCAAGTCTCATCTTATCTTGAAATACCACAAAACCTCCCCTTACCCTGGAACATAAATTTCCTTGTGTGTCCCTCTCCCCCCATCTTGAGTCATGGGATTCCCTTGTCTCCCATATCTTGTGTCATTCATCATCTTCATCCTGTATCCTTATCTTTCAAGACTTATCTTGTCCCTAAATCTCCAACCCCCACTAGAAACCCTAAAATTACATCATCATCCTACAGGTTGTATAGCTTTCTGTCTATATAAATCTGGTCCTTGTCCTATATAATGCCTTTGTTTAGCTCCTTGCTAAATCTCAGGCCTGTATGATTTTGCATCAATAAAGCCCCCATTGACTAAAGAGGTCTAAGTGAATCCTTTCCAAAATCTGAACCAGTTCTCCCAACTCTGACCTCAACAATAGTGTGGCATTATATGGTATTGCAGCAGGCTGTTATGGGAATGGGAATGTGAAGATCTTCCCTGAGCCTTTGATGGGCTTGGGTCACTCTGAGGACCTTCCTTGATTTGAGAATATGCTCTGCCCCCTAATAAGCTGAATGTGGTCGCCTGGAGCCTATGGTGGGAGGCTTGTTCTTCAGGAATACCCACACCTTGTTATTTTGTGATAGGTCAGTGGGTCATGAGGGTTGTGATGGTCTCTGACCCAGGAGAAGGCTATATACCCTGATGTGAGGTTTTTACCATGGGGCTCACTTTGGGAAGAGTTGTGTGATGTGGCCAGAAGAGACTCTGGGCAGCCATCAAGCCCCACCCCCCCCTTGAAAACCCAGATGTTGGTGCTTCCCTCTCTGGTAATTGACTAGGTATGGATGTAATGGTCAGAGAGTGGGAAGCCCTGTCTGCTGATCTGTTTCTCTGTCTGCTGATCTGTTTCTCTGTCTGCTTGTAACTTCTGTTTGTATTCTCTGAAGTTCAGGGTGCTGACTTTTTCCCCTGAACTAGGTAAAATGATATATGTTTGATTGATTAAAGTAAGATTGTTAACTCATTTTGAGTTGCTTTCTTTTAGAGAAGCAGATCTAAGAACCTGTGTTGATAGCCATTCTGGGTATGCTAGGGTGCTTGCTGCTACACAGACACAGAGAGTCAGGCTTTCTTTGGGTATGAAAATGGAACTTATTTGTTCCTATTTTCCTAAAGAAATAAAACTGGTTACAGTAGAAGAAAAACTTCTCCATTATTCAAATATCAAGCCACAAAATATATGTAAGGAAATTTTCTAGTCTTCCATGATCCCATCAGTCTTTCGCACGTGGACCAGCTAGCTATGTAGGACACAGAACTGTTGAAAAAAAACCTCAAATCTCAACTACCTGCTTTCTCAAGCCTACTCATAGCCACAAGTCAACTAGGACTTTCCTGTGAATCTGGCCCCATTAATCCTTTATCCTTAGTCATTACTTAGTGTAAAAAAAGGACTAAATGGCACATTTGCCTTCTTACTAGAAACACAAAGATTTAAATTTCCTTTAAATGTACTAAACCTGAAGAGTCAGGTCTTAGATCTCAGTTCTACTCCCCCCCCCCCCCCATGCCCATCTCTTGGTTGTTATTGTTCTCATTCAGTCATGTCTGACTCTTTGTGACCCCATTTTGGGGTATTTTCTTGGCAAAGATACTAGAATGATTTACCATTTCCTTCTCCAGCTCATCTTACAGATGAGGAAATAGAGGCAAATAGGGTGAAGTGCTTTGCCCAGAGCCACACAGCTTAAACCAGGTTTGAACTCATGAAGAAGTGTCTTCCTGATTCCATGTTTGGCACTCTATCCACTGTGCCACCTAGTTGCTCCTAGCTTTCAGAGCAAACTTCTCAAGTACAAGTGTCCTGTACCACAATGATATTGGATAGAGATGTCCCTGTGTCTCTCCAAGCCATTTCTGATTTCTCACTCAAGCCCTCACTGGAAGTCTTCTTGAAAATGACTCAATTTTTATGGTGGGTATGTGGATGTGTGTTGATATCTAAGGGAGTTTTATCATAATAGCATAGATCATAGGATCATACATGGAATGGAAGGGACTTCAAAGTCCATTTAGTCAAACCTTTTTTATTTTGTGGAGGAGGAAGCACAGGGAGGTTGTGACTTAAGTTCCCAAAATTAGAGAAATGGGAATGGGGACTATACTTGTGATTTCATTATAACAAGGAACTCCAGAATGAGAAACCTCCCACTCTAATGCAATTCTGTATCATCACTACAACTCAAAGAATTACCTAGAGCACCGGATAGGTTAAGAGACTTCTGTAGAGTCTCGCAGCCAGTTAGGTATCAGGGGCAGGACTGAAGTCTAGTTCTTAGTTCTAAGCTATGTCTAGTCTCCTATACACATCACCACCATGCTGCCTCTCATCCAAGGTCATAAGATGGGAAACATTGAACCATTTTTGCCATAAAACCAAAGATAGATTAAATAAAGTTAATCCATCAAATAAATAAGAGGTTAAATAAAACACAACCAATTTCTTCAATGTTACCTCATTGACAGCTCCCCAAGTATGGTATCTTCATCTATTGGGTTGCCTCTGCCTTTTGGAAGTGCTGGGTACACCTAAGGATGGAGACAATCTGTGTTTTGAAAAGGGATATTATCTCTATGGGGATGAATGTCTCTTTGACTTTAAATGAATTATCAGCTCATTAGCTTCTCATTAATTCATTAAATCCTTTGTAGTTGAAAAAGAACTCCAATTCCACAAAGTCACTTACCCAAAATGAAAAAGCCATTTTTGTTTATTGAATCTTCACCAGCATGTAGTAGCCTTAGGCTAAAGGAAAAGGTGTGGATGGCTCAGACTTAGCCTCCTGCATCCTCCAGTCCCCAGCCCCCACCTTTAGTTCTTGTACTCACTGCCCTTTGGGTAGTGATTCAGGGAGAAGAAAGCATCATTAATAATATATCAGTAGCACAGAGAATCCTAGAATTTCAAGAGATTTTAAAGGTCAGTTAGTCACTCTAACCTTGCAGAATAATGAATCCCATAACAAGTGGTCACTCAGGTTCTGTCAGAATGCCCCCAGGGATGGGGAATTATGAGGCAGCTCTCCTATTCCTCATCAAGCCCTTCCTTATGTTGAGCCCAAATTTGTCTCCTTGTGTCTTTCAACCCTTTGCCTCCTCATTCTGCCATCTGGAACTACACAGAATAAGTCTTATCTCATTCCACATAGCAACCCTTCAAATATTTGGTAACAGTTGGTATGTTCTACCTAAATCTTTCTCCCCAAGTTAAACATTCCCAGTAAATCCAACCATTCTTCAAACAAGATTTCAGTCATCCCTTCCACATCACAGGATTTAGGGGTACAGAACACCCCCCTAAAACTCCCCATACCCACCCCCAACTGTCATCTGGAAAATCTGTGTAAAACATTGTGGTCCTCCCTTCATACCAGAGAAGAAGTCTGAGCTATAATGATATTGAAAGATAAACTATGTTGATAGTATAAAATGCTATACATATATTTTATGCATTTCTGAGTTTCTAAACTTTCTCTGTGTTTTCTGCTGGCCTTCACATGTTGTCTATGGCTTCTGCAAAAATCCAAAAACAATTCCCATTTAACTTCTTAATGCCAATCTGCCACAAATCAAAACTGCAACTGGGAAAGTCTTAATGGGGAAGAGATAACTGTATTTGGAGTCCCCTTCTCTTGACTGCCCTTTCAGGGGTAGGCTATAGCTTGTCAATTTTCCTTTTAAACTATGGCACCCTAAATTTAGCCAGTGAGTTGTGACAAGTGCCAACTACAGCAGAAATACTACCTCCTTTGTTTAGGACAGTACTCTTCTATTGATGAAGTCTATAATCATCAACTTTCTTGCCTAACACATCACAGCTGATTCTATACCTTATTTCTAATATCTGCAGCCACAGAGAATTTTTAGTATTTTTTTTCATGAATTGATGTCTAGCCACATGTCTCTCATCCTGAAAGGGCAAAGTTAGGATTTTAACTCAGATTTTCTAGGTCCAAATCTAGCACTCTTTCTACCATACTATATGTTTTATTTCAAATCTTATCAGTATGTCATTCATGCCCTCACCCAAATTACTTGTAACAATGTTGAATAAAGCAGGATCAAGGACAGAGCCCTGGGGCATCCCACTACAAACCTCATCCAAGTTGTCTCTGAATCTTTTATCAATAATACGTTTTGGATAGAGTAATTCAACAAATTCCAAATCCACCACATTGTCCTATGGTCCAGCCCATATCTGTGAATCTTGTGCTAAGGATATCTTGAGAAAGATTGACAAATACTGTACCAGAATTGCTGTTCACTCTACATACTTTTTCTGACCTGTCAAAAGGAGAAATGACTTTTTCTTTTCCAGGAACTTACCCTGAATATCATAGATGGTCATTGATCCCATTTACAAATTATTTTGATAATCTATTCCAAAGTATGTCCAATGATATACATCAACCTATGCAGGTCCTTAGTGTTTATGTAAACTGCCTTCTGATCTGTTTTAAAAGTCTGGACGTTTTCCTGCCTCCAAACTTTTAGCATTTTCCCCATTTCTCCACAGCTCTTCTCAGGTCATGGTGATTCAAAAGTTCTAGCTGCAAGTTCTTTGAATATCTTTACAAGTAGTATCTCCTGGCCCAGGAGATACTGATCAGATTTGAAGTCTTATAGTTACAAGCATTAGCTACCTTCCCAACTTTCCCAAGGCAGAATTAGTAGAACAGGGTCACAGGCCCAATACATCTATTTTACAAACAAGGAAACCGAGACTCAAGGAGATTAAGTGACTTATACAGGATCAGACAGGTATAAAGTAACAGACTCAGGGTTTGAACCCAAATACTCTGACCCCAGAGTCTCTGCTCTTCCTTTGCTCCCTGTTTCTACACACAGCTCCCTGTTTCTACACACAGGACTCTTCTGCGACTTCAAGGTTGCCTTTGACACACACACACACACACACACACACACACACATATACATATATATATATATATATATATATATATATATATATATATAAACTTTATGGTTTCATCTGGATAAAGATATTTGGGGGACAGAAGAGCACAATTTGCCCCTGAACTAATCTCTACCTGTATCTTATCCCTAGCTTCTAGTTCTTCTTACCACAGCCAAAGGAATAACGCAGTCCTCCATCTTTCTTGTAAAGAGGAATGTGGGCTAAGAACACACAGTGCCATGGAGGCATCACCTAAGTCAGTGTGCTATAACGATATCCCAAACAAACATGTACCCATTGACTACCCCTCACAGAGCTGAAATCAGATACTCCAATTTGGGAAATTCTGTGATGAGATAGCCTCTACATACAAGCTAAAGTCAAAAGAAAGAAGTGCAAAAATAGAGAAAGCAACTTCACAGAAGAGAAGCTTTAAATATGTACTGTAAGTGTACCCACAGGGAGACAGAGAACATATGCAGGAGTCCATACAAGATAAGCAACATGGAATTTTAGGGGAAAAGTGGTCAATTACAGTCAAGTGTAATAGTGAAAGGTCAATTTGTTGTGGACATTAAAACAATCAATGGCTTAGCCCATTTAACCAGTTTTCATATTTTTCCCCATCCTCAGGCATAACCTAGATCAAAGGTCTCAAACAGATATCCCACCACATTCCTGTGAAGTTAAAATGTAGTTCTTATAATGTATTGATATCTGAGTGTGTGTATGTGTGTGTGCATGTGTGTATATGGCCCACAGGGTTCCTTATGTATGTTATGGTGGCCCCCAGTTCTCCTTGAGTTTGACACCACTGACCTAGGTTAATATTAAAGAGAGGAATGGAATAAACACCTATTAAGTGCCTACTATGTGCCAGGAAAATATTATAAATATTATCTCATTTGATCCTCATAACAACTCTGCCGTTATTATACCCATTTAACTGTTGGAGAAATGGAGGCAGATGGAGGTTAAGTGACTTGCCTAGTCAGTTAAGTATCTGAAGCTAGATTTGAACTCAAGTCTTCCTGACTACAAATCCAATGGTCTGTCTTCTCTGCCACTTAGCCGATACTAAATTAGTTGTTAGACAAATCATTATAATGATTGTCTGACCTCCAGTTTCACATCTCCAACTGCCTTTCAGACATTTTGAACTGGATTCCAGCAAACATCTTAAACTCAACATCTCTGAAACTAAACACATTTTCCTTCCTCCTATATTCCTCTGTCCCCCCAACTTCCCTATTTCTGCCATTATGTAACATCAGTCCATCCAACCTATAACCTATCATCCTCAACTCATCACTATCTCTCACTCCCCATATCCAACGTTAACCAAAGCCTGTTGATTTAAGCTTTGCAACTGCAACATCTCTCAAATGCAATAAGTCCAACTGTGTCACTCCCCCATCTCAATAAACTCCAATGGCTCCCCAGTACTTCTAAGATCAAATAGAAAATCCTATATTTGATGGTCAAAACCCTCCAAAACATAGCACTCTCCTCCTTTTCCAGGCTTCTTATACTTTACTCCCCACAACACAGTGACAATGACCTTGCTGTTCCTCAAACCATCTCTCAAATCTGGCCATTTTCTCTGACTGTTCCCCATACCTGGAATGCTCTCCCTCCTCATTTCTTTTTTTTAAATTTATTTGTTTATTTTTAGTTTACAAGATTCAATTCCATAGTTCCTTGAGTTTCAAATTTCCCTTCCCTCCCTCCCCCCACCCCCCACGACAGCATATAGTCCAGTATAGGATCTGCAAATACTTTCACAATAGACATTAGTCAGGTTACAAAGTCGTATTGTACTAGATGGGATGAAAAATAGTAAAGAAGAAATAAAACCAAACAATGAAAAGAAAAAGATCAATTAGGTTTTTTTTTTTTCCATCAGGGTTCAAGCTCAGTTCTTTCTAGTTATTTCTCTGGATATAGGCATCTCTCTCCTTCATGAGTCTTTTGGGATTGGCTTATATCACTGCATTGCTGAGAAGAGTCCAGTCTGTCATAGTTGGTCATCACACATATGTTGTGTGTCTGTGATTGTATACAAATTTCTCCTGGTTCTACTCTTTTCACTCAGCATCAGTCTGTATAAGCCTCTCCAGATAAATATGAAATCTGTCTCCTCCTCATTTCTTATAGCACAATAATATTCCATTACATTCATATACCACAACTTGTTTAGCCATTCCCCAATTGATGGGCACCCCTTTAGGTTCCAATTCTTTGCAATCACAAAAAGAGCTGCTATAAATATTTTTGTACATATGGGTCTTCCTCCCTCTTCTATGATCTCTTTGGGATATAACCCTAGAAGTGGTATTGCTGGGTCAAAGGGTATGAAATTATTTATGGCCCTTTGGGCATAATTCCAGATTGCTCTCCAGAATGGTTGGATAAATTCACAACTCCACCAGCAATGCATTAGTGTTCCAATTTGCCCACATCCTCTCCAGCATTTGTCATTTTCTTGTTTTGTCATCTTAGCCAATCTGACTGGAGAGATTTGGTACCTCAGAGTTGTTTTGATTTGTATTTCTCTAATCAATAGTGATTTAGAGCATATCTTCATATGCTTATAGATATCTTTAATTTCTTCCTCTGAAAACTGCCTGTTCATATCCTTTGACCATTTATCAATTGGGGAATGACTTGTATTCTTATACATTTGACTTAATTCTCTGTATATTTTGGAAATGAGTCCTTTATCAGAGACATTGGTTGTAAAAATTCTTTCCTAATTTCCCACCTCCCTCCCTCCTCATTTCTTTTTTTTTTAAAGCAATTTTTTATATTTTATTAAAATACTTTATATTTTTTAAACAAATGCTTTATTAACTTCTGTTTTACATCATTCATTTCCACCATTTTGAGTTACAATAATTTTCCCCCCGTTATTCCCCTACCCACCCTCCCAGAATAGCAGTCCCACAAGATATCACTTCCTCCAATCTGCTCTCTCCCATACCTTCTCTCATACCCCCTTCGACTTTTCCATTGGAGGAAGATGAATCTTGTGTCCCAATGCCTGCACATCTTATCTCCCTATTACAAGCAAAAGAGTATTAGTAATAGTATTTATATATATTTGAAACATTTAATGTTAAGACCTCGAATTTCAGATCCATTTCCTTCCTCCCTTGTCACCCATTCCCTCTTGGGAGATAAGTAATTCAGTATATGTTGTACATGTCTAGCTATGCAAAACATTGTCATAGTAGACATATTGTACAAGGCTGCTTATAATTCCCTCCCACTCATCCCACCCCCCACCTGGTCCATTCCCTACATGATCCTGTCCCTCTTCTATAGTGGGTACTTCCAACCTCCCCTCCCCCAAGGATGCCCTCCCATCCATCATCCCTCCTCTCATCCCCCTTCCCCCTATCCTGCTGCAGGTTGAGATATCCCATTTAGTATGTATGTCATTCTCTCCCTGAACCAAATTCAATGTGAATGTGGTTTTGCCTTTTTAGCCTTCCTATTCTCCCCCTCCCTTGCAACCACTTCCCCTACATGAGATAGTTTACCCTACCCTGTCTCTCCCCATCTCCTCTTGCCACTTTCCTCTCTCACCTCATAATTTCATCCCTTGAGTATTCTCCCTTCCCAACAAATTCAACCTATGCCCTCTATCCATATATAACTGTAACCATATACACACACATTCACATATGTATTCATATGACCACACGCCCTTCTTTCATTATTTTCATAGTGAGAAAGATATCATCAGTCACAGTTATTGCTTTTCCATATAGGAATGTAAATAGTTCAACTTTGATAAGTTCCTTTTGATTTCTTTTCCCTGATTACCTTCTCAGGCATCTCTTCCTTCTTGTGTCTGGATGTCAAATTTTCTATTCAATTCTGGTTTTTTCCTCAAGAATGCTTGAAAGTCCTCTATTCCACTGAATGACCATATTTTCCCCTGAAACAAAATACTCAGTTTTGCTGGGTAGGTGACCCTTGGGTTCATTCCCAGCTCTTTTGCCCTCTGGAATATCATATTCCATGCCCTTCGATCCCTCAGTGTAGAAGCTGCCAGGTCCTGGGCTATTCTGATTGTGTTTCCACAATATTGAAATTGTTTCTTGCTGGCTGCTTGTAGTATTTTCTCCTTGATCTGGGGATTCTGGAACCTGGCTATAATATTCCTGGGAGTTTTCTTTTTGGGATCTTTTTCAGGAGGTGATCTGTGGATTCTTTCAACCTCTATTTTGCCCTCTGGATCTAAAACATCAGGGCAGTTTTCCTTGAGAATTTCTTGAAGGGTGATTTCTAGGTTCTTTCCTTGATCATGGCTTTCAGGTAGTCCAATAATTTTTAAATTGTCTCTCCTGGATCTATTCTCCAGGTCAGTGGTTTTTCCCATGAGATATTTCACATTGCCTTCTAATCTTTCATTTGTTTGGATCTGCTTAACAGCATCTTGATTTCTCATAAAGTCATTAGCTTCCATTTGCTCCAGTCTAACTCTGAAGGAATGAATCTCCTCAGTGAACTTTTGAGATTCTTTTTCCATCTGGCAAATTCGACTTTTTAAGGCATTCTTCTCCTCATTGCCCTTTTGGGCATCCTTTGCCATTTGAGTTAGTCTATTTTTTAAGGTGTTGTTTTCCTCAGTCAGGCTGTTGACCCTCATTTCATACTTTTCCTGCATCCTTCTCATTTCTCTTTCCAATTTTTCCTCCACTTCTCTTATTTGATTTTTAAAGTCCTTCTTAAGGTCCTCTATGGCCTGCAACCTGCTCATGTTTTCCCCTGGGGCTTTTGGAGCAGGACTTCTGACCTCACAGTCCTTTTCCCGCTCTATGCCCCCAAAATAGGAGTCTAGGGTTGCATTTTCTGTTTCCTTTGCCTTGGCATGTTGCCACTTAATTGCTTGACTTTTGGGCTTGTTGCCACACTATGGCTTTAAGGCCAGATAGAGGAATTTTTGTCCCGAACGTGTGGGGGGCAACTTTCGTTTCTGGCAAGCTGTAAACCCACCCACAATTTCCACCCTAGATCACAATCCAGATCCAGGGAGGTTAAAACAAGAGCGATTGCCCCCCAAGACTGATTGCTGGATCTCCCTACAATTAATTTGCAGGCCAGGAGCTGGAGCTGCCTCTGAAAACTACAAAATGGCATGTCTCCTCAGTGGCTTCTAGCCCCCAGGGGAGGGAGCTGACGCATTCCCCAAATACTGGTCCTAAAGTCCATAGGACACTAACCTCTTACTTTGTCCTAGGCATGTCTATGTTGATAATTCTGGAATCGCCACAGCTGCTGGAGTTCTGGGGTTCCTCCAGCTGGCTGCTGGCCCTGCTGCCCTGGGGCTAAAACCTCGGCTCACGGGGACCTGGGCTCTGCTCGGCTCCCGGGCTCTGCGCGCTGCCAGCTCCCATACCACTGCACTGGTCCTTCCTGCAAGGCTGCTGGGCTTTCCTCAGAGGGAGGTTAGCTTCTCTGTGTTGTTCTGTGGGTGCTGGGGCTCCAGAAGTTGTTCAGAGTCCCCTTTTACATAGTTTGGGGGGAATCTGGGGGCAGAGTGGCTTGGATGAGCTGTTTCTACTCCGCCATCTTGGCTCCGTCCCCCCCTCCTCATTTCTAATAATTAACTTCCCTGGCTTCTTTCAAGTCCCAACTAAAATCCAGTCTTCTACAGGAAACCTTTCCCAACTCTTCTTGATTCTAGTGTCTTCCCTCTTTAATTATTTACTGTTTTTTCTTCATGTAGTTTGTTTCTACCTATTTATTTGTTTATTTTCTCTTCCATTAGATTGTGAACTCTTTGAGGTCAGGGACTGTCTTATGCCTCTTTTTGGACCCAATGACTCTACAATGCTTGAAACATAGTAGATACTTAATAAATGTTTATTGACTGATTGACATCAGCAAATTTAGAGGTAAAGGGATAATTTTCTAAATATCTGGACATCAGATCATATGTAGACCCAATATGTAATATTGTCCGAATTTTCATTGTTTTCACCCAGATGTTTTGGTACCACACAGTTACAGTAAAACACAGAGGTTAAAGAGGACTGCTTCTCCCCCTAGGCCTCAACCCTTTCATAGTCAATGTTGCCTTGTCCTTAATAGTGTTGCTTCATAGGAGCATAAATGATATCGAATTCCTAAATCCAGAGACATTGAATGACCATTATCAGCTATTCCATTGGAAAAAACTATGGAAGAAACATACTATTGGCATTTTCTGCCTTTGTGAGAAGCATACAGATTTGAGTTAAAAAGTAATTTGAATTATCCCTAAACTTTTAGAGTGGGAGTCTGCTTGCAATAATGGTGATAGAATGCTACTATTGCATTTACTATTGCTTTAGTTGTGTATTACCATACTATAAAATAAACTAAACCCAACAAGCATTTATAAAGCCCTTACTATGTGTAGAATATAGTACTAAGCACTGAGGTAGACACAAATTTAGATTAGACATAACCCCTGTTCTCATAGACTTAACAGTGGGATAAAACACCAAAACAGAAAACTGTAATATGAAATACAAATAAAGTGCTTTCTAATGTCTAAAGGATGAAAGGTCATTGTTAACTGAGGGATCAAAGGAGGCTTCCTGAAAGAGTTGGCATTTGAGTTTGGCTTTAAAAAAGCAAAACATGAAGAAGGAAATTCCAAGTATATTGAACTGCGTAAGTAAAAAGTACAGAGACAAGAAAGTTAACGCCACATATGAAAAAGCAGTCTATTTTGGCTAGAGAATATGTGAATGGGAGATAGTGTGGGTCTTCCATATAGATTACAATTAAATGAAAAGCTCTGATTTCAGAAAAATTCTTTGATAATTTGGTGGATTTGGGATCTGAACAATGTACATCTTGTGATCAAACCATTTCTTCCCATGCTCTGTGATTCTTGTTCATGCCCACTCTTAAAATGTCCCAAGTGACCTCTTTCTAAATCTCTTGAAATCATGTTGATAACAATGGAGTATGTGTACTATCCATTAATTATACTTCCTCCTCCCAATATGACTGGCCAATTTTTTTCTAATCATACACCTTTCTGATGATATTTTTACTCTACTTTTTCTGAATAATTCTTCATTAATAATATATTAAAATGTATACCACCCATATAGCTTTCCAATATATTTTGTGTGTGTGTGTTTTTTTTTCTTTTTGGAGGGCAATTGGGGTTAAGTAACTTGCCCAAGGTCACACGGCTAGGTTTTTTTTTGTTTGTTTGTTTGTGTGTGTTAAGTGTCTGAGGCCGGATCCGAACTCAGGTCCTTCTGACTTCAGGGCCGGCGTTCTACTCACTGCGCTGCCTAGCCGCCCCTCTGATATCTTTTGGATGGTTTTCAATTTTAATCCTTAGGAAGAAGGATGGTATTTCATAACTCATAACCTTATAACATTACATGAAAAATACTGATTCTTAAAAGGTGAACATTTCTTTTAAAGAGAAATTTGTGGTCATTAATGGTGCTGAAAAAGTTTCCCAAAACAATACAATCCCAGTCTCTACCTATACAGTTCTTTAATGGGAATGGGAATTTGAAGATCTTCCTTGCCCCCTAATAGGTCAAGTGTAATCATATGGAGCTTGTGGTGGGAGGAGTTTGCTGAAGGGTGGAGCAGAGCCCATAGGAAGCTGGGAGTCAGAGCAGTTAGAGCTGGAGGGAGGAGAGGACATACTCAGGGAGACAGGTGGATATGTGAGTGTTGATTTGTGGGAAGGATAAAGGATGGTGTGTCTCTCTGCTGTGTTATGGTGTATTGACTTCTATGTTGCTATGATGGATTTAGTTTCCTGGTGTTGGGATTTGGTTTTCTGGTGTCTGAGTAAATGTTTTGCTTCTGTCTTCTATATGGAGATACTGTTATATTTTACAATTGAGAATTATGCTGGTATATTTACAGTCGCCATTGGTGCTGTGAATACTGCATTGGCACTACAAGTTCTAATCCTACTTCCTTATCCAAGATACATACATTGATGAACCAGTTCTTATGTTGCCTATAAGATATTTATAATAGTCTGTATAATAAGCATTACTTGTCCACTTGTTTTTTCCCCCAATGTGGATAGCTGGGATGAATGTTTTTAAATAATTATAGGTCTCATTAAGTGTTTAGGGGCTTGGCAAAATCACCTCTATGTCATCCACAAACAGGAGCCTCTGGAAGATATCACTATCTATAGGAGATACCTCTTCCATTTGGATTCTATGCTGGCATTCTTTAATGACAAGGGCAAAGCCTGTATGCTTTTGTCTTATCCCTCACTTGATAGTAACATACAGTGGGTCACTGCATGCACATAATTATCTCTGTTACAACTTTTAACAAATCTCTTATGATGTTAATATATAACAAGATATCCCTTATGAGTATCAGTTTCCTCTGTCCACTCAAATGTTTTTTTATAGCCAAGAAACACACACAGTGGGATCTCCATGTCTCAGTCAATTGCATGATTCTAAATAGATGGGCTATAGAATATCATTTGTGAAGGCCTACATGTTCTCATCCCATTCCTTTGCCAAGGATTCCCTTGACTGAAATATAAATTAATCTCACAAAAAATTGTAGAAAGTAGGCATGTAGGTTGGCAGCTGATATTTTCTCAGTTCTATGTATATTAGTTGTAATTATTATTACTTTGTAATATTAAAGGCAGCATATTTTCTCAAACATTTGGTATTTTCTCATTCTTTGGGTATTTTGAGAATAGATCACTCAATGCCTTTAAAAGAGTGTCGTCTTCAGCACTGACCTCTAATGCCAATACTCAGTCTGGTCCAGGTTCCTTTCTCATTTTTGTTTTCTTTTGTGACACATCCATTTTCAAAGGCAGCACATTGGGAGTGTGATGTTCAAGTCTAAATGTGTTGGCTCCACAGTCATTCAAGGAGAAAATAGTTTGTTATAGAAATCTTGACAGTTCTTTTCCATTTTTCATCTCTTTGTTGTCCTTCCAGTTTCATACTTGAATGCTTTCAGAATGAATTGGCTTAATTGTATCTCTTGCCAAGTTTGTTTTTTACAAATTTGTTTTTCCCTCTACTGCTTTGTTGTTTTATGGAGTGATATTGCTCATAATCTTCTACAATCATTCTCCATAAGATTTCAGAAAAGTTTGGTATTCATCTTGACTGCCACATTTCTCCACTAAGCAAGGCCACTAAATTTGCTGACTGAGGCAGTTTCTAAGCTTCCTTTGTCCTCCTCATTGTCGCGCTTGATTTATACCTGTGAAATTACCCTTCGAAAAAATAGTGGCAATTTGTTAGATGTTCACTCTTTCTTTCACTTACCTTTTATTTGGTGTCAATAGCTTGCTTAGATACATGAGTTTGGAATTACCTCTAACAAATTATGTATCTCCTTATTATAATTATTTTTCTTCAAATGTTATAGATTTTTATCTTTTTTCAGTGGATTGAAAAATGATTCCTATATTAATAACTGGTTATTTGACAAAATATAATTTCCTCTGATAAAATATAAACAATTTCATTGTTTATTATGTTATTCAATAGTTCCAAGTACAGTTCTTCTCTATTCTTTCTTGAAAAAAATATTCATGATATATAGTGTTAGATTGAAGCTACATATTTTACAGGCTTTGGTCTTTTTCATTTATTATTTATTATTCCTGAACTATGTTTTATAACATATTTCTTCCATCTTCTTTCATGCCAATTTTTCACTATGGTCAACAAATATCAAGGCAGGTTTTAATCTCCCAATGGTTCTGCAACATCATGAAATGGGTACTACATACAATGATGAAGGTTAGATTCCATCTTTCTCGATTCATCTTGTTCCTCTCTTGTCTATCTCTTCCCATAATTCTACCACAGAGGCTCCCCTCAATGTATTGGAGACCTTTCTATCATTTTCTTGCAAGTGTGGAGATAGAGTGCATGGGCTATCTGTCCATCTTTTACTCTCACTATATGTTCAACACATCTTTTTTTTCCTAATCATAAATTTCTTTGATGATATCCTTTTCACTATTTCTCCTACATCATTCCTCATCTGAAATATATCATAGCTTGTTATCAACCCTCTGTGCATCTTTTTCATTGTCCTGTGAGTAATCCTCATCTTCAGTTTTTCAAAGATATAGCATTCCATGACTTGCAATAATATCACATCACTGGAAGAACAGTGATTTTTTAAAAATGCTTTTTCTTTTCAAGGAGAAGCTTGAAATCATTAAAAGAAGAGTACATTTTCCAAAGGTAATGTAGTCTGGTCTCCTCTTAATCAATTCTGTAAGCAGCTAATTATCCATCTGTACTGCCTTTCCAAGATACATGAGCTTATGTGTCATCCATCCAATTGCATACACACATGTAGTCTGAAAAATAGTCATTCTTCATGCACCATGATAGGTACAAATCAAATGATTTTTTGTCAACAATCAATATTGCATGATCTTGTATTCCAAATAGTTTTTAATAATTTATGTTGTAAAGATTTGATCTAATTTAGAATATTGCATGTGTGCCTATTTCCTTTTCATATTTTTGTCAAAGATTCTCTCTCTGTCTCTCTCTCTCTCTGTGTCTCTCTTTCTCTGTCTCTCTGTCTCTCTCCCTATATATATATATATATATATATATATATATATATATATATATATATATGTGTGTGTGTGTGTGTGTGTGTGTGTGTGTGTGTGAGTGTGTGTGTGTGTATGTATATATATACACATATATATATGGACACATATATGTATATATGTATATAGATATAGGTAGACAGATATAGACATAGAGATATATCTATGCCTATATCTATGTAAATATATAGTTTATTCTCTTAAGAAATTAATAGGAGTAAGAATGTAGGCATATTGGTCAGTAATTATTTATAGACTTTTCCATTTACCTTTTGTGAAAACAATAAGATTTTTTACCACAATATTGGCATCCCCCTTTCCTTCAGATTCATGAAAACAATCCCTCAGCATCCTCAGAACTGGGTTGCTCCCAAGAGGAACCTTCTCTTTGCATACTTGATCTAATCCAAATGATTTTCCCATCTTTTTAAAAATTTTCTTTTATCAATTTTTACTTCTTCCAGAGGCATATTAAGGACCATGATGGCAGATTACAAATATAGCTTGATTGTATATAATGGTGAAAATAGTTTATTCTAAATCTTTACAGATCTTTTCCATATTTCATCAGTTTGTTCTTCTCTGTCCAGTTTGATCCTCAAATTTCCCTAGTAGTGATCAATCAGGAAGCATTATTAAGCACCTACTTTGTGCCAGATACGGTGGTAGGCACAAGGGGTACAAAGACCAAAGTGCTCCCTCTCTTCTTCAAAGGGGTTTATATTCTATCATATGGCTTTGTTTAGTTGTCAAGATCTCTCTCACCTTGGTTTTTCTTTCCCCTTCATTGCTGGCATGTTTTGATTTTATTTATAATGTCTTATCAAATATTTCACATAATTTCTGTGGTGTGAGCAATGACCTAAATCTTTAATCTCTGCCTCAGTTTCCTCATCTGTAAAATTAGGATAATAATAGCACCTACCTCCCAGGAGGGAGGGGCAGTGCATGAGAATCAAATGAGACAATAACTGTAAAGTATTTAACACTGTGCCTAGCACATAGTAAGTACTATGTAAATGTTTAATATCATCATCATCATCATCATGCAAGTTAGGCTAGCTTTGCCTAAAAAGGCATTGAAGCCATCCTTAAGACTTTACTGACTCAGGGCCGCTAGGTGGTGCAGTGAATAGAGCACCAGCCCTAGAGTCAGGAGGACTTGAGTTCAAATTTGACCTCAGACACTTGACACACTTACTAGCTGTGTGACATTGGGCAAGTCACTTAACCCCAACTGCCCTTCCTCCCCCTCCAAAACAAATCAAAAATAAAAAAAATAATAATCTTTAAGAAAATTTTAGAAAAAACCTTACTGACTCAGAAGACTAAAGGCTTAGGCTCTCGGCATCACTTCTTGAATGTCTGGATACAAAACAGCCACAAGGAGGTGAGGAGCTCTGGGCACTCTCTGATGCTTAGCTGGTGGACCACAATGGTCCACATCAGGCAAGGAAGTTCATTCAGCTTACTCAATTCATGGTATCTTCAATGCCTACCTTGCTGAAAATCCTCCAGGTAAATCTAGGTAAATCTTACCTTGTCGGCTATCAAATGACCTCCAAGTGTCTCATTTTGTTCCAATATCAAACACAACCTCCCAGGAGACTAGCCTAAGTCAAGCCCAGCCCAGGACAATTTCTCCATTCCCTCATCCTCTGCAACAGAGATTCACACATATAAAATACTGCAATTGTTTTGATGGTAGTCTTTCTGCAAACACATATCATGACTGCTGCAGTAAAAGATGATGAAACATCCCCTGAGATGATGTTTCTTGTTGCCTTTGGATGCGTGATAAAACCAGCTCTGCCAGTTCCCTTATTTGCCTCTTAAAGGAAAAATCAATTAGCTTTCCATTTAACTGAAACCTTCTTTTGTCTTCTGCTTTCTTTCATAGCAAGAATGTCAAGACTGAGATGAGTCAGTTCCTCCAGTAGCAGGCCCACTTAATGTGCATTTGACAAGGATCTCACATTTAGAGTGGTAAAAGTCAAGTCAAGTTACTGTTTCTAGGTGCTCTAAAAGTTGTGACTTTTATTAACTTTTTTTTATTAACTGTCACTATAGCAGTGAAAGGAGCCTTCAGGATGAAGGGACATTTTCTATGTTTTTTGGTGGAGGGGTTGTTTGTGGGTTGCCATGACTCAAGAATTCATCACCAAATACCAAACTCATAAATAGTGAGGTTCTCCAAACTTACCAGTTCTTGGGAAGCAGAAACTCCATTGGAACAGCCCTCAAGGCCTTTTCAGTACTAAGTTTTCAAAGCCTGTACTATGGTGGAATAGCCTTCCAAAATCCCAGATCTCCTCCACATGATAATGAGGCATCAGAAGGAGCCTTTCTAAGGGTTCATCACCATCATGTTATCACCTATTTTTTGAAAGCCCTTTCACATATATTGTCTCATTTCATCCTCCCAGCAATCCTATAAAGGAAAAGTTTTGTTATCTCCATCTCAGAAATGAGGAAATTGAGGTCTCTTTCCCCCTTATCACCTGTACAAAGTCACACTGCAAGTAAAAAGAATTATTGACTGAACTTGGGTCTTCTAACTCACAGTCTGGTTCTCTTTGTATTCCTCAACACCAATGCCAAAGTGATTTTCCTAAAGGGAAGAACTGACACACATGCATGCACACACACACAATACTCCTTATCACCTCCAAGATCAACATACCAGGCTACTTTATGTTGGGCATTCAAAGCTCTCCATAACTTTGCCCCTTCCTACCTTTCCAGTTTGCTCACACTTTGCTCTGTTCCATGTACTTTATGATACAGCTTCACTGACTTATTTGCTCTTCCTTACACGCCATGCCATCTCTGACTCCATGCCTTTGAACTGGCTGTCCCCCATGGTTGGAATGTTCTACCTAATGCCTTCTACTTTTTAGAAACGTGGACCCCTTTCAGGATTCAGTTCAAATCCCACCTTCTGCAGGAAGCCTTTCCTTCTGCCCCTAGCTTCTAGTGCCTTCTCTCTGTAAGACTTCCTCTCTCTCTCTCTCTCTCTCTCTCTCTCTCTCTCATATATATATATATATATATGAGAGAGAGATGCAGATATCTATATATGTATCCATATCTGTCTACCTATCTATATCTATCTTAGGTAGGTAGATAGATAGATAAACAGACAGACAGACAAAAATATATGGAAATAGAGGGAATGAGAGAGAGAAAGAGTATTTTTAAGTTGTCTTCTTCATTAAAATGTGAGCTGTTTAAGTACAGGGATATATATATATATATATATATATATATATATATATATATATATATATATATATATATATATATATATATATGAGAGAGAGATGCAGATATCTATATATGTATCCATATCTGTCTACCTATCTATATCTATCTTAGGTAGGTAGATAGATAGATAAACAGACAGACAGACAAAAATATATGGAAATAGAGGGAATGAGAGAGAGAAAGAGTATTTTTAAGTTGTCTTCTTCATTAAAATGTGAGCTGTTTAAGTACAGGGATTGCTTTTATCTTTCTTTGTATCCCCAATGCTTAGTTCAAACCTGTAATAAAAAAAAAACTTTTTGACAAAATGACTGATAGTATAAGGCTTCTCCTACAGTGTAGCCCTCTAAATTTCTCAGGGGAAAAAAAGAAGGAAATGAGATACTTCTACATGGGTGATTAAAACTGGGCTATATTTCATCTCCTCAGATTGGGTGAGATTTTACACAATTTTTGCCATGATAGAATAAGTTAGATAGAATAAGTGATAGAATAAGTTAGAATTTGCAAATGAGACAGGCCTGTCAGCCCCAAAGTTAGCTTATCATTTTCTGCTTTGTCTACCGTATTTGTTTGCAAGCAAAGAATGAAAATCTAGTGAGGGCCACCATTTCTGAACTGCTTTATGCATACTACCCAATGATTACATATTTCTTTCCTTACTTTCCTTCTAGCTACAATTCAGGTCTCAAGGAAAATAGAATTGAAGGTTTCTGAGCTGGAAGTGACCTCTGAGGTCCTCTGGTCGAGCCCCCCTCATTTTATAGATAAGCACACTGAAGCCCAGCAAGGTTAAGCAATTTAGCAGAAGTCATATGGGTAAATAAGGGGCAGAAATGGAATTCAAACCCAGGTCCTCTGAGGCCAAATCCTCCCTCCACCCCCACCTCCTTTGAATGTTCTTACCCATTGCAGTGAACTATGCTGCTGCTTCAAATCTATTGCTCTGTCAAGAATACAGTTTCCATACTCTTTTTGATAGTACATAGCTTTAAATTGGAAAGATTACTGAAAGATTAGCCTGGCTCCTCCACAAAGATGACATGTAAATTATCTGAAAAAGCAAACAATACATTGTTTTCCTTAGCTGGAACTAGTAGGAAGACTATAGTTTTACTAGCTCATTTTCAGCTTTTGTGATTAAGCTCTTTGTAAATTTTACTGTATAAATAGGGTTGTTTATTATGTCTGTTGTTATTGTCATTACCTTTAACACTTGAGAAAGGATCTCCTTGGGAACAGCATATTTACATTGTACTTGCAAAGTGCTTACATTGTCCTTCTGAGGATCCTATGGAATAAGAAATTGAAGTAAACTCCTTCCTTTTAGAGAAGAGGGTGTGACTTGCCCCTGGTCACTGAAACAGTTAGCATCAGAGCCTTCTAGAATGAGTTTTAACCTTAAAAATCACTGGTGACAAAATGTTCTGTATCTGGTTTTGTTTTTCTTTCCCTATTTTATTTTTTAAGAGAACAAAACCAAGCACTTTGATTTACATGTTTTAAGCAATGAAAACTCTGAACCAATTTAGAAAGGCTTAGGAGGCAGAATGTATCCCCTTTTATCCCACAGTGAGACCTCTGATAGGCCCAGATTCTGTCCCATAGCAGTTTTACAGCCTCTGAGTTATAAAGCTCTTCTGTCAATTAAGTCTGTAGAGAAAGTGCTGACTCATTTTCATTAGGGCATTGGCTCTACCCAAGGGCATCACTATACATACTGTTTGAGGAATTTAAACAGTCACTCTGATTTCTCTAATTTATACCTCAGATCAATAGTCTGATCAAATCCCTTATAGCTATCTGTTAATGTGATTCATTGTGAGGGCTCAAATATGTGGGAGGGTCAGACCTCATCTCCCATCATATGGGGCTCCTGCAGCCCCATGAGCGGATCCATCAGACTGACAATACAACTCGGTAAATTCAACCCCATCCAACAGTCTAGAAAAAAGAAGTACCCCCACCCCCTGTTTGTGAGACTTTCTAGTGTCTTTGTGCAGCTGTTTGGGAGAGCAATAACAGTGTGTAAGTCATGAGAATGACTGTCATTGAGCAAACGACTTGCCAGGTGGGAAAAAAATCAAATTATTTTGTGCTTAGGCGTTTATTTCCTTTTCAAAGTACTTTGGAAATAAATTTCTGCCAATTGAGGATAGCTGCAAGCCCTGTCTCCTTCACAGCTCATTTTTCCTCAGTCAAAATACAGAATTTGTACAGGTGTAATGCTTTCAATGGGATTTTGGCATATCCTTTAAAAAAACAACAATCAGTAATTTATTTCGTGGGAGGGAAAATTAGTGCCAGAAGTAGAGGAAATCATGGTGACACAATTAAAGAGTTAGGAAATGTGAATTTTTACACTTCCTAATGATAATCTCTATCACAATCTGTTTTTTTTTTTCATTTTACATTAAATATCATTCATTAGAATCCCAAATAACTTGACTTCCAAGGTGTGGTCCAGTGGAAAAAGTACTGGATTTAGACTTGGAGGCTTAAATCCCAAGTCTCTCTGCTACTTACCCCTATTCTCTCTATGACACTGAACCAGTCACAACTTTACTAGGTCTGTTTCCTCATGTATAAAATGAGGGGGTTGGAACTGATGATGCTTAAAGGGTTTTTTTCTATTTATGAATCTGCAATACGACATGCTAGTTATGACATGTGATTTTGATGAGGTGAAGAGTATACACAGTGAAATCACAAACGTTTTCCAGTATACCTCAGTGATGGTATATTGTGTCCAGTTTAGGAAAGACATTGACAAACTGGACCACATCCAGAAAAGAAAAACCAGGCTGGAATGAGCACCTAGGGACATTTAGCCTGGAGATGAAAAGATTTAAGTGCAGAAATGACAGCTGTCTTAGAGTATTTGAAAGACTGTCATATGAAAGAGGGATTAGCCTTGTTCAGCTTGGTCTAAGAAGATGATAGTAGTAGGAGCAATGCAGGAAAATGGCACAGAGAAATATTTCAGCCTGAATAAGGAAAACTTCCAAACAATCAGAGCTATGCAAAACTGGAATATGTTGTCTCAGAAAGCAGGGGGTCACTCATCATCCTGAGAGGTCTTCAAGCTTAGCCATTATCAGGGATGGTGCAGAGGAGATCCTTGCTTAGACTGGATGATCTGAGAGGTCTTTTCCTTTCCAAAGATTCTGTGAGTGGCTCCCATGAAGCAAACCCATGGGGTAGAAGTAAGAAAGGATGGGGACACAGGCAACTCAGTGAATAGCTTCTACCAAATTCTGGTATAGATCTAAACATACTATTAGTTAAAATCACAGGCCTCTAGAATTGTTTCAATACTATCATCCCCAGCATGGGCTTAGCACACAAGCAAATAAATATCAAAGGTGTATATATATGCAGAAAATGAAAAACTTGACAATGAAGGACCATTTAGACAGCTCGTTTTTAAAGTGAAAGTTCAATAGTTTACAAACCAGAACTCAGATAGCAATGTCAACTTGTGGTTGCCATGTCTATTTTGGCTATCTTAGTTTAGAGAATCAGTGGAAATGAAAATGGAGCGTGGCCACAATATGTTAGTTTTAACATTGTCACCAGTATTGTTATTTTTAACATTTCCTGGATTTAGGGTGTTTTTATTTTCCTCCTTATGATAATTTTATCCCTAAATCATGGCATTGATTCTGCTTTTTCTTTTTACCCTAAAGAAGCAATTAGTTTGAAAAGGAAAATAACTATTCCCTTTGGGAATTTCCAAAAGATACTGCTGCAAGCCTTGAGATATGTTAGGATCACAAAAAATGCATGGAAAACATACTTTTTTTAAGAAAGGAAAAGAGGAAGGATGGAAGGTAAAAGAAGGGAGGGAGGTAGACAGGTAGAGAGAAAGGCAGGCAGAAAGGGCAGCAGAAAAAAAAGGGAAGGGAAAGAAAGGAGGGGAAGGGAAGGGAGGGAAAGTAGAGGGAAGGAGAGGGGATAAAAGGGGAGGAGAAGAGGGAGAGGAGAGGAGAGGAGAGGAGAGGAGAGGAGAGGAGAGGAGAGGAGAGGAGAGGAGAGGAGAGGAGAAAGAAAGGAAGGAAGGAAGATAAATTAACTAGGGAATTCTAACTGGCCTAAGATATTTTGGGGGGGGGGTTTCAATATGGAAGCACCCTATGGATAATATGTACTGTTTCAATCAGGATAATTTTCTGCTGAGTACGGAAAGAATCATTGCCAAGCATTTATATTGCTTGGAAGTAACCAACAATCTTTAGATCAAGAATGGGTGTTTGCCAGTGTGGAAATGTTCCTTCCAATTGTTTAAATAACCTGCTAATTATTTTGTCATAATGAAAAGATATTAAAACAGAGATAATTTTTTATGTTCTTTCTATACTATATTATTTAGGCAGTTTCTCCAATAAATGGACCTCTGTCCAATCCCACCCCCACCCAGGAGCATTTTGCTTTTTGAGGTGAATTAACTATTCAGTTGTTAGCCACCAGGAAAAGTCATTTATTTACTAAGTGGAATGCTGGAAGAGGTAGTTTGGCTCATGTGAAGCAGTGGCCTGTTCCCTCTTGAGTAATATATAGCTTGAGCCTGCAGGATCAGACTCACTATTATAGTTTCCTAATAGGCCAACTAGGGAGTTAAGTCTTGAACAGCTCATATAAAGTCATGATTCTTCAAAGGGACCCACAAAGAACTTACCTTCTAATTGAAACAGAATACGATTGAATGCCAGAGATTGACAAAAATTCAGGTTTCACAAGTTCACTAATACATAGAATCCCATGTGACCCAGGCATAAGGCTAGGGACAAGTGACCAGAGTTCTATCCTTGGCATCACCACGAACATGCCATGTATCCTGGGACTGGCCACCAATTCCTTCCCAGCTTTAGCTTCCTCACCAGTCAGATGCTAATAATAAAAACTGATCTTTTGTCTGCTTCATATGAATGTTGTGGAGGTGTACAGAAATGCGCTTTGAGCTCTCTGGATAAAAGTCCTATATAGAAGCAATAACTCTCATCCCCTTCAGATGTGCCACATTGAGAATCTAATGCCAGAAATACTCTGTGTGCAACTTGGCACAGCAAGTCACTTGATTCTTGCTTTCCTGACTTTCAAAAATTGTAATTAGTCTCCATGACCTTGCTTAAAAACTATTTTTTAAAATGGATTCAATTTTGCTTTGATACCAAAATTAGATGGGAAAAAAACTCGAAGGGGCAGGGGTAGAAAAGCAAGAAAGACTGACATCCTTCCTCCAGCATGTTCACTCTGATGGGACTTTAACAGCTTCAAAGCTGAGTTCTTTTTCCTTTCATTCTTTTCTTTTCTTTCTTTTTTAAAGCATACTACCTCTGGCAACAGCAAGCTTTTCATCTTGGGGTGCCAGTCCAATAGGGAACAGAGGAGAGGTGAGGAGGGTGCGTGCCAGGTTACTGCAGCTTACACCTAGAACATTCTCCCAGCCATGCTTTTATCAAGCGGAGCAATGTAGGCAAAGGCAGTGGCAATAAGCCCAGGAGAGCTGCAAATAAAAAGAAAATTAAAGGAGAGGGCATAGGGGTGCCAGGGTTGAAATGTCAGAATAGCAGGGGACAAGGATGGCGAGTCAGATGGTCCAGCCTGCTGGGCTAATTTCTGGCACTGGGCCCAGCCTCCCCCAAACGTCTACATCACATTAGCCAAACTCCAGGGTCACGGCAACCTTTATATAATAAAACCTGGGGAAATGCATGGCCTCTAAATGTCGAGAGGACAAAAATGCTGCTGTCTCTAGAGCCATAGCTGACTCACTACTTGCAATGACAAGGTATTCAGGTTTTCTGTGCTTCCAGTATACCTATAAGACATAAACAATAACAACCCTGTGCTAAGCTACCTCTCTCATGGGACTGAAATGAGCAATAATTACATATGTAGATATTTGTGTGTATATGTATATGTGTGTATACATACATATATGTATATATGCACATGCATACATGTGTATGTATGTATAGATACATAAAATACATATATGTGTATATTTGGGTATATGCTTTTATAGAGATATACACATGTGTGTATACTCACATATATGTGTGCACTATATATACATATATGTATATTTTAAAACACTATCCAGAGGGTGCTAAAGCAACTCTTAATTATGAAGTCAGTTGAAGTAAATAAACCTGCAGCTTTAATGGCTTTGCTATCTGTAGTAAGCATGGTAATATTTTTTAAAAAGACTCACAGTAAAAGGAGCCAAATACTAGAAAACAGGAGGCTAAATCCTGAAGCTCAGCCACAGACTTTCTGTGTACTCTTCCCAATAGAATCTTCAGGCTGCAGAGCTCATCTGGAAAGCATACAAAGGGGGTGAGCTCCTTTACGGAGCTTAGTGGAAAAATAATGAGGGACTTTCAGCCATTTACCAAAGGAATTTAAATATAATAATAAAGGCAGAGTTGAGCACTTAAATTTCCCAGAGGTAGTTCCTATTCATGGGAATTTGAACCCAGCACTCACCAGAGGGTAGGATTTGTCCCATGGATCCTGTGGGATTCTCTGGTTTTCTGCATTTGCCTGCTGATACTCATTGTCAGAGCTTGTTTAGTTTTAATGGTAAAGAAAATGCAGACTAGGCATTCTTAAGAGTACCAGCATGATTATGTGTGTGGCTTCCGTCAATGGAGTCAATGAGAGTCATCTGGGGGGGGTATTGGGAGACTGAATATCACTCTGAACCATTAGAATGGATGGAACTCTTTCAATTGTCTCTTTTTCTTTCCTGGTCATAGCTTCAGAATACTAGCGCTGCTTGATTTCCTTCAGTTGCAGATATTGGTGGCTGAAAACATGGGCCAGGCCCCAGAAAATTTTCCCAGAGAGAACATACATAGGGCCAAATTGGACCCACCGTGTATCTCTGAAATGTGTGGTAAGTGTCCGAGGTGCTGATAATGCTGTAGCTAGGGTGGGATCATCACTGTGCTAGAGACCATGAAGCACCCTCCCCTGCCACCAACTGGAGGGTTATCTGTATGAGGGTCAATTGCATCACCCTCCTGGGATGCTCTGTATTTTAATTGCAAATGCTGCAATTAAAATGTAGGATTGAAAAGCCACATCATAGTCTTTGTTTTTCCAAGTCATGTCTGTAGTATCTCTGCTCTCCTTTGGACAATTACATTCAAAGACTAAGTGGGCTACCTTTAATCCTCTCAATGATTCTCTTCTAATTGAGCATGTAAGAATCTCATTATCCTCTTCCACGGAGGACCTCCATTAATGGGAGGGTAGTGGTAGATAAGCCAGACGGACAATAAGAGTACCTTTATAGACCAGAGAATTGCCCAGGGATATCTCATACCAGAAAAAAAAATGACTCTAAGGTAAAGTAAGGAAAGGAAGGTTCTAATAGTAGCTGTTGCACTAATTAGCCATGTGACCCCTTGGTGCAAGGCATTTTACCTCCGTGAGCTTCAGTTCTGTTATTCATGGTATTCCAGAGCTAGAAGAAACTTTAGAGAATATCTAATTTAGTGTCTAATTATTGTGTAGATAAGGAATCTGATGCCTACAGAAGTAGTGTCTTATCCAAGGCTATACAACTAGATATTCACAAGCCAAGACAAGAAGCCAGATTTCTTGGCTTCCAATTCAGTGTTCTTTCTACTACAACATGTTAAGATCATAGAGCAATTAAAAATATTAACTGATGATGCAAATGTTATCCATTACGGATTTTCAAATAGCATTCTTATGCCCAGAGATATGTCATTGATCTAATCTGTATATACATATGTGAATGGATAGATAGATAGATAGATAGATAGATAGATAGATAGATAGATAGATAAACAGATGGGAAGAAACTCAAAGTGGGTACTAGTCCATCTAGAGTGAGACTTCAGTGAGACCAGGAACTGGTCACCAGTACCAATGGCCCAATTAATCTTATTCAACTAAAACAAATGAAAATACTGTACCAAAAAAAAAAAAGTAAAGGTAAAAGCAAGTCTTAAGAAAACAATGGTTTGCTTTGTAACAATATAGTGTCATCCTTTTAAAGAGATTTTAGGAGATTTTTTTCCCCTACTGAATGTGCTAAATAATTAAAAGGCTTTAGTTACCAATAGAATCTTCGGGCTGCAGAAATAAGAGGGGAGTGTGTGTGTGTGTGTGTGTGTGTGTGTGTGTGTGTGTGTGTGAATTTCAAACAGACCTGGGAAATCCAAGTCCATTGGGCACTCAACCTATGATCCAAGCAGAACTAGCCATTAGAAATGTACACAGGAGAATATTTCTTAAATCTCTGAATCTTCTCTGTTTCAAGTTGTAGGTGTTTGGCCTGCAGATGAAAAAATTCTGAAATATTGTATGGCAGAGACCAGTTAGAAACTTTTAATGGAATAAAAGAATCCTCCATAAGCTCAGGATAGATAAAAATAAAAACTTAAATTTTGAACCCCGCTCCTGAAAAAGTACTTTGTTGTATGAAGGGGAAAAAAAACCACTTCAATGGAAGATGGGTTGGCCATGCCATCATGTTTTAGCTGCTATTCATTCCTAATAAAATATTACATTATTTCTTTCAGGTAATAGAATAATAATAATAATAGGGATAGGGACTAGATCTATTATTTCACTGATATATGGAACTACTCAATTAGAAAACTCTGTTTACCAATGCAGGTTACCACCTTCTCTGAAATTTATGTTCTTAGAGAATTGTTTATCTTCTTTTATCTATTACATATATGCAAAGACATATTATATTTGGTATTTGTTAAGTTCAGAATAAAAATAAAATTAATTTTATAAGAAAGAAAATATTTTATTTTTTTTTAGGGCAATTGGGGTTAAGTGACTTGCCCAAAGTCACATGGCTAGTAAGTGTGTAAGTGTCTGAGGCCGGATTTGAACTCAGGTCCTCCTGACTCCAGGGCTGGTGCTCTCTTCACTGCACCACCTAGCTACCTTGAGAAAATATTTTATTGAAAAAATAATTTAAAATTATGAGAAAAAGGGAGAAAAAGAGAAAAGAAAAGAGAGCAAAGGGGGATAGAGAGAGAGAGAGAGAGAGAGAGAGAGAGAGAGAGAGAGAGAGAGAAAGTTGTCTATACTACTATGAAGTTAAATGATTTTCCTAAAGTCACATAATCAGTATATGTCAGAGTCAGGAATGGAACCCAGGTCATCTTGACTTTGAAGATAGTTCTTTATCCACTATGCCATGCTGCCTCTAAAATAATAATAATAACTAGCATTTATACAGCTCTCTAAGTACAGTATGAAGTATTTCATGTTATTTTGCTTGATTTTTACAAGGTATGTATTTTAATGAGGTAGGTTCTATATATATATATATATATATATATATATTATCCCCATTTTACAGACAGGGCTTTCAATTCAGATTGAAAAATGTTACATGACTTGTCTAGGGTCACACAGCTAGTAAGTATCTAAGGCAGGATTTGTCTTTCTAACTCTATGTCTAAGACAGTTAGATGGCACATTTGATAGAGTATTGGGCCTGAAGTTAAGGAAAACCCAAGTTCAAATCCAGTCTCAGACATTTACTATACATATGACCCTGGACAAGTCATTTAACCCTGTTTGCCTCAGTTTCCTAATCTATAAAATGAGCTGGAGAAGGAAATGGCAAAGTACTCCAGTATCCTTGCCAAGAAAACCCCCCAAAAAGGGGCCATAAAGAATCAGATAAAACTAAAAATGGCTAAACAACAATTCTATTTCTAACTTTCAAATTAGTTCAAACACTATTATTAAAAATATAATTAAGGGAGGGATTATTATATATTAAAATTATATAAAAATATAATTAAGATCACAGTCTTAATACTGAAAGGGACCTTAAAGGCCTATAATGCAAAAGCTCTTATTTTACACTTGAGGGAACTGAGACAGACAGGTTAAGTGACTTCCTCATGAGGGTGCAGCTTCAGAGGCAGCCATCCCAAGGAAGCAAATTATGTCCTGAACAAGGATAAGTCTAAAGTAACAGTACAAATGGGGGTTGGGGGGTCACCACTTTTCATTCTTTTTTCAAAATCAGCAATCCAAAAGAATGTAGTTGTCAGAACTAAGCCTCTAATGGAGACAACATCAATCAGAAATTTACATTTATGAGTACAGTACTTTGGAGGATACAATCAGTGATGCTAATTGAAAGCAAACAAGCTTACAAGACTAGCAGGTTGGAAATCAGCAGAGTATGACAGTATAAACCAGCTCCAGAAAGCCATCAGAAATCAATGTTTTCTTTGGGAAAGAAGTTTATTTTCATCACTTTCAGGCCCTGTAAGGACAGTCAGACCTAGAATTTTCTGACTCAGTCACTTTTTTGGTTCTGCTCCTCTCCCCAGTGTAAATTTTGCCTCTAAACCCAAGTTTCGCACAGCCATTTCAAGCATGCCAGATTAGGAGTTTCCAATACTCATCTTTAGAAAGTGAGAGTTCCATGAGACCTGACACATCAGTTAGTGTAAATCTCACATTTTACAGAAAGAAAACATGATAAAGTAAGACAGCCTAAAAAAAAGTACCCCAGGAGGCAGCAAGGTGGCATAGTGAATAGAGCACCAGTCCTGGAGTCAGGAGAATGTGAGTTCAAATCAGGCCTCAGACACTGTGTGACCTTGGGCAAGTCACTTAACCCCAATTGCCTTGCCTCCCCCACTCCAAAATAATCCCATAGCTAATAAGTGACCAAACCTTAACTTAAACCCAAATGTTTTTGATTCCAAATCCAATATTGCTTCACCGGTTCTACCACACTGTCTCCAGTTAATGACTTTCCTCGCTGGTAACAGTGAGAAACATCCCTCTCTACTTTCATTTTAAAAGTCTTCCCCCTCTTGGGAACCATCTAGATATACTCCCAGTCACTTCTCAGACTAAAAGTAACATGGATTTCTGCTGTTCACAGAGAGCTGGAATGAACTCTCCCAGGCTCTTTTAAAACTTCCTATAAACTTTCTTTTTCTATAAGCCTTCTTTCTAAGATAGAGAAAAGTTGCTTCTGCCAAAGCCAGTACCCTACTTAAGTTTCAATAGTTACTAACCAGACAAGTGAGAAAAAGGTTTAGTAATTCACTTTTCTGTGGTAAAAATATAATTAGCCTAAAATAAGGAGCAACAAATGAATAGGTACCACTTGTACAGAAAAACAAAATTGTTTCCTTTCCCTGTTTCTTCCAAAGAAGCAAATAATTTTCAACCTCCTAAGAAATCAATGTTGCCGTAGAGCTCTCTAAGGCTCTCTGCCTCTACCATGTTGCAATACTTTTAGGGACTCGTACGTTCGTACCTTCTCTCTTCGTTGATGTTTCAGTGCTGAACAGGTCTTGGACAGTTATTGATCTACTCACAACCCTGGAAGCCTTGATCACCTGGTTAACTTTCTACTCCTTACCTACAGACAATCTCTTGAAACTTAAAGCCAATTACTATTGGCTACTTGTGGGGATTGAGAGAAATAGCAAGCTTCACCTACTCAGTACAGGTCAAATCCTTTAATAAATACCATTACAACCAAAGCTACTAGATCAATTAATCTATCAGCAAGAATTTCTGGAGTATCCCCTATTGTACCTAGCACTCCACAAGGTACTATGGGAGACACAAAAGAGGTCAAGTGCATAGCCTTTGCAAAGGATTTCTTGCTCAAGCAAACATCTATTTATTGTTATGCCCAACAACAGAATTCAAATGCAACTTTAAAATGTAGATGGTCCACTAAAGTTCATTGTCATTAGATATGATCTGTATCTTTCAGTGAGTCTACCCTAATGGAACAGGCTCTCCCCCTTCCTACAAGCAAACTTGCAGAAGACTAGGATGGATGCATCTTTTATCTGAATCTGGGAGAACTTACTCTAAAATCTCTTTCAATTAAAAACAAAGTATTGGCAGGACAATAGTTAAGCAAGTGAATCCAGGATAATTCCTTTGGCTGTCAAAACCCACAGTCCATATTCAGTGACTTCATGGAGGAATAAGATGTCTGTACATATCCCAACAGAATCTCCATTGGGGGAAAAACACACCCATAATTTCTAAACTGAGTGCTTTTAAATTGCATCTATAGATCTTCCTTGCATGAACAGATTTCTGGCTTCATATCTAGTGATGCCTGCAGCTAAGCCTTCTCATAAAATTAAGCAACTACACAATCAATAAAAAGAAGTAATGGGATGGTGTTCCCTTTGGATGCCATACTGTCTCTGGTTTGTTTGGGGATCAGTGGGCTTGATTAAGAATGATAACAGACACTTGGTAATGTTGCAAACTGGACGTAAATCAACATGAAGGGTGACAAAGCTTAACTCAATTGGTATCAGAGGAAACAACCTCATCATTTACAAAATCAAGCTTATTCCCAAAATTTATTGAACTCAAATAGAGCAAAATCTGTGAAATCACCTGATACTAAACACTAAAAATTTAATTTCTATTTCAAAACTATGCCCCAATCAAAAGACAAAGGCTAAATAAGCAGCTTAATTGGAACACCATCCATAAGTGGTTGACTAAAGTTCTTACATGTGCCTAACACTCATTAGGGAAAGAGATCGATAGAAATGGGAGGAAAAACCAGCATTCAGTTTGGCTAATGAACACCTATTATTTTTCTGGATCATCATGCTGTACAAAAACCAATAATTACCACAGTCTGCTAGAGACCTGCCTCTAGCCTCTTTATCAGCAACCCCAAACTATAGGGCTATGGTTTGCATTTTTGCCTTTAGAAAAACTGAATAGCAACTTTGCATATTTAATGCAGCTTTCTTTTAAATCATTTGCTTTTTTTGCAGGAGAAAACTTGGAATTTCATGGAACAGAAATAGCATGGGTAATTCTGGAACCCAAAGAGTAGTTCTCCTAAAACAGGCTACTCAGTTTTCCTTCCAGGTCAGGTACCAATACTAGGACTCAAAGGCATCTGCAAATCAGTTGTTTCTCATTGTAACATGAAGACATTGTCTTATTGCTGGGAATAATAAAAGGAAAAGAAATAATGACTATATTTAGTGTAGTTTCCTACCTGAAATGCATTGGAAATGGAAAAACCCATTTTCTTATATCACCCTACCATATATGAAGCCCTATTTTTCAAACTCTTTTCCTGACTAGCAAAGGGCCTTACACATGCTAGACACCACATAAGAGTTTATGAAACTTAATTATTATGTGTTTATTTCTCCACTGAAATCCACAAATAAACTTGATAAGTTACTGGCTCATTGACTAATTATACAGAGATTGGGAATAAGGGGCAGAAGGTCTCACAGTGTAATAAATTCTCCCTTTTTTCCACTTGGAAAATCCTAATCAAATAGGGATTCTAACATTAACCTCATTAGTTCTGTCTAAAACTCGTTAAGCTATGATTAGGAATTTATGTCAAATGTTAATCATCTCTTGCCTGTGTTTCCTGGTCTGGGCATACAGAGCAAGTCTACCACATACACACTAGTGTATATTAGAAAATTTGTTGGAAAAGTCACAGAAAAAAAAAGATAAAAAGCTCAAGGAAACTGAAACTAGAACTTGTCTCTCACAGAAGATAATCCTCCCACAGGATTTTAGAGTCAAATATTAGAATTATTGAGTTATCTCCTAAGTACACCCAACCTATTCTCTATGTGAATAGAGGGCTTCCCATCCCATAGCTTTAGGCCTATCAACTCTAATGAACATTCAATTCTCACTACAAATAAATTAAGCTAAGGTTTCCAAGAGAGGGGTGGGAACTATCATCTGCTGTAATTTTTTAGAACAGTGAGTAAGGGCCTAAGGAAATTAATTTGCTTCTTGAGAAATGAGTGTTATATGGCAATCATCTTTTCTTGAATTTCTTTTATCAATAAGTAACACACTGAATAGCAACTCTAGGGGGAAACTGGAAGGATTTATGATGGTTTAATAGAAGCTCTCAGCAACATAAAAATGTTCTATTATTCATGGAATAGTTGGTGGACCAGGTCAGTTTTTTTTTCCCACTCCCCTATTCTCTCACCCATATAACTCCCAAATGAATCAGCCCCTCCTCTTTCCATTCCCCAACGTGATTTCCTAATGCCTTTCTCAATTCCTTTTACCTCCTTCCTTCCAAACCCTTCCTCTGCTAATAAAAAAAAATAGTAACTTATATTTATAGAGCTCTCCAGATTCTACAAAATATATTGTCTACATTATTTCACGCAACCCTTGTATCAGCCCTGTGAAGTGAATGCTAAAGATGTTTTTATCCCTATTTTACAGATGAAAAAATTAGGACTGAAAGTAACTTTCCTAGACTCAACCAGTCAGTCAGCATGTAAGGGGGGATTTGAACCCAGGACTTACTAACTCTAAAACTGGGTCTCTGTTCACTGCTTTGCCAACTCTCTTCATCGATGAAACAGACAGAAATGGGTGGCACTTTTAAACAGAGATCATGATCAGTTTGGTGTTTTAGCTTATGGCATTAGGGAGTTTTGTTTATACTCACAGCAGCAATGTTTCTACACAAAGACTTGGCAGGACTAAACAAAGCATCTGACTCGTCTGAGTAGGTGGGCAGCTTGACCTATATTATCCTGTCATTCATCAAGGACACTTGGGTTCTTGAGCTAGGAATTTGTATGTACTTGCTCTTCCTTATTCTTTTCTTTTCCCTGGTCCCTCCCCTGACACCAGCCTGCTTATATTTACTACCGATCCTGTCCTTTGCTATGAGAATGTCCAGTGATTGCCAAATCAGTTTCTACTATTATTGCACATGCCCATCAGCCACTGGGGACTGCTTCCTGATCAGACCCTTCTCTGCCCAGTGACCTGAGGGGTGACTGCATGCCTCCAATTTCCACCTAGTGATTCCTGAATTTCATTACTCCCTTTCCAGATAGATCAATTATCTGTCTAACCAGCCTCATTATTACACCTTTGCCTTTCTACAAGATAATCTTACAAAAACACCAAATTCATATGCAACATAAACTCTAAACTCTGGCTTTATAGTGGCAGATAGGATAGCTGCATATTTTCCAGGGGCAAAGTAGACTGTGAGATAAATAAAAAACTCAAAAGACAGAGTTTCTGGGTAATTGATAAACAATTTATTAATTAGAGTAGCTGAAAATCAATAAATTGATGATTAGTGGTTTCTCTTGGTAACCAAACACAACGCCAAGGAGATCACCAAATGCTTGGAAAGGGCGGGGCGGGGCGGGGGGCGGGGGGGGGGGAGGCGGGAGGCGGAGGGAGAGGTGAGTGTGCCTGGACAGAAGATTGGTGAACAACTGTTCACAATGAAGGGGTGGAGTTTCAAATGAGGAGGTGGGCTGAAAGCCTTCAGCTTCTCCTGCTGAGGTGTCTTGATGATGAGACTCAGCCACCTCCAGCTACCTATACAAAGGAATCCATCTTTGTCCAGAGCACTCTGGTTGCACTTCTTCATGAGCTGGGTTACCCTAAACTCCAATGAAGAGGTTCAAGCACATAGACTTGATGCTTTGGGGCTGGGATTCACCTAGATTAGATTCTGTTTACACTCTAAACAGAAGTGAGGTCTCCCAGAGAATTTGGGAAATCTAATCTATCAGCAATGCCCTTCAGAATCTGACTGACTGTATTACAGGGGCTGGTCTCTGAATGAGGAAATGGAGAGAAAAAGCCTTAATCCTAATTTAATAATTGGTTATTAATATAATAAAAATAACTTCCCTCAGCTGGAGATTTACACTTACCTCTCATGCCTAACAAGAGAATTTAGCAGAAGTAGCATGATACTGGAGTCAGAGGGCTTGGGTTCAGATCCTTCCTGGGTACTGCTTCTGTGATCTCGGGCCAGTTCTTTAACCTCCCAAGGTTTCAGTTATCTCATTGCCAAATGTGAGGGTTGACCTAGGTGACCTCTAAGGTCCCAGCTCTGATTTACATTCAATCTCAAAGCATTCCAATAAATAGCACAATAGCTAGAGAAATAATGGGAGCAGGGCCAGTTTCTATCCATGCTCATCACTATCATCATCACAGCTCAAATTTATGTGATTTCAAGTTTATAATATATTTGGCATGCATTTTTTCATTATTTACTCTTTCTCTCCCAGACTGAAAAATCTGAATCTAGTGCAGAATAATTCAGGAAAAGGAAGGTCTCTGCTACAAGGAGAAATTGTGATTCTGCTCAGGTGGGAGAGGTCATTCATTATGGGCTGATGATGACTTCCATAGGGAATGTCTTACTGATTACAGGCTGCTACTGGGTTTGCTGCTTTCACCTCACATTTGGTGGCTCCTGCTGGGAGATAGCCACAAAAGTCACTCCAGCTAGTCTTGATCTGCAGTGTGGTACAATTTTGGAAAAAAAAACAGACAGTAACCTCCAGGGGATGCTTCGCCATTAGGACAAAACCTGCCAAGTTTACAGGCAAACTTAGGGAAAACATTGCATAATTACCTCTGAGTCCGACTAGGACTCCAGTCCTTCCCAGGTGCCTGATCCCAGCTGCTGTCCCATCTGGGTACCTGCACAGCCAAATTGGCCTCTTTGTCTTCTCTTTGTCATCAGTGAGCAATCATTATCTCTGGCAAGATGGGGATGGTCCTGATGGCACAGGTGAGAGCAAAGTTGAAGTGGCTTTAAACTTCTACTGTAGCTACAACTTAGTTTATGTTGACAATAGCATCATTCAGAACTACTTAGTGATGGCCAGATGTAGGCTTTTTCTGCCCAGCTGTTATGGTTAACATGAAGGTCTATTTCTCTGTGTTGTCCACTATTCTGTGGGGACACGAGAGTCTCAGGCAAATAGATAGTGCTACAGGTTCTAGGTAAAATTGTCATGAGTAAATTCAACAAAAGTAAATTGAGGTACATACTCTAAGCAAAATCAGTTTTTTAACAGTGATGCATATAATTGTTAACAAAGTAGGTCAGATTGGCCATCTCAATAAGGCCAGTGTCCCCAATGAGAAGAGAAAGAGCCTCTTTACTGATATGCAAGAAAGTAGAGAGTCTAGGAACACTACAATTGGCTATACCAAGAACGTGGGTTGACATTCAGGGGAGGGTAATCAAACCCCTCTCTGATAATTAAAGAGTGTTAATTGTTTCATGGGACTCATCTGCCTCTTAATCATAATTAATTAATTAATTAATTAATATTTAACAATAATCTTTATTAAAGGATCAGTACTCTGGGGTGGCTAGGTGGCACAGTGAATAGAGCACCAGCCCTGGATTCAGGAGGACCTAAGTTCAAATCCGGCCTCAGACACCTAACTAGCTGTATGACCTTGGGCAAGTCACTTAACCCCAATTGTCCTGCCTTCCCCCCTCCAGAAAGCAAAAAAAAAGAGAGAGAGAGATCAGTACTTGCAGGCTTGTTGTCCCCATGGAGGACATCGAATCTCCCCTAACTGTACAAGGACAGGCAAGAACAGATGACCTTTAGCACCAGTTTAAGCTGGTTGGGGCTTACAGACAATATGCAGATGGCCCAGGGGCCAACAGCGTGAGTGATAACAACATTCCCTTTTAATTCTATCTTTAAACTAACTCAAAGGGAAAATGATAAAGGGAAAAACTGAATTCCTGAGCTTAACTCAAGGACAGAGAAATGTGTCTTGAGTAATCATACAAAATGGGGCAGTAATACAGAATAGGGTCAATTATAGAATAGGATCATTATTAAATGATACAGAATGATTTTAATTTCCTCACAAACAACTTACTCACTTATTATCTCAGCAGTATGTCTCCAATATAGCCCTCTGCATCTTCTGGAAAAGTTTCCTTCCTCCTCTTTAAGGAATGGACTTATTTAACTCAAGAGTGGGCACACTAAATGTTGGTCATGCTCCAATTTGAGGATATGTTCACTGATGGTCTGTATTCCTCAATCCATGTGCATTTATTAAGCACCTCCAGTGCACTACCTATGGAAACATCTCTGCCCTCAAGGGGCAGCAGATAAGACAATAAGCACTTACATAGGCATACTCAAAACAGATACAAGGGAACCTGACTGGGAGGGACAACTAACCTCATACAAAAGGCAGTGCTTGACATGGGTCTACAAGAAAACCAGGGGATCCAAGAGGTAGAATTAAGGAAGGAGTACAGGCAGGGGAGACACAGCCACTGAAAAAAGATAGAGACCAAAAGTGGAGTGCCTTATGTCACAGTCAGAATGTGGAGGTCTAGGGGTGCTAAGACCTTGAAATTCAAGGGTGAATGATGCAGTTTCTACCTCGAATAAATTCAACCCAAGCCACTTTTCAAGTTATAGACAAGGTTTATTAAAACTCTGTTTGGGGGTGGGCAAGATTTTAAGAATCTACACATTTGTGACATTTGTATTGAGAACCAGGCCAGACTTCAGGAATCTGAGCCCTTTAATGGAGGCAAGTTGGACCTTCTCTACAGAAGACTGTGGGGAAAATCTGGATGCAATCTAGGAGTAGCCAAGTAGTCTGGGAATAGAATGGTGATCTAGGTTGGGGTCGGGTGCAGACAGTGAGGGCCAGGTGCTCCAGGTGAGCACCAAGGACCTGGGTAACTTGGGAAAGTCCAGGGGCTTTTTCCTTTTTGGGATCCAGATCCCAAAGACAGGGTCTTTTTCTTTTAGGGGTTCAGATCCAATGCCCATCAAGAAGACCAGTTTGGTTGGAGTGTAAAGCAAGGAGTAATGTGTATTAAGACTGGAAAGGTGGGTTAGGTGGCTACTTGACAAAGAAGCTTATACTTGGTCTTAGAGATTAAAAATATGCCAAATGTAAAAAATGTGTGCATTTTATGAGCAAATTCTAGATAGTCGATATACATGTTTCCTCAAAATCATAACAATGGCTTCAGTGAATCTGACTGGGAGGGATCTCAGACCTAACATTCAACTTGGATACTAGAGATTTTCTACAGCAATGCTTAATGGTACAGCCTAATGGCAAATTCTTTTCTAGCTTACTATTAAAAGCTATTCTTTGCATTAGGGTGGGGGAAAGTCTTCCTGGATCTCTGCTGGATGAAAATATCCTTTAAAATGTCAATTGCCTGGGTTTGGGAGATTCATCAGCATGACTTCAATCATTACTTTCATCCCAGCACAATTTTGGGCATTTGGGGAGGGTTCTCATTCTCCCAGTAATTATTAACCTCTAAACTTGGAAATTCTAGGGAACAAAAAATTTTAGAGAGGAAAAAAAATAAAGAAATAAAAAAGAGAATCAATAAAACATTTTAAATGTATATCAGAAAACAAAAGTTTAAATGGGGGCACAAACATGGCAATTTTATGACTACATTCATTTAATACGCACTTAAACTATACAAGTTTACAACTTCAAAAACAATCTTTTTTTGGTTCTTTGTATATTGAAATACATTTTATGATCATTAAGTTCATAATAAAAAAGAAAAGAAAAAAGGAATTCTTGGAAGCAGTTAAACTTTCCTCACTACTTTTTAAAAATTAAGCAAAATAATCTAATCAAGATGCACCACTTCCCTTCTTTCCATATAGCTAAACCAATGTGGATTCACAAATATAATTAAATAATGTTAACAGCAAACTGGAAGGAAGTTTGCAGAATATTGATCAGTAATACCAATAATGCCATACTCATGTTTTCAAATTACCTATACCAGATACCAAGACACCTTCAAATTAGCTATTTCTTCTCTAAATTACCTGGCTGTAGTTTCAATTAAATGGAACTATCATTTCATTTTGTATGAAGCAACTGGTAGATCACACACTGGATAGAGCTAGTCCTGGAGTGAGGAAGATCTGAGTTCAAATCTGACCTAAGATACTAGTTGGCAAGTCAAAAGGCAGTGCTTGACATGGGTCTACAAGAAAACCAGGGGATCCAAGAGATAGAATTGAGGAAGGGGTACAGGCAGGGGAGACACAGCCACTGCAAAGAGATAGAAACCAAAAGTGGTCTCTTTCTTTAACTTCTTTCTTTCTTAGTTGCCTCAATTGTAAAACAAGTATCACAATAGCAACAGCTGCCGAGGTTATTGTATGGACCAAATGAGATAATATTTGTAAAGCACTTAGCATAATGCCTGGTACATGGTAGGCACTATATCAATGCATATTCCCTTCTTCCCCATCTAACAATGCAGATGGTAACCTATCCATGTCAACACATGACTCTCATAATTCATGACTCTCATCCATATCTTCCCATAACTTTGCTACAAAGCGTCCATTCAGTGTCCTAGAGTGGGGAAGATGCTTTTCTTTCTCTTGACATTATGAAGATAACAGTGGAGCACTTTAGCAGCCTATCAGTTGGTTATTCTGCACTCTTAACTTCTTTTTCACTCACACATTTCTTAAATTAAAACCATTAATCCAATTCTTTGTAATTTTCCAAAAGAAGAAAAAAAAATGAAGGCTACAGAGAGAAAGGTGGCTAGCCATACTAGCCATAACAGACACAGGAATTAAATAAACATGCTTGCTTATTTATATTTATTTATAATACATATTATACACCATATAAATAGCATAAATAATATTTATTTATATGTATTTATTTATAAATGCTTGGCAATTTTTTAAGAATTAAACCTAATTTAGTGGGTATGTATGGAGAAGTTAAGTGATCCTATTGGGTTGCTGGGACCAGTTCTACCCAATTACATCACCTTTCAGCTTACTGGTTGGTAAGGAGAGTTTTTAAGGTTTTGAATAAGGTCCACTCCCTACACGACTATTGGAAATTCTAGCAAATGCAGGGGTGAAAAGTGCCAAGTACAGAAGGAATGATTCATTGCACAAAAAGCAAAGTTTCTGTCTATGCCTCTAAAATCCAGAAGAATTCCAGGGTCATCTTAATAGCATAGATTTGGACTAAGGCACAGCAGGAGGGCCAGATCCAATTCAGACGTAGTATTAATAATAATAATAATTCTAAGTAGGATAAGCATCTATAGGATTTAATATTTATAGCTGTGAGCTCATCTAATGCAATAATTCTTAATATTAAGTTCATAAATTTGGTTTTTACAAATATACATTCTTTTTTTTTTTTAATAAAGCAATTGGGGTTAAGTAACTTGCTCAAGGTTACACGGCTAGTCATTATTTATGTGTGGGTGCTCATTTTCTGAGGCCGGATTTGATCTCAGGTCATCCCAACTCCGAGGCCCGGGCTCTTACTCACTGCGCCACCTAGCCGCCCCTTTAGGGCAATTGGGGTTAAGTAACTTGCCCAAGGTTACACAGCTAGGTTTTTGTTTGTGTGGGTTAAGTGTCTGAGGCCAGATCCGAACTCAGGTCCTTCTGACTCCAGGGCCGGCGCTTTATTCACTGCGCCACCTAGCCGCCCCCAAATATACATTCTGATAATTATTTCAACATAATTGACTTCCTTTGAAATCCTACATGTTTGATTTTCTTCATTTTAGAAACATTATTCTGAGAAGGGATTCCTAGGCTTCACCAGACTGTCAAAAGAATCCATGGCACACTTACACAAAGGTTAAAGAGCCCAGACTTAGTACAATCCTCATCCTGTTTTACAGTTGACGAATGTAAAACCCAGAGATTTCCACTGAGTTGCCCAAGCACCCCCCAGGTATTAAATGACAGAGATGAGATTTTAATCCAGCCCCTTTTACTACAAATCCAGCAATCATGTTTCATACATGCACATTCAGGATGACTCTAGGATTCTAGGAAATAGCCTGGGCTCTAAGTTACTGTAACTCCCTAGGGTACTGTAACAAAATGTTTTCAGTAGCCTCAACAGTGTCTCTACTAGGGTGGTTGATCACCTGGATCAGTCAAGAATTCACTGGTAGCACTTTCCATGACATTCACAGGGCACCCATTCAGAAGTGGGTGTAATAATATTCAGCACTTTGAAGACCTATAAAGTAGAAAGGAAAAGCAAAACGTTAATATATCCATTAGAGTCAATTTTGGAAGTGCACTTACCTATCTCAGAGGCATTTTGTAAAGATTAATTAGATTGGAAAAAATCTGTAAAGGCTTTGAGACCAAGGCCAGGTAAAATATAAAGGCCCAGTCACCCTATTACCCTCTATTGTTATTAATGCCCATCTTTTAATAATGATTATGGCCAATATTCCCTGAATACCAAGCATGTGTAAGTGGCTATGGGAAATGTTGACTTAGACATGGCTGCTGGCTATTTGTCAGGTAATATAAATTATTTTAAAATCGCCATCACAGTGACACAAGAAACTAGCGCACAGTCTGTTTCAAGTGAGAATTGTGTTTTCCCTTAAGAGAAAAGATATCTTGTACCATTGATTCCAGATCTAACATAGGAAATACCAAATGGCCTTCCAAAACAGTAAAACATTTCTGAAAAAGAATGGGAGAGTAAGAGATATTATTTTCCCCAAGAATACATGTTCATTTTGGCAATTTTGTAAAATTTTAAAAAAGCTTCAATCAGTATTAGCCAAATTAAAATCATATTTCCTCTTTATTAAAAAAGAACCATCAAAAAGTCAAGGCATTTCACATAACTCTGCTAATGAATATATCATAAGCGTGTGATCATAGCTATTATTTTTGTTCTTGTCACAAAAGTGAATTAGTTAAATGTTTGACCAAAGATTCCTTTTCACAACTGCCATCAAAAAGAGAAAAATATGTCCCATCATCAATTAGAGTTCTCTGCATAGATATAAGTAGGGTTGAGTCACTCCAGCTTTGTCTGAAGGTATGAAAATTTTGAGGGACATGGACAACACTGTCAGTCCTTCAGAGGCATAGAATCTTGAGCAAGAATAGGTTAGCTAAAAAAGGAAAGTCCCAGTGAATGGCTTCCCCCACTGCACTTACCTATAAGCCTGGTGATCCCTTCCCCTTCTCTTGCCTTTACACTGTTCCTTTTCCCCTGGAGTCTCCCCAAAAGGTGGGAGTGACGTCTGTTGTTCCAGGATCTTTACCATTTCCCATCTCAATTCAATCAAATGCACATTAGCTATTGCCCTTTATCCCAGGCATAGTTTGTACTTCTTTCCCCAAGTGCAAAAATGGCTAGTTATGATTCTGGTGTTCTAGTTCTCATTGTGTATGTTAGTCTTAAGAAGTATCATATGCCCCAAGGTTAAGGAAGAAGAGTTCATTCCCCCCACATACACACACAAAGCTTTTCTACCTGTTTCAACTAACAATACAATTTGTTTTGAAAAGAGTCAATGTGTTAGCTTCACCTGGGTTAGGTAAGGAAAATTAGGTAAGGAAAATTTTCATACCTTCAATGAAGGGGCAAAGTCTATTCTTGCACTAGAGAATGACCCATCCCTGGAAATAAGCCTATTGAGGTCAACTGAAATGTTTTTTTCTCCTCTCAATGTTTTATCTTTGATCTCATCTTCTAGCCAGAAACTAGGGAGCATTTAGGAATGGCTATGGCATTTGGCACAGAGATGCCAATACCCACACAACTTCAGTTTGATGACCATATGTTCATTGTGTTCATTGCCTGTCTGCCAAATGCTCCTTACCCCTTGTTTGTTCTCACTCTTCTTAACTCCTCTAAGTCTCCTGAATCTTAATATATTCCTTTCTTTCTCAATAATGTTCTAGTAAGGAGTACGAAAAAGCACTATTTTATTCTAAAAATGATCACAGTAGGAGTGATTTTGTACTTCTGTGTGGCAGTTGTTGTCATTGCCAATGATAATTAGCTTAATTTTTTCTCAAAGTGTAATGTTCATATCCAGGCATAGGAAGTCTGCTAAATACCAAATGTCTAATGTCAAAAATTCATTGTTCAGGCTCCCAGAAATGTCATTTTGTCATATGATTTTTATTGTGAAACTTAGAGACTGGAAAAAATTATTAATCTTTTTTTTTTCACTGCAGCACTACTTTTTGCCTATCTTTAGTTTAGACACCAAGATCATTGAATGTTGAGAAACATTGAACATGCATGAAGAAAAAAGTTTGATTGGGATGTTTTTTTAAAAAATCCCTGCTCTCTTTTTGTTTGCATGATTGTATTTCCCAATGTAATTCTTCCCCTACTTCCATCCTCAAAGATATATTCTTTATAATAACTAAGAAAGGGAAAAAAGTTCCATAAAACTAAATAATATATCAAAATATGTTGTGTGTAGTGTCTCACAACAATGTTCCCTCAGTTCTATAAAGGAGGCAGGAAGGGGGAAAAGTTCTTCTTGTATCTCTTCTCTGGGAACAAATTTGGTCACTATAATTTGACAGCCTTCAGTTTCAATGGTTTTGTTGTCTTTCTTTCCATTTATACTTTAAAATTATTGTGTATGTTGTTTTGTTAGTCCTATTTACTTCCTTCGACATCATTTCATATAAATCTTTCCAAGCTTCTCTAGGTTCACCAGATTCATTTCTTATAGCACAGTAATATTCCATTATGTTTTTATACTATAACTTGTTTAGCCATTTCCTAATCAATGGGCATTTATTCTGTTCCTATTTTTAAAAAGGACAGAACAAATATTTTAGTATATATGATTTCTTTATTTTTGTCATCAACCTCACCTTGGGAGGAAGTGAATTATCATGGCAACATATGCTGACATGGTACTTCTACATGAGTAGATGAAATAATAGAATTTAAATCTCATATCTCCTTATGACAAAGCAATTCATATCATGCAGTGAATGCCTAAGAAAATGGTACCTATTCCTTTAAATCCCCAAACCAGGCCATATGTACCCTTTTTTAGGAATGCAATTAGGAACACAAATTTTAGGAATGCACAATTTCAGTGGTATCTATTCAAGCCAGCCTTCTCTTTGGTCATCAATGACCATAATGTCTGTAATGATGCCATGGTATTTCCATGGCTCCATTATAGAGTCATTCAGGTAATTCTCAGTAGACTGGTTTGACTGAACAGTCTCAGCTCCAACTAGACTCTAGGGCCTACCCTAAAGGGGAACCCCTGGATCAAATTTGGAACTAAGGCAGGTCAGATTAAAATAAACTCGCTTGATCCAGATCCTCATACTCATAACAGAGCTAACATTAGACCAGTGTCCAAAGCTTGGAGATAGGGTGAAATTTACTCCAATATATTTCCAATGCCACTTGTATCATTGTTCAGCCTTCTCAGCCTTCAAGGCATTGAGAAATGGGAGAATCATAAAGGACCACTGGCACATCAGAACAATTCTGGAAAAAAAAATACTAAGGACCTTATATATGGTCTTTCTCCTCAAATAACAAGACTTGATTTAAAAAAATAAAAAAAATAAATTCTGGCCACATAGAAGGAGGTAGAAACCTTGGCTTCAGAGAGATTTCAGAGAGAAGCTTAAGAGTAAAAACATATTTGTCAGGACCTTGAATTGTAGTTTAAAAATACAAAATCTAGCAAATATAAGCTTGAATGTATAGAGATTTCATTAGCATGAATTTTCTTCCGTCATCATGGCTGTGAATTCATTTTCTATCCCTGGACAAGCATCCAGCACTGTTCTGGTGCCACCAAATAAATGATTTTTCTCCTTTCACTCTATATTGGAATTCTCAGCTCTTTTGGATCCTTTTACCAATCTCGGTTTCACACTAACTCAGATTAAAGAGAAGCTTAGATTCTTAAAATGTCTTCCCGATCTGAAGGTGATGGCAAAGTGATTCTAGTGTTGTTGTTGAATCTGCAAAAACACGAGCCATTAATGTTTCACTGTTCCTCTTTACTTGCCAGCAGTATGCTAGCTATATCAATTAGTCAGACTTCACTCTCCCTCTCATTGGCTCTGCAGTGCTACATGATTTGCCCTCTCCCTTTGATATTAAGGCTCTCTGTCATTACCTGACAATATGTGGAGTGCATTTCACAGGCTTGAAATATCAATACAGAAATCTTTTATCCTGAGCCAATATTTTCAGGAGTATTTTTCAACCTCAGATTGGTAGAGAAGATAGGCTTTTGATTTCTGAAAATTAGATACACAAGGAAGACTTATAATTCCTAAATATCTAGTCATGTCTTTTCTTTAGAACACAAATATTCCAAAGTCCTGTCTATGTAATTCATAATATAATAGAATTTTAGGATTATCAGGGAACTTAGACATTGTCAAGAGATACCTCTTGTGGGGCAGCTAGGTGGTGCAGTGAGTAAGAGCACTGGCCTCGGAGTTGGGATGACCCGAGATGGAATCCGGCCTCAGAAAATGAGCGCCCACACATAAACAATGACTAGCCATGTAACCTTGAGCAAGTTACTTAACCCCAATCGCTTTAAAAAAAAATTAAAAAGAAAAAAAAAAGAGATACCTCTTGTCAGGATGCCTTTCCTGATTCTACCAAATGCTAGTTTGTGTGCCCCTCCAGTGGCCTCACATTCATTTTGTATACATCCTGTGAGGAGAATTATGCTCCTTGAGGACAGCAGCTCCCATTTTGTTTGTATCTTCCTCATCCTGTCCAATAGATGATACATAGTAGGTACTTACTAAATTCATGTTGATTAACTAATTCATAAGCTCCAACTACCTAATTTCACATATGGGAAAACTGAGGCCAAGAGAATTGAAGTAACTTGTGTAAGGCCATACAAGTTAAGAGAACCAGGACCTAAAAACTGGTCATCAGACTACAAATCAAGTGCTTTTCCTAGAATAGCACATGGTCCCATTCTTGGACCACTTACATTTAAAACAGCAAAATGATACAGTAGATAACATATTGAACTTAAAACCAGGAAGATGTGAATTCAAATCTTGCCTCATACATTTATTTATTAGCTGTGTTACCCTGGGCAAGATACTTAACCTCTCTCAGCCTCAGTTTCCTCATCTATAAAATGGATATGAAAATAGCCCCTTCTTCATTTGTTGTGAAGATCAAATGAGACAACATAGGTAAAACATTTAGCAAAACTGAAAACACAAAATAAATATTATTATTATTACAGTGATGGTTAAGTGGGTAATACTAATTAAAGACTCTAAAGGAATCTTATCTCATACCTTTGCAAAACTACATAGAATATAGATCAAATCTCATTATAATAAACTCCATGAAACAGCAGAAGTATATTTTAATAAAGTCTAGGAATAGAATCCTTATTTTCAGCTTTTATAGCTGGAGTCTAAATTGTGATGATACTTAGCTTCTCTGTAATGAATTCAGAAAAGAAAGGAAATATTCCAAAAAACAGTATGAAGGGGTAGAGGCAACTTTCTGACTATTTTCAGAACCACTGACCATCTGGGCCCAGGATTCTGCCAAAGCCTCACTATTGAGGTGCCATCCTAATAGCATCTCCAAAGGTCTCCGATTCTCTGAGCTCATTGAGAGTTGCCAATAGCAACCATGAAAGCCACAAGGAAGACCAACACTGCCATTTGGTGACAGTTATTTAGGCAGTTTTCTATCTTAACTGGTAAACTAGTCTCATCATCTGCCTTTAGATAGGACTGGACTTTTCCCATGAAAAGAATCTGTTAAAGACCACTAGATATAAAGGTTCCACTGTCAGTATTAATTTCCTAAGTCTAATGATCTCCATTCTCAGAATTCCACCTAATGTTTAAGTTTAATTCCTCAGTATGTAGCTTAGGGAATGACTAACACTGGACTTGGAGACTGGAATGTTGCTTTTCAATCATTTCAATCACGTTCAACTCATCAGGACCCCATTTGGGGTTTTCTTGGCAAAGGTACTAGAGTGGCTTGCCATTTCCTTCTCCAGTTTATTTTACAGAGGAGGAAATGAAGGCAAACAGGGCTAAGGGATTTGTCTAAGATCCCACAGCTAGTAAGTGTCTGAAAGGGAATTTGACCTCAGGTATTCCTGACTCAAGGTCCAGTGCTTTAGCCACTGAACCACCCAGCTGCCCTTGGAGTTCAAATCTAACTTCAAACATTTGCTGTGTTACCCTGGGGTAGTCATTTAACCTCATATCTGCCTCAGAAAAGTGGGGATAATAATAGCATCTATATCTGAGGATGGTTGTAAATTAAATGAGATAATATTTGTAAGATGCTTTATGAGCCTTAAAGTACTATGTGCTAGGTATTATTATTAAATTAATAATTAATAACATGATAATATTTAATGCTAACTATGATTATTATTATTAAATAAATGGTAACTAAAGAGGAAAACAGATGACCAGAGGCAACATAAAGTACATCATTTAGATGTGATATAACGCATGTAAGATAATAAATAGCAAATACCAACCAACTGAAAATAGCCCCAAACAGCCAATAATAGTACAGGGAGAAGAATACTGACTCTATAGTCAGGGCATCTGGGTTTAAAGCCTGCCTCTGCCTTTTTGCTACATGCACCATCTTGGGCAAATGACAACCTCCTTCTGACTTCAGCATCCTAGGCAGCTAGGGAGTGCCACAGGTAGAATGCTGAACCTGGGATGAAGAAGGTCTGAGTTCAAATTCAGCTTTAGACACTTAGACCCTGGGAAAGCCACTTAATATGGCCTTAACTCAATAAGCCTCAGTTTTCTCACATGTAAAATGAGAAGGAACATGAGATATGCACATTTAGAGATGTTTCCCTTCCAAATGGTCATATGGACCATTTGTACCCAACCTGTGGTAAAGCATTGGGAGCTTGGGTTGGTATGATCAGTCACAGTCTGAAATACTGTACATTGATGCCCATGTTATCCTGTCATTTTGGTCCTCTTCAAACATAAAGGACAAAACAACAACAAATGGAGATAATAATACCCCTACTTCCCATGGTGGTGTTGTAAGGATAAAATGAGGCAATGTTGGCAAAGCATTTTGCAAACTTTAAAATGTTGCATTAATGCACATGAGGCATAATTAATGAATTATTACTAAACAGAATAATTATTAAATGTATTAAAATGTATAAAGGGGGGCAGAGCCAAGATGGCGGAGTAGAAACAGCTTGTCCAAGCCTCTCTGCCCCCAGATTCTCCACAAACTATGTAAAAAAGGACTCTGAAAAACTTCTGGAGCCCCAGCACCCACAGAACGACACAGAGAAGCTAACCTCCCGCTGAGGACAGCCCAGCACCCTGCAGGAAGGACCAGCGCAGTGGTCTGGGAGCCGGCAGCGCGCAGAGCACAGGAGCCAAGCCGAGCCCAGGTCCACGTGAGCCGAGGTTTTAGCCCCAGGGTGGCAGGGCCAGCAGCCGGCTGGAGGAACCCCAGAACACCAGGAGCTGTGGCGATTCCAGAATTATCAACATAGACATGCCTAGGACAAAGTAAGAGGTTAGTGTCCTATGGACTTTGGGACCTGTATTTGGGGAATGCGTCAGCCCCCTCCCCTGGGGGCTAGAAGCCGCTGAGGAGACACGCCATTTTGTAGTTTTCAGAGGCATTTCCGGCTCCCAGCCTACAAATCGTGGGGAGATCCAGCGATCAGTCTTGGGGGGTAATCGCTCTTGCTTTAACCTCCCTGGATCTGGATTGTGATCTAGGGTGGAAGTTGTAGGTGGGTTTACAGCTTGCCAGAAACGGAAGTTGCCCCCCACACGTTCGGGACGGAAATTCCTCTATCTGGCCTTAAAGCCATAGTGTGGCAACAAGCCCAAAAGTCAAGTAATTAAGTGGCAACATGCCAAGGCAAAGGAAACAGAAAAATGCAACCCTAGACTCCTATTGTGGGGGCATAGAGCGGGAAAAGGACTGTGAGGTCAGAAGTCCTGCTCCAAAAGCTCCAGGGGAAAACATGAGCGGGTTGCAGGCCATAGAGGACCTTAAGAAGGACTTTAAAAATCAAATAAGAGAAGTGGAGGAAAATTAGAAAGAGAAATGAGAAGGATGCAGGAAAAGTATGAAATGAGGGTCAACAGCCTGACTGAGGAAAACAACACCTTAAAAAATAGACTAACTCAAATGGCAAAGGAGGCCCAAAAGGGCAATGAAGAGAAGAATGTCTTAAAAAGTCGAATTTGCCAGATGGAAAAAGAATCTCAAAAGTTCGCTGAGGAGATTCATTCCTTCAGAGTTAGACTGGAGCAAATGGAAGCTTGTGACTTTATGAGAAATCAAGATGCTGTTAAGCAGATCCAAACAAATGAAAGAGTAGAAGGCAATGTGAAATATCTCATGGGAAAAACCACTGACCTGAAAAATAGATCCAGGAGAGACAATTTAAAAATTATTGGACTACCTGAAAGCCATGATCAAAGAAAGAACCTAGAAATCACCCTTCAAGAAATTCTCAAGGAAAATTGCCCTGATGTTTTAGATCCAAAGGGCAAAATAGAGGTTGAAAGAATCCACCGATCACCTCCTGAAAAAGATCCCAAAAAGAAACTCCCAGGAATATTATAGCCAGGTTCCAGAATCCCCAGATCAAGGAGAAAATACTACAAGCAGCCAGGAAGAAACAATTTCAATATTGTGGAAACACAATCAGGATAGCCCAGGACCTGGCAGCTTCTACACTGAGGGATCAAAGGGCATGGAATATGATATTCCAGAGGGCAAAAGAACTGAGAATGAACCCAAGGTCACCTACCCAGCAAAACTGAGTATTTTGTTTCAGGGGAAAATATGGTCATTCAGTGGAATAGAGGACTTTCAAGCATTCTTGAGGAAAAAACCAGAGTTGAATAGAAAATTTGACATCCAGACGCAAGAAGTAAGAAATGCCTGAGAAGGTAATCAGGGAAAAGAAATCAAAAGGAACTTATCAAAGTTGAACTATTTACATTCCTATATGGAAAAGCAATATCTGTGACCGATGATATCTTTCCCACTATGAAAATAATGGAAGAAGGGGGTGTGGTCATACGAATACATATGTGAATGTGTGTGTATATGGTTACAGTTATATATGGATAGAGGCATAGGTTGATTTTGTTGGGAAGGGAGAGTACTCAAGGGATGAAATTATGAGGTGAGAGAGGAAAGTGGCAAGAGGAGATGGGGAGAGACATGGTAGGGTAAACTATCTCATGTAGGGAAGTGGGTGCAAAGGAGGGGGAGAATAAGGAAGGCTAAAAAGGCAAAACCACATTCACATTGAATTTGGTTCAGGGAGAAAATGACATACATACTAAATGGGATATCTCAACCTACAGCAGGATAGGGGGGAGGGGGATGAGAGGAGGGATGATGGATGGGAGGGCATCCTTGGGGTGAGGGGAGGTCGGAAGTACCCACTATAGAAGAGGGACAGGATCATGTAGGGAATGGACCAGGTGGGGGGTGGGATGAGTGGGAGGGAATTATAAGCAGCCTTGTACAATATATCTACTATGATAATGTTTTGCATAGCTAGAAGTGTACAACATATACTGAATTACTTATATCCCAAGAAGGAATGGGTGACAAGGGAGGAAGGAAATGGATCTGAAATTCAAGGTCGTAACATTAAATGTTTCAAATATATATATAAATACTATTATTAATACTCTTTTGTCTATAATTGGGAGATAAGATGTGCAGGCATTGGGACACAAAGATTCATCTTCCTCTAATGGAAAAGTCGATGGGGGTATGGGAGAAGGTATGGGAGAGAGCAGATTGGAGGAAGCGATATCTTGTGGGACTGCTATTCTGGGAGGTTGGGCAGGGGAATAATGGGGGGGAAATGATTGTAACTCAAAATCTGACGGAAATGAATGATGTAAAACAGAAGTTAATAAAGTATTTGTTTAAAAAAAATGTATAAAATAAGGAGGTTGGACTATATGGATTGTATGTTCTCTTCCAGCTCTACATCGATGTTTCTTTGACAACATTAGCCTTCCTGTGTTCAATGCGTAAATCCAGTCTTAAAAGGCAATAGATTTGGCAACTAAAGGGTTAGCCAGAGACTTGAATTCACTTGCAGACAGCTTGACACCTGAGTGGCCTTGAAAATGCAACTTTTCCCAATAGAACAGGTGCTATTGAGTTCTTTGTGCTATTACTATTGAGTTCTTTGTGGAACATGGAGTACTAGATAAGCAGGCTTCACTTCCCAGCATCTTCCTCAAATCCTGTACACAGTTTTTGATGCAAAGAGGAGATAAATCCCAATATGCAAATATAAAAAAGTGCCTAGCTCCGGAGATTCTAAACAAGTTGCCTCGAATATCTGCATGGGAAATGCAACTGCTGCACAAACACTCTTTACAACTCAACTGCTCCAGAAAATACATCCCCTAGGGCTAGGCTGGGCCATTTGGAATGAAAACTAGCATAATAGGATGATTTGGGGGTCTCTAAAGGTCAGTGGAATTTCAACCAGATGTTTTCCTTAGCCACAATAGATTTGGCAATAGGAATGGTTTACATATCCCATTTGCAGAACTAAGTGCAAATATTAAAAACAAACAACTTTACTTACCCCTACCATCCACTGGCCTTTCCTTAGAGTTCAAAATACTTACACATTCTCTTATTGATTTTCACCACTTTGGCTGAGTTTATAGCAGTGGCCCTCATTGGCATTTAATGGAAAGAAGATGCTAAAGGATATAAAATTCAGGGACATATTTAAATTAAGCCTGAGGCATAAGCAAAGGAAGGGACTATGGAGATCAGAGGAGCATCAATGGCCTGGACCAACCTTCAATCCAGAGCCAAAGTCCAACTTGGTGGAAGAAGCTCACTGGGGCAATCTAAAGTGCTACTGATGCTGAAAGCTTGACATCTGCTGTAACATCTGCCCATTAATGTCATTATGTTAACATCTGCCTGATGACATTCCCTGGGCAATCAGTGTCCTTTGCACATGTTGAGTCAGAAGTGAGAGTACTCCCCAATCTGTATAGTTTCCCTACTCTGCCTCCTTCCATACCCAATTCCTTTTTTGAAAAGGCTGCATTTGTGAATACATTGCAAATCAGAGAAGTTAAAGTTAATAAAATTTTGTGCTTTGACCACCAGACTTTCCTCCTCTTCTGCTTCTTTCTCTGCCACTGTATGCAGGCTGACCCTTCCCCACCCCATTTTCAAAACACATATTATCCTCTGGAGTGACAATCTTACTTTATTAAACCATAGACATCTCCCTACTTGGAAATGAATGCTGTTGTCTAAAAATCATTGAAGTTTCTTTTCAGAAAGACCAGGGCCCCATTGCCTCATGTAGAAAATGATAATACATTCCCCAGGATACCCCTACACTCCTGAATGTCTCAGCACATCAGCAATGCAGAGAACCTTTAGGGAAGTTTGGTTTTGGAGGTTGTTTATTTTGCAGCAACTGATGCTTGGACCAGATGGATAGTTTTTTTTCTAGGCTTTAAACTGCACTGCAAACCTCCAGGAAAGGAATATAAACAGCTTCTGAATTTATAGCCTTTAAACAAAACTGCATTTAATTTGAGGTGATTCCTTAATATTGCTTCTTATATTTTCCTTTTTTTAGTGACTTCCTATTTCCCAGACTCTCAGAAATTTGACTGACATATCCCAACTGACACACACATGAACATCCAAACACCTCCTCCCCTTTTCAAACTTGGACAGTTTACAAATGCAGCTATTCTGAAGCATGAATTTAAAATGCATTAATTTTCTTGAGTAACATGGGCCCTGATAGAAGGAGTCAGAGAGAAATAGTGGAATACATCTCAGCTAATGCTAACTTTGCTCTGTGAGTACCCACTGCAATATTTACCCAAATCACCTGTTCCAGTGATGGGCCAAGGATCCATGATGCGCATTGAGAACATAATAATAGAGAGGGTTGCTCAGACCTTTGATAGAAATGGTCATAGGGGCAATCAAATGATTTTTAAGACCCACGCTTTCTGAATCATTCATTTTAGAGATGTTCCATTGCTATGAAAGACTCAATTATTTAATGTCAAACTGTAACATGGATAATCCTTGCTGCCTATTCATGGTACCCATTAGCATTATTATATGTACAATGATGATATAAAAATAGTATTATATTACTTTTTTATTTACATTTGTAATTTCACTGTCATAGGGCACTTCTAGTAAGGAAAATCCCTCCACCAGGACAGATCAGCAACATGTTGTATAACTTAGGGCATTTGGTGACCCCCTATGTCTTCAGAAGAATCAATGATCTGGTTTTTAGGTATGAGGTACTTTGTTTTTCATTGGTCCATTGCTGCAAAATGTGTGTGTGTGTGCATGTGTGTGTGTGCTAAGAATTTCATTGACGTACATGTCACAATGGGCCAAGGAGTCCCATTACATTCTGAATAAGAATGTAATTCCTATTATGTTATGAGACACAAATGAGATAATGGAAGCATTTTGAAAAGTTCAATAGCATACAGATGTAAGATCAAATAATATCTTGAAAAAATATTATTAATCCATCAATCAAATCTAGTTGTCAAATAAAAATAGAAAGGATTGAAAATTTTACACAAAGGCAAAATCTTACAACCATTTACCAAAAGCTACAAACATCCCTTTCTAGAATATACAGGACTGAGGAGGACCCACTCAAGCAATCAATCAACCAATAAGCAATTGTTCTGCTACCATTATGTGCCTGAAGATATGCTGGTGCTGACCTGGGTCCTGATTGCAAAGACCAGTCTAAATTGCAAAACTAAACACAGCCAAGGTTTTGTTTTTTTTTTTCCTTGAAGGAAGGAGGCCAGGAGGTAGAGATAGCCAGGGAGAGAAAGGGAATGGGTAGTACCACCATGGTCTTTTGTCTCTCAGATCTAACCCTTTCTGCTCAGTTAATTGGAGCACCAGGCTATAAATCTTGCATATTTAAGGGCCAGGAAAAATCTCCAGACCTCTCAGTCTAAAATTTGCATGGGAGTTTGGCAATATTGAGTTTCCAAATAATATGTTTAACAGGCAGCCTTAGGGTGGCCTTGGAGAAAACAATATTTCTTGAATCTTGCCACCTTGATATGAAGATTTTTGTTTGTTTTTTAGTTTTAATAGAGTTCTGAGGTAGTTCGTGAGTGAAAGGCTAGAAGGCTGGAAAAAGGAATAATCCATATTCTAAAGGCACCCTTCAGTACCTGAAATCTGATTGATGTAGTCCTTGGCAAGGAACGGGGACATCTTATTAGGGAGGGCCTGGGGTCTTAGTTCAACTTTCAATGCTGTTAGCAACAATTACTGGTATTTTAGGAGTATCTGCCCCGAGACTTCAATAGTGGAAAGCGAGTTCACCTGATCAGAAAGGTTGCTTGCTTTTTCATAGCACAATATCATCCATCAGACTTCATGAAGAAAAGAATTAGAATTTTCTATGAGAATGTCCATAATCCAATCTAATAATAATAATCCAGGGTAGGCAGAGTCCTATAAGTGAACTATTTGTTGAAACAATGTTTTAAAGGCACTGCCAAATAAACACAGAATATTTATAGCTTTGCACAATAGGAATCAGATTCATTTATGCAGCAGGAAGATCATTTACAACAAATTTCTAAAAGACAACGAGTATCAATTATAAAATGTTCAAATCAAGGCCAGAAATGGCAATACTTAAAGAGGTCTATTGAGCAATGCTAGATCTCAGTTGGAATCAGGAATATTATATGAGTTTATTATGATAAAGCCTTTTTATATGGTGGTCATTAACCCTGTTTACCACTGAGAAATAGAAGCCTAGAAAGAGGAGAGGATCTGGAACAAAGACCCAGGGGATCAAGGGTCTCTAACCAATAAACTATAGCTACTACTTTGTCCACTCTGATATGCTGACCTCTTAAGGTTTACCAGTATTCCCAAAGGAATGGAGGCAGCAATAACATCTTTTCCTCTACTCCACTTAGGCATTTTATTGTTATTTCTTCCCATCCTGTTCAATACCCTTCCCTCTTCCCCATCTCCCATTCCATCTCTTAGCACCAGAAGATAGCTAACAACAATGTTAATGCATGAAATGACTCCTGAAGATTACTTTTTGTAGAGTAATTGTTAATATCAAGAGGGAAAGATGAAGACTGGAGAGACAGTGAGGAATGAAGAGAAAAGAAAGAAGAAGGAGAATGTGTGGAAGAAAAAGAAGAGGAGAAAGAGAAAAGGAAATAAAGAAAAACATGAAGAGGGAGATATAAAAGGGAGAAAAAAAAGATGGAAGAAAGGAAGGGAGAGAGAAAAGGGAGAGAAAAAAGAGAGAAAGAAGAGAAGTGATAGAGAAAAGGGAAAGGGGCTGGAAAAGGGAGTGGGGAGAGAAAAGATATTTAAATATCAGGATTTTTGTTTCAGGAAAGTGTTCTCAAAAAGAAAACCCTGGGGAGGCAGAGTGAAAATAGAATTGCTACTAGAATATGGAGGAAGCCCAAAGTTGAACAAAGGAAGGTTATTTCTGAGTCCTTTCATAAGAATCAACCCCAGGCAAAACTGAAAACAAAAATAGTTTCCTCCTCCTGACCTGAAGCCTCCCTTTCTACAATGATCCTTCTCCCCTTTTGTACTCTCCTTCCTTTCCAGTACCTACTACCAATGTGCTGCTGCCCCTTAGCCACCTCGTCTCTTACCACCATAACTGATGGACTCTGACTGAACTTGTCTTCCTAAGCAGGACTCCAAGAATTTCCCCAGTACAAATTGTAAATTTCTTGAGGGAAGGGGATGCTTTGTTTTTGTCTTTCTATTGGCATATACTAAGTGTATGATATATATTTGTTGATTAGTCTTATCCCTATTCTCTGCTGGAGACAATCTGATAAAATTAACTAAAGCAAAGGTGTTAACAGTCAATGATAATTGTATTGTTATTCCATCCAGAAACTATTTTCAAAGGAATCAGAGAATATCATAACTAGAAACAACTTCAGAAATGATCTAGCTCACCTTCCTTCCATAACCAAGGAAACAAACTTAAGAGATGTGAAGTAACTTATACACCTATGGCTAGTAATCAGCAGAATCAGGACTTGCCCAACTCTCTCATAGAAAATTCAAGCATAGAGGCATCATGTCAAGACCACTAGAAAGAGATATTCATTGTTGATGGTCAATGGTGGGGTTCCATGCTTTCTAAACCATAGCAGGGAGGTGGTTTTCTAAAGTACCTATGCACTCATTTAATGACTGAAAAAAATGAGATCCATTTCTGTTCCTAGCTTATGAAATTCCTTTTTTAAGAGAAAATACAGGACTTCTACCACCTCTAACCTACACATGATGAGCTATTTAATTGTCCTCATTCTGTCTCATAAGCAATGGCTTTGGATCCAAGCCAAGGACAGGGCACCTGATAGAAAAGGCTATTGACCTCCTGCATAGTCTTTCCATCATACTTAATTATTCCAGACAAAGGTTGGACTTCTAGGAAAAAAAAGAGGGAAAACAACCCCAGATGGCTGAGTTTCAGCCAAACCTGTAGGATGTGAATCATAGAATTATAGAATGTTAGAAGAACTGTAGAGATCAGCCAGTGCTACTACCCCATTTTACAGATATTGTTGCTGTTGTTCAGTCTTGTCCAATTGGCATTTTCTTAGCAAAGATGCTGGAGTGTTTTGCCCTTTCCATCTCCAGATCATTTTACAGATGAGGAACCTGAAGCAAATAGGGTTAAGTGACTTTCCCAGGGTCACAGTGTCAGAGTCTGGATTTGGACTCAGGTCTTCCTGATTGCTGGCCAAGTACTCTATCCATTGCAGCTATCCCGTTTAACAAATAGTACTTGAAGGAGTTAATTGGCTTGCCTAATTCAAATGGATAACTGTAGCAGAACTGGATGTAGAACCCAGGGCTCTTGACTCCCAGCGTTTCTTCCCTAATGAAAGTTAATCAATTCAGTACTCCTCTTCTCTTCTCTAATGTCCTTCATCATCTTGCATCACAGTGATGCCACTATATCAGTAGCATGGCAGTCAGTGGGGCCTCCCTGTAGCCTCAGCAAGTCCCTTATACGGAACTTGTCTCAGTTTAGAAAGACTAAGTCCCTTGGAGGTCACAAGGGTCCTGGGCTATGGGTGAGGTGAGAAAGCTGAGTCAGCATAGAGATGCACTAGCTTGCTTCTCTAGAGCCATCTGACCCCCTAACCTCCCTCCATGTCCAAAGGCATCATGAAAACAGATCTAGGCTCTTAAACATCTTTCATTGCTTATAATTGGGAATCTGTGCCTAGACATCTCCCCTTTTGAGAAAGATCTCAGAGTTTAAATCCAGGCATATTAGAAACTAGAATGTAAAGGTAGACATAATAAGCTCGAATCTGTTGTTTTGTTTTGTTTTGTTTTTTTCAGTAGCTATGGGTAGCAGATTTTTCAGGGACCATATTATAGCTGAGAGAAGCTCACATACCGGTCTTCTTTACCCTTGCTCTTGCAAGCCCAGGCTTGTGGAAATGCTGCTTGATTTACAGCAGTGTAAACCTGCCCACAAAACACCCAGAGACTCTTCTTTCCCCTTTGCTGGTTTTTATTACCTTTCTCCTTTTATTTCAAATATAGCCTTGCAGAAGGTCTTGTGTGAGGGAGCTGAAGTACTTATTCACTGGCTGCTCTCACATGGCTGTTCAAACATTTGACTGCTCTTTCTTGCTCTTAAAGAGGTATTCCACTCACACCTTGCCCTATTTCCTGAAAAATAAAAATAAAACATCTGGAATATCTGAAGCCATTTGTAAAAACCCAGTATCTGATATTTATGGTTTATCTTTCTCAAGGGTATTCAGAGTGATCATACAAACCTGATCTAATTAAAATCTGCAGAACATTGAAGGGGGAAAAAGGATCAGACATTATTACTCTAAGTTACACAAGGCAATGTGGAATGACAATGGAATAGTATATTTACAATTAGAATGAAAGGGCCTTTATCTATCATAAATTTAGACCTTAGAAGGGATATCAAATATCATCTAATCTTACTCCCTCATTTTATAGATAAGAAAACTGAGGCCCTAGAGACTTATCCAAGTGACTTGCCCAAGGTCACACAGATAGTAAGTGGTAGAGAGTTTCTAGTCCAAACTCTCTGTTTTACAGAAGAGGAACCTGTAGGCCATGGTTAGAATGAAAGCTTCTGGATTCTTCCCTGATTCCTACTCCTCCTACCAAGCTGTTTTCTAATTGCTGAAATTTATTACAGGCCATATTTTCCCATTACCTCCCACTTTAATGTTTTGATCCGTTAGCATTCCCTTAGAACTGTAATAATTGATCATGAAAAAATTTAAGATATAATGATCATCCAAGTGGTACTCTAGCCATCTCTAGAGAGGCAAAACCAGTTATGGGAGCTTTAGCCTTCCCTGTGTACATTTTTTTTAACTGAGGGCTTGTGAAATGTACCAGAGGCAAACTTTAAGGAATTATGAGTTCCAGTCATCTCCAAGGTCCTCCCATTTTAAAGATAATAGCTGTACTACAAGAACTAACTCTCTCTCCCTCCCCCTTCCTTCCTCCCTCCCCATATATGTGTGTGTATATATAGAGAGAGAGACAAAGACAGAGACAGACAGACCAACAGACAAAGAGTTCTTAAAGTACAGCTTCTATCTATCAGTCAATCTATCTATCTATCTATCTACCTATCATATATATGTGTATATCTAGTCCCTTTTTTCTTGGTAAAGCTTTCTGCCTGAGCTGCACTTGGGAAATGAGCGTTTCCTCTGTTTTTAAAGATTAGAGGATCATAGATCTAGTAGGACTTCAGAGGTCATATAGTTCAAGTAAGTCACTTTTGACAAATGAGGAAACTGAGGCCCATCAACATTAAGTGCTTCATCTAAGTTCTCTCAGGAAGGATGTATGACAGTGTGGTGGGGTTTTAACTGAGGCCCTCTGACTCTAAGACCAATATTTTTACATTGCGTTGCTCTGCTATATCTCCAAGAGAAAGATCTTGCCCCTTTTCTTGGTGACAATCACCTATTAGAGTGAATGACTGTATCTAATTCCTCATAGAAGCATATAGTATACAGTTATTCAATCTAATTCCTTCCAGATAAGATTTATTCCCGTTTCCTTTTATTCTGAGCCCCTGTGGAGATGGAGAACAGTTGATTACTATTCTCCATATAATAACCCTTCATACTAAAAGTCTTACTGAATTACAGCTCTATCTCCTCATTCCAGATTAAATAATTCAATCCCTTTAACCTTTCCTCAGAGGTCCCATTTGCCAGCCTTTAGTTTAATCATTTTCATTGCTCCCCTTTGGGCCTTCTCCAAGGACTCCACATCCAAATATGTTGCTTTTGTAATTCAGTTTACTTTCCTAAGTAACTTCCCCTGATGTAGGGGCCTGAGTAGAGTGAAGTAAATAGAATTATTCCCATTCCAAAGGAAGTCATCGCCAGGACCATGAGCAACTGAAATTCAACAAAGGTATGTCTTAGAGTTCTGAAATAATATGTTGGTGGGAAGTGGGTAGCTAATCAAAACTAATTATAGTAACTGCAAATGAAGGTGTGTCCTAACCAGACAACATCCATATCCCTCTGGTTGTTCTATAGGACAAATATCAAAATAACCTTTAAGGAGAGAAGACCATCAAATGACAAAGAATTGCTGGATATAGTTAGGCCAACATGCTCTCATAAGGGCACTAATAAAATCATGGTTCTAATAAAATTAAGGAGATGAAAGAGTTGTTTCTGGTTATATAAAAATACCTCTGCTGTGACTGGGGCAACTGAATGTTCCCTACCTCACCATTCATACTGTGACCCATTAGGCCTGGTGTCATACAAAGAGGCTTCCTGCCACATTACTGACACCATCAATTAATATTTCCTAAGCACCCACTGAGAGTGCAGAGTACTTTAAGTGGCATTCACAGGATGATGTATAGAGGTTAATCAAATATAGTCAGACCTCTCTATGATCTATTTGGTCATACATAGAAAAGGGAAGTTATGGAAAGAGAGGCATTTCGCCAAATGTATCCAAATATACAGATAGTCATTGATAGTAATTGGAAAGAGCCTTTCTTTCCTGAGTCCAGCTCCCTCACCCTGATCCTACCTGCATTGCCCTTTTGAAACAATTGAGGATTTTAAAAATGAACAATTGCAGAAAATAAAAGAAGAAAAAGAAATTGAAGGAATTAGAATGGGCAATGAGGAAACAAAGCTATCACTTTTTGCAGATGATACACTGGTATACTTAGAAAATCCTAGAGAATAAACTGAAAAAAATAGTAGAAGTAATTAAAATTCTAAGATTTTATTTGACAGATTCTCCTCAACCTCTGATGCATCTGAGAAAGGATTTGTAGGATCATATTTAACCCTTTTGTTGAATTCATTGGGTTGTGGAGACATGATGTTTTGTTTTGTTTTTCATTTTTACCCCCTCTCTTATATCCATCTCCCCATGAGAACGATCATAGAGATATATATAGGATGATTAGATAAGAATTTTTCCTCCTTTAAGACGTCTACAAAAAATAAATAAGTAAAACCCAGTGAGTCAGTTTTTGTTCTTGATCTCAGTTGAGATTGCATCAGGTCCCTTGACTTCTACATGGAAATATTCTGGCTAGTAATTGTCTATTGACAGCAGCCTTAGAGATGCAAAAAGGCTGCTGTGCCAAAGCTCATAAAAAAAAACACAATTTTGGAACCAGCTTATTGGTCCAATTCATTATTTAGCCTTAGCTGCTTTTAGAGCAGGGATTCCTAACCATTTTTGTATCGTGGACCCCCTTTGGGAGTCTGATAAAGCTTATGGACACCTTTTCAGAGTAATATTTTTAAATGTATAAAGTAAAATACATAGAATTATGAAGGAAATCAATTACATAAAAATACATGTACCAAAATATTAACACAAACAAGTCCAACCCCATGCTAAGAACCCCTGGTTTAGAGTAATCTAGAACCATCAAACAGAAACCTGACAGGGGATTGTGGAACTGACTCAGTCTCCCTAGAGACTCAGTAGTGAGGATGACAAAGAGACTACAGCTTATGAAACTTCCATTGATAAAATCATTCTCTCGGGAGAATACAAGGAAATCAAACAGCTGATTGAGTTTTGCAATCACCTCCAGTTAGTGCTTCCAATATGAATCTTATAGTCAGGCCTTAAATGTCAGACACTTGTCCACATTGCTTTATGCACTTGTCCCACAGGGTGAGGGAAAGAAACATGAACACAGATATAGTGTGTGCATGTAGATAAATCACCTCCCGAGAGCAGACCAAACTAAAACAATTGGTGGCAGATGTTATGGCTTTAACAAGGCACTGATGGCAAGTATGTCTTGTTACTTGAGTAACATTAAGTATTGTTTAAATCATAGGTTCAGTTTTCAAGTGGGATTGTAAAGCATATCTGATATTAGTTCTGCAGGGGTAAAATGCCCTATTATAAACTCATAGCAACAGAAGAGCTACTTAAGAAGGGAGGGGTGATAAGTATTGGTACACATTGCCAAAGTCTTGAGTCATGTAGGTAACAAATAATTTGACAGTGCCTGCTTAAGAAATAACAGGGTTAGGGTTAGGAATTCATCTGTATTCCCCAGCATACCTAGTGCTCCCATAACTGTATTTCTGATATTCCTAGTTAATTCAAAACATCAGCAATATGGCCCATTCCCATTCCATTACTTGAAACTTGGAAAACAATGATACTTCTCTTTGATTTAGATTTGAAGTTATCAGCTTAAATTGTGTGTGCAGGTGTATGTGCAGGTGTGGGGGGAAATTAGAAGTGAGGGGGTATTCAAGAATGAAAGATATGGAGGTGGGGAAGAAAGAAAGGAGAGGGAGGAAGGAGGAAGGAAAGAGAGGAGGAGAAATATGGGCAAGGAAGAGTGAGTGGGGACAGAGGGAGGGAGGAAGAGAGAAGGGGACAGAGGGAGGAAGAGAGAGTAGAGGAAGCACAAAGAAAAGAGAGAGGAGTAGGAGAAAGAGAAAGGGTAATAGAAGACTGAGGGGGAGAGAGGAGGGAGGACAGAAGAAGGGAGAAAGAGGAGAATGGGAATAAAGAAGACAATGGAGGGACAGAAAAGGGGGAAAGAAAAGAAAAGGAGAGGTGGCAGAGGGAAAGAGCTAAGGAAAGAGAGGAGAAGAGGAACAAGGAAGAAGAAGAGAGGCAAAGAGAGGAAAGGAGAAGGAGGAGAAGGGAGAGAGAGAATGAAATTGGAGAATCTTAAAAGATCAATCCAAAAGAGCTAGATGATATTTTCAGTAAGGCTTTTATGAACCCAAAAAAATAAAATTCCTGCTGACTTTGAAGTTATTCTTTTGGTCATTGCTCTACTCAAATAAATAAATGCACAGAAAGGTAGCCAACAGATTAAAGGAACTCCATTTATAAAAATCAAATGAACCACTAACAACACTTGTTTGAGATATGAATAAATCATCCACCATGAATTATTCATTGTTATCAAGAAACATGCTGGAAATTCCAGGAACTGGGTTCCAAAAGGTACTATAATCCAGGAGTTGAGGGAGGTGCAGGTTTGAGAGGGTTCATTGTCTTCTGTTAACACTGGAGAGTGGGAAGACAAACCAGATGGGGGTATCAGGCATTTGATAGAGATAGCCATGCTAACCCTAGTCTACCATTTATATAACTAAGTCTGTAGTGGGCCTTGCTAACTGGAGGACAGAACCAGCATAGCTAACCATAGAATTCTAATTTAGCAAATTCCATGTGCCAAACAGCTCTGCAGTCAGCCCTGTAAAAACAAAGGAAAGGAAAGGAAACCAAAAAAGCATGTATATGCAGCCAGTGGTGGTGTTGGGTAAAAAAGTGGCTGTAGTTCAATTTGAGAGAGGATAACTAGATATTTCTCAGATGATAAGCAACTCCACAGAGTGTCTTGTCTCTGACCTCCTCATACATAACTTTGTTTTTACCCTGCCCGCTTTCATTAATTAATCTATTTCTGTATGTATTCCAGGTCCAAACTGCTTTGCAGGAACCACAATAATTCCGGCTGGCATTGAAGTGAAAGTGGATGAATGTAACATCTGTCACTGTCACAACGGGGACTGGTGGAAGCCTGCTCAGTGTTCAAAACGTGAATGCCAAGGCAAGCTGACTGTTTAAAGCAGAATCCCAACCAATGACAAGTCCATAAAATGAAAAAAAATGTTATGGCTTCTACACTGCACATGTTTAAAACAAAACAAAACAAAACTCCTGCCAGCTACAACCGGGTCACCAGCAAAACCTTTTAGGGTTGACAAAAGTGAATATTTTACTAAGAGGAAATTTCTCTCTTTCTCTTTCTTGCTATACCGAATATATACAGTATCTAGCTATCTAACCTGCTTTTGTAAGTCCCAATGCTTGACGGTGACACAAGGACGGGATTTCTGAATCAGAAAGGAAGTACCATCCACTCACAGACGCCTTTGCTGGTGATGCCTCTGACCTGCCAATTTATCTTCAGCTATTTAACTCCTTTTTACTCTTCTGTACATCAAACATGGCATTTTCCTATTGCAGGTTCCCTCCCTTTTTAGAATCTTGGGGACCAGATTCTATAGAATGAAAAAAAAAAGTTTTCAGCTGAGCCAAAATGCTGAGAAAAAGGAATGCCTACACAGTGAGCATATTTACAACTAGGAGCACACCAAGACTCAAATTAATCAAACCACCCACGTCAATCATATTCATGTCCTGTGCTAGGAAAAGAGAAGCAGAGAAGGGGATGGGGCGCTAAGAACAGGGTAGGGACTGAATGCTTTCTCCACCTGGTGGTGCCTCACATACTGAGGAAAACCACTTGAGTTTCAAGAGTAAGACCTTGAAACTACCAATGCAAATCTAAGGTGGGATGGAAAACCTGGACCCAACTACAGCCATGGCAAAGAAATAGGGTTCCACTTGAAAGATTTTTTTTAAACAATATTACATTAGCCACCAGACTTCATCATACTGCTGTACTGAGTTTGGATTGTCCCAAACACACTCAAATAAACATAATAGCACTGTCATCTGGCAATATAACTCTGAGAGCCAAGTTGAACAGTCCCACTGTGAACCCGAATTGTTCTGAACAGCCTTGGCTCTGGAGGCCAGACTTGGTTGAAAGCCAGGAGGTTGTATAAATTTCCTGGATTGAGTCTGTATTTATCATGTTACAGTAACATCCTCTCAGCCCTATGTCGAAAAAGACAAGATTCAGGACACTCTTTCCACCTCAAGTGCTGATTTAAATTAGTGATTAGGGTAGAGATTAGGGTGAGACTTGCACAATACAACTTTATCAGTTGACCATTTAAAGATATGTATGTATGTGTGCATATATGTGGGTACATATGTACACACAATATATAAATATATTTATATGCACATGTATACATAGAAATAAACAGTGAACCTTTGCAAGGTCTCAAGCTTGCCCTGGCAATGCTGCTAGTACAGTAACAGAAAAAATACACAGGGTATCCTAAGACCATCTTGATTCAAGTGTAGAAAAGAAACTCCGAAACTGGGCAACATGACTTGTTGCTAATTCCACTCTCTGGTCCTGAGGACACTGAAGCAAACACCATTTGATCCTTTGGGAAATTCTAAGATTGCCTCTAATTTAGGTTTTCTTTCTTTCCTCTTCCTGTTCTTGTGGTAATCTGGACCTCATGATGGGAGGGGCCCCAGTTTGGATCAACCAACCCTGTGGGGCTTCTCCTTAGAAAGAAAGAGGGTCTCCCGCCAAAGCTTCTTGCTTCGTTCCTGTGCATGCTGCCTCTGTTTCACTCCTTAGACCTTTTGGGACCTAAATCTCTCAGCTGTCCTGAAGGGTTAGATTTCCCCTATGGGTAGCCCTCATATTGCCACTGGCCCGACCTCAGGATACATATTTCTGCCATCCCCGTGGCCCATTTTTCATTTTAAATTGCCAGGCTTTCCTCCCTGAAAATGCCTAATGTCATCAAGGGAAAAGACTTGTCATGCCTAAAATGAATGCATCGGGGAGCTAACCCCCCAACATTCTCTCCATGGTATCTCTTCGGTTGCACTGAAACAGGCCAATGCCGCCATCCTTTACGATGCCAATTTGCAGGGAAGCTAGTGCCTTTCGGTTGCCACCATGAATATATCATATAGACAGTCATGAATCATTCATGAACAATTCTGCATGATTTATCCCTCCACTCAAAAGTAAAGGCATTCCATGGTGTCAGCTCACGGATAGACAGAGATGTACGATACTGTTTCCTTTGCGTGGAGGTTGTCTGTTGCCAGCTTCAAAAATCCACATTCTTTGAAATAAAATAACAATAACAAATGACAGGAATAAGGTTTGAAACACAAAGAATACCATGAATAGAACCATGTAGCATAGTGCCCCATCTATTATTAAGGAGCTGCGATGTCCTTTATGGGGAATAGAAAGGGAAAAATGCAATTGGGAAGCTGAGATAGAGTCATTTTGCATCAAAGGATAGGCATAGTGAGAGTCACAGCAAGAATTTACTGTATCATCAGTCAAGAAACTCTTCAGGGAGTAGTTACATATATTGCTGAAGGAGGACTGCCCTTACCTTGGTTAGCTGCTGCCAGAAAGAATCTCCCTGACCCCAACTCATTCCAGGGGCTTCTGCTGTTTCCCTTAAGACTTTGTAGAGCTGACAGAGGGTTGGTTTTCTTGGGTTCCCCTTTCCTGCCCAACCCCACTCCCAGCCTTTAGGGAGATGTGAGCCTCTACTGTAATAATTTCCCAGAAACCCACTACATTTTATAGTTTTCTTCTCAACAGGCCATTGAGATCTTCTTGCCAAACGCTAAACAATAAGGTTGTTTATAGTTGTGTTGGTCGTTTTCTTTTTAAGGCTTTGTTTGTGGACCACCCTTACTCTCCCTTCCCTGCCGCCTTGCTCCTGTTCCTCCTTCCTCTTTTAGTTTCTGGGCTTTCAGTCCAACAATGTGGAAGTTTGGGATCAACAGCCTGCTTGTTGGCTGATGTCGGTTAATGAGGACCCAATTTCTAAAATTTTTGAACAATAGTGTGCCTGAAAACTAGTGAAGAAAAAAACAAAACAAAACCTAAACACTAAACTGTAAAAAGGGGATTCTAGCAACAATATTTGATGTGTAAGAGAATATATTATTAAAAAATTATTTTGTTAAATATAAAGTGTGTTAACCAGCAAACATTGTTTGTAGTATAATTTACTTTCCAAGTTTTCTCATTTCCCCTCTGCCCCATTCTAGTTAGTTATTCAATACCTAATGTTGAATGATTTCCATCTTTAGAGAATGACACTGAGGCAAGAACTAGTTATTTAGAACTAGTTATCATTTCAGGGTAATTTTTAGTGGCATGTGTCCTTTTCTTTTTCTTCTTAATAAACTAGGTTAGCACTCTGACTCATGGATCCCAAAGCAGTTTCTAGTAAATCTCTAAGAGAAAATCACACCTTAGTATTCCAAAGAAACTTTGATCCCTTCCAATGAAGCAGGCTGCAGCCCATCCATGTTTGTGTATTGACTCTTGTCTTTGTCTTCCCAATAAGTACATCACAGGTAGTCTACCCAATGTGCTGGGGGTCTTGCTGAACCATAGATGATAGAGACTGAAAAGGTCTCTCTTATGTAGAGGTCACCCAGACATATGATTTGGAACTGGGAGGGACCTTGGCGATGAATTGGTTCAGCCCCCTCATTTGACCATGAAAGCTCAGTGAGGTTAAATGATTTTGTCCAAGGTCACTTGACTAGTAAGTGATAGAACTAGGTCTCTCTCTCCATGTGTTTATGCAATACTGATGAGGAGAATGGCTTCCCCACCATGCACTCCTGCATAATGTCATTTTCTAGAGACACCACACCCAGGGATCATCCCCAGACATATAACCCTGCTTGGCCGGAGAAGGTAGTATGCACACTTCAGTATTTTTAATTCTTCAGCTGTTGATATTTTACCCCATTTCAGAAAAAGGGTTTTTTATTCCAGTGGTTATCGAAGAAGAAAACTGGTCTCTGCAAATAAATGCTGTCTGTTGTAGGAACCAGATCTGAAGCCTTTTTCAGCATGGTAGAACCAGTCAGCGAACCCTTGAATTTCCCTGGCATCATCTTCAAGGACCCAGAGTAACTTCTATGCCCAGATGAAGCATCGGAGTAGAATTTTGCAGGTGAAATAAACCTGGAAGTTTTTCAATGCAAGAATAGACTCCTGTCATTATTTTAAACTTTTACTTTCTATCCCCCCCTTGCTGGCAAGAAGGATGGGAGGAGAGACTTGCAAGAAAAAGTGTTTCATCCCCCACAAAGCAGAAGTCAGTAAAATTAATTGTCTGATCTTACTAATTCAGGCTTCTTCTTGTTGTTTTGGGTTTATGCTGGAAGCTGCTCCATGGAGGGGAATGGGATAAAAGAAAAACTACCACCATATTTCCAAAGGAAAAAGCAAAGGATACCAAGTATTCAAACTTGATTTGCATTTCAACTCTGTTAGAATATATAAATTCTACTACATGTAGTTTTCTGGTTTGGTTTTCTTGAACCTTCTAGAAGCTTAAACTAAGAGCATTTATAATAAACAAAGTTAAGAATTCCATTGATGAACTAAAATGAAAAGAAGCAGTCTTCTGAAAGATGCATTAACCCTTTCGGGCCACCTACAGGGTAAGAATAAAGTTCTTATCTCAGGGTCAACTTTCTTCATGACTTCAGTGGTAACAGTTTCCAAATGAGAAGTGAAGGACATGGAAGAATTTGGTGTTTATAGCAAAATATATGCTATGTGCTTATGCTAGTGACTCAGGACTGATAGATTTAAGAGAAAGGGGGAAAATAGACTTATGCACCATAGATCATATACCTAAGTGGTACTGTGCATATGTAGTTACTGACCCCAAGCACCTTCCCATTAATCTAATTCCTGTAGAGTCTTGATTAGCTGGAGTAAATGAGTCTGAGAGTACTTGTATTATAAAACACTGGAGTAATAAGGACTGACAGGTATAGTGTTCTTTCACTGGATTTCTTTGAAATATGCAACTGTGTGCTGTGTTTTAAAATCAAGGACACTTACTCAAAGATGTACCATTTTATAACATGTTAGTGGCTGGCTGGCTTTTCTTTCTTCTTAATACAAATGTGTGATTCCATTAATGTGGGAATATCTAGCATGGAAACTCCCTCTTCCAAAACAAATCAGCAATTCATGGGTCAATAAGAAGTTAAGGGATTTAACCAAGGGGTTATCCCTGTTACATGTATGTGTCAGAGGCATACTTGAACCCAAGATTTATTGGCATTAAGGTCATTTGTTCATCTGCCAATTGATAATATTGCTTGGGTGGTATCATATGTCTGACAAAGCTTGAGATGTGCAATGGTACTTAGCCATAACCCACCCCATTTTCTTTTGCCTCAACTGATTCAACAACTTCAATGACTGAACCATAGTTCACTTTTAAAACTTGTTTTCTTATCATATGTCTTGAAATGAAATTTTCAGGCCAGAGTGATTAGTAGGGCACAGGCTATTTATGTGAAAAACTAATCATTTGTTGTATTGAATGATACTTGCAGCTTGTGAACACTACTTATGACTAAAGCAAAAAGTCAGCCATTGCCATTTTGGAGGCTTGAAAGATCAATTTTGTTTTTACACTGCTCTTCTAATGGATTCTAGGTCATGAGAAAAGGATTGCTTTTTGTGACTCTCTCTTCTCAGGTTCCCAGGACAGAAAGGGTTAAGTGGTCAGTTGCATGCTGGGGACTCCTCTCCTTTTAACAATTTCTCAGGATACCCAGAATGACTTCCATTACATTTTTCTTTTGGTTTGTTTGTTTTTTTGGTTTCATTCCCTCTTTAATTAATCACAACACTGGGTCAGCCAGACCCATTAGCAGCATTTCTCATTTGGACCTCTCAGAGATGCAGCTGCAGAAGCAATTTAATTTGTTGACCTATGATCAATAGCAATTAATAGCATCTCTTTAATCTTGTTGAAAGGTCTGACTTGGGCTTCTAGTAGCTACCATCTCAAGGGAAAGGTATCATATACATCTGTTATTAACTCCTATGGTCTAGCCCCCTTCCACCATCCACTTTTCTAATGGTTTGCCCATCTCTACAAAGCGACCTTCCCAATGACTCTGCTTATTACATCAGAACATCCTAAATTACTCTTCTTTAAATTAATTGTGTGAATGTTGTGGATGGAAAATTCTAAATCCTAGAAAAGTAGCCATAAATAATTTTTCCCTTTTTTCTTTAGAAAGCAGATTAATAAAAAAAAACCTATTATGTTAGTAACGTGGTAGCTTAACCCAATAGGAATCAAGGCATAAGGCAATTAGGTGGTCCAGTGGATAGAAACTAATTTTAGAGTCAAGAAGATGTGAATTCAAGTCCTACCTCAAATATTGTGTGACTGTACACAAATCATTTTAACTTCTTTCATCCTCAGTTTCCTCGCCATCAAACTGAAAGAGTAATAATAATAATAATATCACCTATTTTATAGATCTGTGAATTTTGAAGCCTTATATGTTAGCTGTTTTCATTGTTGTTATTGTTCTCATAGGACCCCACTATAAATGGATGGAAATCAAGAAGCAAGGCCCTGAAACAAAAATTTTTGCTCCCTTTAAAAGGGTTAAAGCCTCAAAAAAATAGGTGAGGAAGGGTCAAAGGGCTCTCATACCAAATAGAAGATCTATCCCATGAGCTCTGAAATCATAACAAATAAATGCATCTCTACAGATTAAGCTAATTCTGAAAAAAAAAGTTGCAGCATGTTTTCTGCCCTTAAGAAGCTCCCTCTAGTATAGACTTATAATTATATAACAGTGAATCATTAGACAATGTCTGTGAAATAGAGATCAGATACATATGAGGGCTTTTGACATAAAAACAAAGATTGGCAAGGTCTGGGGATCAATTTGTACATATATGTAGTGTAGTGATTAGAAAGAACACAGGGTTTGGAATCAGAGGACTTGGGTTCACATCCTACCTTCATCACTTACTACCTTTCAATAAGCTGGGCCTCAGCTTTTCTCATCAGTAAAATAATGGGGTTGGACCAGATGTTCTAGCAGATTCCTTCAGTTCTAAATCTCAAGCCTATCTGTATGTATGTATGTATGTACATATGAATTGTACCCACATGAGTGCATACACATCTGTCAATGATAATGGCTTGAAATAGACTGAGCTCTCATCTTTGTGGGATCCTCCCTAAAATCAGTCCCTAACTTGCCACAGCCTTTTTATTCTAGCTACCAGTCCTGAGCATATTTGGCCTCCATAATTCTCACCCCACCTCTGCTTCCCAGTGAAGTGTTTCATTACTTCTGCTTATTCATAGATTTAATTTTCCATCCCTAATCATTGGTGGCTCATAAAAAAATAAGTCCATTGATTTCAGAGAAAGCCCAGCCTATGAGAAGCTCTCAGATAAAAAACAAAAATCAAAGTGAATGCAGTTACTTAACACCATTTCAGTAACAATGATACATATGCATAAAGAGAAAGCAAATGATCTTATTCAGTGTGCCAAGAAATTAATACAAGAGTGTGGAGGTGTGTGTGTCAATGCCTTCTGCTGAAAAGGGCTTACCTTTCATGTACATTCCAGGCTGGCTTGCTGTCTGATCCCCTATAAAGCATGACTTTTTTTATAAGATGGAACAAGAGCGATTTCATTGGGTCTTCAGGCAATGTGCATATGGTCATGTCATAAGTGCAATTAAATAATGATGATTTTCCAGTCCACTTAAAATGAATTTGCCTCAGAGCACATGGACAATCCCATGCATGGAGTGTGCCAGCCTGTCCCTTTAACGGGAATCTCCTTGCCTTTTGTCAAGCTGTTTTCAGTCCTGAATTTTCCATTTTACAATTAGTATAACATAGGGCATGTTAATTCATATACTGTGCTCTGAAAATCTCTCTTTACCTTCTAAGTCCTGAGTCCTTGAATAATTGCATAAGAAGGGTTCACTTTACACTTGACTAGTGTTCACTGAGAGGCATAAGCTCCATTCACAAATAAGATCAGAAAAAACTGGGGTTTGAAATCCTTCTATCTTTCCCCAGCCCCTAACAAGCACTATGGTATCCATCAACACCTGAGCTGCTGGCCACCGATAGCCCTGAGTCAGCAGCCTGTAATAGTTTCAATGGAATATAATGACTGAAGTTCCATTTTTCTTGACCTTCTAGAGGATCAGCTCTCCTCCCAATCAGCAGGAAGGCAAGAGTCACTGCAGCAAAAACTATTAAATGATGCATCTGAAAACCATAAAATAACAAGGGAAGGGGGGTGCAAGGGTTTTCCACTATCATGATATTTTACAACATCGATGTAGCATGCAATAATGTATTTCCCTTTTTGCATTTGCAAACGGGAAATGGGAGAACCCGCATCTCTAATCACGGATTCCATTACATTGATTTGCTCCTGCAGTAAGTGGAAGGCTAGTCATCAGGGGCATATGCCTATTGAAATGATGTCAACATAGACAAATATTCTTTGTTTACCACATAATCTATATTTTAGTATATATAAATCAGCAGTATGCTGGCTGGGCACACAAACACATCTTAGTGGATTTTTTTTCAGGGAAGTAAAAGAATATATTGGAAATGCATTATATATGCATTGAAAATCACAGAATTTGGAACTGAAGCAAACCTTGAGGATGCCTCTAGTTCAAACCCCCTGTTTTACAGATGGGTTTAGGAGGCTCTGAGTAGTACAATTATTTACTTAAAGTCATGTAGCTCTAAAGGCCAGAACAAGAACCCAGGTTTCTGACTCCAAGGTCAGCAGGAAGTGAGTTTGAATCCTGATGCAGACACTACAAACTGTGTGACCCTGAAAAAGTCACTTAAATTTTCTCAGTCTTAGTTTCTTTATCTAAAAATGGGGATAATAATAGTAACACCTACTTTACAGTGCTATTGTGAGGATCAAATATGAGAATATATGTAAGAAAATTCACAAACTTTAAAGTGTTACAGAAACTCTAGAGACTGATGATGATGGCGTTGGTGGTGATGGTGGTGGTGGTGATGATGGTGATGGTGGTGATGATGGTGGTAGTGATGGTGGTTGTGGTGATGATGACGGTGGTGGTGATGGTGGTGATGATGATGGTGGTGGTGATGATGGTGGTGGTGGTGATGATGGTGGTGGTGGTGATGATGGTGGTGGTGGTGATGATGGTGGTGGTGATGGTGGTGATGATGATGGTGGTGGTGGTGATGGTGGTGGTGATGATGATGGTGGTGATGATGGTGGTGGTGGTGATGGTGGTGGTGGTGATGATGATGGTGGTGGTGATGGTGGTGGTGATGGTGGTGGTGGTGATGATGATGGTGGTGGTGATGATGATGATGGTGATGATGATGGTGGTGGTGATGATGGTGGTGGTGATGATGGTGGTGATGGTGGTGGTGGTGGTGATGATGATGGGGATAATGATGATGGAACTATGTTGATGAGCTCAACATCCCTCTCTATACAACACAAGTGAAAATTCAGGTTTAACTAATTGGACCAATTGTTTAGTGATCCACATTAAACAGGGTTAATCCCCAACCCTACTTTGGGGTCTCATAACCATTATAGTTTGTCCACACTGATAAAAAAATCGTCTGAATGATTGACAGATAATTTACTTCATTTTCAGCTAGGCAAACCAAACCACAATTATATTTTCAAAAAAAGAAAAATCCCTTCCCTGTTTATCTGTATAAATAATTGATTTCCAGCCTATATGTAGTTACTCTTTCAAATTACAAACATATGTGTGTGTCTGCAAAAGCAATATCAGCTTTAAAAAACAACAGATCCACAGACACACACTACATACACACACACAAATACACACACATATATGCAAACAAAACAAAATCCCCAAACTTATATATAGTATATACATATATAGCAAATATTCTACACATTGTATGTATAGAATATTGTATATTGTATATTCTATATACTAATTATATATTGTATATTCTATATACTAATTTGTATATTGTATATTCTATATACTAATTATATATTGTATATTCTATATACTAATTATACTATGGAATATGGGGAAGTTAGGTGGCACAATAGATAGTGCTAGCCCTGGAGTCAGGAGGGCCTGAGTTCAAATCGGGCTTCAAATACTTGCTAGCTGTGTGACTCTGGGCAAGTCACTTAACCCTGTTTGGCTCAGTTTCCTCATCTATAAAATGAGTTGGAGAAGCAAATGGCAAACCATTCCAGTATCTCTGCCTAGAAGACCCCAGAATGAGGTCAGAGTTAGACACAACTAATTGACTAAACAGCAACAACTATATAGAATATATGTAAAAGCATGATATATCATATATTGTATACTTTATATACATATATTATGAATGTTATATATATATATATTATATACAAATATATAAAAGTTATATATATTACATACTATATATATAAGAGAGAGAGATGGGTGTGGGATTTTTATTTTGATTGTGCATATGTGTGCATGTCTTTTGTTTTTTAGCTGTTTTTTGTTTTTTAGTTTCTACCTTTGGTTCCCATGGATCATAATAAGTATACATGAATTAAAAAGCATTTAAGCACTTACTGTATACCAGACACTGTACTAAGTACTGCAAATACAAATACAAACAACATAATCCCTGTCCTCAAGCAGCTTATATTCTAACAGCATATATTGGAGAGCAGTGGGCAGAAAGGATAGCGACTGGAATCATAGGTGTTATTTTATAATACCCCTAGTGGATGACTGGGAAGTTGGATGATAGGGCTAGGTATGGACAGTGTATGGCCAATGCTCACCAATCAGGAGCCCAGGTCCCAGATTGGAGCTTGAATTCCAGAACCCAGGAACATAACAACTTAAAGATATCTGGAAGATGACCTCATCTATAAGGTCTAATAGAACCTTGATAATTGTTGATAGATAGGACTCTGGTTTTAAAAGCTTCACTGACAGATTTGGCATATTGCAGAAATTCTTGTGTTATTTGCATGATAGACTCTTAATCAACCATCACTGAATGGTCTAACTAAAGAAATGTAAATGAAATGATTTACCATTTCTTTTCAGTTCATGTTTTAAAAAAAGTTAGATACTCTTAAGATTATATGCCCTGGTTACAATGGTAAGACTAGAAATTTTGTTTTCAAAGAGAAATAAGATAAAAGCATAGAATATCAAACCTGGATATCAGACCCTCTAGTTTAGAGGTTCTCGACCTAAAGTCTATGAATTTGTGTGTGTGTGTGTGCTTTTCATATATAAATATATATATATTTATATGTATATATGTGTGCATATTATTTTATCTGGAAAGAAATAATATGTACACACACATATACTTTTATCTTCTTCCTCTTTGGAAACAAAATTCCTAGTCTCGCAATTATAAATGTAAACTCAACACATAGGCAACCACTTTCACTATAAGTTATCTATGATAATCTATGAATACTGACATCCTGGGTATATCATCCTAAGAGTATTCTGAATTTTTTACATGCTTTGTAAATAAATAAAGATAGCTAGACATAAGTATTCAATATAATTGGTTTCCCTTATACTCTTATATTTTTCATTTGTATGTTTAAAAACATTTAAAAAAAAACAAAACTATTTTGGGAAGAGTTACATAGACTGCATCAGATTGCAAAAGGGGTCCATGATGCTCCCCCCAAAAAAAGTTAAGAACTTCTGATGAACCACCTTATTTTACATCTGAAGAAACTGAAGTCCAGAAAGATGAAGTTGCTTGGTCAATGTAACACAACTAATTAGTGGAAGAGCCTAGGGGATTAGAATCCCTGGGGATTAGAACCTATTTTTCAGTCCTTTTCCATGGATATGTCCCTTTTCTTTCTTTCTTTCTTTCTTTCTTTCTTTCTTTCTTTCTTTCTTTCTTTCTTTCTTTCTTCTTTCTTTGTTTATTTATTTTGCTCTTTGGAGGGCAATTGGGGTTAAGTAACTTGCCGAAGGTCACACGGCTAGGTTTTTTTTGTTTGGGTGTATTACGTGTCTGAGGCTGGATCTGAACTCAGGTTCTTCTGACTCCAGGGCTGGCGCTCTACTCACTGTGCCACCTAGCTGCCCCAATATGTCCCTTTTCTACAACTTCCACAGTCAAAAGTTTATTCCAAAGTGATCACCCACTATAGCTGACCTGAAAAGTTTCTTCCTCCAGCTCTGAAATTGTTATTTGCCACCAGGTAGGTGGCCCTCGAAGCTGGTTCCAGAGCTGAAAGTTCTGGGTATTAGGCAATAGTATACCTAGAGCTGAAAGGCAAAGTACTAGCAATGCAGTACCCAGGGTTGGTACCAAGCTTAGGGCATCGAATAAGAGAGTCAACAATGGATCAAAATTTCTTCTTTATGCACACAAATACATACTGTACATTCATGATAGCACTTTTATGAGGCCATTCCTCCACATATTCCCAATGTCCTTCAAAGGATTTTAAAAATAATTGTACATCCTATTTAAAAAAAACTGCCTTCCTTCCTGCTTTTGGATCCTTTACATATATTTATTCCTCATAAAATTTGAAAATGACAAAATGGAGTTCAGAAGAAGAATATATAATTATAAAGGAAAGAATAGAGAAAGTAGACTATATGAACCTAATTCTTATCTGAACAACACAAAGCAGTTTGAACATACACACACACACACACACACACACACACATACATGTATATGTACATATACACACTATTTTGTTGTAGAAATATGTTAAATTCAAAAGAGAAACACATGGGTATGTGAAGAAAGGAGAAGTTTTAAGAGGGAGAATAGAGTCAGGGAGAAAATAATGACAAAACAAACTTCAGCTTCATAGTACAGAACAGGAAGGATATTGAAAGGAAAGAAAGGAAGGGTGATTAGATTCCAGTGAGGAGAAAAGAGAAGAGCAGTGGGGTAGAAGCAGATCACTTCGATTATAACTCAGTCTCATTGTCACATTCCTCATTCACCACCTCCTTCTTTGTAGAGACGAGACAGGGGGCAAAGAGGATGCAAAGTGCAAAGGATGAAAGGAAATAAGAAATTAATAATCATAGCTAAGAATCTGAATGGGATGAACTCATGAAATGGAAGAAAAAAACAGAATTGATTTGAGAGCAGAATCTGACAATGTGTTGCTTACAAAAAGAACACATGAAACATAAAAGATTCACACAGAATCAAATAGAGGGGCTGGATAACAAATATGAAATATAGAAACTGTATTATGTTTAAAGGACTTACCATATATCCACCAAATGGCACCTAAGTACTTAAAGGATAAGTTCATCAAATTACAGGGAGAAATAGTGAAACTATAATAGCTGGGACCTCAATGCACCCTTTTAAGACATAGACAATACTAACCTATTGATAAATAAGGAAGAAGTTAAAGATGTAAGTACAATTTTAGAAAAGTAGGATATGAAAGATCTCTGGTGATCATTGAATGAGAAAAGAAAAGTAAATACATATTTCTTGTTGTGCTTAGCATCTTGACAAAAACCGACCATCTTCTAGAGTATAAAAGTCACATAAACCAGTGGTGTGAAACTCAAATAGAAAAGATGTCTGTGGGTTGCTTATTGACTTAGAAAATGACAAATTAAAATCATCTATATTGTATAGTGTTTTTCTTTACTTTGTTAAATATTTCCTAATTACATTTTAATCTATTTTGGGCTACACTTGAGAATTTTGTAGGTTGCTTGCAGCCCAAGAACTATGAGTTTTGATACCTCTGACATTAAGAAAAACAGAAATATTAAATATTTTATTTATATATTTTATGAATATTTATATCTTTACTGACTACGATACAATAAAAAAATCTTAATCAATAAAGACCCTTTGAAGAAAATCCATACATAATGAAGACTAAATAGTTTAGTAGCAAGAATCAGTGATTCAAAGAATAAAAAAAAAAAACTTGCATCAAAAAATGACAAGAATGAGATGACATGCCATGAGATCTGGTCATAGTAGTTCCTATGAAGAAATTGATACCTCTAAACACTTTCATCAACAAAAGAGAAGGAATAGATCAATGAATTAGTTGTGAAACTTAAAAAACACACTAGAATTTTTAATAACTTTTTAAAAAAACAATCATATACAAAAATAGAAATTCTGAAAATCAAAGAAGAGATTGACAATATCGAAAGCAAAAGTTTCGTTGAATTAATTAATAGAACTAATTAATAAACTACTTTTAAATAAAATAGTTAAATTATTAGCTATAGTGATTTATTAAAAGAGAGGAAAACCAAACTTCCATACTCCCTCCCCCCCCCAAAAAAAGAAAAAAGGGTAAAAGGAGAATGAATGGCAAATGAAAAGGAAATAAATCATTAGGAAAAATTGTGCCCATTTATAGGCCAACAAAACTGAAAATTTCAATGAAGTGGATGAATTTTGATAAAGGAAAAAAAATACCCAGGTAAACAAAACAAGAAATGGAGAATTTTTAAAAACCTAACCTCTGAAAAGGAAATTTAAGTCATAAATAAATGAATGCCCAAAGAGAAAAAAAAAGAGGATGAGGTAGTTTATATGGGAATTCTGTCAATCATTCAAATAACAATTAATTCTTGTATTTCCTAATGGATTTGCAAAAAAAAAAAATGTAAAGGAAGAAATTCTAGCAAATTCTTTCTATAATATAAGTGTGTTCTTAATATTGAAATCAGGAAGAACTAATCAGAGAAAGTAGATCTATGAATTGGTCTAGATATTCAAAAAACTGATTTTGAACTATACTCCAAAAATGAATTAATAAAGCATTTATTAAGCATTTACTATATACAGTATTATATATAGTATTGGGATACAAATTGAAAAGTAAAATAGTATTAACTTTATTTATTTTTTTTTTTTTGGAGGGCAATTGGGGTTAAGTAACTTGCCCAAGGTCACACAGCTAGGTTTTTGTTTGTGTGTGCGTTGTGTCTGAGGCTGGATCCGAACTCAGGTCCTTCTGACTCCGGGGCCGGCGCTCTACTCACTGCGCCACCTAGCTGCCCCTAGTATTAACTTTAAAAGAGAGTATATTCTAATGGAGAAAACAACCAACATGGAAGATTTCAATTATGTCATATGGAAAGGTCCAATGATCATTAGGGTGAAGGAACAAAGCAAATGGTAATATCACCCTGGTCTTTGACGTCATGCAATCTTTGGCTCAAAGGGCCAAATAATTGCATGGGATTTTCTTCTTGATGATGGAGATTGATTGCTTAATCCACAAGGCCTGTGGGAGAGGGAGTAATTAATGATAGCTAGAAAGACTGGAGATCTGAGCTATCTGGAATCCAACTTTGAGAAAGAAAATGTGCTATTCTAATCACTCTTCTAGTCACTGAAGGGAGAGAAAATTCTGGGAAGACACTGACATGTTAAGAACTAGCAGTTTCTATCATATCTCTATCTCCAGATTGCTATACTAGAGACTTTGGGGAATTCCCCTTGGGTGAGATCTGGGGCTTTCTCTCTTGGTTGAGCTGACTCCCAAGGGAAAAGCTCCTTTACTTTGTATGGTTTGGTATATATTCTCCTATATACATTTTCTCTGACTTTTGTTCGTCTATAAACTTGGTTAAATGGGTTTGTTTGCTATTTTCTATGTGTGTTCATTGTGAAACTAGAATTTGGTGGCAAGGAAGTCGAGGCTTGGATATATAACTTAGGGCCCTCCTTTCCTGTTAAGGAATTAGGAGTATAGCATGAAACTAAAAATTGTTTCCCTTATACTAATAATGTTTTGGGGAGCCAATATAATTCTATCCTGTACCTCTCTCTGAGAGGACAGCAGAGTGACTAATATCTGGTCCTGATCTGCTTCCTTTCCTGGAAGGAATCAGTCCTCAGAGGAGAGTGGGAGTGGAAGACCCTAGAGATAACTATTCTTGCTCCCCTTGAGCCACATCTAGACAAACCCATGTGAACATACATGACATACATGGGCAAAACAACATAATACAAACCACACCCCCTGTGGACATTTCCACTGATAAAAAATATCAGTCTTTGATGGTGAATCATGTGAATCAAGGACTTAAGTGGCAAGAACTTTTCTTTTACTGGATATTCAGTTGCTATAGCTATAGCACCTTAGGATGATACCTGTGGTCACTGGGCTAGAAGCATGGCTATTTCCAAAGCCTTTGGGTCCTGGAATGTTTTCACTGGGGTCTGAGGAAATATAGTTATCAAGGTGGTGGTGTGGGGTTTGTGTGTAACTTGCCTGGTAAATGCTGTGTGCCATTTCTCTTACAGGCTACCTTGTTGTTTCAGCTAGCCTGGCATTCCTGCACTGTAGATGACTTTTTGTTGGCAATTGGCGGGGATGACTGGCATCTTCTCCACAGGAGTTGCTTCCCCAGATTACATCTGTAAGGGTTGGGCTAGAAACAGGATTAGGGTCTGGGCAAGATTCTGTCAGTCACAGATCCTTTGTGTTTATCTATCTATTGCTAACAGTTGGTCAGCATTTGTTACTGGAAGTGGTGAGAAAGGTGGACCTTTTCTCTACAATGATCTCTCCCCTTAATGATGGCTGTGGGGGCCTGGGCTAGAAGGGATCTGGTGGTTTGTGGGATGCTGTCATTACCAAGGCTCTTGCGTTCAGAGTACTTAATTATCTGCATCAGGGTCTGATGAAAGATGGTGGTCAAAGTGAGGATGGTTTGACACTAAATTGTGCCTGACTCTTTAAGCCATTGATAACACTACTAAGTACATATCCCCAGGAAGATCAAAGAAAGAAGAGAGACCTATATGTACAAAAATATTCATAGCAACACATCTATCATAGAAAAAAAGATAAAAGCTAAGAGAGTACTCATCAACAGGGGGATGAGTACTATCATATACTACAAACTGTAGTATATGGATGCAATGAAATATTATTTTACTGCAAAAAATTATCAAAGGGAGGGATTCAGGAAAACTTGGGAAGGCTTGTTTGAATTCAATTAAACAGGACAAGGAGAACATATATATATATATATATACATATATATATATAATTTCTACAAGTCTATAAAGAAAAACAAGTTTGAAAAACTGAAGATCTATGATCAATGCATTGACCAATAATGATTTAAGAGGATCAGTGATGAAGCATGCTGTCTAATTTTTGACAGAGAGGTGATGATCCAGAGACAAAGAATGAGACAAAAATGAGCATTTTTTAATATGTTCAAATGGTTTTCTTTTGTTTGACCATGACTGTTTAATTCAAGGGAGGCTAGTTTTTATTTGGTGGTGAGAATAGTTAGCATTCACGAGGGCTAGTGACAATGATGTCAAAAAAGGGGGAGGAAAGAAGGTTACTGAAATATTTTTAAAAGCTATACAGAGGAGACCAAAAGGAAGTTTAGAGGAAGCCCAATAAGCAAGACAGCTTTAAAACTAATATGAAGTATTTATCGTGATCTTTTTTAAAATATATTTTTAATTTATGGAAGAAAGCAAGCATTTTCATAAAATAATATAATAAAGAATATGATTGTACATGAAACTACAAATCTATTATGTACCATTTGCTATTACTTTAAAATAAGTAATTGCTATCATGTATCATGATATCATGTTATCATTCTTTTTTTCCTCCCCACCACACCCTAGAGATGGCTACTGTTAGACACACACACATATATATTTTTACATATACATATATATGTAAAATCATTCCATACATATTTCTATTTATCAGTTCTCTCTCTGCATGCATATAGTCTTCCTTCACATATCCTTGGTAGTTAATTTGGGTATTTATACTAGTCAAAATGACTTTGTCAAAGTTGTTCTTAAAACAATATTGCTATTATTGTATGCAATCTTCTCTCGATTCCTCTTCATGATTCTGTGTTCATCATTTTTTATAGCACAATAGTATTCCATCACAATTATATGCCAAAACTTGGATGTGTGCTTTTAAAAAATACAGTTTGGGCTGTATAATAAAGTTTGGTGTAAAAAAATACAGTTGGGGGTGGCTAAGTGGTGCAGTGAATAGAGCACTATCCCTGGAGTCAGGAGGACAGGGGTTCAAATCTGACCTCAGACACTTATCACTTACTGGCCATGTGACCTTGGACAAATCACTTAACCCCAAATGCCCTGCCTTCCCCCCTCCAAAAAGAAAAAAAGAAGTTGTATAAAAGAGAGATTTGCGGTGTCACAACAACCCAATCATTCTGTTCTTTGTTTTTGGTTGTCAGGTTCAGAATAACAAAAATAAATAAATAAATAAGAAATTAACAGAGCTGAAGAATATCTACTTTGAGACTCTTTTGAATGCCATCTCAGAAGAGACAAAAATCTTTTGTCTCTTCTTCATCTTTTCCAAGAGCATTTGCACTCAAATTTTGTCAGCTTTGAAGTTAACATCATATGACCCTTCTTAGAGAAAGTGTGGCATGGTCACAATGTTGGTACCAAGCCACTCAGGGAATAGAAGGGCAACAGAGCACAGTTATGTGACTGGAAAGACAGACATCACCCTACCTCAGGCAATTGTTTTGAGTTGGGTAATCCAAGGACATTTAAAAAAAAAAGATTGCAACTACAAATTCATCACCACGTTAAGAGGAGCCACTTAGGGTTGAGACATTTGGCAGATAAAAGAGGCAGCTAGGGTTTTTTATGTTTTGCTTTTAGGTTTATTTGCTATTTATAAATGATGTTCTCACTAAAGTTAAACCTTTGTCTTATTTCCCATTGAACGTGTTTCCTTCTTGGTTGGTTTCTTGCTCCCTTTGAGATTCTGACATTTTCTAAGTTTTTTCTCCTATGATTGGGGTTTCAGTGGATGTAGCTGAATTAATTTTTCATTTTTTTTCATGAAATAATAAATTAACAAGCATTTGTTAGGTGCTTAACATGTCCCAAGAATTGTACTGAGCACTGGGGATATAAAGAAAAAGCAAAGGCAAGGGAAGAGGCTTACATTCTAATGGAAGGGGGTGGAGACAACACATATATAAGGGATGCAAAATACATTCAGAAAAGATGGAAGATAACCTTAGAAGGGAAAGTACTATTAGCTAAAGGGATAAGGAAAAAATGCCCTTCATCATGTGGAACTGAATCTTGAAAAATGAGAGATCTGGTGGAAGTTAGGAAGGAAGGAAAAATATTCCAGGCATGGGGGTCAACCAGTACAAAGACATGGGAATTCAAATGTCCTATGGGAATAATAGCAAGCAGGTCAGTTTGGAATCACTCAGGGACTGATTCAGGCTTAGAAGGAAACATCATTTGATAATATTTAACAAAAAGGTTTTAAGTAATTACTGTATGCAGAACACCAAGTGTGGCATAGAAAGTTCAAATAATACCTAGTACTTACCTTCATGGAGCTTATTAATTAAAAGGCTATACAGTAGGGGTAATAAGACACAAACATAGATAACTGTAGTTTACAACATCATTAGAGAATTGTTACTGATAGAGGGTATTAGGAAAGACTTTATATAGGATGTATCCTTTGAGTTACATTTTAAGGAAGGTAAAAATTAAACATATGAAAAGAGGAAAGATAGGTATATAAGATAGTGTGAGCAAAAACCGGGAGGTGGTAAATTGCATAACTGTGTAAGACATATCTAGGGAAACTCTACAGAGAGATTTTACTCTTCTAAAGCCCCAGGGGTTCACTACCAGCATTTGAGCTGCCTTTCCAAGACAAGCAATAAAATGAATAGCACTCCATAGACATGATCAGCTATGAGTGACCAGTGGGGAAACTCTCCTCCCACTCCCTAAATCTTCTCCCTATACCACTCTTATATGTACAGAAATGTAACTCAGCTGTGGTCAGTTTCAGAATATAATACAAAAATGGACCTTATAGTTTTCTTGTTGTTTCCATCCTATGTACTAACATAATGAGAGTATGGTAGATACTGGAGAGAAATAATGAAGTCAAGAGGTGACATAGGGGGTAAAGATAGTTCAGTTTGGACATACCGAATTTGATGTGCCTATTGGGGATGTAGATCTGGAACTCAGAAAGATGTCAAGAACCTAATGGAAGACTGCATAGAGTAGGTTATTGAAACCAAGGAAGTGAAGAAACCCTGAAAGTTAATTATGAGTAGTGAAAAAGTAGACAGAAATACAGAGGACCAAGAACAGACACAGGGAGAATACTCAGATTAAGGGTTTAGGAAATAGGTGAGAAACCAGTGTAGGAGACAGAGAAGGAGCAATTAAAGAGACAGGAGAATAAGTAGGAGACAATATTGCTAAAACCAGAGAGGGATACATGGCCAGCAGGAGCTATGAGAGCCCATTGTTAAATTCTCAGAGCAAGTGTTTAAGCTTTATGATAAGTTGATTATTTCTAATCTCATTACCATACTGTTAACTCAAACCATGGGTAGCATCTCCCTCAGCTTCTTTTCCTCTGTGATTGCAGGGCTACAGGATAAAGGACTAAACTCCTCCCAAAGCTTTTCTTTATAGAAGGCAGAGATTGAGTTTACAACTCACTCCCCTCATTTTTCAGCAACACCTCTTCCTGGTTTCAACTCCATAAAACAAGATACCTTGGTCTTGGATACCCCTTGCTGTCAGTCCCCCTTCTGTTTTCCAGCTTCTTTTTTTATGTTATCTCCCCCTCATTAGACTGTAAGCTCCTTGAGGGCAGGGGCTGTCTTTTTTATTTGTATCCCCAGTACTTAGCATGGTGTCTGGCACATAGTAGGCACTTAATAAATGTTTGTTGAATTGAATTTATAACTTGAAACCATTACAAATTGGGTTTTTTAATTTTGTTGAGTTATTGACTATAAAAATATTAATTATGTATATTAAACTTAAAATTGTGCATACATTTTTCCCCTGAAGAGTCCATTTATTAAACATTTATCAGCACACTCCTGAGTAGGAGGGTCTGGTCAATGGAGTCAGACACAATGGAGAATTAAAGAAGGATGAAGAATGGAAATGGGACCTTGGATTCAGCAATAAGGAAGCTATCAGTAACCTGAGAGAGAATAATTTCACTATTGTGGTTGGCTGTAAAGTCTTATTGCAAAGGATTGAGGGGAAACTCGGTGGTTTAAAAATTGAAGACATTAAATATAGACTTTTTAAAAGAAGTTTATCAGTACCAATAATGGTCCCACAGAATAGATAATGAATTATAACCCTTGCCCCTTAGCAAAAAGGTGACTATTTCTTAAGAAAATAATAAAAATTATTACAGGTGGTCTTTATGCCAAATGTTTTGGTTTAACTCTGTATTTTAAAAAAGCTTCAATTCTAGGTTAGAGATGTACAAAACAGGACAGGTGGGCATGGGGTATATGTCAAAATTACTATGATGTAAAAACAAAATGTATCAACAAATATTTAAATTTTTAAAATAACAGTAAAGGGCAGGAATGAGCTGGGATAGTAAGTGGGTGGGGTAGGGGATCAAGAAAAACTTTCAGTGAAACCTGAGGATGCTTGTGGGCAGATGGGAGAGTCCATGTAAAAGGACACACTCAGAGTTCCAATCTACCACCTTCTCTACTCTCTCCCCAATCACACTAATTCCCTAATATGCACATGTATGCATGCTCTCACTGGACCTTCCTCCTCTGGGATAAGAAGGCAGGAAAGCAGGCAAGCAGGAAGGAAAGAAGGAAGGAAGAAAGAAAGAAAGGAAGGAAGGAAGGAAGGAAGGAAGGAAGGAAGGAAGGAAGGAAGGAAGGAAAGAAGGAAGGGAGGGAAGAAAGGAGAGAGGGAGGGAGGAAGGAAGGAAGGAAGGAAGGAAGGAAGGAAGGAAGGAAGGAAGGAAAAGAGGAAGGGAGGGAGGGAGGAAGGAAGGAAGGAAGGAAGGAAGGAAGGAAGGAAGGAAAAGAGGAAGGGAGGGAGGAAGGGAAGGAGGGAGGGAGGGAGAAAGGAAGGAAGGCAGGAAAGAAGGAAGGAAGGAAGGAAGGAAGGAAGGAAGGAAGGAAGGAAGGAAGGAAAGAAAGAAGGAAGGAAGGAAGGAAATATGACCTCAAAGAGCTTGCATTCAACCATGGAATTGCTTTGCCATCTGAGTTAAGGAAAGTATGTCAAAAGACAGTGACTTTGTGGGGAAAACTAAAATGACTTGAAAGAAAATTGGGTGTCCAGGAGCTCAGAGAAATTCATCAGACTTCCCTGGTCTTGTTCATCCATGTAGATAAATACATACATTGCTGGGAAAAGGGTAATGTGTATGATTTGTTCTCATACAAATAATTCTTACCTATATATGCTTAAATGCTCATTTCTCAGTCCATTAAGTTCAATTTAATGCATATAGAACATGTCTAGAATCAATAGGACTTTGAAGGTTTCATTTTTAATTTTACTCAGATGAAAAATTCTAAGTGCTTGCCTGATAGTTGCAGCACTTACGCAGCCAAGACAATGGCCCCACAGGAAGCATGAGGCCAAGGTTAAAGCACTTCTAAGTCAAGATGCTACAATGCCCAGAGAACCAATTTCCCATAGTATCTCGTGACTTCTGGTATTTTATTGGCACATGCTGAATCTGAGAGTAAGAGGTGTGCCCTGGGACCAATTTCATTTGCAGATGTGTAACTCCTGGCTTTAAATTTTCCCTAACTTTCATAAGATTCAAGGTTACTGTGTTAGCTTATTAGACTTTAGGTGATTTTGTATAATAAATGGGGGAAAAGGTACAGGAATGATCAAAAGAAACATGGAATGCTCCTGAGAGTGGATCCCAGCTATGTGCTAGAATGGTAAGCACTTCCCCAACAATTCCTTGTGTTTCCTAGGAAAACTGCTGCTCTCAACATGCAAAATGATGCCACTACATGCTCAGAATGCATCTTAAGTTGTTTCTATAGAGGTGATGATGGATTTGAATGGAACCATCTACACCGTTTGCTCTGGGCCCTCTTGTGACCAATGACATACATTTGTGAAACAGTTGCCTAGGATCCTGCTCCACCCAGGTGTTGGTGCACTCTAGCTCTTGAAATTACTGAAGTGTAATTTTGCTCACACTCTATTTCTTTCTGTGTGTGTCTATATACCAAGCTGAAGGCCATGCCTTCCATCCCATCCAGACATCCTACAGTAAATCCATGCCTTCTACTCCCTGCAGTCCTCTTGATAACGCATGAACAGCTCACCTCTTCCATATCTTACTGGAAAAAAATAAATACAACTGTCATTGTTAGAAAAGTATGACAATAGATTGTCCTAGGACTCTAATCAGGATCCCTATCACTCTTCAAGCCCAAATTTCCTCTGTGGTCAATCCTCCCTGATCTGTGTTGTCTTTCCCTATCAGAATGTAAGTTCCTATAGGATGTAAAAAGTCTAACTTTTGTATTTTCATCTCCAGCACCAAGTACTATGCCTGACACATAATGTTTTTCAATTATTTCAGGCATGTCCAATTCTCCATGACCCCATTTGGGGTTTTCTTGGTAAAGATACTTGAGTGGTTTGTTATTTCCTTCTCTAGCTCATTTTACTGATGAGAAAACTGAGGCAAACAGGGTTAAGTGACTTGCCCAGGATCACACAGCTTCTAAGTGTCTGAGGTCAAATTTGAACTCAGGTCCTCCTTACTCCAGGGCTGGCACTCTATCCACAGCACCACCTAGCTGCCCATTAAGAAACTTAATAATGTTTTTTCATTTATTCATTTTGATATCCTTTCCAATAAAATATTGGTTCCTAAAAGTAAAAGAGTATTTTTCATTGTGGTCCTTAGAACATAGCATAGTTATTATTGTACACAACATAAAACTTAAAAAAAAAAACAATTTTATTGATAACAATATTTTATGCCACATTTTTCCCTGAATTCCTCCTCTTACCCACTCACAAAGAGTCATCCCATATAACAAAGAATTTTACAAAGTAGAACTTTAACAAATGTCTATTGAATTGAATCAACTCCCAGCTTTGCCACTTACTGTCATTAACCTGCTCTGGGCCTCAGTTTCCTCAACTGTAAAGTGAAGCTGTTCCATAGATGACTTCTAAGGTTATAAAGTCAGAAGATTTAGGAATGGAAGGAAGAGTCCCTTGTATTCCTAAATCCTAGGATCCTTCCAATAATACTATGAAGCAGGGAGGCCAATTATTATTGTCTTCTATTCTACAATTAGAGAGGCAGTCTCAAAGTCAGGAAGATCTGGGCTTAGGTCTGGTCTTTGCCATTGTTACCATGGGTAATCCCTTTAACCTCTTAGGGCCCCAAGTATCTCTCTAAATCTTTAGTTTGCAGAACAATTGCTATCTCATGTTGGTAGGGGGAGTTCCTGACCAAGAGCCCCCTCTGCTGATGAAATTACATGTCCAATTTCATCCCATTTCCATTTTACAGATGAGGAAACTGAGGCTCAGGGAGGTTCCCTGATTTATCTAAGTTCATGGCTCTAATAAATGGCAGAGTCAGGCCCAAGGACATAGTGTTCTTTTCACTAAACTCTCCTGTCCCTCTGATGGCAAAAGCAAAAATTTAGTTCCAGTCTTTCATCTTTCAATCTGTGACTCTGCTTGATCTAAACTCCATAGAACATGACGCTCCTTCCAGGATAATCCAACCACCAGAAATCTCATCCTGCTGCTTATCTCAGCCATAGATATACACACCACCTTCCCCCCTCCCTCAGCCTACTCTCTCCTCTGATTGGAGGGTTGGATGGAGCACTAATCTCTACCCAAAGTTTTCTTTTTATAAGAGGGCAGAGCCCGGACTTTGCAGCTCCTTTCACTTTCCAGGCACAGCTCTCTGAAGATGCCCCTTCCCTAGTCAAATATTTTTCTCTCTGGAAAGAAGAATGACATTAGATTTATTGTTGTTATTACATCTTAACATGTAAGTATCGGAGCTAGAGTCTCACTGGGTAGGGATTAAGATTCAGGGGCAATATCAGTAGTGATTATGTGCAGTTATTGACCTCTGTTCTTTGCCTCAAATTCAATATGGCAAGCTGTCTATCTTTGTGGATTTCTGGAATGAAACAAAAGTTGTATATTCCAAGTTCTGAATCACCCCACTTCTACTGTTGATAGGCTATATGACCAGTTAGTTCACTTGGTTAAAGTCTAGAGCTAATGAGGCCAGGGTTTGTACACTTGATCCCCATAAGAGCTAATTAGTTTCCCTCTCACCCTGGCATAGTCAAGCCCTAGCTGCCACCTGCTGACCCACAGCTTTCTAGACTTAAAGAAGATGCGATTTTGGTTGAAAAGAGTCAAAATTCTCATTCTGAGACCCAGGATCTATATAAGAGAAAAGCAGTCAAGAGGCAGCAGGAGACAGTAACTCTCTCAGCTCAGATAGCCACCTGCATATTCTCCCAGGTCTGACCAACCATGTGACTGTATAAAGAGTGTTAACAGAACAAAATAATTGACTTACCTGTAAGACAAAAACAGCAAGAGACAGCCAGCCTCTCACCTCAGATGTCTCAAAGAACCAAACTCCTAGTTAGCATCAGGTCTATCCTGGAGCATAGCTTCTGTTCACTCTCAATAAAATGTTCGTTAATATGAAAATAGGTGTGTGTGTGTGTGTGTGTGTGTGTGTGTGTGTGTGTGTGTGTGTACAAAACAAACAGCCTAAATAGAAATAATTTTACCTTTCTCTTTTTATCCCCATTGCTTAGAATATTGTAGGCACTTAATAAATATTTAAAGATTGACTGATTAGCATGCTTCCTCAAAAAAATGAGAGAGAAATGGGAAATTATATGGTTCAAAGCAACTTTTGATACTTCAGAAAAGAAATATTTTTAAAGACAACAGAAAAAAATAATAGCCTTAAAGAGAATGGAAGCTTTATTTTGTCTGTTGCTCTAGTGGAAGGGAAGGTTTTCTTTCCTACTTGGATACAGAATGGAGAGTACTAGAGAGTATCAACTCTGAATTCTTAAAAGTCAAGGTGGTTTCTCCTACTCTCTCTGAGGTACTCTAGAATTTACCACAGTTATACGGTCAATTATTTCTACAAAGCAATCTGTAAACATTTTCAATATAACATTGAATTTGGTGTAATTTTAGTCACGTATTACACTTTTTTCATGGTTAATGCCTTATGTCTAACTAGCCCCATTCCATTCAGCTGTTAAATCCAGGCCTTCTTGACAACTGCCCAGACCCCAAAAGTGATCTCAACTAAACGGTTCCCACCTCATGTTCTGGACATAGGAATCAAAGCAGTATCACCATTGCTTCTAGAAAGAGTGTAGATCTGACCTGTGAACCCCATCCCTGTGACCCTCCAGATCAAAATTCCCTTCCCTAGTGACCAATCTTCTATTTAAGTTGTCTCCTTCTATTAGAATGTAAACTCCTAGGGGCAGCTCTGTGGCACAGTGAATAGAGCATCGGCCCTGGAATCAGGAGGACATGAGTTCAAATCCCACCTCAGACACTTAACATACTTACTAGTTGTGTCACTTAACCCCAATTGCCCTGCAAGAAAGAAAGAAAGAAAGAAAGAAAGAAAGAAAGAAAGAAAGAAAGAAAGAAAGAAAGAAAGAAAGAAAGAAAAGAATGCAAGCTCCTTGAGAGGAGAGGCTATAGGAGGGGCTATTTTTCTTTTATATTTTGCATTTGCATTCCCAGAGCTTAGCATGTTGCTTGGTACATCAGGAGGGCAGTTAGGTGGTACAGCAGATACAGTGCCAAGACTGGAGTCAGGAAGACCTTAGTTCAAATCTGCTCCATGTGACCCTGGGCAAGTCACTTGACCCTGTTTCCCTTGGTTTCCTCATCTATAAAATGAAAAGGGAAGGAAATGATAAATCACTCCAGTATCTTTGCCAAAAAAAGACCCAAATGGGGTCACAAAGAGTCAGACATGACTGAAATAACTGAACAAAAACTGGACATAGTCAGCACTTAATACATTTTTTACTTATTCATATATTGTATATATACACTTGTACATATGTATGCATATGAATGTGTATACATATATAAATGTATTTATATGATTGTGTACATATACATGTGTGCATATATAGCTTCAGATTCACCATAAATCAAGGTCAGTGACCTTGACCTACCCAATCTCACAAATGCACATCATTGGTCATGAAAGGACAGACGGATCATCACCACTGGAACAACAGCTCAAAAACTATTCCCTACTGTTGTCAGGTCAATATTACATTTTCATATAGACAGTCATATCATTACAACCTCACCAGAATCCCTTAGATTCCTGTTGTTTCAAATCACCATCTGTGAAATAAAATGATTGCACCTACCACTGACATCACAGAATTGAAGGAATTTGCTGTGGAAAAATGAGAGAGTTCCAAGGCTGCCAGGAAGATTGGGCAGCCATCACTTCCATTCTGATTACATTTACACTGTCCCAAGCAGAAGAATGTCTGTTTCCCTCCAAAGGTCTAGAGCATAAGTGCTAATGATCTCATTAAGATCTAGACCTTAAGAGCCAATTAATTATTTTATTACAGCAAATTTCTTAGAACAACATTGCATATTATCTTGTTCATGGTCTTCTCCATTCAAGGGGATAGCAGGCTCTATAATGCTAATTAATTCATTAATTAAACAATCCCTTCCATAGCTCCTATGAGACATGCAATTCCCTCATCAGAGCACAAGGAGGCACTTTGTGAAGTATGTATTTCCAAACACCACAGCCTTCCCTACTCTTATCGATTAGTCCCTGTAGTTGATAGAATGGAAGGTGTTAGAATGTCAGCTCTGATAGTAGCTCAGAGTTCAGATATAGTCTCTGCCACTTTCCACCTGTATGACCTTGATCAAGCACTTAACCCTCTCTAGGCTTCAGTTTCTCTATATGAAAAATGAAGGGATTGTGTTACATGACCTCTAAAGTCCCTTCCAGTTCTAAATCTATAATCCTAGACAGTACTTCAAGACATGAAAAATGCTTGACATATATTAGTCCATTTGATCTTCACAAAAACTCTGTGAGTTAGGTGCTATTATTGTCCCCATTTTATAGATGAAAAATTAAGCTGAAGCTAAAGGTCAGTAGCACTGCATAGTTGGTGTCTGAGTGGCCCTCAAACACAGATCTTCCTGACTCATTCTATCAGCTGGTCCTCTCTACCTGCAGTACCTCAGGGACAGTCAATCAGGCCATAGAATTACCTAGTCTGATGCCTGGTTGCCCTCAGTATCAGGGCCAAACATTGGTAAAGCCAACAGAAACCAGGAGCTCACTGTGAGACCATGCTTCATTGCCCCTAAAGCCTGACTTGTGCTGTATTTAATATTTAATATAGACTGATTCCATGTTTGCCCAAATAACTAAATATGATTTGTCTAAATCTTCTCACATGGAGGAAAAACCACAAACACATTACTTTGGATATGGCAAAAACAGTCCTCTGTGAAGCAAATTCTTTATTTTTTTCCATCAGGAATTAAATGAATAAGTTTCTCCATATGCAGCCTGAGACATCACTTGAAGCTTAGTTGCCCTTTAGCAGGGCCAGATTATCACATTTCATTATTTGATATATTTTTCAGGCCTGCAACTGAGTCTCAATGAATTTGTGAGAGCAGCAAATTCGTTTTATAACAGGTTTATCACTTCATCAGGTATTCATTTAAGCAGAATTCATTGCATAACTAGATCTCTTTGGCCTCATGTGACATGTTTTTCCAAATGGAATGATAATAAGTAGAGAAATGTAATACATAGTTACAGACTGCCCATCTCCACAAGGTACTGGGACATCCAAAGGAGGAAATTACTTTCATTCTCGAGCCACTGCACACTATGGGATCAATGGTCAGCAATTTTAGGACCTGGCTGAAGGGAAATCTGTAGCTGCCACAATCCTTTGGCTCTTAGTGAATGAAACTAACAGCTATATTATAGAGAAACCAGCATAGGAGATTTGGGTTTGAGAGAGACAAAATAAATTGAGCAAAAGAAAGTATTGTGATAGTTTCTTGCAGTTACTAAGCCAGACCAAATAGGGAAATGTCATGAAATTAATTAAGAAACTAAAATTAAAACTCAAAGAAAAAGCCATTACAAAACTCTGAGCTTACTTGTGATTTCCAGAGCTCAGTAAATTACGGCTGCAATTATTCACACAAATCTATAGTCTATAAACTTCAACTTCTAGTCTGAGGTAAAGATTGTGAATTTGATGAGTTTCTGTAGGATGGAATTAGGTTGATCAATTGCATCATGACAAAAATAACTAGCCTCCAGATGAAAATCCTTGATTGCCAACACAAATCAAATCAAAACATGGCCCCATTTAAGTTACATTAAACTACTGAGTCTCATTTTTAAATTACCAATCAGAGGAGACAAAATAAAACCTATAAATCCATAGATGATACATATAATTGTTGTGTGTTATGAGGATTTTTTTATTAACAGATTTCACATTTTATCATCCTCAGCAGAACACCAGCAAGACAACAAGAAATGGATTTAATTAACAAAGAAACCAAAATAACCTTTCAACCTACAGATAAAACTTTGGGCTTCCATTAACTTTCAAAAACTTTGCATTCAGAAAGAGAGACAGAGACAGAGAGAGAATTACAAATCCTTTTGATAAAACTTTTTAGGGTAGAAGAGTATCTATACCAGGAAACTCATCTAAGCAATGAGTTAGTAGCATGAAGGTATGGAGGTGATAAATAGGAATGGCTGAACAGCTCTACTCACCACCCCGTACCACTACCACTTTTGTAAAAATCTAGAGAAGGGGGAAGTTAAAGATAGGTGGAGGACAAGTTGCCTGGTTTTTCCCATTGAAACAATTATTGGGACTTTGTCTGGAAATCTCCCTTTGAAAGAACTGAAGCCATTAGCCTGAAATAAATGTTAATAAAACAGAATTTATAGTACAATCCCTATTACAACAGAGTTCATTCTTTCAGGAGATTTGAATATCAACTTCATTCTAATCTTGTACCCTCAAAATTAGACACTTTCAGGTGGAAAATGCTAAATAAATCACAGTCAAATCCCTTCTATTCTGATTTCTTATGGTGACCTGGAGATGACTGGGATGGAAGCCACAGGTACAGAACACAGGCTCTGATGGGCCCTGTCAAGCTAGGAAGGTTTCACATACCATCCTGGAAATTGTCTGTCTTCTGAGAACTAAGTTCGGGTCTCCTCACCAGAGGGTCAGCCAACATATGGAGAATTTTTTATTACAAAAGTGGTTCATGAAAAACATTTGCTAAGGTCTGGATTGGTTTCCAATTTCTTTCAGTGGAGGGAATGCCCAAGTAATCAATCAACAAAGATTTGTCAAGCATGAAGGTATCTACATGCCATAGTGGATAGAGCACTTAGCCTGGAGTCAGGAAAGTCTGAATTCAGATCCTACTTCAGATACTAGTAAGGTGTGTGACTTTGGGTAACTCAGTTGTCCTCCTTTTGCCTCAGTTTCCTCAGCTATAAAATGGAGGTGAGAATTGCACCTACTTCCCAGGGTTGTTGTGAGGATCAAATTTTTAAAGTGCTTCACATAGCGCCTGTCACATAGTAGGTGCTATATAAATGCTAGCTGCTAGTAGTAGTAGTAATAGTAATAGTAGTAGTAGTAGTAGTAGTAGTAGTAGTAGTAGTAGTAGTAGCCATCATCATCGTCCCGTCATTGTCATCATCATTGTAGTAGTCTTAGAGGTAGAAGTAGTAGGAGTAGTAGCAGCAACAGCAGCAGCAGCAGGTACTGTGATAGGTAACTGGAGATACAAAGAATTAAAACCATCCTTGGCCACAAGGAGTCCACATGTTCACATTCGTGAAATCTCAATTCTTCCAAAGTATTAAGACTAACCTCTACCTTGTAATTAATTAGGTAGAAGTTAGTCTTATCCTCATCAGAAAAACATTGATTTTACAAAAATGTTCCACTAGGGCAATATCTATCTATCTATCTATAGTATAGATAGATAGATGGATGGAGAGAGAGATGTGTGTGTGTGTATGTGTGTGTGTGTGCGTGTGTTTGTATAACTATATATATAACTACATATACATAACTATATATATAACTATACATATACATAATATATATACATATAACTATATGTACATAATTATATGTGTATATATAACATAGTGTGTGCATGTGTGTATATGATTCTGTGTATATATACAGAGAGAGAGAGTGTGTGTGTGTGTATACACACCTAATACACATATATTGTGGTTTATAAAAATAATAATAATAGCTGACATTTACAGGGTGTCCCCAAAGACAATAGTTTAAAACTACACTGAGACTTTTGGGACATCTTGTTTTTAGAATGTTAACATTTACAGAGTTTAATGATATTAGCTAATTCTAGCCTCATGACAACTTTATGAGGTAAATTATTACTGCAGGGATTATTATCTTCATTTTTCAAATGAGGAAACTGAAGCTCAGAAAAGGTAAGTGACTTTTTCAATGTCACACAGTATCTACCACAGAATACTAAACATAAAAGAATACAAAAAGAGAATCAATTTGTCCCAGATTTTTCATAACAGTCTTGGAGCAGCAAAGGAACCAGAAATATAAAATCAAAAGATTGAAGTTAGCATTCTTCTACATGAGAGAGTAAGCGTCACTCTTCTGAGAATAGATAAGACTACATGAATTATCTCTCTGGATAATAAGAATAATAATATACTAATATTATATAATATATAATAATATAACAATAATAATTGTGAGAGCAATAACAACAACAATAATAAACAATCTTATTCAGTAACTATTGAAAAAGCCACCTAATGTTACTATAGTATATCTCCTATCTCTATCAATTATCAAAATATCTTTCACTCATTTTTTTGTTCATGTATTACATGCATGCAAATATATTCACTATTGTGAGAATTCTGGAATATTTGATGTTCACGCAGAAATTTTTTCTCTATTTAAAACCTGCTACTAAAAAGCTAACTTCAAGAACAATGACTATAAAATGTGTTATTTTTGGAGAACAAATCAAAGAGAGACAATATAAGAATTGTTGGACTACCTGAAAGTTATGGGGGGAAAACATTTTGATACAATATTATAAGAAATTATTAAGGAACATGGAGATTAAACAACATAATCTGAAAAAATGAGGGGGTTAAAGAAAAATCATAGAAACAACCAATAATTTCATTAAAGAGAATACAATGAAGAAACAACATTTCAAAATTTATAGGATATGGCAAAAGCAGTGATCAGAAGAAAAATTATATCTATCAGTAAAATAGAGAAAGAGCAAACCAATGAATTGGGTGTGCATTTAAAAAATTAGAAAAAGAACAAATTAAAAATTCATAATTAAACACCAAATTAGAAATCAAAGGAAAGATTAATAAAATGGAGTATAAAACATTGAGTTAATAAATAAAACTAGAAGTTGGTTTTATAAAAAAAAATAGTAAACCATTGGTTAATTTGATTAAAAAAGAGAGAGAAGAAAATCGCTAGAATTAAAAATGGAAAGAGTGAATATGCCACAAATGAAGATAAAATTAAAGCAATTATAAAGAGTTATTCTGTCCAATTATGTGCCAATAAATTTAACAATTTAAGTGAAATGAAAGAACATTTACAAAAATATAAATTGTCTAGATTAGCAGAAAAGGAAATAGAATACCTAACTAGGCCGTTTTAGTAAAAAGAAATTAAACAGGAAATAAACAAGTTTCCTAAGAAAAAGGCACCATATCTTTATAATTGCTTTAATTTTATCTTCATTAGTGGTATATTTGCCCTTTTCATTTTTTAAAAATTAATTGATTTATTTTTAGTTTTCAACATTCATTTCCACAAGATATTGAGTGAGTTTTTCTCCCTGTCTTTCCCCTAACTCTCACCCCCAAAAAAGCAAGCCTACTGAATACCCCTTCCCCCAATCTGTTCCCTCTTAAATCCTCCTCGTCACCTCCCCTAACTTTCTAGTAGAGCAAGTTGGATTTCTATACCTCAGTGCCTATAGACCTTATTTCCCAGTTTCATGCAAAAAAAAAAAAAACATTTTTTAAACATTTGTTTTTAAAACTTTGAGTTCCAGATTTTTTCCTTTCTTCCATCCTCACCCACCCCCACTGGGAAAATAAGCAATTCAATATAGGTTGTACATGTGTAGTTACACAAATCATTTCCATAATTGTTATATTGTGAAAGACTACCTGTATTTCCCTCCATTCTGTCCTTCACCCCCACTTATTCTAATTTCTCCTTTGACCCTATCCCTTTGCAAAAATGTTTGCTTCTAAATACCCTCTCCCCCAATCTACCCCCCCTTCTATCATACCCCCTTTTATCCCCTACCCCCCTATTTTCATGGTAAGATACCCACTTGAGTGTGTATCTTCCCTCCTTAAGCCAAATTCAATGAGTAAGGTTGTCCCATTCCTTTTCACCTTCCTGCTCTTTCCCTCCATTGTAACAGTTTTCTCTTGCCTCTTTTATATGAGATGAGATAATTTACCCTAATCTATCTCTCCCTTTCTCTTCCCAATAAATTCCTCTCTCACCTCTTAATTTTATTTTTTAGATACCATCCCTTCATATTCAATTCATCCTGTGCCCTCTGTCTATACATGAACACACATATGCCCACACTCACATATATATTTATATACACATACAGCTTCCTATACATACATACATATGTATGTATACATATATACATACATATTCTCTTCAATTATCCTCATACTAAGAAAAGTCTTATGAGTTACAATTATCATTTTTCCATGTAGGAATGTAAATAGTTCAACTTTAATAAGTTCCTTATGATTTCTTTTTCCTGTTTACTGTCTCATGCTTCTCTTGCTTCTTGTATTTGAAAGTCAAATTTTCTGTTCAGCTCTGATGAAGAATGCTTGAAAATCCTCTATTTCATTGAATGACCATATTTCCCCCTGAAGCATTATACTCAGTTTTGCTGGGTAGGTGATTCTTGGTTTTAGTCCTAGCTCCTTTGACCTCCAGAATATCATATTCCAAGCACTTTGATGCCTTAATGTAGAAGATGCTAGGTCTTGTGTCATTCTGATTGTATTTCCACAATACTCAAATTGTTTCTTCCTGGCTACTTGAAGTATTTTCTCCTTGACCTGGGAACTCTGGAATTTGGCTATAATATTCCTAGGAGTTTTCTTTTTTGGATCTTTTTCAAGAGGCAATCAGTGAATTCTTTCAATTACTATTTTGCCTTCTGGTTCTAGAATATCAGGGCAATTTCGTTTGATAATTTCTTGAAAGATGGTGTCTAGGTTCTTTTTTTGATCATGGCTTTCAGGTAGTCAAATAATTTTTAAATGATCTCTCCTGGATCTATTTTCCAGGTTAGTGGTTTTTCCAATGAGATATTTCATATTGCCTTCTATTTTTTTTCATTTGTTTGGATCTATTTTATAGTATCTTGATTTCTCATAAAGTCATTAGCTTCCAATTGCTCCAGTCTAATTTTGAAGGAGTTATTCTCTTCAGTGACTTTTTGAAATTCCTTTTTCCATCTGGCAAATTTGGTTTTTTAAGACTTCTTTTTGGGCCTCTTTTGTCACTTGAGTTAGTCTATTTTTAAGGTATTATTTTCTTCAGTGTATTTTTGGGTCTCCTTTAGCAGGCTGCTGACTCACTTTTCAGGATTTTCCTGCATCATTCTCACTTCTCTTCCCAAATTTTCCTCCTCTTCTCTTACTTGATTTTCAAAATCCTTCTTGAGCTCCTCCATGGCCTGTAAGCAGTTCATATTTCTCTTAGAGGCTTTTGATACAGGAGTTCTGACTTTGCTGTCTTCCTCCCACTCCATGCCTTTGATCCTTTTTGTCCCCAAAAAAGGATTCTATTGTCTGTTTGTGATTCCTGTGCTTATTCATATTGCCAACCAATTACTTTACCCTCGAGCTCTTTGTCACAGTAGAACTCTGCTTCCAGGATGGAGAGAGCTTTGTCCCAAATCACTGGGGTTTTCCCAGCTGCTGGAGCTATTAGGAGGATGCCATCTCTACAGCCCTCACAAACTCTGGCTCACTGGTCACACACCCCAGGACCACCGCCCAAGACTGCTATCCAGATCCAAGCAGGTTGAAGCAAGAGCAATTACCCTCTGAATGGTAGCTTGGTCCCCCTACAATCTGCAGGCCAGGAGCTCCTGAGGCAGCCATGTGGCACAGCCACTGCACCTCCACTGCTTCTCGCTGAGGGGGCAGCAGCTGGACTATGCTCTTCAGTCCCCTCTGTTCCACAAAGTTCCACACTGACCTTTCACTTTGTCTTTGACATTTATGCATTGAGGTATCTGGAAGCTGCCACAGCTGGTGGTTATTCACTCTCCTGAAGTCTGCTCTGGCCACTGCTGGTCAGGGCCTCCCTGGGGCTGGAACTGTGCAGCTCTTGCAGAACTCTGCTTGGCTCCCAGTACACTTTGATAGACCTTTCTTGTTGGCCTGCTGGCTATCTTCAGCAGGAGATTTGTTTCTCTCTGTCACTTTGTGGGTTCTATAGCTTTAAAATTTGTTTAGAGTCATTAGGAATTGTTTGGAGCCAGAGCCCACACCAAGTTTGTGCTTCTACTCTGCCATCTTGGCTCTGTCCCCACCCTTTTCATTTTTAATTCTAGTGATTTTCTTCTCTTTCTTTTTTAAATCAAATTAACCAATTTTTTTTTATAAAACCAACTTCTAGTTTTATTCATTAACTCAATGTTTTATACTCCATTTTATTAATATATACTTATGTGTGTATGTATGTATTTCTATATATGTATATATACACCCATATATGTATACCTTTTATAAAAACAAAATCAGATTTCAATAATTGGAGGAATATTAATTGTTCATGGGTAGGCAGTGCCAATACAATGAAAATAACAATTTTACCTAAACTAATTTATATATTTAATGCCATCTCAATTAAATTACCAAAATATTATTTTACTGAATTAGAAAAAGTAATTACATAATTTATTTGGCAGAGCAAAAAGTAAAGAATATAGAAAGAACTAATGAAAAAAATGCAAAGGAAGGACATTTAGCAGTACCAAATCTTTTTTTTTTTTTTATTAAAAGCAATTGGGGTTAAGTAACTTGCTCAAGGTTACAGGGCTAGTCATTTGATTTATGCGTGGGTGCTCATTTTCTGAGGCCGGATCTGATCTCGGGTCATCCCAACTCCGAGGCCGACGCTCTTACTCACTGCACCACCTAGCCGCCCCTTTAGGGCAATTGGGGTTAAGTAACTTGCCCAAGGTTACACGGCTAGGTTTTTGTTTTTGTATGGATTAAGTGTCGGAGGCCGGCTCCGAACTCAGGTCCTTCTGATTCCAGGGCCGGTGCTCTATTCACTGCGCCACCTAGCCGCCCTACCAAATCTTAAACTACATTACAAATCAGCAATTACCAAAACTATCTGGTACTGGCTAAGAACTAGACAGATATATCAATGGAACAGAGAAGATATGTAATTTACAGATGCAAATAAATATAGTAACCTTGTTTTTGGCAAATGTAGAAAATGAAGATTTGGGGATAAGAATTCATTATTTGGTAAAAAAAAATTGGGAAAAATGGAAAGCAGTCTGGTAGAAGTTGGGTATAAAACAATATTTTATCCCATTTACCAAGATAAGGTCAAAATGGATATAAGACCTAGATATAAAGACAGAGCTGCAAGAAAATTGGAAAAACATGGAATGTATTACACATCAAACTTATGGATGAGCGAACAATTTATAAGTAGACAAGAGATAGCAGAGTGAAGAGTAAACTTTGATTAAGTTAAATTAAAAGAAGTTTTGTACCAATAAAACAGATGTAGCCAGGATCATAAGTAAAACAGAAAATTTTGGGGGGGGCGGATTATAGACAGTTTCTCAGATAAAGTCTCTTATCTCAAATACATGAAGAACTTCATAAAATCTATAAGAATGTGAATCATTCCCCATTGATAAATGGTCAAAGGATAGTAATATAAATGTTCTAAATTATGATTGATTAGAAAAATACAAATTAAAACAACTTGAAATATCATTTTACAACTATCAGATTGGTTAAAATGATTGATAGAGAAAGTGACAAATATTAGAAAAGATGTGGAAGAATTGATATACTAGTTCATTGTTGGTGGAATTGTGAAGTTATCTAATCATTTTGGAGAGCAATCTGGAATGCTGCCCAAAGAGTTATTAAATTGCCTGTACCCTTTGACCTAGCAATATCCAGTAGGTCTATTTCCAGAGATGAGAAGGGAAGAAGGAAAAGAGCCTACATGTTCTAAAACATTTAAAGCACCTCTCTTTGTGGTGGCAAATAGCTGGATATTGTAGGGACACCCATCAATTGTGGAATGGATGAACAAGTTATGGTATATGATCTTGATGGAACACTAATGTGCCATAAGAAATGATGGGCTTGGGGCGGCTAGGTGGCGCAGTGAATAGAGCGCCGGCCCTGGAATCAGAAGGACCTGAGTTCGGAGCCGGCCTCTGACACTTAATCCACACAAACAAAAACCTAGCCGTGTAACCCTGGGCAAGTTACTTAACCCCAATTGCCCTAAAGGGGCGGCTAGGTGGCGCAGTGAGTAAGAGCGCCGGCCCTCGAATTTGGGATGACCCGAGATCAGATCCGGCCTCAGAAAATGAGCACCCACGCATAAATAATGACTAGCCGTGTAACCTTGAGCAAGTTACTTAACCCCAATTGCTTTAAAAAAAAAAAAAGAAATGATGGGCTTGATGATTTTAGAAAATCATGGATATACTTGCATGAAATAATGAAGAGAGAAATGAAAACTAAGAGAGCACTGCCTATATTAACAGTAATATTGTTTAAGAGCAATTTTGAGTGACTAAGTCATTTTGACTATTCGAAATACCCAAGGAACTACAAAGAACATATAAAGGAAGATGTTATATGCATGCAGAAAAAGAATTGATAAACAGAATTATGTATAGAATGATTTTACATATATGCACACACATGTACACATTTGTGTCTAATGGTAGCCATCTCTAAGGCAAGGTAAAGGGAAGGGAAGAAAAAAAGAAATTTACACAACAACTTTATTATATATTTAAAAGGAATAATGAGTTGTACATAATAGATTGCAATTTCATGTACAGTCATCTTTTTTATTATGCTATGTTATGGAAATGCTTGCTGTATTCTATAAATAAAATAAAGAAAAAATTAAAGTGTGTTATCTTTCAGGATGGCATAAATTCCTTTTCTGTTCTGCCTTGGCTAGCCTTAACTCCATTATTATCTCTCCTAAATAGAACCAAGTATGGCTTCAAGTTAAAGGGAGTTGTATCAAAACATGTTATTAATCACTCGATGTATACAGATTGTTGTGTGGCTCTACTAAAAAACACATTAAATGGTTTCTCTGTTTCATGGAATCTCTTTCTACTTATATCAAGGTATATTTGGACTTGTATTTTTCAAATGTAACACCCCCAAATAGAGCCTTTAAAATGGCAGAGATCCAGGAGATGAATTCTAAGACCCTCCATGGCTGATATACAGGTAAACTCAATCAACAATATGCCAACAAAGAATCATCTCCCCAAAATTAATTCTGTCCCATGGATTTACTTTAAGAGATGGTGGGGGTTATGATGAGAGTTACATATATGCTATCCTTAAGAAGACTAGACATCTTGATCCATGTAGATTATATAAGGAAATGATAGATAATATGCAGCACATCACTGTAGGTTTCAAAAATTAGCACCATCTAACAAAAAAATGACCTGCTGGCTAGGATTATAGATCAGAAGTTACTGTCTTTCACAAATTAACAGATGACAACTCTGTGTACTACAAATAAACACAAACCTCAAAATATTCTTAAAAATTTGATTCCCCAGGGTGGAGCCAAGATGGCGGAGTAGAAACAGCACCTTCAAGGCTCTCTTCCCCCAGATTACCTCCAAACTATGTAAAAGGGGACTCTGAACAACTTCTGGAGCCCCAGCACCCAAAGAATGACAAAAAGAAGCTAACCTCCCGCTGAGGACAGCCCAGCAGCCCTGCAGGAAGGGCCAGCACAGCGATCTGGGAGCTGGCAGCGCAGTGCACACCACTGGGAGAGCTGAACCCAGGTCCCGCGGTTTTAGCCCCAGGGCGGCTTGGCCAATAGCCAGCTGGAGGGACCCCAGAACACCACCAGCTGTGGAGATTCCAGAATGGTCAACACAGACATGCCTAGGACAAAGTGAGAGGTTAGTGCCCTATGGACTTTGGCACCAGTATTTGGGGAACACGTCAGCTTCCTTCCCTGGGGGCTAGAAGCTGCTGAGGAGACATGCCATTTTGCAGTTTTCAGTGGCGGCTCCAGCTCCTGGCCTGCGAACTGTAGGGAGATCCAGTGATCAGTCTCGGGGTAATCGCTCTTGCTTTAACCTCCCTGGATCAGGATTGTGATCTGGGGGGGAGGTCATGGGGTACATTTCCAGCTTGCCAAAAATGGAAGTTGCCCCCCCACACGTTTGGGACGAAGGTCCCCTATCTGGTGGCAGAGTTCTACTGTGGCAACAAGCCCAAAATTCAAGTAATTAAGTGGCATCATGCCAAGGCAAAGGAAACAAAATAAACAGAAAAATGAAACATTAGACTCCTATTTGGGGGGCAAAGAGGATTGAAGCACGGAACAGTCAGAGGACTGTGAGGTCAGAAATCCTGCTCCAAAAGCCCCAAAGAAAAATATCAGCAGGTTACAGGCCATAGAGAACCTTAAGAAGGACTTTAAAAATCAAATAAGAGAAGTGGAGGAAAGATTGGGAAGAGAAATGAGAAGAATGCAGGAAAAGTATGAAATGAGGGTCAACAGCCTGACTGAGGAAAACAATACCTTAAAAAACAGACTAACTCAAATGGCAAAGGAGGCCCAAAAGGGCAATGAGGAGAAGAGTGCCTTAAAAAGTCGAATTTGCCATATGGGAAAAGAATCTCAAAAGCTCACTGAGGAGATTCATTCCTTCACAGTTAGACTGGAGCAAATGGAAGCTAGTGACTTTTTGAGAAATCAAGATGCTGTTAAGCAGATCCAAACAAATGAAAGAATAGAAGGCAATGTGAAATATCTCATGGGAAAAACCACTGACCTGGAAAATAGATCCAGGAGAGACAATTTAAAAAATTATTGGACTACCTGAAAGCCATGATCAAGGAAAGAACCTAGAAATCACCCTTCAAGAAATTCTCAAGGAAAACTGCCCTGATGTTTTAGATCCAGAGGGCAAAATAGAGGATGAAAGAATCCACCAATCACCTCCTGAAAAAGATCCCAAAAAGAAAACTCCCAGGAATATTATAGCCAGGTTCCAGAATCCCCAGATCAAGGAGAAAATAATCCAAGCAGCCAGGAAGAAACAATTTCAATATTGTGGAAACACAATCAGAATAGCACAGGACCTGGCAGCTTCTACACTGAGGGATTGAAGGGCATGGAATATGATATTCCAGAGGGCAAAAGATCTGGGAATGAACCCAAGGGTCACCTACCCAGCAAAACTGAGTATTTTGTTTCAGGAAATATGGTCATTCAGTGGAATAGAGGACTTTCAAGCATTCTTGAGGAAAAAACCAGAGTTGAATAGAAAATTTGACATCCAGACACAAGAAGGAAGAGATACCTGAGAAGGTAATCAGGGAAAAGAAATCAAAAGGAACTTATCAAAGTTAACCTACTTACATTCCTACATGGAAAAACAATAACTGTGACTGATGAAACTTTTCTCAGTATGAAAATAATGGAAGAAGGGCATATGGTCACATGAAGTGGCAAGAGGAGACGGGGAGAGACAGGGTAGGGTAAACTACCTCATGTAGAAGAAGCAAGGGGAAGTGGCTGCAGAGGAGGGAAAGAATAGGAAGGCAAAAAGGCAAAACCACATTCTCATTGAATTTCGTTCAGGGAGAGAATGACATACATACTAAATGGGATATCTCAACCTGCAGCAGAATGGGGGGAAGGGGGATGAGAGGAGGGATGATGGATGGGAGGGCATCCTTGGGGGGAGGGGAGATTGGAAGTACCCACTATAGAAGAGGGACAGGATCAAGTAGGGAATGGACCAGGTGGGGGGTGGAATGGGTGGGAGGTAATTATAAGCAGCCTTGTACAATATATCTACTATGGTAATATTTTGCATAGTTATACATGTACAACACATACTGAATTACTTATCTTCCCAGAGGGAATGGGTGACAAGGGAGGAAGGGAATGGATCTGAAATTTGAGGTCTTAAAATTAAATATTTCAAATATATATAAACACTATTATCAATACTCTTTTGCATATAATTGGGAGATAAGATGTACAGGCATCAGGGCACAGAGATTCACCTTGCTCTAATGGAAAAGTCGAAGGGGTTAAGGGAGAAGATAGGGGAGAGAGCAAGATGGAGGAAGCGATGATATCTTGTGGGACTGCTATTCTGGGAAGGTGGGTAGGGGAAAAATGGGGAAAAAATTGTAACTCAAAATCTGGCAGAAATGAATGATGTAAAACAGGAGTTAATAAAGCATTTGTTTAAATAAAAAAAAATTTGATCCCCCCCCCTCCAATTGAACTGGAACCAAAGTATTACCCCACACAAAACCATTGTTCACAATTTCCCAGATAAAAAACTGATCTATAAAAAAATTTTAAAGAGTTTTCAATAGCTATAACTCTACCAAATATTCATCATCTCCAAGGTGGGTAAACTGAAAAGCTTTCAAAATGCAGAGTGAGTCCTAGTGGAAAAAAATCAAAGCCATATGAAAACAGGAAGAGGTACATATGATCCCTGTTGTCCTGTCTCCTACAGAGCTGGCCTGCAAATGCTTTCAGTGAGCCTACCGAAAATGAACTGAGATCCTAGCTATTTTACTCAATTACAGAAAGCAATTATTTTATTCACCTGTGCAATAGTCTGTAGAACATTAAACGTGAATTATTAATAGCAGGATGATTTGTTCCTGGAATGTTTCTTTCTCAACTCCATCAAAAAAGGATAAGAAGGATGGTATGAATAAAAATAGTAAGTTCTGTCAGTTACTAGAGTTATGATCCTACAGAATATGAGCTTATATTCTGATACTTTCATACAATTATAAACACCAATATTTTTATCCACCTGAACAATAATCTGAAAAACATAAAAACATAATAGAACGATTGTTGGACAGAGACTTATCCCAGGACAATTTCTAACCGAACCCCATTGGCATAATATGAGGAAAATAAGAAAAGTAATAATAATAATAATAATAATAAACGCAATAACAATAATAATAGTTCTCATTGATATAGATACAAGGTTTGCAAAGCACTTTAAGAGCATTACCACATTCAATCCACCATGAGGACCCTGTGAAATATCTGCAATTGCTGTCCCCATTTTACAGAAGAAAACATTGAGCCTTAAAGAGGTTAAGTGAGATGCCCAAAATAAGAAGTCTCCAAGAGAGGATTTGAACCCAGGTCTTCCTGCAGCCTCCCAAGTTGGCTATCGATCCACTACGGAGATGTCAAATTTGGCAGCAGCTTTCAACATTCCCTCCCCACCCCTGCAACCAGACCAGATTAAAAATGTAATTGGGAAATATTTAACAAAATAAATAGAAATACAATACAATATAGATAATGTTAAGTTGTGCTTTTCTAAGTCAAGATGGCTGCCTGCAGGGATCCATTCCTAATTGAATTTGATGTCACTATACTATACCATTGCTGCCTTTCATTAAAGATGATCACAGCACAGATAAATGGATGAAATAATTTCTTAACTTTTCATCTCTCATGAACTTCCTTCCACTCTATATATAAGTAAATTAAGTTTCACGTTGCAGTGTTAAGTCATAGAAGTCAGCAGCTTTTAGAAGCATAGGAGATCCATTGTTTCTTGGACAATTTTTAGTTAACCTTGGGGCTTTCTTGTTGAGTGTGCTCTTAAATTACTCCAGAGGAAGAGGATTGAGTGTGGAATGTTAGGAGTCCTGAGGATTATAATAGTGGAAAGGGCAGATTTATGCATTTACTTTGTATCTGAAATGTTCTGGACCCTCAGCAAGTTATAATTAAGGAAACAGAAAAATCAATTTCTATATATTAAAAGGAAATTATTTCCCAGCAAAAATGAACAACAGTTATGTAAACAGATAAGCTGTAAAATTTAGGGGAAATGTAGCAAACGTTATTTCCCTACTAAAATACTAAACTCAATTGTTTCTGTACTGAGTTAAAAGATATAACTTTTTCTTTTTGTGGTTAAAGAAAGTGTCTTCCCATCTGACCTAGGGAATTGCTGGAGCTACTTATAGACCTAGTTCTGCTACTGATTGGTAGCAGGATATTTGATCTGCTTTGTTTCTGACCTGGTCTGGTTCACCCCTCCTTAGGCACCCTGGTAGCCCAGAGGCTCACCATATTAATGCTAGACTCAATTGGCAAAGCCTAATATAGACAGACTCTTGTTTAAGAGATTCACCAACTTCTGCCTCCCTGGTAGCTGGGGTTATAGGCATGCACCATCATTATTGCATGGTAGAACTCTTGAAACTGGGGTTTTCATTCATGAGAGGATCACCTTTCATTTTGCTTTTTGCAATTCACCATGTCTTCTGAAGCATTTTCTTCAAGTCTTCCTACGGTACTTTTTTTCTTCTCCATTTATCAGATCAAGAATGAATGTCTGCCCCAGAGCCCATTGGAAGTTCATAAGAGCACTCCTGAGATGGTCTCTTGTTTATAACGTGACAATTTTATGACCTAACTGATTCACAAACCAAAGACCCACGGAATACCAGAGTTAGGAAGGATATTGGAAATTGTATAGTCCATTTCCTACATTTTACAGGTGAAGGTACTGAGGACCTGAGGGGAGAGGTGAGTAGTACAAAGTCATACAGGCAGTAAGTGATGGATTCTATCATTCTGACTACCAATATTCCTGCTACCCCATTTTGCCTTCCCTTCAAATTTCATTTGGTCTTGAGATCATATCATTGTAGGTAGAATTGCAACTGCTCTCTGGACATTAAGAAAGTACTTTGCTACTAGTGGATATTCACTAGTTAGTCTAATTTAGCCAGTGGTGTGTTGGAGCCAGTTCTTACCGATCCATAAGATCTGATGGATAAAATATCAGTGTCAGCATTTATACCTCAAAAATCAGCAAACCCTGCAAATCATGGCTTGATTTTCTGTTTTCTTGATTATCCAGACCAGAGATGTCAGACAACGCAGTTTTCTGCATGTAGCCCCCAACATTCACAAGTGCTGTGAACCAGATTAAAATGCAACTGGGAAACATTTAATAAAATAAATTGAAATACAATAAAACATAGATAGCATTGAATTTGAATACTAAGTGATTATGCAGCCACCCTAATCTTGGAGAACTTCCTGGGTTAATTGGATAAAAGTGACTTGTCCAGGATCACATGACATCAGAGGGAGGGACCAAGTTGTCTGGACCTCAAGGATGACCAATGTTCTTTCCTTTCCACAATCATAAGGCCTGGATCAAAGAATCCTGAGGTCATTGGATCTTGAGAGCCTAGATTTTCTATCTGGAAATCACCTTACAAGTCATGTAATCTGTGGGTTCTTGAACACTTTTTTTGTTATGGACCCATTTGGCACCCTGGTGAAGACCTATGGACTTCTCAGAATCATGTTTTTAAATGCATAAAATAAAATACATAGGATAACAAAGGAAACTATTGATATTTTTTTAAATACATTGACAGACTCTGTGTTAAGAGCCCTTGACTGAGTATAACCTCTCTTTTTAGAAGATAAGTAAACTGAGGCTTAAAGAGGTTCCCTAACTTGCCTAAGGCCATATAGGTAATAAATGATAGAGGAATAAATTAGTGAAGTGAACAAAGTATGAAAGAAAAAGCATTTAGGGGCATAGAAATAGAGCACCAACCCTGGAGTCAAGAGGACCTGAAGTCAAATCCAGCCTCAGACACTTAACACTTTCTAGCTGTGTGACCTTGGGTAAGTAACTTAAGCCCAATTTCCCTGCCTTACTTCCTCCAAAAATACAAAACAAAAAGCATTTATTAAGCACTTACCATAATAAACAAGTAAGGCAAGGGTACTGCATTATAAGCATAGGATGCAAATAGAGGCAAGCAAGACAGTCCCTGTCCTCAAGCAGCTTACATTCTAATAGCAGAAGACAGCACAAAAAGTTTAATAGGAGAGGCAGGTAGCATTATTAAGGAGTTTTTTGGGAAATGGTCTATAGATTTTTTGGGAGGGAGATAAGGCCTGTAGGCCCATCTATTAGAGCCCTGTATTCTAAAGGAACATTTGAACCTAGGCCCTCAGACCTCAAAGCTAGCATATCCCCTTGTCACCATAACTACAGCAAAATAGGATAATAAATGAATGTTTCAAAGTAGAATTTCAAAGTGAGGAATATTGATTTCAGATTTTCCATTTATAAGCTCTGAAGGAGAAAGGGAGTTTTCCATAGTTACTAGCCCCCAGCCCTCCTTCAAAACAAATAGCAGAGGGGTTTTGCTTCTCACAGAGAATAAAACATTGCAGTGTACATGCAGGTGCCAGACTATATTATAGCAGCATGTGAGGAGAGCCTAAGGAAACAGTCTCAGAACAGTGACAAGAGCGGGGGAGTTTGGTTTCACTTCTCTGGTCTCACAGCAGAATTTGTCATGGAGATTGGATTCATATTTTGCCATTCTTCCATTCTCATTTGCAGTTTTTGTCGCGAGAGTGATGTGTCAAAATTTGTACTTCCCACTCAGTTCCTGTATAGCCAGTAAATTATGTATGGGTGTTTGCTTTCCCTTTGACCTTTTCAGTATTCGAATTCTTGGTGTGATATCAAAGAGAAGAAATAAAGAACAAACATTGCTTCCTAAGATCCCCACACTCCTAATGGAAAATGCACAGCCTTCTCTTTCTGCTCCCTCCTGCTAAAAGTTTTGAGTTTGTATTTTACATATTAAATTAATATGAAAGGGCATTAGGTATTAGACAGGGTATATAAGAAGAGAGGCTAAGATAATATGTATCCCAAAGGAGAATCTAAGGTAGAGAAAGGTTGGCTATTTTCTGAGTAATGCCACATAATATTTAAATGGTAAGTGAGCTCTACAAAATTAGCAAGCAACCCCTTTCCCCAAAGCATCCCTATAGCACAGAAGATTCTCTAGTTCCCTTGCTTCTGTTTCCTGACTTTGAAGTCTAGGAACTAGGATATGAACAGTTCCTTGCCCAAGGTGCATTTTTCATTCTTCCTTCCTTCTCAGGTCAGACAGAGAGCAGAGTCGCCCTTAAAATACCCTGTTTTTTATTCACGAGAGATACCGTGCTTATTTATGTGTCCTTCTCCCTCTCACCCTACTTCTCAAGAAAATTAAATTCCACCGTCTACATAATTCCACATATTGTAGTAATCCCGAGCCTCTGAAGTCTTGGTAAATGCCACCAAAGAGGTATAAATTGTATTTAATTAAATCCTTTTTGATAGCCACTATTCACAGTTCTACAACCTGTGCATATCAAAATTTTGGAAACTGAAAATGACTTATCACTGCTAGCTACATCATCAGCCTTCTTAGAATAGGAGTTCTTAACATGAGTTCTGTGAACTTTTTTTTAAAGTTTAGGTGTTTGTATTCCAATATAATTGGTTTCATTTTTAGTGCTATGTATTTTGTTTTATGCATTTACAAACATTATTTTGAGAAGAAGTCCATAACACAAAAAAAGTTAAGACCAGCCTACCCTAGGGACGCACAACATTTCACTTTCAGCTTACTCTCTAGTCTGCTCCATGCTAGTTCTATGCTGACAAGTGAGTCCCTGCCCCCAGTAGTGATAAACTCCATGAGGACAGGGACTGTCTTGTTTTTTTATCACCAGAACTTACATAGTGCTTGGTACATAGTAAACCTTTGATATATGTTTCATCCATCTCTCTCTCTCTCTCTCTCTCTCTCTCTCTCTCTGTCTCTCTCTCTCTCTCTCTCTCTCCTCTCCTCTCCTCTCCTCTCCTCCTCTCCCTCTCTTAGCCTCTTTCTCTCTCTTTGTCTCTCTGTGTCTCTGTCTCTCTCTGTCTGCCTCTCTCTTTCACACACACACACACACACACACACACACACACATACACACACACACACACACACACACACACACACTCATCTCCCAATCTGTGTGGTACACTGACTGTCCAAATGCCTGGAATGCTCTTCCTGTCTTCTCCAGCCTCCTTCAAGGTTCAGTTAAAACTATATTTCTGCAAGAGGATTATTTACACTCCTCTACAACCCTCCCTCCCTGTTAATGTCTTCCCTCTGGGATTCTCATCCATTTATGTGACATGTACACATATATGTGTATGTGACGTGTACAGTTATTTGCAGGTTGTGTCCCTCTTTAGAAGGCAAGATTCTTGGAGGCAGGGACCATGCTTTACCCTTTTATATAACCCTAGTACTTAACCTTGAATATATGGCAGGCACTCATTAAATGCTTATTGACTAACTAGCCTAGAAGGCAATTGAAGATTGTTGCCATAATAAGCACATATCAGGATTCAAAGTCATTTTGGAAAGGCAGTGGAGTGTTATAGAGAGGGGTGGCTTCAGAGTCAGGAAGACCTGAGTTCAAATCCCACTTTTCACACACACTGACTAAAAGCCTGGGCAAATGACTTAACCTCTCAGTGTCTCCAGACAATTATTAAATACTAATAGTTGCAGCCCAGCACTGGTGGAAGGAGTTTCTTGAGGCATCCAAATGGCTTAATGATTAGCACCTACCTTCCAGGGCTGTTGTAAGGATCAAATGAGCTAAAGCACTTAGCACAGTGCCTGGCACATAGTAGGCATTATATAAATGCTACCTGTCATCATCATCATCATCATAACTGACATTCCTGTCCCTATACCAAAGAAATTGCAGGACCAGACCAAAGCAAAAACTAGGTTTGAATCTTCCCCTCAGTCACTTACTAACTCTATAACTCTAAGCAAATCACTTTACCTCTCTCAGGCTTAGTAACACCCTCTGTAAAATGGTGCTGATAACACTTTGAATATCATAGTGTTGCTGTGATGAACGATTGAGATAATATGTATGAAAAACAATTTTTTATCCCAAAGTGCTACAGATATATTAGCTATTATTATTATTATTATTATCATTAAAAACAACATTTATGCAGAGTTATTCTTCCCTCATCTCTTTTGGTGACAAAATAGCTTTGGGGGGAAAGAGAGAGTTTCTGTAAATAAATTCTGTAAATATATTTAAAAACATCAAAGAGCATGGGGAATTAGGTAAAAGAATATATTTTTTATGTTTTACCATGTATGTATATTATTTATAAACCTTTTCAAATTCAACAAATATTTATTTAATACCTATACAAGAAAGAGACAGCCCTAGGCAGTGGAATAAGAGGACAAAGACAAGATAGACCCTGCCTACCAAGGGGTGATACAGTATTATGATTGAGTTTATGATCCCTGAGGAAAAGAAGAGGAGACATTGGGGTGGCTAGGTGGTGTAGTGATAGAGCAGCGGCCCTGGAGTCAGAAGGACCTGAGTTCAGATCCGGCCTCAGACACTTAACACACACAAACAAAAACCTAGCCAAAAAAAAAAAAAAAGAATAGGAGACATTTTTCTTGTCTTTTTCGTGTTTAAGACAGTGCTTTACACATATTAGGTACTTAGTAAATGCTTCTTAGATGGGGTTGGATTTTACTGGGTTCAAAGATAAATTAACTGTGAGATAATTTGGGCAAGGAGAGCCACTAATAACTTGGAGTCGAGGGTTGGGGAGACAGTCAATCAATAAGTCAATTTGGTATTCATTGCTAGGAAAGCAGAGAAGGACAAAAATGTGGTCCTTGCCTTTATGGAGATCACATTCTAATGGAGGAGAAAATATGCAAATGACTGCAACTGCAAGGTATATGCAGAGTAGAGGGAAGATGTACTAAGAGGTGGAGTTGTGGTGGGGGGAGGAATTGGGAAAGCCCACTACAAAAGGTGGGATTTGAGCTGAATCTTAAAGGAAGCCAGGGGATTTGTAAGAGAGAAGGGAGGGCATAATAGATACAAGGGATGACCAGTACAAAGGTATTACATATAAAGATGGCGCATCACTTGCAAGGAACAGAAATTAGAGTTAGGAATGACTTCACAAAGAAAGTGGCATTTGAACTGAGAAAGATAAGGAATTTGAGAGATAGAGATAAGAAGAAAGAGCATATGAGGTGGGAGAGAAATGGGAGGAGAGCGCCTCTTTTTGAAATAAACCAAGGCAGGAAATGGAGTTGGTTGTAAAGGAGTGAGCATGAAGGTAAGTACTATGAAATAAATTCAGGGAGCTCCATTAGAATGAGATTATGGAGGACCCTAAAAACCAGATTGAGGGATCTATAATTTGTCACAGAGACAATAGGGAGCTATTGTCATCTCCTTGTTTAGTTGGTTTTTGTTTTGTTTTAAACTAGGAGAGTAACATGTTCTGATCTATGTCTTAGATAATTTTGATAGCTGTAGGGGGAGAAAGTGGAAGCAGGAAGATATCATATATAATATGTAACCTATTATATATAATATTTCAAGCAAAATATGATGAGAAACTAAGCTAGAAAAATAGCTATGTGAGGTGGGGGGGGGGAGATAGATGGTAGTAATGGAGATAAAATTAACAACACTTAGCAATTAATTGGTCATTGGGGATGAGGTGAAGGAAAAGGAAGAGCCAAAGAAGACTCTGAGTGAATGATGTAGGAATTTGTTTGACTGCATATTTTGTACAAGGGATTTTTTTTCAATAGGAAAGGAGATGGGTTAAATGAGAAGAGAACAGAAGGTAGAAGAGGAACCACAGACAATCAGGATAGCTTTGAAAGTTACACATTGAATTTACTATACGCTTTTTTTAAAAGGCAAGCTCTATATAGTAGAGATTAGGGTTAGTGTGCAAGCCTCTCTTTCCTTTCTACCATGTATATAGAAATGCTTGTTTTATTTGTTGTTTGTTAAATTTGGAATAAAAAGAAAAGAAAAAAAAGAACTCCAAGGTTATCACTATTGGTGACTAGGAGGATAATGATACTCAAGAGAAATAAGGAAATTTGGAAAACAAATGAGTTCAGGGGAGAAAATGAGTTCTATTTTGGACATGTTAAATCTCAGATGCTGACAGGACACTCAGGTAGAGATGTCTAGCAGACAATTGACAATGCAAGACTAATACCCAGGAGAGAGTCCAAGACTGTATTTGGAAGGCATCTGCAAAGGGATGATAAATGAACACATGGGATCTGGTGAGACCACCAAGGGAATATAGAAGGAGAAAGAGATGACTCAGGAGAGCCTTTATGAACACCCATAGTTTAGGGAAAAGATATTGGATGATGTTCCAGTAACAGACTGAGAAGATAGGTAGCAAGGGCTACCTCAAACAGGTAGAAGCTAAGCTAGGAGAGAGCAATGTCAAAGACACCAAAGGAACAGGAAGTGTCTAAGAAACTTCAACCATGTCAAAAAGAAATTAGATGAAACATGGAGTAGGTGGTTGAGGGAGGGAAATGTTGCATTTAGCAGTTAAGGAATAATTGTTTGGCCACCTTTGAGAGAACAGTTTCAAGACTGGTGGGGTCAGAAGCCAGATTACAAGTGATTAAAAAATGATTTGTGATGATGAAATAGAGGAAGCTACAGGATTCTGTGTAGGACAAGGGGTTGTAGCCTGGAATTTGAGAACTTTTTTTAAAATTTAAATTTAAATATAATTGGTTTCTTTTGTATTCCTATACATTAATATATATATATATATATAATTCTGTTAAGGGCTCCATGTGTTTCACCAGACTTCCAAAGAGGTCTATCACACACACACACACACACACACACACACACACACACACACACACACACACACACACACACATTGAGAATCCCTGGTCTAAGAGTTTGGTTATAAAGGGGAAGATGTTAGCCTAAGGAGATGGCAAGTACAGAAAGAGATATTTTAAGAATAGAAGGACTTTGATCATAATAGTGGTGAGTGGGGAAGAGACTAGTAGAGAAAATGAAAATTAGATAATAATGGATGGAGGGTCAAGTCAGGGTTGTAATTGTCAAAGGGTGAAAATGGTCATTCCTCTTGAGAATAAATATTAGACAGTGCCTTTATCCACTCTTAGGTATCTGCTAGCCATGGCAATCACCCTCCAGGTTACTGCCACTGGGTTTCTCCACACAGTGTATAGAGCACAGTAGGTATATACTAACTCCTTATTGAATAACATCATGATGATGATGATGATGGTGATGATGATAAAAGGCCTAGATGAAGTGCATAGAGAGCCAGTCTTGATTTAGGAAGACCTTGATTCAGTTCCTATCTCTGACACATACTGGCTGTGTGACCCTGGGCAAGTTATTTACTCTCTGAGGTACCCCCAGGTGACATTCTAAAATTATCAGTTATAGAGAAGCTACCTTTTTTGTTTCTGAAACTCCCAAGATACCTTGTGGTCTATGGGCCTGATTTTTTTCTTGAGGACCATGCCTTAAACCCAAATCACTCTAGCTCTCATTGATTGGCCAACATTATTTCCCAGGCCAAGTTGGGAAATTGTTTGGGTCCTGATGGCTCAGAGTGAATGTAAATAGTAATTTTTTTTTTCTGTTTTGGCCATAAACCCTGAAGGTCTTCTCCTCCCAGACTGATTTTTTTTTAATTAGGTAAAAGAGGTAGTTCTTTGCCTCGTTTCTTACCTAGCCTTAATCACTGAATGAGCATTGCCTCAGTCAAATTGAGACCTATTAAAGACCTTAGCTTAAAAAGGCCAGGGTCTTACACTGTATCCATGGCCATCTCCAGTCATCCTGATCTATATCTTATCTATATCTCACCAAAATTTTTCTAAACTAATGAAATCCTGATCAAAAATAGAAAAGAAAATCAAGAACAAATATGTCAGAAACACCGCTAGAATTTCCTGAAGGTCTTTACAGTGTTTTTATGCTTTTTGGGCACTCATTTGCTAATTCAGCTTCAACCCCAATGACTTAACTGATCTACGTAAAAGTGACTGTAGGTTTGTTTTGTGCAAAAGCACAAAGCTGTGCTATGGGACTTCATGATAACACTTTTTAATAATTATGATGATAATCAACATTTATGTAATAATTGGCAAAAATGCTTTTCATAGATTATCTCATTTGATAACAGTGTTGCATGTTTCTTTTTCTGAAAAATAGCTTCTCAGGGTAAGTATGTAAAAATGAGTAAATCTCAGTATCAGCAAACAAAACTTTAGCTACTTTGACAGGAATATGAGAAAACTTCTGGACTGAGACACTGGAGGATCCTACAATAACATTATCTGAAAACATGGATATGATCATTAGACTGAAGGTTTTTCTATGTATGATAAAATAAGAGGTCATGTATAGACTGTTATTTCTAGGTACATCAGCTGTACATCCCACATTTTCAGAGGCTTCAAGAAATTTTTTTTTTTTTTATTTTGATAAGGCTTTGCAAAAAGAATGTCCCTCAGGGTGGCTAGGTGGATAGTGAATAGAGCCCTGGAGTCTGGAAGACCTGAGTTCAAATCTGACCTCAGACACTTAACACTTATTAGTTGTGCGACCTTAGGCAAGTCACCTAACCCCAACTGCCCTGCCTTCCCCCCTCCAAAAAGCACACACAAAAAAAAGAATGTCCCTTATTAGACAAAATTCATATCATGACAGCACTAGAGCTCATAGAGCATCTAATTCAACCCCTAGTTCCCCAGATGTCAAAAAAACTGTGTCTCAAAGACATAACTTACCCAAGGTAACCCAACTGGCCAATTATAAAACTGGGACTCAAATGTAGGTTCCATGTTCAGTATTTTTCACATCACACTTCTTGGTTTGGAAAATAAGGTCATCCATTTTAGTCCAAGAGAACAGAGTGGGAAAGAAATGTCCCTTCTCTCTCAACAGTTTTGCCTAGAACTATGTATGCCTTCCTCTTTTGGTTTACCTTCAGCTATTTCGCATACACCTTCTATGTGCTGAGTTATTTTCACATTGTCTCCTTTATTTGAAGGGCAAAGCAACTTGAGGGCAGGGACTGCACTTTGGTCTTTATATTCCAAACTCTTAGTATATAAAAAACAGTGAATTAATCCTTGTTGATTCACCAACTGAATTGTGTTAATAAGTGATGCAGTGGGTAGAGAGCTAGCTCTGGAGTCAGGAAGACCTGGTTCAACCTCAGACATTTAATAGTTGTGTGATCCTAGGCAACTCATTATCATCTATCATCCTCCATTTCCACATCTGTAAAATGGGGGTTATGATGACACCTACCTCCCAGGGTTGCTATGAAGATCAAATGGGATAATACTTGTAAAGCACTCTGCCAACTTGAAATGCTCTATAAATACTGGCTATTATTTGTAACATATTTTATTCCCTCCCCCAATTACATGTTAAAACATTTTTAACATTTAAAAAAAAGTTTTGAGTTCCAAATTCTAGCTCTCCCTCCACCACCCAAACAGTATATAAAAATAGTTTATATACATGCAATCATGTAAAATTTTCCATATTAATAGATAGTTATTATGAATACAATTGACATTAATGTAGCACTTTATCATTATAAAAGACATCACATTGTTTTTTTCATTTGATCTTCACAATTACCCTATGAGGTAGATAGGGCATCTTTTATTATCAAATTTTACTGTTAAGAAAACAGAATTTAAGTAATTTGCTCATGACCACACATACACTTTGTCAGAGTACAGATTCCAAGCAAAGCCTCTGACTCTAATACTTTTACCATATAATCAAAACAATGTAATAACAGAAACAGGAATTATTATCAAATTGGAATTAATATATAACCACATCAGTCAGGACCAGCCATAAAATTATAAAATAGAATGAGCAGAACTTTGGTGGCCCCAGGCTTGCCATTCTTTTAAAAAAAATTCATGTATTTTATTTTTAATTTATGTAATAAAACAAGAATTTCTATAACATAGCATAATAAAAAAGATGATTGCACATGAAACGACAAATATATTACATACAACTTGCTATTTCTTTCAAATATATGTTAAAGTTATCATGTAATTTTTTTTATTTCTTCCCTCCCTACCCTCACCTTAGAGATAGCTATGATTAGACACAAATTTTTAGTTATTTACATATATATATACATATACATAAACACCTATATACAATACATAAATACACCTATATATATGCACAATATACATACACACATATGCATACATGCATATGTGTGTATATGTAGTGTATGTACATGTATATGTATATATATATATATACATGCAATCACTCTATACATACTTCTTTTTATCAGTTCTTTTTCTGGAGGCATATGGCATCTTCCTTCATATATCCTTTGTAGTTAGAGTATTTATAATAGTCAAAATGATTTAGTCTTTCAAAATTGTTCTTAAAACAATATTGCTGTTACTATATGCAATGTTCTCTTGGTTCTAAAGATGATTAGTCTCTATATTCTTTAGTCTTTTCTCCCTTCCCTGTTATTTTCTTCTTTCTTATCCCCAGGCAGTCGATCTCAGGCTGCATATCCTTAATCCCCCTACTAAAACCATATTTCAGACCATTGAATCATATTGAGAGGTGTATTTGTGGCCAATGGCAGCTTAAATTATCGCCCTTCCTGGAATCTTATGCAGTTTTAAAAAGAATCGAAGTCTTAAGCTTTGTTATTGAATGAAGTTCTACTAGTACAATTCAGGTGGAAGAAGACTGATTGGTTCATTCATTCATTCATATATTCATTTGAATCAGAGTTTTCATAGAATCCCTGAAATAGCTACACATAGTTGGTTGCCCACTTAAAAGACCAAATTCTATAAGAATGTCTAGAGTAAATGCTCTAAGGCATCACAATTCTTCTCCATCCTACGTGCAATGGAGCCTTTAAAATGGAGAAAATCTGACCTCTCATCATATGTTCTGGGTTAAATTAAATCTGATTCCAATTTGTTATGATAAAATTATGGTTAAATCTGATTAATCCTTTTGTTAACAGATTCCAAATAAATACAATGTCATTAATTAAGACCCTGCAAATTTAGGTTCATGACCAGTTAAATAGGGGGATACATGTGACTCCTTTATTCTTTATTTTTCATATTTATTGATTTTTAGATTATTGTATATAATTAAAAAAACTAACAAAAAATTAAGGTTACTAAAACAAATTTGTGTTCATTTTTTTAAAAAGAAAACAAGAGGCATATTTAACCTTGTCTAGAGAAAAACATTTTTTTTTCTTTTGGAGGGCAATTGGGGTTAAGTGACTTGCCCAAGGTCACATGGGCTAGGTTTTGTGTTAAGTGGCTGAGGCCAGATTTGAACTCAGGTTCTCCTGACTCCGGGGCTAGTGCTCTATTCACTGCACCACCTAGCCACCCTGAGAACTATTTTCAAGCACTTTGGAACATTATGAGTGTCCTGGAACAATTAGTGTAGTTTTAAGCTACTAAAACTGTGCTGAGACCCTTGTTTAGTTGACATGTGAATGAAGATCATTTTTATTTGTTTGTTTTAAAAAAAAAAAACTGTTCCTTCCCCATGTCCTGAAGTTAGCCAAGAAGTGAGAAGGAAATTACCATAAGTAATAAAAAATAACAATTTGCATTTATTTATTTTAAAACATCTAAATTCAACCTGACCCCTCAAGCAACTATTCCAAAAAGTAAAGATTTGCCTTTACTAGAGAAAGGAACTTCTTCAATATAGATAGAACAAAAATGTAATAACTAAAGTGTAGAATCTCAGAACCAGAATGGACGTCAGAGGCTGTCTAGTCCAGTTCTTAATAGAATAGAAACCATAGCTACAATATCCCCATGAATTGTTATAAAGTCATCTGAAGACCTGTTGTGAAAATATACATCAATGTATAATTTCTATTTTGTTCAATTCCTCATTTATAAAAAAATTCCTAAAGTTATGCTCTTTTCTTCTAGGATGGATGGAGAAGGATATTTAGGGCTATGATGAAGTTTTTGCACAAATATTAAAATTGGAAAGGGCCTCAGAAGTAATGTAGTCCAACATATGCCTGAGCAAGAATCCCCTCCAGAGTACCCAAGATAAGCGATCAAACTTCTCCTTGTAGATTTCCACTGGAGAAACATTCACCACCATCTGAGGCAATACAGTTGACTTTAGGATAGCTCTCGCTTTCGTATATTGAGATGAAATCTTCTGAATGCCTCGTTCACATGATATTTATTTTTAGTTTCTCCCTCTGGGACCACACAGAGTGATTTTAATCCCCCTTCCCCAGAAATCCCTTTAAACACTTGAAGACAGTTCTCTTGTTTCTCCCACCCTAAATCTTCTCTTCCCTAAGCAAAACATACCCGTTTCGTTCAACTGATTATCACATGGAATGAACCCCAGTCACTTCCAACCACTAGTTACTCTCCTCTAGGACCCCTCTAGTTGGCCAACAGCTTTCCTAAAACGCACCACAAAACCCTAGATGTGAACCACATCTGACTTTCCCCTTCTGACTCCCATTCAGTTGTGGATACCCTAAGGTTCTTGGGGGGGAGGGGTGGTAAGCATATTTTTATTCCATTAGAAGATTTAGGGGTCAAATTACCTGAAGATGCATTTTGACTTGAAACACATGCAGTGATATGGGTCAGGATTTAATCTGATGAAGTGGTTTAGTTGCCTCAAGTATTTAGGGCTCCTTTTTCCATTTCTCCCTCACCTGCCTTCAAAGGAATAATAACTACTACTACAGTTATATAGTGCCTACTCTGTGCTAAGCCCTTAACAATTATTACCTCATTTGGTCCTCACAACAATCCAGAGGGATAGGTGCTATTATCAATCCCATTTTACAGATGAAGAAATTGAGGCAAACAAAGGTTAAGTGACTTGCCCAGGGTCATACAGCTAGGTCTTCTTCACTTCAGACCCAGTAAGTACTTCATTCACTGCATCATCTAACTAACTCCAAAACAATTTCATATTAACAAATAAATGAAACAAAAGATTTCTCACAGAAATTAGGTAGCACAGTGGCAAGCCGACAGTCAGAATCTGCTCCCTGATAACAATTCAGAATGTATAGCAGCCGTTATAATACTCTACCATATTGGTCAAGAGGTAACTGAAGGACAAAACTGAAAGAGAAAAAAAGTATTTATTTAAGTATTTTCATTGCCAAAAGATGAAGAAAACAATCAATGGCATCTTTAATGGATTGTCAAGAAGGTCCTAGAGTAGGGAACAAATAAATCAAGTTTCTCAAGTACTCAACTCTGGGTGCAGCTGAAATATTTATTCAATTAAAGAGGTTCTTTGATACTTAGGATCCCAAACTCCTATTCAAAAGATGAGTTCTTGAGCTTTAACAATAGCTGCTGTACTTTTCGTCTTTGCATGAAGAGAAAAAAATCATTTTTCCTTCTTTTAATCATATCTACTTATTGTGTTTTTGGTTTTTGTGGGGGTTTTTGGCTGTGCTACATTTGAAAATAGAAATAGTCAAGTGGAGACGATCTACCTTCCTGGGAAAATCTAGGCATATTTCATTTTCTCATCACGGGACATTGCTCTCCTGTCTTTTACTTTCTAATTAACCCAGAAACATTCCTGCTGAGTCAGTCTGAATCCAAGTGCACAATCTGAGAGATCATGAATATTGCTATTAATTACATGTTCATGTTTGAATGAGATACGTTCAACTGAAGCCTACTATATGGTTTTATTTTGTATGTAATGACCTGGCATTAACGGTTTGCGCTGTTTTCTTTCCCATAGCAAGGACAAATATTTCAGGGGCTAAATTTTTCATGCTTTTCAAACACATACACAAAATCAACACTCCCCTTTTAAAAAAAGGTAAATTATTCGTAAGATGGTTTGGTCTAAGTCTTTTTGTTAATTCCTTCCATCATTTCCATCTCCAGTTAGAATTCCCTCACTTCTCCATAATATACTTTAGATATCAGCTAATAAATATGTGTGTCTGGATGTTGATCACTGCATTTAATTGTGTGAATATGTTTATCAAATCCTGAGGGCTAATTATCGTCAACTCTTTTTTTTTCTTACTGCAATAAGGAGTATTTTGTAAGAGAGAGAATATTAAAAATGTAAAAGATGTCTTTCCATGCAAAATGGAAACTCTGATTTATTCTCCTAAGGTAAGATAGCATATGCAGACAGTATATTGGTAACAAAAAGCAAAACACACTTTAATTGGCTTTCTGGGGTACGCTTGTCAAATTACAGATTTGGCAAAAAAGTAATGAGAACTTACAATTTTTAGTATTTTACCATTTACAATGTGTTCTCTTCCCCTAAATCCTGTGAGATAGGAAAATCATTATTATATCCATTTTACAGTCAGTCAATAAACATTTATTAAGTACTTACTAGTGCCTGGAGCTGTAATGAGGGCTGGGGATACAAAAAAAAAAAAAAAGCAAAAAGCCCCTGCCCTCAAGGAGCTTATAGTCTTAACTGGAGAGACAAAATGAAAGTAATTTACCTACAAGCAAACTAGGTGCAGGATAAATAGGAAGTAATATCAGAGGGGAAATGCTAGCCTTAAGAGGGATCAGGGAAAGCTATTTATGGAATTTGGGACTGAGGCTCAGAGAAAGGAAGTGAATTGCCCAGAGGCATCTGTTTAAAGGTAAATGAAATCATCAGCACTCAAACTTTCTTATTTAAAGTCCAGCTCTCTGCAATACACAACCAGTGCCTGGTTTTGATTAAATATACACTTGTAAAACTTGTTGGAGTGCTTCTTATGCCCAGCACTTAGCACAATGCCTAGCACATAGTAGGTACTTATTAAATATTTATTTGACTTGAAGCTAAGGGAGAGAACTGAGCTGAAAATGGACTGTTCTTAGATCATTAGATCATCAAGTTACTATTTCTTTATCTCAGAGAATATAAAGACAGTGGATCATTAGAAAAGGAAACACTGGAGTACATAAAGCTGTAAAGTCCCACTTAAACGGAGGTGACTTTGGATTCTCAAAACCTGGTCCTACTAAGCTGGAAAGGTTTCCTGTGCAGAGAATACAGCAGATTTCATGTCTGCCTTCCAAAGACACTAAGTACAATGCAAAACAAAAAAAATGCTCCATCTGGATTCAGAGGATCTCGGTTCAAATTTTGACTTTGCCACTTACCTATGCGACCTTGAACAAATTATTGACCTCCCTCTGGTTGTCAGTTTCCTCACTGATAAAATGAAGGTTTTGACCTAGATGACTGCAAAGGGCTCTTCTTGTTCTAAAATGGTTCAATAATCCATTGACCTGGACTCAAACTCTCTAGTTTTGCCACTTATTATCTCTCTAGGTATTCATTTCCTCATCTGCAAAATGACTGCTGAGCAAAGTGCCTGGTACATAGTAAGCCCTTAATACATGTTGATTGATTTATTAATAAGAGTATTGGACTAGATGACTCTAAACATTTTCATTGGCTTTCTGGGATTTGCTTGTCAAATTGTTCCTCATATAGTTTGGGTGAAAAAGTAATCAAAGTAGCTCATGATTTTTACTGCTTTACCATTTACAGTGTGTTCTCCCCCAAATCTCGTTAGATAGGAAAAGTATTGCTATGCCCATTTTACAGTTTATCAATAAACATTTATTAATCACCTACTATATACCCTGTGAAGTAGGTTATATGATTATCCTTATTTTCCCAATAAGGAAACTGAGGTTAAGTGACTTGACCAAGGTCACACAGATAGACGTGCCTTATACACTCTAGTATTCCCTCTTCCTGAGGGTCTACTGTCTTTACATTTTCTGAGATAAAGATATAATAGCTTATTGGTCTATGAAATTCAGTTTTCAGTTCTATTATCTCCCTTAGCTTCAAGTCAAATCAAACAAGTATTTATTAAGTACCTACTATCCCCTAGGCAGTGTGCTAAGTGCTGAGCGTACAAAGAAAGACAAAAACAGTGACTTTCCTCACTGTCCAATGAGGGGGGGAACATTAAGAGGGATTGGAAAAGGCCCCTTGCAGAAAGTGGAATTTAACTTCAAAGAGAGTCCCAACTTCCCTCTAAGAGGATTACACCTATTGTATTCTGAAATAATTAGGGAGATTGGTCTATTAATGCAGCCCCAGACTTGCTGTGAGTGTGAAATGACAGGCTCACATTTCACTTAATTAGAACTGCTTCCATTGAGGTAGACCTCAATAGGCAGATAGTGAAAGTCCTTTGAGACCAGAATTATGCTCATTTTAAGGGTGGTGGTTGGGGACTCAAACATCCACCATTTTGACTCATTGAGCTCCCATTGTTCCCATAGTCAGAGAGACAAAGGTTCCATAAACATAAAAATGGTCATAGCCCCACTTTTTGTGGTAGCAAAGAACTGGAAATAAAGCCGATATCCATTAATAAGGGAAATGGCTAAACAAATCATGGTAGATGGATGCAAAGAAATTATAAAAGTAGCTCCTGTATAGAAAACTTTTTCTTTTTTTCTTTTTTTTTAACACTTTTAGGTTTGCAAAATAATCTTCATATTTCTCATTTGATCTTTACAAAAACCCTGTTGGGGGGTGGTGCTATTGTTATGCCTACTTTACAGATGAGAAAACAAAGGCACAAAGAGGTTAAGTGACTGGCCAGGATCGCACAGTTAATAAAAGTCATAGGTTGGATTTGAACTGAGTTCCACACTGACTTGCAGCTGGGTAGTCAATCCACTGCGACTCTTAGCTATAATATTATCGTGTTACAAAAAATTAATGAATATAGAGAATACAGAGAAGAATGGAAAGACATATATGAAGTGATTCAGGGCAATATATACAGAATCAGTAAAACAATACTTTTGATGGTTACAACAATGTAGACAGAAAGTACAACAAAGAAACTGAATGCTCTGGGATTATGATCAAACTCAGTTCAAGAGGAAAAATGGGAAAATGTGCTTCCCTTCCGTCTTTGCAGAAGTGAGAAGATTGTGGAATAGTGATTTATGTGGAATATCGCTCACACTGTCAGATATGATGATTGAGAGATGTGGTGATTGGTTTTGCTCAACTGCTTTTATATCTCTTTCTTTTTTTAGTCTTAGTTATAAAGAATGGATAAGAGTGGGGAGAGGGGTATATTTGGAAGTAAAAGTGATGCAAAAACAAGAGATATACAATAAAATTTTATAAAGTAAGGAAAATGTGGCAACCAGAACCAAAGAAGGGGGGCAAGACTGAAAACTAACACTAACATTTTAGGTGGTTAGATGAGATTCTTGCTACATGTACCATGTTATGTGTCAAGGGATACAAGTTGATCCATTATATTCAAAGTGTATAAAAATTAATTTATGCTGTAATGAAGCTCAGATGTGCACCACTTTGTTTTAATTTAAGCACCTGTCAATGTTGATACAGTAACCTGGGGCATCCTACAGACCCCAAATGGAAATTGCACATCCATTTTAGATTGCAAATTCCCAGAGGACTGGGGCCATATGCGTTCAGTCTACTTAATGTAACGGTTTCAGGTCCAGTCTTCAGCAAAATTAGGAAACAGGCAGTTTGTCTTCTATTCTCTAATCTCCCTGTCTCTACTTTCTCCTCTCTTCTTCCATAGGGGACAAATAAGTGTTCTCTTTCCTCTCTCCATCAATATTTGCTCTCATCAAAATCTCTACCATCTTTCTCCCCACCTTGTGTGGAGGCGCCCTGGACTGGACTTCCAAAGACCATGTTGCTTACTCTGGTGAGTTTGTCTTCTCAGATTTGGGACTCAGTCCTTGGACTGAGCTGTCCTGATTGGTGGATGAGTGAAAAGTTGCCTAACCTAACCAACTTCTAGATGGTACAGTGGATAGAACAATGAGCTGAATCAGGAAGACCTGAGTTCCAATCCAGCTCCAGACATTTATTGGCTATGTGATTCTTGGCAAGTCACTTAACCTTGGTTTGTCTCAGTGGAGCATTCACTTCCCAGCATAGATATCAAGATCAAATGAGACATTTATAAAGAACTTAGCTCGGTGCCTGGTGCATAGAAAATACTTAGTAAATCCTTGTTATTTTCCCTTCTCCAACTTTCTGTATCTATGTGGCAGACTATGCTTCAGAGCCCATCCAGCCAATAATCAGAAAAACAGAGCCTGTGAGGTCATCTCATCATCTGCCCAGCAACTATACATCCATATAACCCCTTTGTTCTCTCCCCATTATTCTTTGGGGCAATAATCAAATTTACCTGGCCTTTGCTCCTGGAAACAGCATGATAATCAACAATCCACATTGATTAAAAGTAGCAGGCTTACACAATCTAGTGCCTATGACTACATTCACAATCCTTATGACTCCTTAATCCAGAACTCCTCCCCCTGGCCACCTCTCCTTTATATGTGACATATCCCTTTATTAGAAGGTAAGCTTCTTGTGGGCAGGGACTGGCTCATTATAGCTTCACTAATAATTTCTCTCCAGATCTATCACAGTTTCTGGCCCACTAATAGGTACTTAGGCCTTTTTTTCATTCGTTCATTCTTAGGAATAGATCTGAGACTCATTCACAATAAATGGGTATTGAATAATAACCGCTCTGTTATACCTCCTAGGGGTAAATGAAGTGGAACTGAGTTGAGGTAACCTTCAATCCAGTAGTCCATGTCCCTTGTATGGTATCTTGTAGCTGTCCTTGGTACCACCTCCACCTGGAAAAGAACATTATTCTTACAAAGAAAGGCTGAATCAGTGATGTATTTTGGCACCGTTAGAGTGATAAACCATAGAGCTAGCATTATTTATTCAGCAAAACTACAAAAATGGTAGGCTTTGTGCTCATTGCAATGATAAAAAGAGTAAGACACAATCATGGCCTTCATGCAGTTTCTGGTAGTGTTATTTCAGAGGTGGATGGGATCTTGGAGAACATTTAGTCTGACCTTGTCTTGAATCAGCAAAGCATAGTAGAAAGAATCAGGTGCTAAGATATTTGAATTCCAGTAACCACACCAAACCACTTTCAAGCTCTAAATTGTTTTAGTGAATAAAACTTAAAAATAGAACTATAGGCAATCATAAAATCATAGGATTTCGAGCTAGAAGGAAATTTAGAGATTAGACCAACTATTTCTTCATAGACAAGAAAAAAGTGAGAGTCAGAGCAGGGAATGGACTTACCCAGAGTCATATAGCTGTTAGATTGGATTTAGACACAAGTCATCAGACGCCCAACCTAACCATAGTTCTACCTCGCTAAGCTATTAGAAGGATTTTTGCTTTTGTTTTTGCCTATGAAATTCCTAAAATAATTTTTATTTTATTATAGCAATTGGTCAGGAAACATGTAGACTGCTTCTTGGTGCCCTAGAGTCATGCCAGCTGGGAAAAAAGAAACATTTCCTCTATAGATAAGACTTGCCCTGCTCTGTTTTCCCATTTTTCATGATATACAGACAGATGCTCAGTAACTGCTGTGTGATGGGAAGAAATTGGATGAAAATGATTCTAATGATGGTCAGATCTGATTTTTTTTGGATGGGGGTAAAGGGCAAATCCTCTTACTGATCCTCAGACATCATTAGAAGTATAACTCCAAATTGGTCTTTCTCCACTATATACTTAGAGAGATATTGGCAGATCTCATTCCATTCGTCTTATTAAGCTTTTACACAGAATTTGGTATTTCCAATTGCTTTACAATCATGAACCAGTTAACGATTAAATTACTAGTTTCAAATGCTCATTATAAAGTAATAATGTCAACTTCCTTGTTTCTCTTGATTGCTTGTTTTTAAATTTTTAAACTCAGTATCATTAGTTAGGCAGTATGCTAATATTTGAAGAATATTTATTGCACATAAAGCTTATGTATGTTTTATGATACCAATAAATGCAACCAAAGGCATAGTTATGGGAATGTAATGATCAAGAAGAAAAATTAGGAGTCTGGGGTTCTAGGCCCAACTCTTCCATGACATCATTTCTCTTTGTTAGTCTCTTGACATTAAACTAGCAGGACCTGAAACAAAGAGCCTTCAAGTAATTGTCCCAGGTCCAATGCTAAGACTTTGGGAGGATCTCAAGGTACCTGCAACTGATACCAGTTTTCATCCCACCAGCACTGTCTGTGAGGGATGCATTTTTCTACCTCACCTAGCTACCAATTCTCCAATTCAATTTTGCCCTCTAAAATCTGGACCTCGAACCTCTATCCTCCCACCCCCTTCTTGCTATTAATTTCTCATTCTAAGCTAGAAGAACATCAGGACTGATTAGTTATGAGGCAGCCCAGTATTTCAGTGAGGTGATTTTTTCTTGTAATCATGAAAAAATAAGGATCACAGAATCACAAAGGCTCTCTGAACCCACTCCTACATTTTAGAAATGAGGAAATTAAAGACCTAAGGTTGTTAGTGACTTGCTCAAGGTCACACGAGTAGCACTTGAACCCAAATTTCTAGGCTCCAGAGTTAATGCTCTTTCTACTATAAAGGTCCTGTGCTCAACACACATCTTGTCACCTTGGTTGGGTGTTCCTTAAATAAGACAATATTTGTAAAGTAATTAGCACAATTCTTGGCACATAGTAGACAATTGTTCCCTTCCCTTCCCCTCAAGGGTAGATCATTGGGTGTATTGATTAATCCAAATGACACTGAAGTGAGAACTTAATTTTCAAGACTTGTCTATAAAGCATTTTTCAAAGACTATTATTCTACCCTGATGTTTACACCACAGATCTAGGTGTTGATGTGTTTCTTGACTGTGTATTGGGTGATAATCATACCTACAAACCAGTCTGCCTAAAATGAATATAGAATATAAGCTCCCAGAGAGCAGGGACTAGACTTTAGTGGCTGCTGTGTCCAAGCAGATAGACTTGGAGTCTGGAAGATCTGTGTCTGAATCCTGCTTCACACACTTGCTAGCAGTGTGATCCTGGACAAGTGGCCTGAACTCTCTACATCTCTATTTCCTCCTCTTTGAAATGAGGACAATAATAGCACCTGTCTCACAGGATGGTTATGAAGATCAAATTAATGAGCATGCGTCAAGTGCTTTGTAAATCTTAAACTCACATAAATGCTAGTACTTATTGTTGTGGTTGTTGTTATTTCAACCTGCTTTTCAGAACACTGAACTGCTGGACCAGCCCTTGGAAAAATTCACACACAGGCATACACTCACCTACACACATATACATGCACCCATGCAAATGCACACATACACCCCTAAACTCAAATTTGTAAAGAAATTGTCTTTCAGTTGTTTGATGGGTCTGCATTTTATCAAATAATAATTTTTAAACTATGACTTTCAGGCAAATGCCTTACTCTTTTCTTCTCATGGAAGGAGATAAGTCATATGACCCCTTAGCTATAAGTATTCATTCATATAAGTCATGCAACTAGGTCTGCAGAGGAAATTATATCAGTGGCTTAAGATGAACTAAGTTCCTTTAAATGAACAATTGAGATGATTTCACATTATTTAGTAGTGGTGGTGGTTATTTTTATACTTTTTTTAATTTTTGGAGGGGGGTAGGGAGGGCAATTGGGGTTAAGTGATTTGCCCAAGGTCACATGGCTAGTAAGTGTTGAGTATCTGAGGCCAGATTTAAACTCAGGTCCCCCTGACTCATCTTTATGGGCTGAAATCTGGCTTTAGGTACTTACTAGCTGTGTGATCCTGGGCAAGTCACTTTTCCTTTGCCTCAGTTTCTCCATCTATAAAATGAGCTGAAAAAGGAGATGGCGAACCCCTCCAGAATCTTTGCCAAGAAAATCCTGGACAACAATGACATGTATATATGTATAAAGATGTAGATAAAGAGGTCGATTGACAGAGATAACGATTTCAGGCCCAACAAGGGACTCCAGGGGCCTGGAAATGAATCATTAGCTCTTAAGGGCCATTATGCAGATAGATGAATGATATCCATGATTTGGGGGATCCTGAATGGAAAGTATAATTACTACACTTTAAACAATCAATAACATTAACTATAATGAAGTTGAGAGGGTGAGGGTAATTAGATAGCCAGGAAGTGAGAGAGAGAGAGAGAGACAGAGACAGAGAGACAGAGACAGAGAGAGAGAGAAGGAAAGAGAGAGAGAAGGAGGGAGGGAGAGAGGGAGAAAAAAGAGAGAGAAGGAAAGAGAGAGAGAAGGAGGGAGGGAGACAGAGAGAGGGAGACAGAGAGAGGGAGAGACAGAGACAGAGAGACAAGAGAGAGAGAAGGAGGGAGGGAGAGAGGGAGAAAAGAGAGAGAGAGAAGGAAAGAGAGAGAGGGAGGGAGGGAGAGAGGGAGAAAAAAGAGAGAGAGAAAGGAAAGAGAGAGGGAGGGAGGGAGGAAGAGAGAGGGAGAAAAAAGAGAGAGAGGGATGGAGGGGGGGAGAGAGAGGGGGGGAGAGAGAGAGAGAGAGAGAGAGAGAGAGAGAGAGAGAGAGAGAAAGGGAGAGAGAGAGAGAGGGAGAAAGAGAGAGTGAAAAAGTGGCAGGGGAAAAGGAAGAGAGAAAGACGTTCATATGTACATATGTGTATGCACATCTATAGGACATATATACATAAAGTTAACAGTAATCATAGGCATGTATATAGTCACTATGTCATTTTAAGGTTAGTGAAATACTTTAAAAACATAACCTCAATTTATCTTCACAATAACCCTGGGAAGTAGATGCAATTATTATCCCCATTTTACAAATGAGAAAGAGGTTAAGCAACTTGCCCAGAGTCATGCAGCTGATAAATATCTGAGACAGGCTTTATCCATTGAACTGTCTAGCTGACTCCACTAGAAGGTAGCCTCAGACACTCACTACCTGTGTGACCCTGGGCAAGTCACTTAACCCCGTTTACTTTAGTTTCTCATCTATAAAATGAGATGGAGGAGGAAATGGCAAACCACTCCAGTATCTTTGCCTCCCAAAATGGGGTCATAAAGAGTCAGACACAACTCAAATGACTGAACAAAAATAATTACTTAACACATTTCTAGAAAAAGGTGTTTCTTCTTAGGGTCATGCATTTTAGAATTGGAAAGGGCCTGGGAGATCACTAAGTACAATGCTTCATTTTACAGATGGGGAAACTGAGGCCCAGATTGTTTAATTTGCTTTGCAGAGTTACACAGTTAGTAAATAAATGGAGCAAGACTTAAATGCAAGTCCTCCTGATTCTAAGAATAGTATGCTATCCACCCTATTGCTTTTCTCTATTTTTAAGGTAGCATGGTACTGTGAAAAAAGTAGATGTTTTAGAATTTGCTTTTTTTAAAAAGTGAATAAAATATCCACACCTTCTAATCCAGAAATCCCACGTCTAGGCATGGGTAACAACAAGAATAGTCAACGTTTACATAGCACTTACTATTTACCAGGCACAAGGCAAAAGACTTTACAATTATAACTCACTTGTTCCTCTCAACAACACTGGAAGGCAGGTGCTATTATCATCCCACTTTTATAGATGAAGAAACTGAGGCAGCCAGGGGTTAAGTGACTTGCCCAGGGTCAGGCAGCTAGTGAGTGTCTGAGGCTGGATGTGAACTGAGGTCTTCCTGACTCAAACACCTGTGCACTATAGTGCCACCTAGCTGTCCCTAACAGTTTGAAATGGAATGATGATATCCTAGAGTTCATGTGCCAACCATATTTGTGATGGTAGGCCTATTCCCAAAAGAGGTCAAAAACAGAAAGAAAAGTCTTGTATACACCAAAATATTCATAGCAGAGATTTTTGAGACAGCAAAGGAAAGTGGAAACAAAATTGCTGCCCATCAGTAGGAAGAATGGCCCACCACAGAGTGGTACATCAATGTAAAAGAATATCACTACAATGTAAGAAATTACAATGTGATGGATTCACTTAAGAATAGGAAGACTTATATGAACAGATGCAGAACAAATTATAACAGCAACAGTAACCTATAATGTCCACGAGGATGTGATTAGAAAGAACATTAACAACAACGAGCCGAAGGCTACAAAGTCAGCTGTGGAACATTGTACTTGTTAGATTCAGTTAATGTCTTGGTTAGTTTTACTGAACTACTTTTTTACCTTTTTCTTTTATAAATCTTTGTTTCAAGAGGTGGTCTGCTGGTAGAGGAGACCTGAGGAGTATATCAGGCAATAATTTTTTTTTTAATTTTCAAAGAACATTGAATTTGGAGATTGAGAACTTAGATTCCAATCCTGCCTCTCCCATCAACTACCTAAACAAACTTGGGTAGATCACAACCTTTCTGGGCTTCATTTTCCCGATCTGCAAAATAAGGGAGATTCACTAGATGATCTCCAAGGCCCTTTCCAGCCTAATTTCTATCTCCTAAGAGCCTTTGTATCTGTCATTGTCCATTAAGTCATGTTTGCCCTATAGTCTCAGGGGATGAAGTTTCTTTTTTTCAGGGTTTGAGAGCAGATTGAAAACACTTGCTGCTCGTTCCACCCTGCATCTGCTGCTGCTTTGCCTGGTTTCAACTCCAACAGATATGTATGCCCCTATTCCAGGTACTCTGCCTTGCCTCCCCTTTCCCCCTCACTTTCTTGCTTCCTTTCCTCTCCCTCCTCCCCATTAAATTGTAAGCCCTTGAGGGTAGGCACTGTCTTTTTTTTTTATCAGTTGTATCCCTAGCATTAAACACAGTGCCTGGCAAATAGTAGCCACATAATAGATATATTGCATTGCATTGTCCAGATTTGCAGCCTATCTCTAAGTGAACAGAATCCATTTTTTGGAGTGCATCACAGCATTTGTTAGGGCTAGGCACTATACAGGGCACACTGGAAAACTCAGTCTCTGCCCAAGGGCATGAAGCCTACATAAAGTAGACAAAACATTCCAGACATCAAAAGCAGCTGGGAAGGAAGCCTAAATCACAGAATAATGAAAATATGACTGTCTCAGTGATCACCAGGTGCTTCTGAGATCTCAGGAGATGGTGATGACTAGTAGCCTGGTAGTGAGACTATGGAATAAAGAATCAGACACCCAGGCTTTTATATCTCAAGGGTATGGCATTTAATCTCTGTGTCAATTACTTCTCCAGCAAACAAAAGACAACTTGTAACAGGAACTGGTTGGCAAAGTGCTCAGTGAGTCCTTAGCCAGAATATATCCTATAATTTTAAAGCTCCTCTCTCCCCCATACACTCTTTTTCTTTCAGCCTGAATCTTTGGGGGGGAAAAAAGGATTGGCTCTGCAGTCAGAGGGCCTGAGTTTAAATCCCATCTCTCCCATTTGTTTACTTTCTGTGTGACCTTGGGCATTTAGTAAGAACATCTCTGAGCCTTGATTTTCATCTCTAATAAAATAGGGAGAGGGAAGGAGAATAACTAGGTGACCCCTGAAGGATTCTACAATGACAATGTTGTCAAGAATTCCTGGTGTGGAAACTCCTACCAACACTAATCAGCAACTCATTTGTAATTTGTAGTCTTAAAGAGTTGCTTAAGGCAAGTGATCTGCCCTTGGTGGTCACATAGCTAGTACATAGAAGAGGCAAAACTGGGACCCGAGCCACTAGCTCCAAGATCAGGCCTCTATCCCTTGGGCCACCCTGACTCTCAAAAAAAACTTATTATCCTTTACCAAAAAAAAAAAAAAAAAAAGGAAGGAAGAAAAGAAAAGAAAATATTATCTATCAGCACCTTAATTGCATTTCTCCTGTCAGCTTTAGCTTAACTTTAAAATAGACCTGAATCAGTCACAGGAGAGTTTTCTCGAAGTTCTTAATTCTAAAAATATTCATAAGCTTTTCATAGGATCACATGGGAACATAGATTTAGAGCTAGAAGAATATTAGAGGTCATCTAGGAAAAACCCTGTTGTTTTTATAGGTGAAAAACCAAGAGAGGTTAGGTGACTCGTCCAAGGTCATAATTGGTAGGGAGTGGCAGAGATGGAATTAGGATTCTTGAACTCCAGATACAGCAATCTTTCTTAGAATTGTTTTGGTATAAAAACAGAAAGGGGCAACTAGGACTCTGGAAAATGTCACTCCCTATTCCACCTCTAAATCCTATGATCCCATAAAGAATAGTTTCTTTTTCATATTAAAATTTATTTTAAAATTATAAAATATTTAATTAATTTTAAATTATTAATTAAATTAAATATTAAGTATTAATTTCATTAATGTTACTGTTGTTTATTCATTTCAGTCATGTCCAACTCTGCAACTCCATTCGGGGTTTTCTTGGCAGGATACTGGAATGATTTGCTATTTCCTTCTCCAGTTCATTTTACAGATGAACTGTTCAGGCTGAATTTGAACTCAGGTCTTCCTAACTCCAGGTCTGGCATTCTATCCACTGTGCCACCTAGCTGTCCTTAACTTAATTTTGATAATTAAATTATTTATATTAAATCATTTAATATTAAATTTTATATTATTTTAGATTTATATTTTGTTTCATTTTAAATTATGAAACTTTTTTTCTCTTTCTGAACTTCCCCTACCACCACTAGGGAGGGGGGGGGGAGAGAAAAATAAAACTGCTATTGACAAATATGCATAGTCAAGCAAAACAGATTTCCATATCAATCATGTCCAAAAATGTATCTCATTCTTCGTATTTATCCTTCACCTCTCTGTCAGGAGGCATGTAGCATTCTTCATCACTGGTCCTCTGGAAACATGGTTAATAACTCTATTGATAAGTGTTTTTTTTAACAAATGCTTTATTAATTTCTGGTTTACATCATTCATTTCCACCAGATTTTGAGTTACAATTTTCCCCCATTTTTTCCCTACCCACCACCCCAGAATAGCAGTCCCACTAGATATCCCCTCATCCCATCTGCTCTCTCCCATATCTTCTCCCATACCCCCTTCGACTTTGCCATTAGGGCAAGGTGAATCTCTGAGCCCCAATGCCTGGACATCTTATGAAACATTTAATTTTAAAGCTTCAATTTTCAGATCCATTCCCTTCCTCCCTTGTCACCCACTCCCTCTGAGAAGATAAGCAATTCAGTATTTGTTTTACATATAGCTATGCAAAACATTACCATAGTAGATATATTGTAAAAGACTGCTTATATTTCCCTCCCACCCATCTCACCTCCCACTTGGTCCATTCCCTACTTTGATCCTGTCCCTCTTCGAAAGTGGGTACTTCCAACCTCCCCTCCCCCTAGAATGCCCTCCCCTCCATCATCCCTCCTCTCATCCCCCTTTCCCCTACTCTCCTGCAGGGTAAGATATCCCATTTAGTATGTATGTGATTCTCTCCTTGAGCCAACTTCAATGAGAATATGGTTTTGCCTTTTTGCCTTCCTGTTCTTCCCCTCCCCTGCAACTACTTCCCCTTGCCTCTTCTACATGAGATAGTTTGCCCTACCCTGTGTCTCCCCATCTCTTTTTGCCACTTTCCTCTCTCACCTCTTAACTTCACCCCTTAAGTATCATCCCTTCCCATCAAAGATAAGTGTTCTTAAGTCTTTGAAAATTGTTCCCTATTATGTTGTTGCTGTTGTATTATATTCTCCTGGTCTGTTCACTTTACTCTGCATTAGTTCATATAAATCTTCCCAGGTTTCTCTGAAACCATCTCTTTTATCATTTCTTAAAGCACAATAGGAAACTATTCTATTGATATACCACAATTGTTAATCATTCCTCAATTTATGAGCACCATATTATCAGCATCATAATATAATCACAGACTACGTTAAATATTTTGTGCAAATAGGACCATTTCCTCCTTCTTTGCTTTTTTTCAGGTGTAGTCCCAATAGAGGTATTGCTGAGTCAAAGGACACACAGTTTAGTAACTCTTTGGGCATGGTTCCAAATTGCTCTGCAGAATGGCTGGACCAATTCAGAGCTCTACCAACAATATGGCAATGTGCTTTTCCTGCAGTTCCACTGTTAGGCTATTTCTCTTTTGTCAACCTTGCCAATCCGATGTAATTTGGTAGAACCTTCCAGTTACTGTAATTTACATTTCTCTACTTGTTAGTGATTTAGGATCAATATTTCCTATGTTTACAGAAAGCTTGGATTTCTTCCCTTAAGAACGAATACAAGTTCTTAAATCCAGAGATTTTTGTGTTGGTTTACTATCTTCACAGCAGGTTCCTAGAGCAAATTGGGCAAACCATTCACATCCTAACCCTTTAGGTATCTAGAAAAAAGCTGCAGTTTAAAAAAGTGAAGAGGGAGGGATTTGTTTCTTCGGCCTCATGTGGACATCATATTAAACATAGACTCAGCACTAAGCAACTGGATATACCTTCCAGATGAATTACAAATACAGTCCAGTCAAACAGAATCAAACAACTTGGGGGGCATGGCTTGGGGGTTGGGATACAGCCACTCAAGACTGGAGGTGTTTATGACTTCACCCTTTATTTTGTCATCACTTCTATCTATAAGTTTGATCATGCAGCTGAATGTTCCCACATGGGTTGTCTTCTGCTATTAGAATGTAAGATACCTGAAGACAGATGGTTTTCTTTTCTGATTGTATCAGCCATAACTTAGCACTTAGTACTAAGTGCTTAAGGACTGCCTCTTACTCATTCATTCATTGATTCTTTCTGTTATAAGTCCTTGATGCAGATGCTCAATTGTCTTTCTGACTTCCTCAATCCTAGAATGAGAAGCTCTTGTTTAGGATCCTTCCCAATGTTGTCAGCTAAAGAGAAAATTGACAAGTACCTTACGATCAAAAAGAAATGAGGAGTAACATTCATTTAGCATTTGCTTAAATAAATAAAGGCTGTTGAATTTATTGCTTGTTTTTATTATATATATATATATACACACATACATATATATATGTACATACATAGATACACACATGTGTATCTATATATGTATGTATAGCCTTATTTCTTTGCTACAGGATTGGTGAGGAGGAGCTCCTAATTATATTTGTAATATGGTGACACAGTCACTTATCTCCCTGAGTTTAAATCTGGCCTCAGATGCTTACTAGCTATGTGACCCTGGGCAAGTCACTTAACCCTGTTTGCCTCAGTTTCCTCATCTGTAAAATGAGCTAGAGAAGGAAATGGCAAACCATTCCAGTATCATCCAAGAAAACCCCATATGGGGTCACAAAGTGTCAGACTTAACTCTATTGCCTTAGTTTCCTCATCTGTAAAATGAGCTAGAGAAGGAAATGGCAAACGACTCCAGTATCTTTGCCAAGAAAAGCCCAAATGGAGTCATAAAGAGTCAGACATGACCAAAACAACTGAAGAATAACAATAAAATTATGGTGGCAGCCCATTATATTGAAAAGTGCAATGGATAGAGACAACAGGATACCTGGGCTCCTACTTTAGATTCACTACTAACTAGCTCTGTGGCCTTTCCTTAATAATAGATTTACTTAGTAAATCTGGACTACATTTTCCTCACCTATAAAATGAAGGTGTTACAGTAGATAACTTCAACTTACTTCAACAAGCACATTAGAGTTATGGATAGAAAGGTGGACTCAAAGTCAGAAGGAGACCCTATCTATGTCACTTACCCTCCATGCTCCAAGGCTGTTCTCTAATACCTAAGATACAGATATGATGCTAATCTTCTGGCCTGCTTTGGTTTCCTAGTTTGCCAGGTCTCTCCATACCAGGTCTTGAACTAGGCACTGTGGATACAAAGGGGTAGAGAAGAGGGAAGTGTTTATTGATCACCTACTATGTGCCAGGCACTATGGTAAGCACTTTACAAACATTAGCTCATGTGTTGTTCACCACAACCATGAAAGGTAGTTGCTATTATCATTCCCATTTTACAGTTGAGGAATTGAGAGTCCTGATCTCTATCTGGCCACTGGACCCAGATGGCTCTGGAGGAGAAAGTGAGGCTGGTGACTTTGCACAACCCTCCCTCACTTAAATCCAATTCACTTGCATGTCATGGCATCACCTCCCTTAGGTCACTGTCCTCTTCGAGAATGAAGGACAAACAACAATGACTTACCCAGAATTACACAGTTAGTATTTGAGAAGAGATTTGAATTCAGGATTTCCTGACTTTGTATCCCTTAACTGCCTCTACAAAGACCATAGCAAAATAGTTTTTATCCATGGGGAGAATATGGGAGGGGTGGAAGGGCAAAAAGAGAGCAAATGCAAAATTTACCAAATAAATATAAACCAATTTGGTACTAGGGGAACTATCAACTTGGAGAAGGTAGGAGGTCACCCTGGAACTGATCCTTGAACTAATTTAGGGATTCTAAGAAATGAAGGACTTCTATGAATACTCCCCACTCTGCTATTCTATGAAACTTGACTCCAGTATAAAAAAATTGTGCCATTATAAAATGATCTGTCATTTTAAAACACATGAAAAATAGGAGAAGGGTAGCCAGGGCCTGGGAGCAAAGCATGTACTCATCGATTTGGAAATGGCTGAACAAACAGGGATACAAGAATTTAATAGAATGCTATTTCACCATAAGAAATGATGAATATGAATGGTTCAGAGAAACTTGGGAAGACATATTATGAACTGGTACAAAGAAAAGTTAGGAGAACCAGGAGAACACTAATGCAAAGGAAAACATGGAGTCACAGATTTAGAATTGGAAAGGGCTTTTGAGGCCATTTAGTCTCTAACACCTTCATTTTGCAAATGAGGAAACTGAGGTCTAGCAAAGTTAGATAACTTGTTTAACACACATGGAATAAGAGATTAAGTCAGGATTTGAACCTTAGACTCCAAATTCAGGATGCTTTCCAATATACCATGCTGTCCCCACATGACCAATGCATTCACTGAAGACAGTCTTCAGAGGATTGATGGAGAAGCATTCGTCCTTCCCCTCAGAAGAGAGATGGTCAACTGTAGTTGTGAAATTAAACATACTTTGGCAGATATGGCCACTGTGTTGACTTGTTTCAATGAATTATTTCTCTCTTAGGAAGGAAGGAGTCTATTGGGGCTTAGGTTTTGGAATCATTGGGAAGGTAGAGGAATGTTAAAAAAAAAAATCCATCAATGATTTTTTTTTTCAAAATAGACCAAATTTACAAATCTCTATCTTTCTTCCAGCTTACCATTTATACTTACTCACTAATGTCTATGTACATGTTTCCATCTTTTTATTAACAAAAGCCATGAACAATCAGAAGAATATCTGCAAAAATTGGAGTATGGCTATTCTTAGTATAAATACAATGATTAGGATGAAAGGATATCGAGTTTATATTATGTTATTAAGTCATTTTTCAGTCATGTCTGACCCTCTGTGATCCCATTTGGAGTTTTCTTGGCAAAGATACCGGAGTGGTTTGCCATTTCCTTCTCCAGCTCATTTTATAGATGAGGAAACTGGGTCAAACAGGGTTAAGTGACTTTCCCAGAGTCAAACAGGTAAGTGTCTGAGGCCAGATTTGAACTCATGAGGATGAGTCTTCCTGATTCTAAGCCCAATGTTCTATGCACTGTACCACCTATCTGCCCCAATGTCTAGATTATTATTTGTTACTAAAAGTTTATCCTTTAACCTAAAAATTAAAATGAGATTATCAATTACTTATATTAAACTATTAACTAGGTAGGTGATGTGACACAGTGAACAAAGATTAGTGTTGGAGTCAAAAAGACCTGCCTCTGGTACATATGAACTGTGCAATTATACAGGCAAATCACCTCACCTCTCATTTCCCAGCTCTCTAAGACTATAAATTTATGTCAATAGAGGGAGTTTCTAAATGCTTATAATTAATGAAGTCACAGATCTGGACTATATATATACATACATATATAACACAGAGGTCAACCATTAGTTGACTTTGGGGACATCTATGCAATTGGGGGTTGGGAAAGGGGCTTCTCCAGTCCTTAAAGCATGCCCAGATTTGCCATTCCTAGTTCAAAACATGCAATATTCCCTGCTTAGTTCCAATCCACTGTGTATAAACTTAGCCCACTTCTGGTCATGAATACCTGGAGTCCTGTTACTATATGGTGACTGAAATGTTTTCTGGTTGGTTGTGGAGTCAATATAATGAGATGTGCCTCCCTTGGTCTTTTTTTTTCCTTCCCAGTCTCAAGCAAGGCAAGAATAGTCATGAGGTTCCAGGGGGAAAAAGAGGAGCATCAGTTTTTCTAACTCCTATCTCAACACTGTCGTGTCTGTGACCTGTTTATTCTATCCTGAATTTAGGTAGATGAGTATGTGAAGATGGAATTGACCCAGCTACAACTTTGTGAATTTTGAAATGACAATGGCAACTGGAGTTTTGTGAAATCAATCAATTGGAGGCAGTGACAGTAGCTGTCTTCTGAGGAAGTGCCTGCAGACAGAGGGAAGAAGACAGTCACCTACAGATACTGGCACACATAAGGATCTGGCAAAGAGAGGGGCCAACTTTGGATTCTAGAAAAGCACCAATCCTTGGAGTCCAGTAGAAAGATACATCTAAGGTGAACTCAGTAAGGTCTCTACAACAGGGAGAAATGTATTCCCTGGGCTACGGATTTAATGGTCGTTCTCAGCCTCATGAGTTAGCTATACCTCTGCCTGACTCTTTGTTCTTTAGGTGTGAACCCCTTTTTCTTAAGGTTTTTGTGAGTATACAAGGGAAAAGTGAACCCCCCTCCCTAATTTGTATTAAAGGGAATTGTCTTATAGATACTGTTCTTACTAAAACTTCTCAGTAAAGACTCTTTTGTAAAAGCTAATTGATGCTAACTGGTTGATTAATAAGGTACAGCAGACCATGAAGCAGAGTCATGACCTCTAATACTTCCCAGTGCCCCCAACCAATGTAAAATGTAATTGAGAAATGTTTAATAACAAATAAAAATACACTATAGTTCATGTTAATGTTAGGATTTTCCAGTCACTATGTGACCTGTATCTATTTGAGTTTGATTCGACTGGTGTGGAGGATGGAGGTTTATGATAGTGCTAAAAATCCCAATTCTTCAGAGTTTACACTAGAACCCTGCAGGGGGGAAAAAAGGTTATCCCTAAATGTAGTTGGCTGCCTCCGGGGAAGCTAAACCTTCCCAGTAGGGAATATCTATCTATATAGATTAAGGCAATAGAATCAGAAAATGGCTTGGATGGAAGCATATCAGGTGTTAAATATGGTTGAGGTAACCAAGATTTTTATTGGTATGGCCCCTTGGGATTTTCAACAACTGTTCGAGGTCACTAGGATGGTATTTCATGCCCTGTGGCACTTTGTGCAGTGAGCACTACCTTTATGACCTAAGAGACCTAATTTTCTTCCCAAACCCAATGGGTAATCATTGTCTAGATGTCCTGGTGGGATCTGGCCCAGAACTATTTCTGTATTTTCATCTCTTTTTAAATCTTAAATTTAGAGAAAGTCATAAATAGATTTGCCTTTTTTCCTCTTAGAGGTGTGGTTTTTTTATTTTTAATAATTAAAACTGACTTAAACATTACACTCCTAAAGCATCTTTCATAAGAATCCTAAACTCATAGGATTTCTAAAAAAAAATTCAATAACCATTAAAAATAGACAGGGAATTCTGGAGTGATGATAACTACCACTGCTCACCCTCCATAGGCCATAATTAAGAATGCTTAGCTATAAAATGAGGCTATTAAGGCAATAATCGGAAACTAAAACTCATGTGTCTTTCCTTCCCTGCCTGTCCTTTAATTTTCCTGCCTCTTGGCATCATTTTTATCCTTATTTATTCATTCATTCCTTTACTATATTATTCTTCATTACTTAATATACTAAAATATTCTAGGAATTGTATATTGGCAGGAAAAAGAGTGAGAAAGAATGGAAATAGGACGACTCCATGAATGTACCAAGAGGATATACATCAATACTCAGTTTTCACGAGAATTTAGAATATGCAAATGTAATATGGCTAACTGAATTGAAGAATCTTCAAAGATCAAGAAGTAACAGGGCATAATCAGTCAACTGAGCAACAAGCATTTATTAATCACCTACTATGTACCAGGCAGGCACTGGAAGTGGTGGGGAGGGGAGGGGAGAAAGATATAAACAGTTCCCATCCTCAAAGAATTTATATTCTATCCAGAGAAACAGCATGTGTACAGATAAGCCAACTAAAATATTGTAAGAGGTAAATGCAAAATAATTCTGAGAGATTAGGAGATCTAATGTAGGAGGCAGTATTTGAACTGAGTTTTTAAGGAAAGAAGAGATTCTAAGAAGTAAGGATTCTAAGCATGAAGCCAATTGGTGCAGAGATATATGTATAATAGACAGAATGCCAAGGACAAGGAGTAACAAGTAACCCAATTTGAATGGAAGAGAAGGTGTGGAATAAGTGTGGAAAGGTTAGCCAGAGCCCAAATGTGAAGGGCTTCCAGTGTCAGAGGATTGGTATTTCATTCTGGAAACAGAGGAGTCACTGACTAGGGCAGTAACATACTCAGACCCATGTTTCAGTTATATCAAATGGATAACTATATGGGGATAGATTGAAAGGGGAGAAATAAGGCAAGGAGAACTATTAAGCAAGGATAGAAGAAAGTAAGGGGGCAGTTAGGGTGGTGTGGTGGAGCTGGAGTCGGGAAGATCAGCTCACCTCAGACACTAGCTGTATGACCCTGGGCAAGTCCTTTAATCCTGTGTGCCTCAATTTCCTCATCTATAAAATGAGCTGGAGAAGGAAGTAGCACAGCACTCCAGTATCTTTGCGAAGAAAATCCCAAATGAGGTCACAAAGATTCAGACATGACTAAAACAATTGAACTACAACAAAAAGAAGATAGCAGATAATTGGACTTAGTTTTAGGAAAACTTGGGTCCAAGTTTTGCCTCAGATTCATACTGGCTAAATGATCACTTAACAAGTAACTAAAATTTTCAGTATCCTAAATGACCCTCTAAGATTCCAAGTTGCCAAAAAGTCCTCAATTTACTTCAGTGGAAGGAATCTCCACATCAGGCATTGCCCACCCTGAAGAAATAACAGGTACTGATAAAAAAAATAACAATAGCAATAACAGCAATACAAACCAGGGGGAATTCTACTTGGAGTCAAGAAGGTACATGTAGATTAAAATCTTGCTGCTAACAGTTACTATATATGTGACTATGGGCAAGATGCATAAACCTTCTGAGCCTTGGGCAAAGACTTACCTACTAAAGTTATAGATTTCAGTGTCCTGGTTTTTCAGGGATCACTCTCTGTCCCAATCAGAGACATTTCAGTATTTCAGGATGACAATGTCATTTAATAACAAATGTTTCCCTTTCAGAACAGATGAAACGATGGCTCCTGGAAAGACAAGTGAGTCTTGGGTGAAGGACAGCTTTCACTTGTGGAGATGTTTTTGGAACTGACAGTACATGGATAATGTCAGTCCTTGACAGGTGATAAAGGGGAATCTTGAAGCACATCTTTCAATACCAAAATGTTATCTCTCAGATGGCAGGGGGGATAATTAGAAACATAGACAGAAAAGCTGATCAACTCCCCCTTGGCCCTCTTAATCCTCCAAATGTTTGCATTGACATTAAGCTTTACTCTGGTTATCCCTTCTCCCTCCCCCATTGTCCAGATTTTAATTAGTAAACCCCTGTAATGTGTATGTAGGCTATCTCCCAAGCTCCAGGAAGCAAAATGGTAACTACTTTTAACCTGAGTACTTAGATGTAGTCCTGGAAGCATTCAAGGATGAGTTTTAGGTCATCTGGCACCTTAACAGCAAGCCTTAGAACTATGATCCAGACCTTGGAATTTTGTAATTTTTGCCAAAGAACCAGGAGGACTTAGTTTATAGAATCAGAAACTATTAGACTTTGGGGGAAAAACATAGAGATTATTTCTTTAAACCCCCTTATTTTATAAATAAGGACATTTAGACATAATGAGGTAAAGTAATTTCCCAACGTCACACATCAAGTTAATGTCAAAGCTAGGACTTGAACTTATATCTTCTGATTCTAGTCTAAAACTCTTTTTATTTTTTATTCATATTAAGGCTCATTATTCTATTTTTAGCTGGAACTACTCAAATACAGGGGGAAATTTTAAGGGAGATTAAAAAACAGATAAGTTAATTAGAAACAAATCCTCAGTGAGTTTAAAGACAATTAAGATTTTTATAGAAGCTATTTTGATTCAGTGCTTTTTAAAATTAATTTTATTTTTAGATCCCATGCCTATTAATTTGAGTTTCAAAAGATTTACTCTTATTATTTTGAATTCAAAAAAGTATTTCATAATTTTAAAGGAAATTTACTTTACTGGTTATCTTAAATTTGGTTGTTGTTTGGTTGGGGTTTTTTTCTGTCATTAAATAGATTTTTTCTATCAATTATAGATCAATCAGCCCATTTACAAATGGGCAGGTTTCCATATGTGTAACACCTGGAGTTCTGTCTCAATAGGGGGAAAGGACAGAGTGTCAGATATCTTATTTGCCACATTATCATAGATGGGCCTCCTCTTGGGTAGTAACCAAGTCTGCCCACAGCCCATGATTCCTTAATGGGCAGTGAGGTATGTAGACAAGCTCCCTTGCCTTAAGAGCAAAGCAACCAAAAGACTCCAAGGTCCCTTCTCACTGTAAATGTATCATCCTATCACCTATAAAAGAGAAGACTTCTGTCTTCCACACAATCCCAGCTGCATCCTTCCCTGGGACCAGAATACTCATACTTTGGTCAATTCCTCTCCACTGCTAAACTAGTTCTTCTCAAAGGCAATAAAGTTGCTTCCAGTCTAACATCCACTAGAATAATAACTACCCTTCTTCTTAAATACTCCAGATAAATATCTCCTCTGATGTTAGAATGTCAGCGCAATTATTCATAACCCCAAACACCCATGAGTTTTCCAAAGTTCCATTGGGTTCCTCTGGGCATCATGCTAACAATATTGTCTTTTAAAAATGTTATACATGTTTTTTTTTTAATTTCCCTGTTTTGTTACAATCAAAACATGTTGTTGTTGCTTTAATTGAAACAAGTGTTGGCCTCTTTGAAGACTTACTTCCTTAGGACCTGGAGCTTTCAGCATTTTGATTGGCTTTCCATAGAAAGCTTTCTGTAAATATCCTTTTAAAATATAGTAAACAAAAATGGACACATTAATTCCAGATGTGATCTGACTCTTATGTTTATTCAATCATTTCAATTATGTAAAACTCTTCATGAATTTGAGTTTTCTTGACAATTATCCTGGAATGATTTGCCATTTCCTTCTCCAACCCATTCTATAGATGAGGAAACTGAGGCAAACAGGGTTAAGTGACTTGTCCAGGGTCACACAGCTAGTAAATGTCTGAGACAGGATTCTAACTCAGATCTTCTCTGCCTCCAGGTCCAACACTCTTTCCACTGCACCACTGAGATGCTTGCTTTTTGTCTCTTTCTGTGTGTGTGTGTGTGTGTGTGTGTGTGTGTATGTGTCTGTCTGTCTCTCTGTCTCCGTGTCTGTCTCTGTGTCTCTGTCTCTCTTTCTTTATGTCTCCCTCTCTCTCTGTCCGTATCTCTGTCTTTCTCTGTCTCTGTCTCTCTGTTTCCCTCTGTCTCTGTCCCTCTGTCTCTCTCTGTGACTCTGTCTGTCTCTGTCTCTGTTTCTCTGTCTCTATGTCAAGATATTTACCTTCCCTTAGTTTGAACATTATTAGGATAGGATGTCTTTCTATTAATAGAAGTAGGAAAAATAGTTTTTTTTGACAAGGGCAAAAAGCTCAAACCAACTGGATAATTTCTTGCTCATCATATTTCCCAGTTATCAATGCTGAAAGGCATTGCATCCTTAACTGAATACATAACCAAATATGGTGCCACTGCCATCTGGTGGCAATTTTGTGAATTGTAGGCACAAGTTCCCCAGGGGGAAAATAAGCCTTTTTCTTTTTAATTTTTTTATGAGTTAGCCAATTCAACTGTAATTTAATCACAGCAACCATTACAGACACCTACAATGCAGGCCAACAAGGACTCTCCCAAAAATTCAATTTTCTCAGTGTTTTTTTCATTTTTTTTTAAGGCAGAAATTCTTAGGAATTTATTTTAGTCATGGTTTTCACCTTATACACCCTCACAGAAGATAGTTTCCAAAGAAAAGTCTCTTTCCCTGGGCCACTCTATAGAATTTCATCCCACATGGAGACGGATATTCTTAGTACTTTTTTCACTCATTGCCTGTTCTCTTGTTTGCTCCTTTACTACAGGGACTTTATTAATTATTCAATGCATTATAGAAATTTGAAATGTAAAAAGTTAAAAATGATCATACCTGAAATAATATCCCATAAAAAGTCTGCATGTATGTTTGACAATTTCTCTTAGAAATTATGCCAAAGAGTTATTTCTCTTTTTAAAAAGCAATTTTGTGCCTTTTAGTAACAAGAAAAACAGCTGGACCTTTTCACACTTTTAAAAAATACTAGACTGTTCAATTAATGCCAATTTATAACAATAACAAAATAAAATATTAATGAAATAAAAATGAAAAGGATTAATCAGAGAAAATGGGGGTGGAGTTTATGTTGGACAGCTTACAATTTTAAGTCTCTTGGTAAATAAAGATTTTGGTTTTCCCAAACCTCTAAAAAGCAGATATATATACATATACATATGCATATATGTGTCTGTATAATATTACCAATCAGATAAAGGTCAAATTCCTTTACTTTTTATCCAAAACCTTCCATGATGTGGCCCTCATCTACCTTTCCAATCTGTCTGATGCCTTGAGGGCATCTCCTATAAGAAGCCAAGGTAGACACAACTGAAATCTTTTGGTTCTCCCTCAGCATGAAACCATGGAAAGAGGCCCTTTCATATATGATGGTTTGTCTTAACAAGAACTGAGTGCCACGGAATCAATTTTGCTGGCTTTCAGAGTTCTGATTTCTCATATTGCCCTTGTTTTTTGCTGATTTTCCTATCAACCCATTATCCTGACCTGGCTAGTGCCATGGTTTTTCCACTTGCCCATCCTTGGCTCTTGGCATCCTTGGATACCTGCTCCTCAATAGTTTTTACCACCTCTGGATTTAAAGCCTAGAAAAGTACTAACTCCTGCTAAAATTCTGGCCACAAAGACATTGATAACAACCTTTTCTCTCACCATTCCCATTTATTCAGCCTATGCTGCAACAAATGGTACAACTCATTCCCAAACATGCCCCCTTTCTTTACCTTCTCTGGGTTTTTGCTTTTGTGTCTTCTGAGCCACCCTTTCTCCCACTATTAAAATCCAATTCAATTGAACAAAGAATTATTAAATGCTTATTATATTCTAGGGGATACAAAGAGAAATACAATACAGAATTGATCTTAAGAAGCTTATTGTTAAATGGGGGAAAGGAAGAAATAAGAATACAAATAATTATAATACCTGGGAGAGTGTGATAATTTAACGAGACAAACCTTTATTAAGCAACTACTAGGTGGCAGACGTTGTGCCCAGGATGCAAAGGGGAAAAAGCAAACAAACAATCCCTGCCCTTACATTCCCCTATGACAACCTAGACAATTTTCAGCCCTTGATTCTGGAATTACGCGTGCCTGGAAAAGTAAATTGAAAAATCAATTGCAAAGAGAGAGTACATTGATAACTGGACATATCTGGGAAGCAAGGATCACCTGAGCTTGTCCTTAAAAGATACAAGGGTGCGGCTAGATGAAAATTAGGAGGATGGTCATTGGGGGGCAAGAATAGAACTCCAAGTTAGGGGATGGCTTTTGAACAAGAACAAGGCATTGTCAGAGCTGTGTCTGAGGAAGATGATTTTGGCAGCTCTGTGGAGGATTGATTGGAATGGAAAGAGACTAGAAACCTTTGGACAGTATTGCAATAGTCAAGAGGTGATGACAGTCTAAATTAGGTTTGTGGCTATCTAAGTGGAGAGAAGGAGATGAGTATGAAAGTTGTTGTGAAGGCTTAAGGGACAAGACTGTGCTGCTAAGAGGTGGGAAATGAAGAAGAAGGATGGCTTTGCTTTTATAAATATGAATGACTGGGAAGAGAGTAGTTTCCTCAAGGGAAGTAATACTATTTGGAGGAGGGGGAATTAGGGCAAAAGAAAATCATTTCCATTTTGGAGAAGTTGAGTTTAAAGTAGCAGCAGACATCTAACCCTAAATTCTCTGTTGAGCTCCAATCACTGCCCTACATCACTCTGGAATGTACAGTTATGAGAATTTTTTTTTTATTTTTTATTTCCTCTTTTTAATTTTTATTATTTGGGGGGAGGGGTCAGGGCCATCTCCTAGTTTGGAGGCTATTATTGAGTTGGCTGAAATCTGTCCCATGGGATAACATTCCTCAGGTAAGAAGCCTGAAAGAGAATCAATGCTTATGGAAGTCATTAGTCTTCTTTTAATCCTAGACTCTATTATCCTCAAAGCATGTAAATATCCCCTCCCAATAGACCATTGTGAACCTAATAATTGTATCTTAATCTGTAACCTGACTTAGTTCACCTATTGAGTACTTAACTATCTCTAGTTCCTTAGGGGTTGTATGAGATTATACTTTAAATTTGCCCAACTTTTATGACCTAAGTGGTTGTACTGTATGTCAAAAATTATTTCTTTGTCTATTTTGTCCATAAAAAGCCTTGTTAGAATTCTAAAATTGGCTCAGGGTTATGTTTCTGCCTCCAGAACTTGTATTTAAGTGGAATAAAACCAAAGTTTCTACCTCTATGCTGTATCGAGTTAGATTTATGCAGCAGCAGTAACCTATCAAGTAAACTCAGGAGATATTTCTCCCTTAACAATATCAACATCTCAAAGTCAACCTGTCCAGACAGAACTCAGAGGTCAGGTACCTGTGGAGGGGCTGGGAGGAAAAGAGAAAAGAAACTGGTGGGAAGGTGGAACAGTCTAGGGAGTGAAGTGAATTAAACTGGACCTAAGTGAGCAGTATGGCTAGAGGTCCTCAAGAAATAGCCATTTTAGGCAGAGATGCAGGTCTCAAGTAAAAGTCATTTCTAGGTGGAGGAGAAATAGAACAATGTGAAAAGTGAGTTGACCTGGGAATTTTTATTTTTTCCATAGAATGTAACCTCCTTTAGGGCAGAGACCATTTGATTTTTGCCTTTAAATTTCCAGTGCCCTGAACAGAAAAAAAATCCAAATAAATGTTTACTGAACTGAATAGAATTTGTTGAAATAGAAAGGTATGGGATTAGGGTTAAAGGTGACTGGCCTAGCAATCCACACAGGGAAAAACATTTACTACATGAGTTCAAATCTGGCCTCAGACACTCAGCAGCTGTGTGACCCTGAGCAAGTCACTTCACCCTGTTTGCCTCAGTCTCCTCATCTGTAAAATGAGCTGGAGAAGAAAATGGCAAACCACTCCACTATCTTTGCCAAGAAAATCCCAAATGGGGTGACAAAAAGTAGGACACAACTGAACAACAAAAATAACGCCAACCCCTAATACCTCTAAGGTGTGTTTCTTATCTGGTCATGGTGCTGAATGAATTGTCCTCTGCTTTTCCTTTCTGAACTGTAGCATTGTGTCAACCATATTGAATACCCCCAGCTCACTTGTTAATTGTATCATTGTGGGGAGCAGCCTTCTATGTGGGGCTGGGGAGAGGGGGTGATAAAAGGAGAGAATAGAAACTGTGGTTCTATCTAGTCTAGGCTTCCAGAGGGGCCAGATATGAGACAGCCATGGGGGATCCTCTTTCAGGGAAAGGTCAACAAAGACAAATGTTTTGCTCTGTTTTTGCCCTGCTTCTCTGCTTGGCTTCTTGTAAAGACCCTTCTGTCCCACTGAGGTTGTAAACTTGCCAAGCCCCATCTCTTTGATTTCTTGTTTCCTACAGGACCCAGCAAGCTGTTGACATTCAATAAACGTTAAATGATAACAACAATTTACTGTCAGTTGTTTCTTTATAGCTGTCAGTACCGGGGAGCCAGTGGGTGGAGGAGACAGACTTGTTCAGTATGGTCAGATTATTTGGACATCAAGGTTATTGGTCAAACGAGAGTTTAGTGTAAAACACAGTAGAGCTCAAAATGGGGTGAAGTGGGGTCAGTGGACAGCTCCTCCTGGAAGCTGGCAATACACTAGGCAGGTTACTTCCTGCAGTAACCCAGGCTGCACCAATCCCTGCTTACATAATATTCTTGCATACATTTTCTGCATTCCTCTGCCCTCAGTCCTAGTCCTTTCTCTGGACCCTTACTGAGCCAGATCAGTCTTCAACTTCTGGTCCTAACTTCCTCACTCTGGAGTAATTCATGGTTCCCTTGAGCCTTTCCCCTTCACCACATCATTTTTTTTTCTCTTCAAAACAGTTCCAGATCTGAGACCAACTGCTCTGGGCCTTTTTTTTTCCTTTTAGTTTCTCTCCTTTTTAAGGGAGTATAGGACCAAAAGAAACCTCTGGGTGCTGATACAGAGACAAGATTAAGATCCATCACCTTAGGGGAAATTGCCTTTTCTAGTGATATACCAAACAACCTTCAGTTTCCAGTAGTTAAGATCCTGTTCACATCTACCCTCTCTGGTGTACATCTTGAATTTTTACATGCAAGAACATAGCTTATGTTTTGTTTTAATAATGCCTCTCTGCTCCAACTGGGAATTTCCTTAATACACCAGGATGTTAATTGACTAAGACAGCATTCGAAGGACTGTATGACCTACAGTAGCTTTCTTTCTTTTTTTTTCCTGGGGGTGGGAGTTGAGGGGGGAGGGTGTGAGATGGTGCCAGCAAGGAAAGAGCACTGGGGTTCTTTCTTCTCAGGAAGGTACTCGTTGTAGCCATAAACTCTGTCAGCAAGAGGCTGTCCAGACATTTTCGAATTTAGAATTGCTAACAAGGCTTCACTGTCAGAGGTGGCATCCTAAGACAACCTAATGAGAAGATAAAAGCAAGAAAAATGTAGCTCTCTAGTCCTTGCAAATGGCTAATTTAGTGAATTACAAACGTTAGCAGACAAAATGAGGAAAAGGGAAGCGTTTCTGGCTCGTTGTTTGCGCTAAGCACTATTTGGTCTCCACTAACGTGTGACAAGGCTCAGAACTTCCTCTTCCACTTTCTTCCTGATTCTGAAGTAACCCAAGCACAGGAATGAGCTGTGCCCATGAGAGTGAGTCAAAAATCAAATTTCAGGAACCAAAATACAATGTCCCAAAAGTCTTAGTGCAGTTGTAAACCTTAACACATTAGTCCTAGTGTCATTGTAAGGGTGGGGGAGTCACCTTACAGGGCAGCTGGGTGGTGAAGTAGATAGAGCACTGGGCTTGGAATCAGGAAACTCGATCTTCATAAATTCACATCCAGCTGTGTGACCTTGGGCAAGTCATTTAATTCTGTTTGTCTCAGTTTCTCATCTCTAAAATTAGCTAGAGAAGGAAATGCTTCTCTTTCTTAAGAACTCAAATGTAGTCATGAAGAGTTGGATGTGATTAAAGAACTATTATAGAAGTCAAAGGAGATGATGTATGTAAAGGGCTTTGCAAACTTTAACATGCTATAGAAATGTCTACTCTTCTTAGACTTATTTGGGAAGTGGGGAAAGGAAGGCAACAAGTAGAAATACAGTGTATAGGTCATGTTGCTTTCAAACAGCACAGATCCAGAGGTGAAATAAGGGACTTTATTTGCTGAGTTTACTTTAAAAATGAGAGCAAATCAGGCATGGTGATACATACTTGTTATCAGTAGTACCAAGGAGGCAAGGCTTTGTAGATCTCTTGAGCTCAGGAATTCTGAGCTGTCCTGGGCATGGACATTTAATGGTTCATGGCTTCCTTCCCTACCATTACTGCAACAACTACTAGCAGTAATAATAAAATTATAATCATTATCAATAATTATAACAAAATAGTAATTATATATAATTATTTAATGTTGTTGTTGTTGTTGTTATAACATTACCACCCAACTACCTCTGCTGTCTTCAAATCCATAGGTTGCAGGTTGGGTCCCTAGAGGGATGACTGGTACCTAACTCAAAGATGATCTAAAGGCCACACTTTTAAAAGAATAGATCACAATTTCTCACTTCTGCTCTTTCCTTTAGTAATCAGCCAGTGGACACAATTTGCTCAAAGCAAAGGCATTTACTAAGATGGCATGGCAGAACAGCGGTTACCAAAACACCTCCATAAACCTAAGGAAAACTCTATCACAAACAGGAATGGGTCTGTGAGTGTTACTTGGCACTCCCTACTCTCCCACACCCTATAGATGAGATCAGTTGCCAAATACTACCATTTTTTACCTTCCCAGCATCTCTAGCATTCAGCCTCTTCTCTCCACTCATACGGCTACCACCCTCAAGCCCTCAAGACTCCTCAAAAGATGATTTTAACAACCTCATTATTGGCCTCCCTGCCTCAACTCTCTCCCAACTCCATTCCATCCTATACACAACAGTCAAAATAATTTTTCTTAAGCTCAGATCTGACCATGTGACTTCCCTACTCAACCAACTCCAGTGATTTCCTCTTGCCTCTTGGAAGAAACAGAAACTCCTTTGTTTACATTTGAAACCAATTTCTCCTCTCCCACCATGTAATCATAACTCACATTTACTTGGGGTTTTAAGTTTTACAACACACTGTCCTCATAACCCTGGAAAGAGGGTTGTACAATGGAAAAAGCATTGGATTTGAAGACCTAGGTCCAAATCCTTGTCCCTTAATTCCTAACCCTGTGAATTTGGACAAGTCAATTCAAACATTCCAAGGCCTAAATTTCCTCATCTATAAAATGAAGGGGTGTTGCTATTCATAGTTCCCATTAGCTCCAAGTTTATGATCTAATGATATTTCAAGTATTTGTATCTCCATTTTATACATGAAGGAACCCAAAATCTGGAGAGACTTGGGTCCAAGATCCCACAACTGTTAAATGGCAGATCCTGGATTCAAAACCCCAGGCTCTCCTGACTCCAGGTCCAATGCATGTTCCATTATTCTATATTGGTCTATGAGGCTTAGATCACCAGGGTCCCACAACCTGACCTAGTCTCCTTATGCTGAGATGAGCGAGGATCCCACAAGACTAAGCTTTTCTTTTCTTGATATTTCAAAACTTTCAAACCTGCTGAAATACCCAACAAATTCATGATTTTTCTCCCAGGTTTTCCCATTAGATTGTAAACTCCTTAAGGGTAGGGACTGTCTTCTATCTCCTTTTGTATCCCTGGTGCTGAAAAAAAGTGCCTGACATATAGCAGGAAACCAGTTAATTGACAGAACTTGGATGAATAATATAATCATTCATTATTAATATGATGATTAATATATTATATTAATATATGTTAATGTAGAAATCAATTATAATATGTTGATATAGAAATATATTATAATATGATAATATAAATATAGTATAATGTGTTAATATATTATAATATATTATTATGAGAATTAAAATAACTCTGAGGTTTCACTTCACATTTAGCAAATTGTCAAAGATGGTAACAGATGGAAATAGTCAATTTTGGAGGGGTAATGGGAAGACAGGAACATTAATGCACTGTTGGGAGAGCTGTTAATTGACCCAACCATTCTGACAGCAATTTGGAATTGTTGGAAAAAATATTAATGTTGTACTCTGTTTTAGGCACAAGTCTGACAGAAGCAATTTTATTATGTTTTACACTAATCTAGTTTCCAAGATATTTCTAGCTTAGAAAGAGATGCAAATTGGCAATAGTTATCTCTCCTGCCCTCAAACCTGTCCTTCTACCCAAAGATAATTTAAGATAACACTTATAGGAATCTTAAACAAAGAAAATAACAAAATATGTTCAAATACACTTTGGAGTTAACATTCTAGAAAAATAATCACTACTTTATTCTTCTCTTGGCCATTATATTCAATGATTGCAAGGGCCCCCTTCCAAATGTGTGTGTGTGTGTGTGTGTGTATATATATATATATATATATATATATATATATATATATATATACGCACTTATATGTATATGTATACATACCCTCATGTTAACACTTTTTTTTCTTATAGCTAAAAACTAGAAATAAAGTAGGCTCCAATAAGTTGAGGAGTAGTCGAACAAATTTGGGTGCATGAATGTAATCAATTACTATTCTAATATATTATATTATTAATGTAATATATTGTAATATAATAGATTGTGAATATGAAGAATTCAGAGAAACGTGGGGATATTGAATGAATTACTTATATCATTAGTGATCTTATATAATAATAGTATTTATGTAATATTTTGAGGTTTAAAAAGTATTTTACAGAAATTATATTATTGGGGGCGGCTAGGTGGCAAAGTAAATAGAGCACCAGCCCTAGAGTCAGGAGGACCTGAGTTCAAATCTGGCCTCAGACACTTAACACTTACTAGTCGTGTGACCTTAGGCAAGTCACTTAACCCCAACTGTCCCTTCAAAAAGCAAAAAATTAAAACATTAAAAAATTCAAAAAACAAGAAATTATATTATTTTTATTTTCTAAACAACTCCACAAAACAAATGCTATAATTATACCAGTTTTATAGGTAAAAAAAAACCCTGAGTTTCAGAGAGATTAAATGATTTGTCCAAGGTCACACACTTTATAAAAGCATAGGAGATAGCACAGGTTTTCCTAACTCCAAGTTGCCCACTACATCTACTATATTACCTCTAGTAACAATCAGAAGAATGAGAAATATGATTACAATAATGTAAATGGAAATAATATTAAGAGTCAGCCAAACTCAGAATAATCACCAAGATAAATCTTGGTTCTGGAAAATAGAAGATGAAACTCATTTTGCTCCTTTCAGTCAAAAGGTGATATAATAGGGTATAGAATGTATGTTATGTCAAATATGGTAAAGTCTTTTGTTCAGTTTTGCTTAACTGATTTTCTTTATTATAAGGAAGGGTTTCAATTCAGGTGAGGGAATGATGCTTGGAAAGAATTGTGGCATGAAAAAAAAAGACGTCCACAAACTAAATTTTAAAAAAGGAATGACATGTCAAAAGTTACATAGAAATAACACACATATTGGGGGCGGCTAGGTGGCACAGTGAGTAGAGCGCTGGCCCTGGAGTCAGAAGGACCTGAGTTCGGATCTGGCCTCAGACACTTAACCCACACAAACAAAAACCTAGCCGTGTGACCTTGGGCAAGTTACTTAACCCCAATTGCCCTCCAAAAAAATAAATAAATAAATAACACACATAAAGTTGTAATAATGCCCTTAAAAGCTTCAAATGAATTCGTCACCCTGTGCTTATATTGCTAAAGTCTTATATCATACTCAATCCAATCATTAGAAACCAGACTAGTTTCCCCATTTGGTTGAGTCCCATTTCCTTTTCTTTCCCTATGTCTAAGGCAGCTTCATAACTCCCACCCCCCTATTCTCAGCCCAAATGCCAAGAACTCCACAACTATTCCAGCCCTGACTATTGATCCTTATACTCACTATTCCCCCTAGGCTTCATCCTCTCTCCATCCCTAGGTCTCCATCATTTCTTCATCCAAAAACTACATCCTCCATGCCTCTGCTTCCCCAGTGCTTGACTTCACTCTTCACAGGGTATATACTATGTAACAAATCAATAGAACAGTAAGAACAGATAGTTTTCTGAATGATGAGTTCAGTCGTTAGTCCAAAAAGTCATCTTATCCCTACTTGGAGCCAAATTCTTCATTCTTTGAGCGTCTGGCACCCAATTTCCCAAAAGGTCAAGAGTGTACTCAAAGTAGCATTGATGTGTTCCAAATCCCTGGCTTCCTCGATCCTTTCTGCTAATTTTTGAAAAGGAAAGTTGGAGTGCAGTAAAGAAAGAGGGAGACAGGTACTATTGATTGCTGTGATTGTTATGAAAGATTAGGATGGATAGATAGATGGATGTTCAAAAGGTTGAGTAGGAAGGAAGGAATGAAATGTGTGGTATAGGATATTCCCCAGCACAAACCCAGTGATTCCTAGATTGATCAGATAACATTGAGAAACACACTGCTTAAACAATGTTTTTCTTCATACTTTCTAATTGTAAAGACAAAAATGTTCAAGAAATGAGATAACAATAACAAATCCAACTCCTCATTTAAAAGCATCAATATGCAGGTATAGATGGATGGTTGGATGGATGGATAGATGGATGGATGGATGGATGGATGGATGGATGGATGGATGGATGGATTGATGGATGGATAGATGGATGGATGGATGGATGGAAAAAAATCATTTATTAAGTACTTAATATTCCAAGCTCTAGGGATAAAAATAAAAACAAGGAAAACAGTCCCTGTTCTCAAGTAGCTTACATTCCAACAGGGAGAGGCAGCACATAAAGGGAAAAAGTTGGAGGCGAGGAGGAGAAATTGTTACCTACACAGTGGCATGATTCAGAAATTGTTAGAAAGGTGTTTGATGTACTAGTTAATGGCACCATAAGGCAGTATCTCTATTAACAGAGTCTAGGATCCCAGGGTGATAAGTCTAACTTCCTATGAGAGAGGACCATATGTATGTTACTCCACCAGTTAGAGCCTCCTGCTCACTTCTCCACTCTATGCCTTCTCATGTAATGTGATTCTAATACATGCCCTTCTACAAATTTTCCATAGAAGATTCACCCAGCTGGGCTCTCTCCTACTTGAGAAATACTAATCTATTTGATTCTTTTTTTTCCAGTAGTAATGTATAGCTATGAGAGTTGGACTACAAAGAAAGCTGAGCTTCACAGAATTGATGCTTTAGAATTGTGATGCTGAAGACTTTGGAGAGTCCCTTCCGATCAGCCAATTCCTAAATAAATTACTTCAGGTAAAATACTAAGCAGAAACTTAAACACCTTGGTCACAAAATGAGAAGATAGGACTCATTGGAAAAGCCCTTGATGTTGGGAAAGATTGAAGGCAAAAGTAAAAGGGGATGGCAGAGGATGTGATGGCTAGATAGTGGCATGGAAGCAACAATCATGAACTTGGACAGATTTAGAGAGGTAGGGGAGGATAGAAGGGGGCCTGGTGTACCATGGTCCATGGGGTCACGAAGAGTTGGACATGAGCGAATGAATAACAACAATCTACTTGACACCAAACACGTGTGTTGGCAAATGGCAACATTATCAAATCATGGGTGATGGTAGAACCCTCAATGGGAGGCATAGACTTGGTGGGATTTTACCCTTGAGTAGTTCTATTGCTTTCTGTTTAACAAGTCCATTACAAGCAGCCTGTGGGTCCCCACAGAACCTAAAACCAAAAGAAAAAACCCAAACACACATTCTCTGTGATTAAGTTAAATTATCATTTGTATTAATGACAGCTTGGCTATAGAATCTTCTGCCTGTGGCTGTAAGAAAAACAAAAGGAAACTGTTCAAGTGTGGTTGGCTTTTAATCAGAAGCTGGAATAAAGTCAGCATAATTCTCTGATTGTTTTAGAGGACTTGGTAGAATGAGCATTTAGTTTATTGGCCATTTAGCAGATTTCTCATTGTTCTCAACATCACCAGTGCTAATCCTAATGAGGGCTGTCACACACCCTTAAAAGAAGTGTTCTGAGGGTTTGGTGCATTTCCCCCACTCCTCACATATGAGCAGAGTCCCCTTACAAATATAGGATTAAAAACTGCTCATAAGATCATAGGAACACAGATTTAGAGCTATAAGGGACCTCAGAGGCCGAGCTCAGCCTTCTCATTTTGTAAATTGAGAAACAGGGTCAAGAGAGGTGAAAGGTCTTAACTCACAGGGTTTTTGTGAGAAGCAAATGAGATAACATGTGCAAAGCACTTTACCAGTCTTAAAGCACCAAATAGAAATTATTTCCAAAGGCCATACTGGTAATAATTAAACATCTATTAAGTGTTTACTGTGTGCTAGGTAGGTGCTGGAAGTACAAAGAAAAGAATGGAGTCCCTACCCTCAGGGAGCTTACATTCTATCAAGAGAAATACATATATATGTAGTGTAGGATGGGGGGAAAGGGGTGGCTTTGTGACTTTATTGATAAAAAGGCATTAGTATGAAGAAACTGAATAAGGCAGAGTGGTTCCTGATTTACAACTTACAGTCAGAAAACTCTTGGGCACTAAGAAGTTAAGCAATTTGCCCAGGATCACACAGTTAGGCTGTGTCTGAGGCCAGACTTAAAGTCAGGTCTACCTGATTCCAGGCCCAATACTCTTTCCATTGTGCCACCTAGTTGTAATTGACTGAGTTAGACTTCAATTTAATATAGAGCTTCTAAGAAGCTTATGTAAAAAGTGAATGTATGTAAAGTCACCTGCATTCTAGGAGACCTATCCTGTGCTAAGTGCTAGGGAATTGAATAAAACTGGGGAGAGAAAGAGTCAGAGGCAGAGGCAGAGACAGAGAGATTCCGTCTATTTTTAAGGCGCTCATACTGTAATTGGAGAATAAAGCACATCTAACAGAGTTCCACTGCAGGGATCACTAGGGCACCTAGGCAGGTCAGTTGGTGGTGCTTAGGAGTCTTGAGGATATTGTGGCATGGCAGATAATAATGTCTGGTGGTCCTTCATCTTATTCGAAGCATCATAGTTTGTGATCCCCTGTTCCTCCAGTCATTGTGAGCAACCTTGTCATTCTTTCCACCTATAATGGAGTCTTGGAAATTAAGAGGTTAAGAGAAAAGGGGAAGGAAGCCACTCTTGGCAATTTTAATGAGATATAGAATTATAATTAGGGAAAAACAAAACCTTTCTTTTCCAAAGGCCATACTGGTAATAATTAAACATCTATTAAGTGTTTACTGTGTGCTAGGTAGGTGCTGGAAGTACAAAAGAAAAGAAACAAGGATCTAGGGGCAGCTAGGTGGCACAGTTAATAGAACACGGGCCCTAGAGTCAGGAGGACCTGAGTTCAAAATCCAACCTCAGACACTTGACACTTACTAGCTGTGTGACCTTGGGCAAGTCACTTAAGCCCAATTGCCCTTCCTTCCCAGAGGAAAGAAAAGAAAAAAGAAAAGGAATATGGATCTAGTTGAGATTAGCTAACATAAATCACTAATGGACTCATACTGTGGGCTAGGTCTGACAGGTACACACAGGGCATTCCATAGTTAACATAAAGGAGGTCAATTTAGGTATAACATAGAAATGATATTCATTAAGGTTACTACACTTAACTCAGGTAGACATCTCCCTCTTGTTTCTATAGTGAACCTATTGTATTGGTCATCAGGGCAAGGTGTGGTTCATTGGGAATGTTTGCCAAGTCTCATGTTTCTCCAGATCTAGGCCTTTTTGTATACTTAGGTGCCTAAAAAGTCACTGAGGGATCAGGAAGATGCCTGACCCTTAGTCCCATGCGCCAGTAAAATACTGGACAGGGTTTTCTTACCTTTCAGAAAAAGGTAGTTTAATATGCACGGAGAGAGAGATGGTGTCTACAGATAATGTCAAGCTATTGATCCTATCATGGGTATTAAGCAGTAAAAGGACCCACCTCCTCTGACACCAAATCTCCTGTTCTATCTGCTCTCACACTACTTGTCTACTTCCTTCTTAGTTCTGGGGCTTAAAGGTTGATTGGGAGAGTGTAAGGATAAGAATGAGGCTAAAAAGAATGCCTTGTAATCATAATTTTGCCTAGAATTGATCTCGCTTTATATGTCTTCTCTTTTCACTTGGACCAGTGTGAAATGTGCTGATGTTGAACACACAGTAAAACCTTGACTCAGGCCCTATGCTCCTCTGAACAGGGGCACAAGAAAATCAATTAACTCAAGGGCAACCAGATGTGAAGAAAAAGTCTAGAACCAAAGAGATGTCTCCTTATTCAGCACTAGGGTTTGGGACAGCCATGCCTTCTTCTCTGGAACTGGAATTGAAATCTGATTTTTTAAAATGACTTCAATACAAATGATTCCTCAAAGCTAAGAGATGCATTACATAAATAAGAACTGACATTTTTTAAAATAGCATTTACCATGTCTTGTCTTATTTGAGCCTCACGATATGCCTGTGAATTGGAGGGACTGGCCAATGGGGGAAGTGGGTCCAGTCCTCAGAACATGCACAGGGGTCTGCCTATGGGAGGCTTGATAAGTTTGCTTTTGGAAGTGAAAGAGGATGTATAATGGAAGGCCTTCAGCCTTAGTTAAGAGCATAAGTAAATATTCTTTTACTAGTCCCTGACTGTCTAAGGAATAGTAAGAAAAAAACCTTTGAAATGGCTTCTGAAGGGCAGCTAGGTAGCACAGTGAATAGAACATTGGCCCTGGAGTCAGGAGAACCTGAGTTCAAATCCAGCCTCAGACACTTAATGCAAAAACTAGCCATGTGACCTTAGGCAAATCATTTAACCCCAACTGCTCTCCAAAAAAATAAATAAATAAATAAATAAAATGGCTTTTGAGACATACAAAAGGTATGAACAGTTCAGATTGTTCTCTTCCATTGTAGAAAGATGGGAAGAGAGGCTTTGGACCTTAATCTCCCTAACCTGGCAACCCATAAACCCATAGCTTTACTGTTCTTCTCTTTTTGTTGCATTTATAATCTCATGATCTTAGGTAAAAGAGGATGAACTTTGAACTTTGAAAGGCTGGAAGAGCCAGAAGCATTTTAGCAGCTCAGTTCATGGAGGAGGAATAACCTGTGTAGCCCAAGCTAAACAATGGATCGATCTAGCTTCTGAAACCCTGGGTCCTACAAACAAAAGAGTAATTTTATTCCATTGGATGTCAATTCAGTGATTGGAAGAATTGTTGACTGACTTTAAATTTGAGCCCATTTTCCCCAGAGAATGAGGTGAAGCAGGAAGAGCATACCCTGTTTTGGAGAATCATTTTTTACTTTAATTCTTCCTATCTTTTCAGGAATATTTCTTTGTAAAAGCTAATTGATATTAATTGATTAGTAATGGTGAACAGAAATTAACTAGTTAAATTGATAATGGTATATTAATCACTGGTATTGATGATAATGAGGAGATATTAAGTGGCACTGAGTGATTGATATGGGGACACACTAGTAAGAGACTTGAGCCAACAGCATGGCTCAACACCATATTTCAGATCCCAAGGGAGAAATGTAATCAGACATATACCAAAGACTGACCTGCTACAGTGTATGTATGGGGCGTATGAGTTATAGTAAATCCAGAATTTCACTGCAGCTATGAAGTGGGCATTGAAAACTTAATAATTCTTATTTTTACAAATTGAGAAACTGAGTAATTAAGTGCTTGCCAATGATCACGTAGCTAGTAAGTGTCAGAAGCAGGATATGAACTCGAATCTCTCCCGATACCAGGGTCAAAACTCTTTGTACTAAAAACCATGTTGTCAAACTAAATACTAGCACAGTAACAAAAACTTCAGAGCTCTTTAGAAGACATGTCCTACCAATGTCTTTAGAAGATGCAATTTTGTGAATGCTTATCACATCCCACCGAAAGAAGAAAGCAGTTGAATTCATTAAAATCCTGTGGCTGAAAGAGAAAGAGCATTTGTTCCCAGCAAGGGGTATAGCCTGGCCCTTTTGGAATTTCCTGCCTAAGAGCAGTCTGCCTTTTTCAGGTAGCTATGATCAAATATAACTTCCTCTTTAAGGACAACTCTAATTTCAAACAAATTCAGCTAAGGAATAATCTAGACCTCAAATGTACAGCCCATTGGAGCTAAAAAAAATCCTTACAATTGAGGTCAACAAACATTTATTAATTACCTACTATTTACATAACCCTGTAAGGACTTGCCAGCAGGATTGCAGAATGGCAATTTCCTGATTTTCCAAAAAGGGAAAAGATAATTTGCAGCTTGAAAATTATAGGCCAGTGAGTATGACTTCAATTCCTGGCAATATTCTAGAATATGTCATTAAAAGGGCCATTAACAAACATCTACGAAAGGAGGATGTGATCACAAAGGGCTAATATGGCTTTGTCAATAACAGGTTGTGTAGTCTCTCCATTTCCTTTTTTGATGATGGTAATAGACTAGTAGATTGGGGTATAAAAGCATATTAAAAACTTTTTTTTTAGTTCAACTGAAAATATTAAGAAATACTATTGTTCTGTTCTAAAAGCCCTCTGAAAGACTTAACCAAGCTTTAGGAATATGGGGAAAAGGTTGTAAACCAGAATTTAACAAAGATTACCTCAGCATGAGTTGAGATCTTTGACTTGCCTATCACCTGATGTTATTGTAATATAATCCAACCTTTTATATTCAGTAAGGATTGAGCTACTGATTGCCAGGGCATGGGGGAACTATGCCAGTTTGGTTCTTTCTCTGTCTGTCTCTGTCTCTCTGTCTCTGTCTCTGTCTCTCTATCTCTCTCTGTCTCTCTGTCTGTCTCTCTCTCTCTGTCTCTTTCTCTCTCTCTCTTCTCCCCTCTCTCCCTTTCTCCTCTCTCAGCTATAAATGGATCATGACATTAGATTAATATTGCATTAGTTGTTTCTGTCAGATTCATGCCTAAAACACAGAATACAGTATTAATGTTTTTTCTTCAAGAAGGGATATATTGTAGATATATTTTATCTTAGTTTTACAAAGCATTTGACAAAGATTCTCATGCTAGTTAGTCAGATAACACAATGGACTTATCACTGAACTGAGAGTCAGAAAGACCTGAGTTCAAATCCTGTCTCAGATACTTACTAGCCATGTGATCCTGGGCAAGTCTCTTAATCTCTGTCTGCTTCAGTTTTCTCATCTGTACAGTGCAGATTATAATAGTATTTATGTCTAAAGGTTATTGTGAGTATAAAATAAGACAATCTTTGCAGTCTCTTAAGGTGCTTTATAAACACAAGCTATTATTATTCTTGTGGGAAAAGATGGAATGATTTGGTCTAGACGATACTATAATTATGTGGTTGAATGGCCTGACCCAAATAGTCGTTAGTGGTTCAGTGCCAACTTGGAAGGAAGTCTTTAGTGTAGGACCATAGGGATCTGTCCTTGGTCCTATTTTTAACATTTTTATTAATGACTCAGATGAAGGCATAAATGGCATGTTTATAAGATTTCAGATGACAACAAACCTGAAGGGACGGGTGATAGTGATAGAGTCAGAATTCAAAACTATCATAACATATGAGAATACTGGGCCAAATTTAATAAGCTTAGAACTATCCCAAAACAGAAATTGTTTGTTTTTTTTAATTTATGGAATAAAACAAACATTTCCATAACAGTATAATTTTTTAAAAAGATGATTTCACATGAAATTGCAAATCTACTATCTACAACTTGCTATTCCTTTAAAAAAATACAACAGTTATCAAATAAATTTATTTTTCTCTCCCTTCCTCCTTCCCCCCTCAACTTAAGCAAAATTTAGAGGCCCAGTCATTTGGTATGTAGAGGAGGCTTCTTGCTGAGGCACTGGATAGATTATAAGCTACCAGAGGCTTCTACTACTCTGACATTCTGTGCTAGTCACTGGAGAAGATGCAAAGTACAAAAAAGACACAGTCTCTGCCTTCATGGAGCTTATATTCTAGGTTAAGAACAAAAAAAATAAAAATAGCAATAATTAAAAATAACACATCACCAATTAATTACTCAGGTATAATATGTGAACATTGTGAATATTTCATGTTTCCATGTGAAATATGGAAGGAGAGATTAAAACATATGGCAGATAGAATTTTAATATTATTTTGATATGCTAATAGCTCACATTCATGTATTACTTGAAGGTCTAAAAAGCTCTCTCTTTTTTTAACAACACTGTGAAGAAATATTATTAGATCCATTTTATAGATGAGGATTCTAAGGTTCAGATACTTGGTAAAGGTCATATAAATATTAAGTGGTCAAATCACAATTCTAACCCAAGTTTCCTGATTCAAAATCCAATCAGCCCATCAATGATCAAGGATTTATTAAGCACCTACTATGTAGGGACTACACTATAAAAATGAAAACATGGTGGTGGCTAGGTGGCACAGTGAATAGAGCACCGGCCCTGGAATCAGGAGGACCTGAGTTCAAATCTTGCCTCAGACATTTAACACAAAAACTAACTGTATGACCTTGGGCAAGTCACTTAACCCCAATTGCCCTCCAAGAAGCAAAAAATTCATGAAAACATGTATGTTCTTAAGGAAGCTATATTCTGTGGAGGAGACAGCAAATATACATATATGGATATACCAAATACTTCAGAGACAATAAATACTAATAAATACAACACAGGGACGGAGACTACTAGTGGTTGGAGGATTGGGAAAGGCTTCAGGAAGAAAGTGATACCTGAAGGAAGTGAGGAATTCTAGGAGACAGAGATGCGGAGCTAGTACATTCCAGGTGAGGGCGATGGCAGACATAAGGCAGCAGATGCTCTCTGTAGAGAAGCCAGTTTCTGTGGACCACAGAGTCCAAGCAAGGACAATAATGTAAATAGATTGGGGCTAAGTTGGGAACTGTCTTGAAAGCCAAACTATATTTATCCTAGAGGCAATAGGGAGCTACTGAAGATTAATCAGTAGGGGAATGCTCTTCCCATGACATGCTTTAAGAGGACAGAAGATGCTCTGGAAATCATCTTGTTCTTCATAGTATCCAATTTATTTTATTAGACTTTTTTCTCCTTATATTTCTATTGACAATTTAAAGCTCATGTAATCCAATCACAAAATGAACACGTAGGGTTTTTCAAAACCAGAAAAGTTTGCCAACTATACACACACGTATTATGCATGTAGGTATATATGTATACCTCTGTGTATGTGTAAATATAGATAAATACATATGTACATACACACATACATGTGCATTGTGCATGTATAGTTATACCTATATGTATATGAATATATACACATATGTGTATGTATATTGTGTGTATATGTATGTATATAAAAGACTAGCAATTCAGAAAGGCAGAAGGGAAGACAATGACCTTTTCCTGTGAGTTCAGTGTTTTTCTTGTGCCTTCTTCTTCCCCAACCTATTTGCATGAGAGAACAAAAGAGTATAGATATTGACAAATCAGGAACTCTGAATCCAGAGAGCTCTTGCCAATTTACTGCCAGAGTACATGCAGGAAGACTTGTTAGGAGGTATTGAGATAGCGCTAGCAGGTGGTAATTCAATTCAATTTAATTCAACAAGCATTAATTACCTACTGAATAGCCCCAATAAGGTTACCTTTGTTATGGGAGAAATGCCTCCTTTCTGAGTTCATGTGGTAGGTAACTGTTGCCGAAATTGGTTTACCTTAATGCAGAAATTATAGAGGTAAGCAAAACCCATGTTTTATTATTATGCTTAAGCATAGGTTAATATCTCAGAGAAAAATATCTGAACAATCATTGGGATTCTAACAAGGCCCTTCACAGACAAAATTATGTCATAGTGACAGAGAAATGACTCTCTGATATGTTGCACTCATCAGGCCATATTTGCCTCAGGTCATAAAAATTAAAGAAAAGACAGATTCATAAACCTGTTCTTTCTTCAATCTCATAAAAATTAAACAAACTTAGTTAAACAGAGTCATAATCTCATACATAAACCTAGTTAAATAGACTTTATAGGTAAACTAAGTCAGGTTACAGATTAGATTACATTTGTAGGGTTCACAAATAGGTTGATTGAGGGGGGAGATTTATGCTAAGGCGTCAGGGACAGTTGAGACTCTTCCCCTGGCTTCCAATCTTATTTAGGGGAAGACATATAATAGAGAAGTTTTGAGGGAAGGGGATGATGAGATCTGGATCAGGGGAAGCCCAGGAGAGGAGAGTGGATTTGAGTTGAATTTTGAAGGATGATGAGGATTCTGAGAGGCAAGAAAGAGGAAAGTTCATTGCAGGCATGGGAGGAAGAGAAGGTTTAATGAACAGGATGTTGTGGATAGAAAATCAACAAAATTTGATGGCTAATGATTGTATTTGGAGCTGCATTTGTGGGGAACGAACATTCTGAGAATATGAATCAGGGTGACTAGTAAGACAATCATGCCCTCAATAGAAATAAGGAAGGGGGGAAGTCTGTAAAAAAGGAGGATTTAGAAAAAAGGTAACGGCTTCCACTTTGAAATATTGAGTTTGAGACTCCAACTGCCCTGGGTGAAGAGCAGTTAGTGATGTGAGAGATAACTAAGAAAAATAGTTAGGATTGGGTCTAGAGATTTGTGAGTTATTTTTATGGAGATAATATTTGACTGCAAGGAACTGATAAGATTACAAAGGAAGAGAATGTAGAGAGCCCAGGATATAGGTTTATGAAACATCTAGGTGGCACAGTAGATTAGAGTTCTGGGCTTAGAATCAGCTCTGAGTTCAACTCTGTCTTCAGACACTGAGTAGCAGGGTGACCCTGGGCAAGTCATATAATCTCTGTACATCTTGGTTTCCTCAACAGTAAAATAAGGATAATAATAGCATCTTCCTTCCAGGGTTGTGAGGATAAAGTGAGAAAATATTTGTAAAAGTGCTTAGCACAGTGACTGGCACATAGTAGGCTCTTAATAAATGTATGTTTCCTTCTTTGGGGAATACTCACAATTAAAGGCATAGGAAAGGAAGGCAATGAAGCAGCAACTGGGAAGGAAAAGGGATGCTGGAGAAGTATAAGAAAAGGAGGAGAGGATTACCACAAAAGCCAAGGAAGGTAGAGTATGAAGAAGGAGGGTTTGACCAATGGTGTCAAAAGCTTCAAAGAATGGATGGGGACAAGAATTAAGAAAGGCTAATGGATTTAGCATCTGAGAAAACATCAGTATGAACACCTGTACTAGGCTGGTGGAAGTGGGAATAGAGAATGGGACAGCTGTGGAGAGCTATTCCTCAGGTAAAGTTGACTCACTAGAGGACTCACTAACTTAGTGACCTTAAACAAAGCCTGTATCCTGTCTACATCCATTCTCTCGAACAGTACATAAAAATTAGTAAGATCCTTTTTGATTAAGGTAGAGAAAAAAAACAAGGAAATCATGGATAACTAATCATGGAATATATCTCCCTCCTACTATTCACTGCCAGACATGGTGGCCCTGTTAATTGGCTTTGCTTGAATATTTTTCTTTGGTAGAAAGAGATGGAAGGTTGTTAGAGGAGAGAATTTTTAAAGAGAAATGTCAGTGGCATCAAAGTTAGAAGCAACAACAATTTAAAAGAGGACAAAGAATCAAATGATCTACCTCCTCAATATTTCTGATTTTATCCTCTAGTCCCACCAGAATCACCTTACTGAAAGCTCTCTTCACTTTCACCTGGACTGTTGCAAAATCCTTCCATTTGATGCACATACAACAACCTCCCTTTGCCAATCTACCACCACATAGTGTCAAACTGATATTCCTAAAGTGTTGCTCTGACCTTGCTCAGAAAGCTTCAATGACTCCCAATTACCTTGACTAAAATTTAGCATGTTCTTCTGTTTGGCATCTAAAACTCTTCCCAATCTAGATCTAGCTTATCTTTCCAGGATGGTTACACATTACTCTCTATCACATAGTCTACCCTCTAGCCAAATTGAACTAATTGTCCCTCATAGATAACATTCAATTTCCCAGCTTTATGCTTTTGCATGGGCTTTCATCCATGCCTAGAATACACTACATCCTCACCTCCATGTCCTAGAACCTCTATGTCCCTTCAGGGCTCAGCTCTAGTGGAACCTTCTTCAAGAAGCTTTTCCTGATTGATATTCCCAGGTGTTCTTTCCTCCTTCATTCACTTTGTATTTATTTTACATATATCTTGTATTTACTTCTCTGTGAATGTTATAATTTTTACACAAACACACATACATGTAAGTTCCTTGAGTTTGAAGACTACTCTCTGCTAGTCTTTTCCCCATCACATCCCCACCGGGTCACATTGCATGTATGTGTACATGCCTATATATTTTTGCTTTGTCTTGCTGTTAGAGTATCCTAGAGTGCAAGGACTATTTTATTCTTGTCTTTGGAGCCCCCAGTGTTTAGCATGGGGCCTGGCACATTATAAGCACTTAATAAATCCATGTTGATTGATTGATTATAGTTTTTCATCAATACATAAGAATGAAAAATAATTTTAAAAATACAAAAATAAAAAAGGGGTAGCTAGGTGGTGCAGCAAATAGAGCACTGGTCCTGAAGTGAGGAGGACCCGAGTTCAAATCTGGCCTCAGACACTTGACTCGTACTAGCTGTGTGACCTTGGGCAAGTCACTTAACCCCAATTGCCTTGCCTTCCCTCCCCACCTCCAAAAATAAACTACATAAGAATGGTAATAAGGAGATCTATTATTTTAAAACTCTGTCTTCAGAGTTTTATCATCATTCTTTTGTTGAAGCAGAAATGCTAACATAGTCATAAGAGATACCACATGCTATTTATCAAAAGGCAACCCTAATAAAAGTTAAAACTTCTCTCCATGTCCCAAGACCTCTGCATGTCCCCAGCCCTTCCTCTTCCCCTTGGTTCTTCAGCCTTCCCTTATTCCCACCTTTCCCCAGTCCCTCCCATGTGTTGTTCTGCCATCTCCTCCATAATAGAATGCTGATGTCATCGAGGATAAACATGTGCCTCCTATTTTCAGTGACTATGTAGCCATTGCAGCTGTCTGGCATCAGATCCTTGTACAACTCTGCCAGTTAATGTGAACAGCTCAGGCCCTCAGGGACAGACAGCATGCAGATTTGTAACCTTCTCAGGAGAATTTGTCTGCACTCCAATGAATATGTTAGGCTGTGGGAAACATTACATTGTCTATTTAAACAGGTATAACCTTATTCATGTGTGCTAGGGAGCAGAAAGAATAGCTTCTATTGTTCAGGACCCCTATAATTTCTAAAGGTAAGAAGGATTTTGGCCCACATCCTAGAGTGACTCTGTTTTTGGTACTCAGTAATCCATGTTATCTAATGGAAAACTAGGATGGGAGGAGAGCTGTTCTACAAAGGGTTTAATTTTTTCCCCTTTTTATTATCATGAACTTTACAAATGAAAATAGACATGAACAATTTGTTACATAAAGAGAAAAATAGTATTGTCTATGCAGTTGTGAATCTCCACTCTGTTTAGCTTTTAAGTATGTCTCAAATTTGAGAGGCAGTAAGGCTTAGTGGCTAGCAAGAGCTGGTCTCAATTCAGAATGACTTTCTGATACAAAATACTGAGTATATTTAGGTCCAGGAAATTTAAGCTGCCATGGCAGCTTATCCAAGTGTGATCCTGGGCAAGTCACTTAACCCTGTTTGCCTCAGTTTCCTCATCTGTAAAATGAGCTGGAGAAGAAAATGGTAAACCACTCCAGTATCTTTGCCAAGAAGTCCCCAGATGGGGTCCTGAAGAGACAGATATGACTGAAACAATTATGCAACAACACTTGAAACAATTCTACTCCAGCTATACTTATCTGTCATATTCCAGCTAGCTGTCCTTCCTTCACTAAATGCTTAGGCATTACAACAAGGTGTATAGAGTTCTGGATATGAAGTTTGGAAAATTGGGTTCAAATCCTGAATCAAAGGCATATTAGTTAAGTGACCATATGTAAATTCCTTGTCCTCTCAGAGGTTGTTTTCTTATCTATAAAATGGGGTTAATATTAATTGCACCACCTGCTATACAAGGGCTACTGTGACAAAATAGCTTTGCCAAATTTAAAAGTGCAATAGAAATGCGAGTTGTTTTTAATTAGACCACAAAGGGAGATAAAAGATAAATGTGGCATAATTTCCACCTTCAATCTCCTTTAGAGACCCCCTGCTTCTCATCCCCAAATTCTTCATAGGGGAAATAAAGTATACATACAAGTCAGTATCTGATTACTTCTTTAAGGGATATTTGTTGTTGTTCAGTTATTTCAGTCACATCTGACTCATCAGGACCACATCTGGGGACTTTTTCGCAAAGATATTGGAGTTGTTTGATCTTTCCTTTTCCAGTTCATTTTATAGATGAGGAAACTGAGGCAAACAGGGTTAAGTGACTTGCCCAAGATCACATAGCTAGCAATTGTCAGAGTCTGGATTTGAACTTAAGTCTTCATGACTCCAGGCTCAGTGTTGCCATCTAACTGCCCTTATAAGGGAGATACAAAGCATTATATAAATATATATATATATATTAATATACACATGCATATGTGTGTAGATAGATAGATAGATAGATAAAACATGGTACAATTTCATGGAGGAGATTCATATGGAATGACAGTAATGGGAACAATTTCAAAAGGACGGATGTAAGACATCTTCCTCCTCTGCTGTCCTACTGTCTGAGGGCATTGCTGTATTCATGCTGAAGAAAGGCGTGTCAAACAGTACAGTGGTCTATAAAATGCTTAGTGAAAGAGCAAGCTAAATTCTATTCCTTTCAAAGTCTGAGGCAATCCTGCCATACAGAATGCTCTCCATCCAGGCCAATACAATGCTCCATGGGGGTAGGCATTCACTGCTGCACACAGACAAGCTCAGTCATCATACAGTGCAGTACCACAGGCCAGACAATAACATGAACACAAGCAGCAAAATAGAGTCAAGAAGAAACCATGCTAAGACACCAATTGCAAACTTCCTTTAGACAGTGGCAGAGAAAGACCATTTTAAAAGTTTCACTGACTTGAAACAAAGGGGAGCTCCATTCAAGACCTGTGTAGGGTATGAATAGGATCAGTGCCCTATTGTTTCCTTCACATGAAATAGCATGGAGGATCAGAAAGGACAGCCAGCCAAATCATTTGTGGATTCTGAGTCACTGGCACTGCTGAACACCAAGAGAAATACTATCCACATGGTAAGATTTAAGAGGTTAATGTTATTTGATTTGGTTTGGTGAGGTGGGGGCCAAGAAGGAGAGGAGGAGACTGGGGGATTGCCTGAACCTTCGATTTTAATTACTGTAGAGAATTCCCACATTGGGAATGAAGTTCAACAACTAGGGTCAATCTCCTTGCCTCAAATCTCTTCCTTCTCCAACCCATCCTACACAGAGCTGCCAAATTAATTTTCCTTATGCATAGATCTCACCACACGACTCCCCTACTCAAACAATCCCAGTAGCTTCTTATTGCCACTAAGAACACATAGAAACCTCTTTTTAGTATTTAATGCCCTACAGAAGCTTGAGCTCAATCTATTTTTATAGCTCCATCAGACATTTTTTATTCTCCCTTCCGTCACTCTGAGACACAAACTGGCCTCTCTGTTCTTCACACATAACATTGAGTCTTCTTTGCCCTATCTCCAAAACAATTTTGTATTTAACAATATATACATTTATATTTATTCACCTTATGGTACATATATATGTGTGTGTGTATAATATATATGCATCCATATATGCATTTGTCTTCCCAACAGAATATGAAAGTAGGAATCATGTTTTCATCTGTACTTCTGTTCCCCATGCCTTATTAAGGAGATAACTCCAGTTAAGGCAACTAGGTGCCACAGGAGGTAGAATGTTGAGCCTGGAGTCAGGAATACTTGAGTTTAAATCCAATCTGAGACACTTCCTAACTGCATGACCCTGGGCAAGTCACTTAACCTCTGCCTGACTCAGTTTCCTCAACTGTAAACTAGGAATAATAATAGCACATACCTCACAGGGTTGTTGTGAGGAACAAAGGAGATAATATTTGTAAAGTACATAGTAGATGCCTTCCTTCCTTCATAAAAACTCATTGATTGATCCTGCCTCTTAACTAAGAATGAATTGGATTTTTTTTGGATGAGTTGGTGCAGGCCTCAAAATAGATACAAAAATTTGACTAACAATTCCCAATCGTTCCTAAATGTAATATAAAAGTGGTCTTCATATTTGAATTTGGAAGGAAAAGAAAGAAGTCTTTATCACCATGAGCAAGTTTAGGGAAGTTGTTTCCTCCCTCACCCCACCCCCATCAGATTAGGACCACAGCAAGGCTGTTGTTTAAATCACAAGTTAATTAAATGAGAGCACTCAACCAAACTAGATTTCCTCCTTGTAGATATGAGTCAATTGGGGTGTTCCACAGGCCTCACAATTTGTAGTTCTGAGGACCGCTGTGATGACAGTGAATTAGGTTGCAACAGACAGCAGCAGCATGATTTTTGTGGAGCGGGGCCAAATTTCAAGTGGGGCTTCACTGTGATGGCTAATGCCCCTTTCTTCCTCTTTTAAATGAAGAGAATGCAATATTTGGCATCAATAACTTGCTCCCAAAGTGATGCAAACATGAAAAATTCTAATAAAGAAAAGCAATTTTCACGGCTTCATTTGCATCCATCTATGAATTGTAGACTTCATGCTTTTCTCTAATAGCCCATAAGTGTAAGCTAGCCATATGAAAGCCAAAAGATTGGACATTCTGGATTTTCAAGAGACATAATTATTTCCTTTTGGGGTCAGTTGTCAGTGTTGTAATACCCAGGAGGATAGAGGCAAAAGCAAATATATGATTTCATTTATTTACTTACTTTTATTGTTGCCCTCCTCAGCCATTTTAAGACTTGGCAAACAATCGTGTTTACAGTATTGATTTTTGGACAATTAGATAAAATTTCATCCTGAATTTTCTTTGTGTGGCAAGAAGTACATTTGTAGACGGTCACACAACACTGTAAGTAAACCATGCTCTTGTAATCAACATGAATAATAAATCAATTAATAAACAAGCACCTACTTTGCTCCAAGCACCAGGCTATGCTGTGGATATGTGTGCGTATATGTGTATATATGTGTGTATGCATATGTATATATATATATGTATGTATGAAAAGAGATAAAAGATAGTTCCTACCCTCAAGGAGCTTACAATTTAAGGGAGGAGAGCAATAAGTCGCCATTCATTAGTAGTACAGCAGATAAAATAATCTTGGCATATGGCCCACGGAGGAGATATTTCATCAACACTATTTTGATTAAGTTTGAGATCAAGTTAGAGTTTTGCCTGAAACAAATGGATATAGGAAAATAACTATAATTCTCCCTACCAGCATACTAGGCCTAACTCACAGAGCAATAGATTTTGAGTCACAGGACATTGATTCAAATCCCAGGTATACTGTTTATTACTTTATATTTCTCCTCTGTCACCAGCCTTCTCACCCTGCAAATGCCTCTGCCCTGCAGACCTCTCTCTGAATTGGGGAATCTCTCTGATTGTGATATATCCAGTCATTGCAAATTGAGGGTGGGAAGGGAGAAACCCACCTTGAGGTCAGGGAACTTTGAATTTACATCTTTATATCTCTGATACTTGCACATAGTAGGAACTTAATAAATGCATATTTATTAAGATTGATTGTATCGGGGTGGCTAGGTGGTGCAGTGAATAGAGCACTGGCCCTGGAGTCAGGAGGATTTGAGTTCAAATCTGACCTCAGACACTTAACACTTACTAGCTGTGTGACCTTAAGCAAGTCATTTAACCCCAACTGCCCTGCCTTCCCCCCTCCAAAAAGCAAAAAAAAAAAAAAAGATTGATTGTATCATTTCCCTTCACTTTTGCATTATAAAGTGATTAAAAAAAAAAACAAACGACTCCTTGCTTCGACTTTCTGCAGACAATAACTATTCAACCACTATTATATAAGCATGGCCAACATGGTTATTTCCCCAAGCAATGGACTAGATTAAGGAGGCAGTGTTTCATATGTTCTGTGTTTGCAAGGGACTATATTCAAACCAGGAAGACTTAGAGAGGAAAAATTAATTAACAACAGCTACACATCCTAGTAATAACAGATAATAATGAGAAATGATAACATTTGCAAGATGCCAAGAAAGATATCTGGGTCTAAACAGTTAATAACAACATGATATATGACATTTATATAGCAGCTTAAGGGATATCAAGTGCTCCATAAACTTTAATTACATGCAAGCCCCACAACAATTCTATGAAGCAGGCGCTACAGTTATTATGATGCCTTTTTTACAGATGGGTAAACTGAGTTTAAGTAACTTGCTTGTGATTGCACAGCAGTGCTAAGCCCTACAGGTAGCTTTTTAACCTAAGCCTTACTGCCCCCCAACATATTTTCCACACTACTACAAATCCAAATAAAATACCGTGGTTAGTCACAGTGGCTCACCTCTGTGATTCCTGTCACCATGAAGGCTGAGACTGGTGGAACACCTGAGTTTAGGGGAATAAGTATTTGCAGGTATGTGTAGGATAATAATAATAATAGTTAGCATTTATATAGCACCTACTATGTTATGTACCAGTCACTACTAAGAACTTTATAAATATTGTCATTTGATCCTTACAACAAACAACCCTTTGAGGTAGGTGCTGCTATTATCCTATTTTGCAGCTGAGGAAACCAAGGCAAAGAGTGGTTGAATGAGCTAGTAATTGCCTGAGGTCACATTTGAACTCAGGTCTTCCTGATTCTGGCTCTAGCACTCTATCCAGCTACAATGATCTAATGCCAATTGGGTATTCACATTAAATCTGGCACCAATATGGTGAGCCTCCTGAAGAAAGGGTAGGAATGAGGGAGAAGGTAGGGGATAGGGAAAAGTCTGCCTAAAGGAACAGTGAATTACCCCAGGTCAGAAATGGAGCATTAATCACTACAGGGATCAGCCTGTGAGTGGCTGGTATACTTCAAGCCAGGGTAAGATAGGGAGTTCTAGTCTCAAAAAAAAAAAAAATGCTGTGGTAGTAATTTCATTATTTACTCACCAGACCATTACAATGCTGACTCCATGTTGTTTTTTGTGACACAGTGCAAATTTTATGCTCACTGACACCTGATGGACAGTTAGTTGGGTTTTCCATAATTAATAGCTAAAAAATGTCAAATAAATAATACATACATTTAAGGCCTGTAATTTCCTTAGAATAAGAGACAAAAAAATATATGCATACAAGTTTGAAAATGAATGGAATATAAAGGACATCTTTTTTTCTATTTTAAAATCTCAAATGGTCATCATTCTATTGTCAATGATTCTGAATATTATCATTAGAATGTCATTTACAGATGAACAATTTTTCTTCAATTTAATAAAAACTCCCTTAATAGATTCTCATTTGTTTCCCATTTTGAACTGACCTATGATTTTGGACTACTTTTCTTAATTGATTCACTTATTGTACCTCTAGGAATAGACAGAGATGGACAGGGATCCTACAAGTTCACAAACTCAGAGATAGACTTGAATTTCACACATTTAACAGTGATGATTGATAAAGTGTTTTTCTGAGCCATCCATCGGTTCTTTCCCTCTGGGAGTGACTGACTTTTCTCTCAAACAAAACTCAGGAAGATGGCAGAAGTCTCATCTTAGTAACAGCCCAGCTAGTCATAACTATACTCTATACCCACTGCTGAATCACTGCTTAGAAAGAGATATTATTTTAAATATTGTCTCTGTCTTAGGAAGTGGTAAGAATGAATCTCAACTCTATAGTTCTGAATTCCCAGAGAGAGGTTGTGCCCTGGCAAAATACTAGTTCTCAATTCATCTCTCTTGGCTCCTGGACTCTATTCCAATTATTTTTTCTCTCCTGGATTTGAACAATAGTGCTTAGCATAACAATGTGAGTGGTTAGCAGCATTTATCTACTTTGCTGCCTTAAGAGACAAAGTAAACATTTAAACAGAGAAAGTCAGACAGGTTTTTAAGAAACAGCTATCCCTCCAAGAAAGGGAAGGAAGAGACAAGAGTAGGAACCTAAGAGGAGGAGGGAAATGAGAAATCACTGTACTGTGTATTGATGTCTGTTATTAATTAAAATGTGTTTTATTCTGAACTTAAATATAAAAAAAAGAACATTTCCACACACACAGAGGAACACGAAATGCCTTTTGGCATTTGGCTGACTTTTTGTAGAGCTGCAGGGTGGAATACATCCCTTACTGTAGTTTCTTATTGGATTTTTTTTTATTATTTTTTAGGCTTTTGCCAATTTCAGGGTTTTATTTTTTCTGGTGTAGGTATGTGTAAGCTGGACAGTCTGCCTCTATTCAAGAAGTCAAATATGCTGAAAGACTCCTGAGAGGCTTTCCAAACACAGCATCTGTCCCCATATACCTCCCATGCATAATTTGATCACATTGCCTAGGTCCTAGGATCTTGAAATCTGCTCTCATTATGGTTGTTCTTGGATTGTGCTTTCCAGTTCTGATGTACTCTGTCTTCTTCAGTTCCAGAGGGATTCTCCTCTTCGATTTTCATGCCCTCTCTGTGTACCATGCAGCAATACCCATCTCTTCTGCCCACATTCCTTTAAGATGATAGGCTCTAACTTGTCAGTCAAATTAAGTCTGATAGTCCCAGGGTCAGGGCAAAAATTCTCCTGAGCTTGAGAAGGATACTGCTGAGACAACTCAATATATATACATGCCTACTTTAAGACAAGACTATATTTTTCCCCAGGGAAAGAAAAATTTGCTATCCCTTGCAAAATCAGGTCTACTGGACACCTGCAAATATATATCATAAGCATCAAAATAAACATCAATACCTTAACAGAACAAGGATGATTAATTCACATAATCATATCAGGATATTGTTCACAGAAAATATATATCAAAAGACATGTCATAATGTAAAGTAGTGCTTGAAAGGCTGCTTCAGTGACTACAGGTCTAAATTAAACACAAAGCATATTTTATGCTCACATCTCAACCTTGCATGCAAACCCATAGAACACAAGCAAGTATGCATAACAATAAAATAAAGCAAAACAACAACACTAGTGGGTCTACAAAATTACACATTTATAAAAACTAGTGTAGATACAAATAAACAGGAAGATTATGCATAGTTAACTCACATCTACAGTACACAGATGATCTTAGCACAGAAGCAAATAAATATGAAATAATAAAACAAGCCTATCAGAATATGCAGTAATGAATATGCAAGTCAACAAATTCACGCAATTACATGCAAGTCCCAGACCGCATAGGAAAAGAGTATTAGTCTTAACTGACTACATGTGCAAACTCTTTTATAGTTTATCTTTTATCACATAAATTAATCCAGTCACAAGTTGAATACACCTCACTCTCTTGTGACGTCTATCCATATACCTGAGCTACTTAAAAGTATGGGCAGATTATAGATTTCTTTAGAGCCATGGTACTGCACACCTAAATTTGAACTGGTAGAGGGCCAAGGCTGGTTAGCAGAGACCCTGTGGCTGAAGTTCTAGACAAGAAGGATATAGATTGTCTCTGTGACAAGTCTTCTCTCCATATTCAGACTGATCATTGGGTTATAATACCCACATTCTTCTTCACTTGAAATATCTGTTCCTGTGCCATTGTCTTGTTCTGTGCCATAGTCTTTGCAGAACTGATAGGCAAAGTCTTTTTTTCCTATTAACAAGCATTTATTTTCATTCCCTCCCACCTTGCTTGCCCCTTCTCACCACTCAACAACAGAAAACACAACAAAAACCTCATAACAAATATGCCTGATCAAGTAAAGCAAATTCTTGCATTAGCCACATAAAAAAAATGTATATCTCATTCTGAATCCCTCTCTCAGAAGGTGAAGAGCATGTTTTATTTTCAGTCCTCTGGAATCATGCGTTGTCAGTACACCGATCGGAGTTCTAGTCTTTCAAAGTTGTTTTTCATTATAATGTTATTATTATATAAATTGTTCTCCTAATTTTGCTCATTCATAGGCTTTATTCATAGTCTTGGGTTTTTTTTTCTGAAACTGCCCCTTTTGTCATATCTTATGATGAAATAATATTCCATTACATTCATATACCGTATTTTGGCTAGTCATACTAAACAAAGATGCGCATCTTGCTTAAATTCCAGGTTTTTGGTACTAGAAAAAAAGAGTTGCTACAAATATCTTCTACATATGGGTCCTTCTTTCTTTGATCTCTTTGGGGGTATAGGTCTAGTAGCAGTATTGCTGGGTTGGAGGATATACAGTTTGGTGTCTTTGGAAGCATGGTTCCAAATTGTTTTCCAGAATAACTGAATCAATTCACAGATTGTTCCACAAATTGTCTGTCCCTTGTTTCCAAAAAGGACCAATAGCATCATAGGGTGCTGTCTTGACTTGCACACAAAATTACCAGCCTCACTCTCTCCTCCATTGAAGTTCAGTGGCAAGACAAAAGTCAGGATGATCGGTGATGACCCCACAAATAGGTAATTAGTAGACGATGTATTTTACTTAGTTTCCAATGAAACATCATCAGTCTTTTTTTTTAGGGAGTCCCACTAACTATTCTTTTGGTGATTATGGTAAATTGTCTTTATTTCCTCTGGCCAATCTCTACAGCCATTCTGTAAACATGTAAATTGCCCATCCTCTCCACAGCCAGCTATGGAGTAGTTTTCTATCTATCTGCTGACTAGTTTGTGCCATGAACTTTAAGAGTCATCAGCAAAACTCTTACCTCTTTCTTAAAGGAATTAATAATGAACTCGGACATCATACCACTGTACGTTTCTGACAGAGCTCTTCTAAGCCGAAGTTATAACAATGTCTGCAGCATTTCAATCTTCACAGACGCCAAAGCACAAAAAAAGTAGGGTAATTCTCACCCAAACATCAGCCAATGTTATAAAGGTAGTGGCAGCAGTGGTACAGATATATTAGAAAATATTAGAAATGTATTAGAAATGTCCCCATGTTGACCCTGTATTCTGAGATGTTTTAAGTCTCGTTTCCCTAACATTTTCATCAGTGTGCAGTTGAAATACTCAGCCTATGGGGTCTCCTGGGGAATAAAAATGTTCATTTAAAAATACACATGATTGGCAATATTGATAATTTTGAATTTGGAATTTTTTATTCATCCTGCAAAACTGAATACAGTTTTCTCTTTTGTAGGACTATTGCTTCTGTAGAAAGTGACTATAGCTAAAATTGTACTTTGGAGTATAGAGGTGACTCAAAAGACATTTGGGAAAATGGTGTAATTCTAGATTTGTTGATGCTAGTCAAAGCTAACATCTCCCTAAGGAGTGTGCTTTCTAAGTTCCAGTCTTGGTCAGAATGGATCCTAGCAAGAAATCTTTACATGGAGTAATACTTCTCCAGCACTTTAGGAACTGTGAAAACTTTCTGATTCTTGATGGAATATACCTAAATATGCCTTGCACTATGGTCATTTGCCACCAATATGTAATTTACATCACTACCACCTTTTTCCACAGAGATAAAGTCGAGGCATACATGTTCCAAAGGGTTGCAAGTAATTAAATTCTCCAAATATGCAGAACAAGTCATTAGCATTTCTTCACACACAACAAACACAAATTTCAGAGTTTTTAGTCATATCAGCAACCATTTTGGGTCAGTAAAACCTCTTTCTTACTAGCTCTGAGTTCCTCTCTTAACTCATATTCCACAGTTATTAAGTAAAGCCTCCATGCCCATAGAGCAGTATGCACTAGGTAGCACCAGTTGCTTCCTACTGCTACTTGTAGGTTCAGCAACAAGACAGTACAATATTCCATTGCACAGCCCTGACTTCTCACATTGTCTCAACAGTTGAGTGCCTTCAAAGGACTAGGACTTGAGTCCTTTAGCATCACTGATTCACCTCTTGCCTTGTAATACTCCTCTCAGTCCCACATCAACCATTTCCTTTTATTGCCAGTCACTCAAATGAGGTAGAAAAGGTTGGTTCAATGAAACAAGGTTCATAAATGTTGCTGGTGTGCTGCCTGGTGGAAATCCCAAATTCTCAGCTATACAGCTATTTTATTGTAGCTCAGTTCCCTGGGTGTCATGGATAGCCTTAACTCTTTCCTGAGATATCGCCAGTTTCAGTAAGATACGGTTATTTGGACAGGACACCTGCCTCTATATTAAAGGAGAACAAAGAAAACTAGCATTTATATAGTACCTACTGTGTGCCAGACACTGTGTTAAAAACAGTTTACAAACATAATCTCATTATAATCAACAATTTTGGGAGGTAGGTGCTTGTAGCTTGTAGCTGAAGAAACTAGGTCAAACAGAAGTTAGGTGGCTTGCCTAGGGTCACACAGCTTCCAAACTTCTGAGGTCAGATTTGAACTCGGGTCTTCTTGAATCCAGACCCAGTCATTTTCCACTGTGTCACCTTGGCCAGTGGTGAATGCTAAATTGATAGTTAGCTAATCCTACCAACCCATCTTTGGCATGAAACATCTAACTTGGCAATGGCCAGGATATGTCAGTGGATTAATGTGAGTCCACTCTTCCAACTTTGCTCTACTCATATAATCTTCAAATTTCTAAGAGACATTCCATTTCAAAGTCAAAAATTCCAGTTTGTAAATGAGATATCAAAATTCACTATGGATCCTTTCTTGGACACAAGTTGTTTCTGCTAAGCATCTGTTTCTTGCAGTACTGCTCCCAGGTCCTCCAGTCTGAAACCTGCACCCAGGATAAAAGGCTTATTTGCTCCTCCATAGGCCAATACTGGTGTGTATGTGAGGCAGTTGACCAAGTCTTTGAAAGTTTGTTCACATACATCTGTCCTTCAGTCTCCAAAGGACTTTGTGAGTTTTATGAGAAATCAATCTCTTTTACCCTTCTTCTCCTGATTCTCTTTGATCATATGAGCTTGAATGAGGTCATTCAGTTGTTTAGCAATAGAATCAACATTCTTAACAAATTTGCCATAATAATTGCCAAATCCTAGATCTCAAGAGGTTCACTGAACATAGTCAAGTCAGGAAGGCTTTTTTCTTCTGTGAGTCAGTGTTCACACCTTATAGAAATACCCACATACTTGATAGGGGCCACGTCACACTTACACTTGTCCACTGAAAGTTTTAGAACTGAAAATTTTTCTCTAGCCAATTCAACTCCTTCATCAGTCTCTCCTCATGGTCTTTCTCAATGGCAGTGAGGTCATCTAGGTTCACCAATACTTCTAGGTAATTCATGTCTGCAGTTATGTTCTCCATCAATGGAGAGTGATCAACACATCCAACATGCATTGTGGCTTCTACTCAAACTGGCAAAATCAAGCCTGGTAGATGAAAGTCATCTCATTATCTTCCCTTGCCATAGGGAATCTCACCAAAACCTATAGGACAGTTGATTTTCCCAAAACAAATGTTCAAAATAGCTATTAAGTCATTATCAGAAAACAATGGATTTAGGGATTGTCCTTTCCTTAAAATTAAAAAAAGAGATAAAATTTAACTTTAAAAGGCTGAGTAGATGGAGAATATAGATGGGTATCTTTTCTTGAAAAATGCTATAAATATTTCAAAAGATTGTTGTTCTATTTTCACATTTTTTTGAATATTATAATTAGGAGGTCAGCTAGAGAGTGAACACCTTCCTTCAAATGTCAAAACAAAACAACGAAACTTCTCATTTACTCCTCATTTTGGATTGACCCATGATCTTAGATCAATCTTAATTGATTCACTGATAGTACCTTTAGAAATGAGGGAGAGGGGTAGGGAGGGACAGTTATAACTTCACAAGCTCAGAGACATACAAGATTTATATGCAAGAAAGAAATTGTTAGCTTACAAATAAAGACACAGAATACCATAAAATGGATGTTTTATCTAAATGTTATGTACTTACCATGTGATCACCATATGTTTTCAGTTCTGAAAAATCATCTATAACAGTTGTGTTGATCTAAAATAGAAATGGGGCCCACTAATCCATACATAAGGATCCCTGCAGGCTACACATAGATTCAGTTTTAAAATACAATGTTGTAATTTAATTTATTTTGTTAAATATTTCCCGATTTCATTTTAATCTAATTCGGTCTGTACTTGGAAATGTTCTTGGACCCATGTGGCCAATGTAAAAATTGTTGAACACCTTTGTCCTATAGGACACATCTAAGCCATTTAAAAGTTCTCTGCCTCTTCCCCTAGCAGTGACTCTGGATTAGTGCATAGTAGAAAATCTAATGCAAAGATTAATCTTGGTTGTGGTTTATGAGTCCTCTAAACCACTGAGAGCATATAATTATATAGCACACCTTGGCCAAATAAAAACAAAAATAGTCTGGTGGAGAGTGAAAAAGGTTTGTGTTTATGAATGAAGATAATTTTCATCTAAAACTCTCTTTTTTCATGTGATTTTTTTTCAAAAGAAATTTACCTTCTATGATAACCAAGAGGAAAAGTGAATGGGAATCAATGAATATAGAAATCTATAGAGAGCAAGTGACTAAAAATTACGTTAATCATAATAACAGTAACTATAGCTAGCATTTGTTTAGCCCTTAAAGTTTGCAAAGAACTTGAGATATATTATCTTACTTGCTCTTTACAACAACTATGAGGTAAGGGCTATTATTAATCCCCATTTCACAGACAAGGAAACTGAAGCTAGAAGAGGTCAAGTGATCTGCCCAGGGTCAAATAGTTAATATATAATCTGAGACAGAATCTGAACTCAGGTTTAGGGAGCGAATTGCTACTAAATTTAGTTGGCAATATTATTTCATTTTTTTCCAATGTACAAAAATCTAGTTTCTCTCCATCCCACCTCCTCCACTGGGAAAAAAAGTAAAAAAATTTGTAACAAATGCACATAGTAAAGTGAAATGATTCCTGTGTTGGCCATGTTCAGAAAAATATGTCTCAGTTTGAACCCTGAATCTCCTCTCTGTTGAGAATGTATTGATGTTTTTAATACACTTCTTTTTTTTTTTTTCAAGAAAAATGTATACTTCCCTAAAGAAAAAGAAGTGAAAGATATAAAGATTTGAGCTATTAGGAAGTCTATTTAAGATCTGTCCTTGGATTTAAAAGACACTGTTAGTGAAAAACAGAAGGATCCCAAAGTTTTAGTGGAGTTGGATGAATTTAATGAAGATGTCTTGGTCTGCAGTTATCCATCTGCCATTTTGTGATAGCACCAGCTCTGTTAAGAATTTGAGAATTCTACCAGATTTATTGTCAATCATATTGAACAAATGACCTTTTTTATTTATTAAAGTCACACAGTCCATTCAACAAACACCTACCAGGTGCCAGTTCTGTTCTATGTTCTGAGCATACAAAAACAAAAAGTCCCTGCCCTCAGAGAGCTTACATTCACTGGGAAAACACAAGTAAATACAAAGTATATGCTAAAAATACCAAGTAATTTCAAGAGAAAGAAAACACTAACACAGGGCGGCTAGGTGGCACAGTGAATAGAGCATGGGCCCTGAAGGCAGGAGGACCTGAGTTCAAATCTGACCTCAGACACTTAACACAAAAACTAGCCGTGTGACCTTGGGAAAGTTACTTAACCCCAACTGCTCTCCAAAAAGGAAAAAGAGAAGAGAGGAGAAGAGAAGAGAAAACACTAACAATTGAGAGAAATAAGAAAAGTCCCTTAAGGCATATGTTTATTTCTCTTAGAGATGGATGTGTAATAATCCCTATGTCAAAATTCCCACCTGTATGAAGTTAACATAGTACCAAAAAGCACACATTATTTGAGGAATTGATGGTAGAATCAAGAACTGTTCACACACTAGGAAAAAATATAAATTTATTTTCTGACATGCAAAATTATTGAATATTATAAAAGATAGAGCTATAAAGTATGGTTATTATTTCAAAAAGTGACTCCGTAAAAACAGCCCTTCTCATATATCTCTCTCCCATGTGTCTTTTCATTCAAGTCTGCTTAGTTTATCCCAAGGAATAAATTTTTACCACGGCCACCCCTGCAGAACCAATATTCCAACAGAAGAGTAAGCCATACTCCATTCTGCCTCATGAATCAACAATACTGCCAACCACATTCTGATTTCAGAATCCCCATTGTTGGCAATCATGTACAAGGTAGAGTGAATGCTTCTTGATTTCTGAAAAGGTAGCAGAGTACTCAATAGATACAATAAACTCCCCCACTTAGCATTGTGTTATATTTGACTGAAGCAGGGCTCTGAAATACTTGAACTTATTCTGATAGCAGTAGAAATCCCAAACAGGACAAATTGTGGGTCTAGGAGAGAGCCCTGGAATATGAACAGCAGTCACAAATTACATCAACCAGAGGTAAGATATTCAATAAATCCTTCACTTTCATGGAGTGGCAGAAATATGGAGCGAAGCTATAGGAAATTGAGTAACACTGCTCTGGTCCAATCATGCCTAACAGCGATTTCAAATCTGAAGTAGCAGAGGAATTTTCCAAATCATATATTATACATCAACATAAATATTAGGGGCCCCCGAGATTGCATCAGCTTAAACCTCCATGATGGCAGAAGCCCAGCACTTGAAGTCAGCCAACTCCATCAATGCCATAGTGACATTTGCTTCACTATAAACTACAGGTGCAGGGTACAAATATATGCTCCTTCTGCCTCCAAGGACAATGGAGACTTTTAAAATGGAATTGTTAATTAAAAAAAAAAAAAGGTATGGTGCCAGAATTGGAATGGAATAAAAACACATCCCATGGGTGAAATAAGTTACATTTAAAGGTTACTCAGAACCTTTGAATTTAACTAATTCACAAAATATAAGGAAATTTTGCCTCTTTGGTGAATATTGGGGTCACTCACACATTTCACCTAGTGGGAAATTTCAGGAAAAGATCTTGAATAAAATTTATCATATTTAAAATATAAATTTAACAGGTCAACCTCCCTTATCAAATGAAGACAAAGCTGGAAGGGCATCAGTTAATTTTTTTTAATAGGAGATGAATTAAGGTTTTTATTGTTTGTTTCCAGATTTTCAGCAGACTTCACTTTTTTTTTTAAACAATTTGGTATAATTCTAAGAGTGCCAGACTTGACATCTGGAGGATTCTGAGTTCAAATTCTGCTTCTGGTACTTACTAGTTGTGCAACCATGAGACAGTCATGTCACTCTGGACCTGTTTCCTCCTCTGTAAAATGGAGAATATACCTGCAGTACTGGTGCAATGGATACAGTGTTGGACCTAGACTTAGGAAGCTGCTGTCAGTCATGTCCAACTCTTCTTGACCCCATTTGGGGTTTTCTTGGCAAAGATACTGGAGTGGTTTACCATTTCCTTCTCCAACTCATTTTACTGATGAGGAAACTGAGGCAAACAGGGTTAAGTGACTTGCCCAGGGTCACACAGCTAGTAAGTGTGTAAAGCCAGGTTTGAACTCAGGAATGTGAGTCTTCCTGACTCCAGGCCTAGCACACTGTCCACTGTGCCACCTAGCTGCCCCAAGGTCTCAGGAAGACCTTAATTCAAATCTAGCCTCAGATATTTACTAGCTGTAGTACCTTGGGCAACTTTTTTGACTTCTCCGTTTCTTCATCAGTAAAATGAAGAATTGTACCTACTCAGGGGCAGCTAGGTGGTACAGTGTATAGAGTACTGGCCCAGGAGTCAGGAGGACCCGAGTTCAAATCTGGCCCCATATACTTGACACAGTTACTAGCTGTGTGACCTCAGGTAAGTCACTTAACTGTAATTGCCTTGCCTTCCACCCTTCCAAAAAAAAAAAAAAAAAGAACTGCACTTAATTCCAAAGGTTGTTGTGAGGACAAAATAATATTTGTGAAATGCTTTGCAAACCTTAAAGCACTATGGGAATATTAGCTATTATTATTATTTATCTTACAGGGGCGTTGTTAAGGTCAAATGAAAGAATATATATAAAATGTCCTTACGTCAAAGCAGTATGCAAATATTAGTTGCTATAAAGGGGACCTGGGTATGTTAACAGCACAAGGGGAAGCACCCCCCCAAAAAATTCATGCTTTGAGACAGCATGGTTCAGTTGAAAGAACTCTACATTTGAAGTCAAAGAACATGAGTTCAAATCTCAGTTGTACCCCTCATTCCCTGGGTACAGCTAGGTAACATCATGGAGAGAGTGCTGGACTGGGAGGCAGGAAGATCTGAGTTTGAATCCTGCCTCAGACACTTCCTACCTGTATGATTCTGGGAAATCACTTAAACCTCCCAACTTCCTTATCTGTAAAATGGAGTAAATATCAGGGCCCACTTCACAGGGTTGTAGTAAAGACCAAATCAAATGAGATAAATATGTAAAGTGCTCTGCATAACTTAGCTTTAAGTGCTAGTTAGCATTAGCACTAATTATAATACTGACCCCAAATGCTAGTTAAAATGACAATGCCAGCTATTGTTATTAATTAACAAGACAACAAATGCTAGTTAGTATGACAATGCTAGTTATTGTTGTTTATTTCAACAATAATACAATGGTAACTATTAGAATGACAATGGTAGAGATTGTCATTAATTATAATAATGATAACATAGTGATAGTTATTAGAAACCCTAATGCCAGTTATTGATTACCCTGATGATGATGGTAATTTCCTTCATCTCTCTTAAGTATCAGTTTTAGTTGTAAAATAAGGTGGTTATACCCGAATTCTAAGTTCTCTTCCAGTTAAAAATCTATATATTTATGATTACTATTACAGAAAACCAAAGGCTCTCTGTATATATGTTATAGGGCCTACCAACACTGGGGCAAGTCATGTTAAAGGAGCAGAGAAGGGAACAGTCGGCCTCCTGGAAAACTAGCAACCAACCACAGCATCCTATGTGAAAGGTGGCTTCTAAATCTGTGAGTCTGTCCAGACAGGCCTGCTTTGTGCAGTAGGCAATGTTAAGAATCTTGCCTGACATGCTCCCCTCATAAAAATCCCAGAAAAATAGATCTGGAAAGTACCACTCGAGATCATCTGGTCCAGCTGTCTGCCTTCTGTGATGCAAGTTCAAAGTTTATAGAGTGGAGTGATGGCAAAAGAGATAGCAAAAGGAGGGGAAATAGAGATTCTAGCAGGAAAACTGCAGTGGCAGAATCAGCTCGAGGGAAGATTCTGGACATTACAAGAATGGAAAATGTTGCTATCTTCTTCTCCAGATGAAGGATGTGAATGAGGTCATCCACCCTTCCTGCAGAGAGAAGCAGCAAAGAAAATATTTTGTTATAGAATTGGCAAGATAGAGAATCCCAAGTAGAAGATACTGCAAGGTAAAAAATGATCTCATAAGCCAGGGAAAGAAGCTTGGGGTTCCATATCTACAGATTTTCAGCAGAGATGGTACAGCCATTCTAGTTTAGCCTTTTTATCATAAGTTTATAGATTTTTTAACTTGAAGAGACCTTAGAAACCATCTAGTTCAATCTCGCTTTGCAGATGAGGAAACCAAGGCCCAGGTAAGTAAGTGACTTGCCCAAGGTCACACATGTAGTAAGTGGAATTACTGAATCAGTGTCTTCTTTCTTTCTTTCTCTTTCTTTCTTCCTCCCTCCCTCCCTCCCTTCCTTCCTTCCTTCCTTCTTTCCTTCCTTCCCTTTTTCTTTCACTAAAGATCACTTACAACTGAAAAAAGATTTATTAAATGACAGTTTTTGGAAATGGACCAAAATGAGAGAAGGAAGTGGCTCTGGGCCAATACTTTAATCCAGGCCTTTTTAACCCACTCTACAGCCTAAAGATTTTAAGACGGTGAGCTGCCAAAGGTATGTTCAGTGACCTTAAATTTCCCATTTGTTCTGTAAGGGATTACCTCTCTGCCAAAAACTAACAGGAGGTGTTTGGCCAGACTTCTCTGATGTAGAGATACCCAAAATAATGTGACTATAAATTTTGTGAAGCAAAAGAATAAAAAAAAAGTTCAGCAGATTAAGTGCCTTAAACAGATTATTAGTAGGCCATCTGCCAATTCTTAGGATCACAGATTTAGAAGGGGCCTGACTTCATCTAGACAGAACATCTTCATTTTGCAGATGGAGAAATAAAGGTCCATAGAAGTTAAGCAATTCACCCAAGGTGACATGTGGAATAAAAGATGGGGGCAGATTTTGAATCTAGGTCCTGATTCCAAATCCAATCCGTTTTCTACTGTATTCTGTGGCCTTCTCATAATATAAAGCAATTATGAAAACTATATATCACGTATTCGGCAATTACCTTGTGATTTCCTCTGCTCCAATAATTCTGATTATTTTATTGTAACTCCACCCTTGGGTTGCTGGGAAGTTAATAGATTCTGCTTGATTGGCTGAGGATGGCTCCTTCTCCCTTATATCCTCCTTATACATCTCATCAGTCATATTCTATAGGGTGACCTTACTACCTATTTCTTCCGAAAAAATCTTGCTCATTTTGACAATTCCAAGGTCCTCATATCTCACCTAAGCCAAAATGACTACTTACCCTCAATCTGCATTATAGGTAACCTCCTGTCACTGACACCTTCTTTTAGGGGCTATTGGAACAAGATTTATAAATCTCTAAAGAGGACTGCCTTTCCAGGAAAGATAAGACAGAAAGGCTGGCTGTTAAAATATTTAACCAGGAGCTTCCCGAATGTCTCAGACACAGAATACAGACAATAGACCAAGAAAGTTTTCCAGGGCAGAGATGGATTCAGTCACCTTTAACCATCACTGAAAATTCCAAATCACATTCAGCTAAGCTCCTGTTTACAGAAGGTCCACTTTTCAGTTGGAGAAATGCAAATAGAACTAATCTGGCTTCTGTTTGCTTTCAGCAAGACTCTCAGTGAATAACTGGACATTGAGAACAATGAAAGTGAGACCTCTTTCTGTCTAGGTCACACTCACACCATTTAAAAATGTTACTTAGATAGGTAATCAATCATTTCCCTAAGGGGGGGGGGGGAATGAGATGTATACCAATTTTATTGGACTATAATTGCAAAAGAATTTTATTTTTAGATGCTTTTTCTGCTACTATTGAGAGAAATAGTCTCCCTTCTAATTATATCTAAATGCATGGAAAACTACCATAAATATTAAAAAGGGCAAAATGCATTTTTTAAATAGGCAGGAGATGCAATTCACCAGGAGATTAAATGAATCTAAAGAGACTTAACTACTGTTTAAATTATATGGAGACTGAATTGCTAACTTAGCAAATTAAACACTGATGGGAAAATCTCATTTCCCATTCATGCCAACAGTAAGGTGCATTTCCTGTTTCTGAATATACTTCCCAACAGAAAATCCAGTGTGATGAAACATTAGCAAAATGTCATTGCCTCCTGCCAAGAACCAGGATTGTTACTGAAGAGGAATTCAGATATCTCAAGCGCTTTTGAAAAAAAAAAATGAAGTTTTAGATTTATCTTATTGAGATTGGTATTCATTTGGCACTGATGGAAAATCCTGGATAGTTCCCAAAGCCAATACACTTTGAGTATAAAGACTGCAGATCAAGGACTATGATTCCTTTATATGTCTTTATCAATGATAGTAACAAAGGGCATCTCAATTGTTTGATATTATGGAAATTATGAAACAGGAAGATTGGCATCCTTAGAATAAATCATAAATTATATATGTATTGTTTTATATTATTATATAATACATATGTATAAATTATATATTTAAGGTTTGCAAAATATTTTACATATATTATTTGATTCTGACAATGACCCCAAAATTATTCCCATTTGACAGATGATGAAACTGAAGCTAAAAATTTTAAGTGACTTTTTCAGAGCACTTATTAGGTAATATTTGAACTGAGTTCTTCCTGTCTCCCAACACTCTATCTACTACCATCAAGTTGTCTCCCATAATTTTACTGCAATAAGTACACATGCAGAAAAGAAACTGAATAAATAAGTATCTACACCTTTACATCCTTCTTATCTCCAGAAATCAATTGTAGTTCAGAATAAGTGTTAAATCTAGTCCAGAACAGACCAGGATTAGCTCAATAAATATTTATTAAGCTTATATTATGGATATACAAAGATGAAAACATCATAGCCCTCAAAGTACCTGAAATTCTAGTGGGGGTGAGACGTACACAAATAACTATGATGCCAGGTTTAATATAAGAGAATGAGGAGTCAAACTGAGGATTCTCAGAAGACAACAGTTGAGCTGGGCCTAAAGGAAGAGAAGGGTTTCAATAGGTAAAAATGTAAAGGAAGCCTGTATCAGAAATGGGGAACTGGGTAGAAATACGTGGAGGTGGGAGAGAACAGGACATTACTGGAAAACAGCTAACAGTTCAGTTTGGCTAGAACAATGCTTATATGAATTAGCCCAGAAAGGGAAATTAAAGTCACACTCTGGAAGATCTTGAATTACAGTTTATATTTTATCCTACAGGTACAGAGAATTACCAATAATTTTTGCATGAGGGTGGGGTGAGATCAGGTCTGTGCACTGGGAAGATCTTTCTTCATAGTGTTGTAAAGAATAGGTTGGAGAAGGGAGACTGGAGGCAGAGAAACAAGGGAGTAGGGGATTAAAAGGTTCTAGGTAAGAAGTAATGAGGATATGAACTAGGGTGGTAGGAGTGGGAATGGGAATGAGAAAGAAGGAAAGGGTGAGATCAATATTGAGATGGTATGAACATTGGGTTTAGAAAATAATTGGATTTGGAAGGAGAGAAAAATGAAAGTCATGAATGACTGTAAGCATTGGGGCCTGGGAGGCCCACAAGAGTATGAACTTTTTTTTTTTTTGCCTTACTTCATGTTACCAGTGATTAGTATGGCTCTTGGCATTTAGTACTGAGTAAATGCTTGTTGACTTGACTAACGAGTACCATTAACAGATATAGGAAGTCCAAAAGAAGGGACAAGATGTAGGGGTAGGTTAGACGAGGGGATACTATGACATGTTACATTTCGAACATGTTGAATTCAAGGTGGCAGGGGGACATTCATCTAGGTTTACGGGGAAAGACAATGCTTTGTTTTAGATATGATGAATTCAGATTCCCATGGGATGCCTGTGGTGGGAAATCCAAATGTAGATGTGTTGCAGATAGTTGATGATGTGAGACTAGATAAAGGATGATTCCTTAATTAATAAATGATTAGAGGAAATGAACAGTTGTTTTCAAAATAAGAAATCCAGGCTCTCAACAACCATATAAAAAACGCTCCAAGTCACAAAAAAATCAGAGAAATTCGAATTAAAGTAGCTCAACAGTTCCATATCATATTCCTTATTTTTGCTCTGTGTGTGTGTGTGAGAGAGAATGTTTGTTTGTGTGTGTGTGTGTGTGTGAGAGAGAGAGAGAGAGAGAGAGAGAGAGAGAGAGAGAGAGAAAGAGAGAGAGAGAGAGAGAGAAAGAGAGAGAGAGAGAGGGAAGAAGAGAGGGAGGGAGGGAGGGAGGGAGAGGGAGAGAGAGAGGGAGAGGAAGAGGGAGAGGAAGAGAGAGAGAAAATATGACTGATGAGGAAGTTCCTAGAGCATATGAGAGAGGGAGAAAATGGGGTTGAGGTCACATATAACAGAGTTGACCTTAGCAAGGAGAAAAGCCATTTCTCCTTTAGAAATAGGATTAAAGGAGAGGATAGATGAAAATGTAAAATAGTTTTGAGGTTTAAATAATGGGAAAAGAGGGGGCTCAGAAAAGATAATCAATAATGTCAAACTAAGGGCATTTGAGGGGGCAGGATCTTAAAGAGATGGGGACTAAATAGAGTAAGAAGGAGGCTCAATCAAAATGGAAAACTTTGCTGTGCATGTAAGAACTCAGTTGATATTAGATCCTTGTTGAGGCTCCAATTGCCATGAAAGTATTGCTCCCTTCCTCTGGAAGTGTTGGTACTTCAGGAGAACAAGCAGGGAAGAAAGAAAGTGTCGATTCAGTGTTGAGAACCAGGACAATAATGCAAGGGAATCGGGGTAGAGAACAGTATACCATTAAAATGGACCAAGTGAGGCCAAACTTGGAAGAGAAGTGAAGAAAAGTGAGGTCAGATCGGGGGGGAGGGGTAGTCAAAAGCAAGGAGGAATCAAGGTGCAAGAAATCACATTAACAATGAAGAACAGGTTTAGAAGTAAGGCAGGAGAGACAGACAATGAGGAAATGATGATTGGAGAGAATTTTAAAAGTTCAAAATCATGTACATGCCTCAGTTACAAGTAGTGATACCATCATCTCTGCAGATGACTAAGGCAGGTGATAGGGATTCAGGTTGAGGAAATGGAAGGTGTTTGAAACATTCTTGGGTATGCTAAAATCTGTAAGTATAAGGCAAGGTTGGAGGAAATGACTGAACCAGGTACTGAACTCTTTGAAAAAGGAAAGTGACCTAGGAGCCAGCCAGTCCAGTATGTAACACCAGGAAGAGTACATACCAGTTGATTTATAGAAATAGAGTGAATCATAAAAAAAAAAACAAAAAAAAAACAACTCAGGTTTCTGAGTGATGGTGGCAGAGGGAAGGTCTCAAGGTAGCAATGGGGGCATTGCCAACCCCTCGCTTTGTCCCAGTGTGTCACAAGACATTGTTCAGCCATATTCCACTCTCTGTGACCCTATATGGAATTTTCTTAGCAATGTGACTTGCCATTTCCTTCCCCGTGGATTAAGGCAGACAGAAGCTAAGTGACTTCTGAGGCCAGATCTTTGAACTCAGATCTTCCTGACTCCAGGCCCAGCACTACGCACAATCTAGCTGTCTCTTCCTAAGACACAGGAAGAGTCAATGTAGCATCTTTTAGAGAGAGCCAAGATTTCCCTGAATTGGATGGGAACTGTGATATTCTTGTGATAATAACTAGGAACACATGACATGTAACAATGTAAATTCCTCCCTAAGAGAATCCCTCAGTATGTTAGGAGCCTTTATCTGAGTTTGTCTCAGTAGTAAAGCCCAGCCCTAATTTTCAGCAACATTACAGAAAGACACAGTATATCTCAGCATATTGTCTGTTTGTGGGTTTGGTCTTTATTCATCCAATCAATCAACAGAGATTTAATTGTCTACAATGTGCTAAGTAGTATGGTGGGTACTAGTGACACAAATATAATAATTTCTCCTTTAAAAACCATATTAAAAGCTATAGCAAAGACTGCAAGCTCCCGAGTGTGTATAACATACTTAAGAATTTTAAGGTGCCATGAGGTCATCAAGATGGCCACTACTTCCATCATAGATCACCACCTCTCTATTACTTATTAGATGGTCTCTGTGGTTAAACAATTCCCCATCCATTGACCAACCTAGTAACGAACCTCTTTGAACTGGGTTAGGTAGGTCTTCAGAAATGGACTTAGTCAATCACCTGGTCTGTGCATAAGACCTTTCTAGTCTGGAAATGCATTCCCTAGAACCCATCAAAATGATTTTCCCAAAGCTTAGGTCCGACCATATTCCGACCCCTATTCAATAAACTGCAGTAATTCCCTATTACCTCTAGCATCAAATATAAACTTGTGTAACTTATAAAGCTCTTCATCATCCAACCCTATCCTACTTTCCAGCATTATTATACATTACTCTCCCCCTACGAACTCTACGGTCTAGTTAAAGTGGAGTTCTTACTGTTCATCATTCATAATACTCCATCTGTTCCCTCTAAGCCTTTATACTGGTTGTCCCATAAGTCTGGTATATCATACTTTGTCATCTGCACTTCTAGAAATCCTTGGTTTCCTTCAGGACTAAGTTCAATGATACTTTCTACAAGGGGCTTTTCCTGGTCCCCACTGCCCAGCATCTTCTCCCCAGAATTACTGTGCATCTGTTTTGAATGTGTTTTTTATTTTTACCCATATAGGTATATGCTGTATCCCCCATTAGAATAAAAGCTCTCCCAGGGAAGGGACCAAATTTTTGCCTTTCTTTATATTCCCAGAACCTACCCAATTCCTGATCCATTTATTGTTGTTCAGGTTTGTTTTTTTTAAAAGTCATGTTTGACTCTGTGTGATCCTATTTGGGGTTTTCTTGGCAAAGATACCTTCTTCAGCTCATTTTACAGATGAGGAACTGAGGGAAACAGGCTTTGCTAGGTAACTCTAGGAGGTAAAGCTGCACAGGTATATGTATGAGTTCTGGCAGACCCTAACTATCAAGCAACAAAAAAAAATTTAAGGGCCTACTATGTGCCAGAGGATCGACTAGGTGGTACCACAGTGCACAGAGCTCCAGAATCAGAGTCAGGAAGATTCATCTTCCTGAGTTCAAACCTGGCCTCAGATACTCACTACCTGCATGACCCCGGACCATTCACTTAACTGTCAGTGCTCTAGGGAACTTTCTAAGCCGTTCCTCGACTGCATTAGTAGAGGGATACTCCTCATCTGGCAGTTTCTGAAGTTAAGTCACAGATCTAGTCTGTAGCTCTATCAGAAAAATCACTGCTCTTTTCCAAAAGGAAAGTATAATCAAGGCTATAGAAAAAATCTTTAAAATATTTTCATAAAGGTTCTAAAGCACATTTTAATTGTCTTGTAGCTTATGAAAACACCAAACCTGTTCCTTATTTCATTATTAGTCATTATTACTACAATCTACTGGGGAGAGACCTAAAAAGCCATCTGATGACAAAACTTCACAATTTTAGGGAAAAAGATAGCACAATGAACATATTCACACACAAATATATTTAAAGCAGATTCATTCAAGTCTTAAAGGTAACACAAGATGTTTCTTATGCAGGTTGCTATTTGCCACAATGAATTCTATCATAATTCCTTTATCTCCCGTTAAATATATTTTAAGTTCATGCAATGGAAAGAAGGATGCTTGTACCAGTTCAGCAGAAAAAAATGTCAACTTTTTTTTTTGGAGGACAATTGGGGTATCCTAGAGAGGGAAAAACATGAGGGCAGAGTACTGGGGTACAAAACATGGCTGATAAAAGGCCAAGCAAAAAACTCTGTGCATATGAAAACTCCTGCTGTGTTGGCCATTTCTGTGCAGCTTCCAATGACACCAGGAGGCCCCAAAACAGCTTTGATGCTGCTCCTTAAGGGTTCACAAATCTATTTCTAAGAGACCTACAGTGCCCAGAATAGTGGGGCTAAATTTTGCTAGGAGGGTGTTTTTTTTTTTTAATCATTTATTACTTAGAAAACTGGGGTTGACTGAGGCCGGATTTGAACTCAGCTCCTCCTAACTCCAGGGCCAGTGCTCTATTCACTGCACCACCTAGCCACCCCAAAATGTCAATTTTCAAAGCACTGAGATAGAGGCTCCCTTCAAGACCATGAGAATTTCCAAGCTTATTTGGTCTTGGAAATTTTTTACTCAAGGGTTAACAGATATCTTTCTGCATCTCTGAATAACTAATCCAATCTTGGCCATTTCAGTAACTCTGCTAAAACTATTCTATAGCTTCCAAACCACCTGCAGCAATAGCCAATACCACAAGCAGATAGGAAGAAAAAACCAACTCCAAAGCTAGGACCGTATATACTTTTCATGTAACTAACGGGCAGAGCCTCCTTGCTGGGAAACAGCATGGTGGTGGGAAATATGATAGGCTGGGAATTAGAAAACCTGGTTTCTACTCCTTGCCCTGCCACCAACAAGCCGTGTGATCTTGGGCAAGTGTCTAATTTCTCTGGGTCTCAGCAGTCTGCCAACTGAGGGGCTGAACTAAATGATTGATAAAGGTCCCTTCCAGCATTCGTGTTCTATTTTTAATATCCGGCCCCTAAAAGCCAGGGGATTTTAGAACTTACATTTGAAGTCTGTCATCAGCTCATATGCAAATCAGAACAATCAATTAAGGCTCATTTTCTAATTTGCATATTTTAAATATTTAAGCCAACTAGAAGCTACAGATCTCACGGTTCTAAATGGTGTACACAGCCCATCATTCGAAGTAGCCTGACAGCTGCTGGCCTGGGGAGTACTTTGAAGTTCTATAGAAAATACTCCAAATACAACAGGGGATTCTAAAGCAGAAAATCCTTTGTCTCCAAAGGTTAAGATCAAAAGCTAGTCAAGGTATAAAAACAGGGAAAAGACCTACATCTTGATCTTGGAGGCAGAGAATATGCAGCTAACTTCATCTGAGCCAGCAGGCAAGCAGGGAGGGATATTAATAGTAAAATATTCATCACAATGCTACCATTCGGTTCACCGTTATGCATCACAGAGCAAGAAGGGACCTTAAAAATCTTATCTAGTCAATGAAAAGAGAGAGCAGGAAAGAAATATGCAAATCACCTAGTGTGACTCCCTCACTTTACAGATGAGGAAACTGATGCCGAGAGAGGTTGTAACTTACCCATTGTACCATACTCTTCTTCACTGAATTAAACAAGTGTAGACCTGTATGAGATTTCAGAGGTCACCAAAGGCAAGAATCATAGAATTTGATGCTTGGGATAGACCTCAGCAGCCATATTCTATATTCCAGGTACAAGAGAAATTCCTACTGTATCTGTCAAATGGCCAGCCTATGACTGAAGCCCTCAAAGGAGGAGGGCACCATCACTTCATGAAGTGGCCCAATCTACTTCTGAACTACTCTAATCACTAGACCATCCATGATTTCATCAGGAAGGCTTTCCCCTGAAATCACACCTCAATTAGTCTCTTCATCTTCCACCTTCTTCTGTCCTCTGGGACCCAACAGAATGAGATTAATTCCAGCTCTTCAAATATTTTATGACAGTTATCTTGTCATCTTATTGGATCTGATCCACTGGAATAACTTGAAGAGAGCTTTTTGGACTATGATACTATCAAGATAAGTCAACAGGTGGTACACACCTGTAACACCTGTCATCTCTGGTATTTAAGGAAGGTTGAAGGTTGTGGATTGCTGAGCTGCCACAGGGTTAAAGTAAACTGGCTATCCTCCACCAATAAAGTGAGCCCTCAAGATGAAGGGGTCACCAGGCTACCTAAGAAAAACTGTGGAAAATGAGGCCAAGTCTGAAATGGAGCATTGTCAAAGATTCCATTCTGATCAGCAGTAAGACTGGATCCATGAGTAGTCTTTGTATTTCTGGTCTTGGTGAGAAAGACAGGAAGGAAGAAAATAGAAGGAAGGAAATAGACAGGAAGGAAGGAAGGGAAAGAAAAAGAAAGAAAGCAAGCAAGCAATCAAGAAAGAAGAAAAGAAAGGAAAGCTATACCAACTGGTCAACAGATCTCCCATCTTAAACTGGCACCTGGTAATTTTCACACTTGTAATTTTGGAATGGAATTGGAATTTGGGTACTTTTAAAAGTTAAAGATATGCCTACAAAAAATAAATAAAAAGAATTTAGAAGCATAATTACATATGTCACCATAAGTTCACAACCTCCTTTTCTTTCACTAGCATATCCCTGGAACATGACTTATCATCTATCCGATTTAGAGAGTGTTCTCACCATCTAGCTTTGTTTTGGGGAAGTAATACAAGCATAGAGTCAGCTAGGTGGTACAAGGGATAGAAGACCATCTATAATTGGTGCTTCCATTTCCTTTCCACTCACTATCTTACCTTTCTTTAGCCTGGCTTCTGACCTTATCAATCAAGTGAAACTGCCTTCCCCAAAGTTACCAGGGATCTCCTAATCGATAAAACTAATGGTTTTAGTTGTTTTGTTTTGTTTTTTATCAGTTCTCGTCCTTGATCTCTGCAGCCTTTGACAACGCACGCCATCTTCCAACTCCAAAAGTTTTCACTCAATCTCTTCTATATCTGGAATTCTCTCCCTCTTCATCCCTGCCTCCTGACTTCCCTGGTCTCAGTTAAACTCCTACCTTCTACATGAAGTCTTTCCCAGTCTTCATCAATCTTAGTGGCTTCCCTCTGATTATTTCCAATTTACTTTGTGTATGTCTGTACATAGCTGTTTCTTGTCATCTTGGTATTAAATTGTGAGGTTCTTGAAAGGAGGGATTGTGTGCGTGTATGTGTGTGTATCCCCAGTGTTTACTTACCACAGTGCTGAACACAGCCCTTATTAAATGCTTATTGACTTGTTTTGGGATTGGAATCAGGAAGACCTCCCTTCAAATCCTACCTCAAAAATTTACTAGCTGTGTAACCCCAAGCAGTCATTTAACCTCTACCCATTACTTTTCCCATCTGTAATACTGGGGGGGGGGGGGCAAGACCTCAGTTTCCAAGGTCCCTTTCATCTCTAGAGAGATGAACCTGATTCTGTTATCCTTAGACTTGCTCTCTGAAAAATCAGAGCATGACCTTTTTGTTTTGGGGTTCCTTTGAGTTTTGTTACTAAAGGCCACAGAGATAGAAAACATTAAAACAGTGAAGGAAAGTTTACACATTCTTAGGAGGCTTACCTGATGATCCTGGTCCTGGGTGTGAATATATAGGGAATTAAGCCTTAATCTTTTTAGCTCTTTTTAACTTGACTGAAATACTGCTAGCTCATGCTCCTGATTTTTAACTGATATAACTTGTCAGTCAATAAGTGGATATTGTGCTAAGTGCTGGGAACATACATATGAAAAAGATAGTCCTTGCCTGCAAGGAGTTTACAATCTAATAGGGGAAGAAAACATTAAAAAAAAAAAAAGGAAAGGGGAGATTAGGTGGCACAGTGAATAGAGCACTGGTCCTGCAGTCAGAAAGACCCGAGTTCAAATCTGGCCTCAGACACTTAACACTTACTAGCCGTGTGACCTTAGGCAAGTCACTTAAGCTCAATTGTCCTGCCTTCTCCCCTCCAAAAAGAAAAAAAAGGGGGGGGGGGGGGAAGGGGGCAGGGGTAATGGAGAGGTCCAGAGTGCTGCAACCAGGTAGAGAATGATAGTTCTTCAGTAGGGGTTCTGAACCTGGGATTGATGGGATAGATTTCAGGGGATGCATCAACCTGGATGGGGAAAAATTACATCTTTATTTCAATACAATTGGCTTCCTTTGTAATCCTAAGTATCTTATGCATTTAAAAACATTATTCTGAAAAGGGTTTCACCAGACTGCCAACAGGGTCCATGACACAGAAAAGGTTAAGAATTCCTGTCTTAAGGGTCTTTAATTTCTTATTTAAAACCCTGTAATTTTTAGCTATGATTTCTAGCTTCTTTCTGCTAATGTCACCTGTGCTTAAGGGATTGCTAAAAGTAGGCACTCCAGTAGCTCTCTATTATAATATATCTGGGATCAGTATAAACACCTCTATTAGGAATTTAAAACTATTAACAGCCTGGCTCCTTCCTACCCCTCTGGCCTTACACATCACTCTCCTCCATGCACCAGATATCCAATCCCTACCAGTCTGCTTTGCTGCCCTCCAAGCCTGGAAAACTCTACCTTCTCACCTCTGCCTCTTGGAAACCCTGGTTTTCCTAAAGACTCCACTCAAGCATCATTTTTTACAGGAACTTCCTTGGTTCCCCTCTCAATACTCTTCCCATCCAAGGTTACCTGATGTCTTGTGTATTGTCTATATACTTCTAAATAACTCTCCCATATTAAAGCAGAAGGTCCTTAAGAGAAGGACTTTTGTCTATCTCCAGCGTTCAGCATCAAGATTATTGCACAGTATGACAGTTGGACTGGAATAATGTAAAGAGGGCATCGAACAGGAGTTGCAAGTCCTGGTGTGATGAAGAGTACTTGTCTGGAGTAAGAACACGCATAGTACTAGGAGTCCCAATGATGTTACTTCTTATAGCTCTGTGACTGCAGGTAAATCATCTGACTTATCATCTCTTAGGTCTCTCCCAGCTCTGAGAGCTCTCCATTTCTTTTTTTGCTTTTTTGGAGAGGGGAGGGCAGAGCAATTGGGGGTGACTTGCCCAAGATCACATGGCTAGTAAGTATTAAGTGTCTGAGGCTGGATTTGAACTCAGGTCCTCCTGCTCTAGGGCCAGTGCTCTATTCTCTGCCCCACCTAGCCACCCAGAGTTCTCTATTTCTAAAGCCCAGCTTCTGTTGTGGGCTGTGTCACAACTAAACACATAATGGTGTACAAGCTCTCTAACTTTCCATTTCCCTATTAAGTGGAGATAATATTGCTTCAGAACTGTTAAGAGGAAAAGGAAGAAAAATTAGCATTTATATCTTGCTGTTCAGTCGTTTCAGTCATGCCCGAATCTTTGTGACCCCACTTGGGGTTTTCTTGTCAAAGATACCGGAGTCATTTGCCATTTCCTTCTCCAGCTCATTTTACAGATGAGGAAACTGAGGCAAACAGGTAAAGTGACTTGCCCAGGGTCACACAGCTAGTAGATGTCTCAGGTCAGATTTGAACTCAGGAAGATGAGGGTTTCTTGACTCTAGGTCTGGCGCTCTATACGCTGGCACCACCTAGATGCCCCAGTATTTATACAGCACTTGCCACATACCTCTTCTGATCTTCACATCAGCCCGGAGAGGTAGGACCTATTATTACTTACATTTTACAAAGCAGAAAACTGAGGCCAAGAGAGGTTATGAATCAGAACAATGATGAGCCCAGATTCACACAGCTAACGAGTATCAGAGTCAGGACCTGAACTCAGGTCCTCCTGACCCTTGGACTAGTACCCCATCTACAACATTACCTAGCTGCCAAGTATCCATGTGAATAGTTGGCAGCATGTAGTGCAATATTTAAGAAAAAGGCTGATACTAATGCTGTTAGATTTAACAAGGCTGGCTGCCTTCTGTAACTTTAATTAGTTTGAATTTTTTCCAGGTAAGGCTTTAGGATATGAGAAGGATGCAACCACAATTTCCCATTCTTTGACATGAGCACATATGTCTGTTCCCCAGTACCCTAACAATGGCGTAGTCTGTGTCCCTTGTATGGTATCTTGTAGCTGTCCTTGGTACCACCTCCACCTGGAAGAGAACATTATTCTTACAAAGAAAGGCTGAATCGGTGATGTATTTTAGCACCGTAACAGTGATAAACCATAGATCTAGCATTATTTATTCAGCAAAACTACGAAAAGGGCAGGCTTTGTGCTTGGTGCAATGATAAAAAAAGTAAGACACAATCATTGCCTTCATGCAGTTTCTAGTCATATTATTTTAGAGGTGGATGGGATCTTGGAGAACATTACGTCTGACCTTATCTGACTGATCAAGACACCCAGAAAGCTTAAAGTGAAATGCCCAAAGCACAGGGCTAGTTAGCGGCAAAGCCAGGACTAAGACCCAGGTCTCCTGACTCCCAGTCCAGTTTTGGTGACAGACAAAAGAGATACTCAAGCATGCACCTAAATTATAAAATGACTGAACAGAGGCAGTACAACGAAAGCTTTCAAGGGCTGACAGAAACCATGTTTCACTGAAACAAAAATCACAGAAACTAGACAATGCAGCTAATTATCGATGAACAGAGATGACACAAAGAGAGAAGTCAGAGTCCATGAATTAATGGATTAGAATAAAAGACTTCAAAAACTAATTATGAATTTAAATAAGAGAATAGATATAGAGCTGGGAGGAGCCTCAGAGATCGAACTCCTTTTAAAAGGAAACTGGGGTCACATAAATATCAGAAGATTTGAACCCAGGTTCCCCCCTCCAAGTCACTACTTTTTCTACTGTACCGTGCTTGATTGAGGGATTGTGGGGGTGGGGAGGAAGGAGAGAAGAGATGCAAATCCATCTCAGAAATATAGCTTAACAGGTAAGGAAAAAGACAGAAATCTAGCTCTAAATCAGAAGTGACATCGAAGATCCGTCAGGGTCCTCAATTATTTAATCTAGATATGATCTCATCTCTCACTCTTGACCTAGCACAGTGGTGTTCATTATTCTCCTTAAGAATGATTTTTTTTTTACCATATAACATGTCACTGATGGTAGATATGGAAACTGAATGGATTCATTACCCAAGATTCAAGACTGGTTGTATTGAAAGGGCATGTATTGGGTCTCTATAGCTGGTGTGCATGGGTAAGAGGAAGGCTAACCTAATATTTATAAGTAAGAAAACACTATCTGACTTTATATATAATTCCTGCTTTGATTAATACAGAAACAGATCTATCTTAAACAACACAGGACAGTGCGGAAGTAGAAAGAACGCTATTCAGAGAGTCCCAAACACTACATGGGAATTATCACTGCATGTCCATGACCTTGGAAAAATCACTTAAAACCTTCACTTTAAAAAAAATCACTATCTACCTCAAAGATGCTACACAAGTTATTGAGATGGATTAAATGAGAATAGACTATAAAATATTATAAAAATAAAATCAAGGATAGCTAGAGTCCTAAATGTTTAAGGTCAGGAGAGACCTTGGAAACCCCTCATTTTGCAAACAAGAATAATGCTCTTCCCCAGCAAATGAGTCAGAAGATCCGAGTTTCAATCTTGACACTGCTATTTAGTATTTGTGTAACCTTGGGAAATTCAGTTCATTTTCTCTGAGCCCTGGTTTGCTTATCTATAAAAGAGGGGGATGGACTAGGTCAGGGGTTCTTAAACTGGGGTCCTTGAACCCCTTTCCCCCTAATATTTTGATAACTATCAATATAATCTGGTTTCCTTTGTAATTCTATGTATTTTATGCCTTTGAACAAAGTATTCTAAAAAGGGGGTCATAGGCATCACTAAATCCTTATACTAGAGCCCCCCTCCTAAGATTCTTTCTGACTGTAAATCCTATGACCTTGTGAATAATATAGTGTATACAGACCATAAAGTGTATTCTGAGCTAAAACAGAACAAAACAAAAAAAAACAATTTATTTTATAATAATTTGTGAAGTCAAATAAGAAAAGACTGAGTCCTAATTCTATTTATTATATAAAATCGTCTGTAAATGATGTGACCACTGTTTAAGACCCGACAAGAAATTAATATTGATACTGAAATGAGATTCACCATCTGCTACTAAAACATGTATTTCAGATATACAAAATAACTCCATAATGTAATAGTCAATAACGAATCATTGCATAAAAGGGTACTAGCTCACTGCTGATTTTCTCAACACACACAAGCACACAAATAACTGTTTTAGCATCATGATTTTTTTTTTCCCAGTAGTAAAATAGTGAAGACAGACAACCAAGTAAATAATAAAGCCAAATGCAAGAACACATAAAAGTCCAATACAGACACAAGAGAATAGTCAAGCATTTAAAATCTGTGATTAGTTGGATCGAATATGTACTTTCTTTGCATTTTCAGAACAATTCTATTCAGAAAATGCTCTGCCTCCTGTATGACTAAGTTCTCATTATGGCAGGTGTGGGTTTTTCATCAAAGCCCATTAAGTGGCTTGACAGTAATGATACAACTTGCATATATTTCACTAACAGTTCTGATATACTTTCACTGATCTCCAAAAGCTAATGATTTTAATAGAATGACATAATGAGTATCAAACCAAAGGTCTCTTAAAGAAACACCTTTTCAAAGCAGTCACAGTATCTAAATGGAAAACACAGACTGAATTCTAATGTTAAGCCATAAGCAATAACAAAATAGATTTTCAAAATTCAACTAAGAAAAATCTTGAATGGTGCCAACTTCTTTGTAACAATGTGACTGGTCAACACAGGTAAATACGACTGCCATGTTTCTGCCCCATCTGGGAGAAGGTGTGGCTTTCACTTGCTGACTGGGAGTACCTGAAAAGACATCAGGCAGTCTATAAACCAGTTGGAGGGAGCCATCCAGACTTTGCCCTGACGAACCCTCTCTGGGTGATAATTAGAGAAAGCATCATAGATGATATACTGTGTGCAGAACCGCTGATCTGAGTCAGGTCTGGCGTGGTAAGATACTGTATTGATTGTCTGAGTCACATCACTGTCTGGTTTTGGCTTTCTATTGAGGATCTGCCCTCCAGATGCTTTGGCCAGTTTTATAAGCTCATCCTTGGAATGATGTTTGAAAGTCCCCTCAAAATAGAAGTAACAGCCATCAAATAACTTTGGCAGCTGAAAGAAAATGAAGAGAAAAATCTGTTAGTGGGAAACTAACATGCAGAGAGTTATATGCTTTAGGTGAACAAGGGGAATAAAAGAAAAATTAGTGTCAGGTAGGAAATCAATTGAAGACAATTGGTAAAAATGATACCTCAAATCACCCAACTACTGGTTGAAGAAAAATGCATGTGTGGATAAGCAATCCTCATTTGTAAAATTTACCTCCAATATTTTAGTAAATGACCTAATTCATTAACTTCAATTCATATTTTTGTTATCCTTAGGTAGGTTTTGTAAATGTGAAGAAAAAAAAAACAACCCCTTTCTGTTTATTGTATATGTCTGTCTGTCTGGATTAGGCATTTTTGATGGAACCTAGAGTCCCAGAACCCTAATCCAATCCTCTGGATTCAGAAATGTTGACTGCAAACTTTTAGTTATACTCTAGAAATAATTAGGACAGAAGACAGTAGGTAACCCTCCTCCAATGTGATCAAATCTGAATATCCTTAACCCCATACATTTCCAGGGCTATCATCAGGTAGGGGCCTCTAGGGATGCAGTTATTCTTTTTTTGCTTTTTGGAGGGCAATTGGGTTAAGTAACTTGCCCAAGGCCACATGGCTAGGTTTTTATTTGTGTATGCATTAAGTGTCTGAGGCCGGATCCGAACTCAGGTCCTTCTGACTCCAGGGCCAACGCTCTACTCACTGCACCACCTAGCCGCCCCAGATGCAGTTATTCTTAATGGAGAACTGAGGCAAACAGGACTTCTGGGTTATGGGAATCAAGGTTTCGGGGAGCTTTGAGAATTCTTAGAACTCAGTAGACTGTCAAACATTACTTGCTCATAAAAAAGCACCCTTACATTTCCCTCTTATGATAACTTCCCTCATTACAGAAGTTTTTAGTAGTTGGTCTCTTGTAATTTTCCAAAAGACATAAAAACCAAACGGACAATGGAACTTCAGATTGCCTATTAAATAGGGACACATGGTGAAGAAGACATATGGTAGTGAAATCCAAGCAGCAGCTGTAAGTCTTCTTTTGAGCTATTTCCTGTATTTGAGACTTACCTCAGATTCTGAAAGGTTTATGGGAATATTCGGGATGCCAGAAATCCATTAACAGTATGAAATTATTACCTTTTTGGATTTTACTGCACATCGTGACCATCTTTCAGAATCAAGTGCTTGAAATAAGCACAATTAAAATTTTAATCAGTCGACTCTACTTGAGGAAAGGGCAAGGGCCATTTTTCATGGCAGCAGTGATGGTAACATTAAGCAATGATGATGATATACACCATCATCAGAACAAAAACAATGATGAAACCTATGAGAAGGAAAATACCAGCTGTTCTCTGTTGAGCCTGCTTCTCTGTGGACCACCAGGCATTTCGTACTTTTCCTCTCGTTCACACGTTCTGCTTTCTAGACAGGCTTTTACCCCTGGAAAAAATAAAAGAGAAAGATTAAAAAAAAATAACAAGCCTATCAGCTGCGTGGCATGCTTTTAGCACAGATGTTTGACAGAAATCACATAACTGTCTGGAGGAGTCAATATATTTATTCTCTATAGTAATATTAGTTTGTTGCCACATCAGAAATGGAAATTTTATGTATTTAAAAAGCTGACTGGAGAGAAGCAATTTTCTTGGCTTGAATTTCTTCTCAAGAGCAGTAACAAACACTGAAATTGGGTCTCTTTTCTGAAGTAATTAAACCAAAATATTCTTTTAAGAGGAACACATACATATATGTACACATACAGATATACAAAGAACCATAAAAGATAACTTTAGAGTAATCGACCAACCCTTCCAGACTTTTTTTCTTAAGTAACCCCCTTTCACACACTCGCTGGCTTCACTACTGCCTTCAAACACGATAAAGTCTTTGCATACTTAGAAAACCTTCACTAGACCCTCCCCTCCCCTCCAAATAATGTGTTATATCTCTCATTCCTTTCTCAAAAGCCTAGAAAAAAAAAGAAAGAAATTTATGCTCACTCTTTCTACCTCTTCTCCTCTCATTCATATCTTAGCCCTTTGTAATCTGGCTTTCAACCTCATCACCAAACTCAAACTGCCACCTCCAAAGTTACCACTGATCTCTTAATTGCTAAATTTGATGGTCAAATCAAATCAACAAGTATTTATTATTAGCACGAGGCATTATGCCAAGCCCTTAGGATACAAGGAAAGGCAGTGCCTTCTCCCAAGGAGTTTGAAGGGGAGACAACACGCAAACAACTTGTCTGTTTTCCCCCGTTTTCATCCCTAATATATCTGCTGCATTAGACACTGCCGACAAGCCCTCTCCTCCTGGTACTCTATCCTTTTCTGATAATTCTCTCTTGGTTCTCTGCCTACTGTCTGCTGCTTCTTAGTTCATACCCCCTAACTATGGGTAATCCCCAAGGCTTTGATATAAACTAGTCTCTCCACTGTTCCTCACACACAATAATCCATTTCCCATCCATGTGCTTTTGTAATTACCTTTCTCTTATCTTCCTTCCGTGAGAACAGAGATTACTCCATTGATTCTATTTGTGTCCCCAGTTCCTAACACAGGTACTGGCGCACAGTAGGTATCTGAAACTTTATATACCTCTCTCTATATAGTCTATACACACAAATATACATACATGCACAAACATATACATGTATATGTGTGTATACACACACACACTCTTCTTGACTAATAATTCCAGTCAAATGGTCAGATAACTATTCCCTGAACACATTTCACCTCCTGACCTTTGAGGCTTTGTAAAAGAAGCTTCCCTCGTCTGTAATTCATTCTCACCTCACAGAATCCCTGGCTTCCTTACCAGGACTTGCCTGTACTTTTCTCTACCCCTAGTGACAGACTTTGTATCTGTAATACAGCCTAGGCACAGTTTCACATAGAAAAAAAAATAAGAAACAGACCTGTGATTTTAGCCTTTCTACCAGCAGAGGTGGGCACCATTCCTCCAACTTATAATCTTAGAGAACTACCTGGGCTCAGAGGAATGGGAGGTTAGGTGACTTGTTTAGGGTCACACAGCCAACATATATTAAAGACTGGATTTGAAGCCTGGCTCTGAAGCTGACTCCATGCACTATGCCACACTGCCTTACTAGGGCTTATACATTTAACGTTTGAGTTGAATAGAACCAACATTTGAGAGAGTAGGAAAAATCCCCTATTAACCGTGAAATATTCTCCAAACTACTTTGATTCATATTCTCCTTCCCTTCCCTGAATACCCAGAATTCTTAATGACATTCACTATAGGCAGTAAATCATATATTCTCCCAATGTTGCCTACAAGTCTTATTCCTCTGATGAGAAGTGGGAAGCTACTTGAGGGGCAGAATGGTCTCTTTCATTTTTCATTTTCTTTTGTGAACAAATATGGAATAGTTGCTCAACAAATATTTATTCAAAAGAACTAAGTAGGGCTTGAGATGCCCCTTTGGCCATTTGAGGAAAATGTTTGGTAAACTGTAAAGCTCTCTCTAGATTTGATCTGGTATTAATTTAGCAGAGAGAAGAGCTACCTGAAGGGAGAGGAGTGGAAGTCTTTGAAAGGATGCCCTTGGAAGAAGGATGAGACTTACTTCTGTTTGCACCTTGTGCTCCCAGGGGGAGTGGGCACAAAATTAGGAGCAATGAATGGAACTAATGATAGGAACTATTGAAAAGAGGTCTAGAACCGCCTTCCCCAATACCTTCAAGCTGGATTTGTTGGGTATATAGTAGCTGGTCAATCAGTCAACAATTCTTTATTTATTATTTACTTGTGTGTTCAACCCTGCTCTAAGAAACGGGAAAAAGAAGATCAAAAACCATTTCCTGCCCTCAAGAAACATATATTCTAATCAAGGTGATTGTTTTTAATTTACAGGCTGGACTAGAGAGCCACAGAGGTTCCTTTTTTCACTACAAAACTCAATGATTGGCAAAACAAACAAATTCTCTCTCAAAAGGTTAAAAAAAACAAAACAACAACCTATAAGCTAATCATGTTTTCCTATTGGCTTGGATTTGTTCTCCTACTTACCAGCTAAGAAGCAGAGGATGGAGAGAAGCCTGGGCTAGTCATTATTAGCAACACTCCAAGATCTGGCAGCGGGCAGGGGGTTTTCCCTGCTTACATGCTATCCGCTGGCAGCTAACACCAACCTAGGTCTGGCAGAGCTCTGTGGCTGAAATGTGGTACTCTGAGGTTTAGACCAAGCAGTGCCAGATTTCAAGTGCAGCCCGGCCTGTCTGCCACCACCCACCAGGAAGAGCTGTAAGTATGCACACAGCAATACTTGTCTCCAGGGGGTATACTGAGGGGCCAAACTGGACAGCTGGTAGTCAATCACCAGTATTGGAGGGTGGGCGGAAAGAGCTGGGGACACTCAATATGCCACCTAACTATCGATCTTTAACATCAGATCCGACACAAGTTTGGAACATATTTATTAAAGCATGCAAATTGTTAAAACATACATTCTTGGAAATGAAACAGACCAAAAGATCAATTAGTCCAAAGCGCTCAATATCAGATATGAAGAAAATGAGGCTTCAACAGCTTATATGACTTGGCCAAGGTCCTACTGATACTAGTAAAACAGGATTAGAACTTTACTGACTGGGCAGCTAGGTTGTGCAGTGCATAGAGCACTGGCCCTGGAGTCAGAAGTACCTGAGTTCAATTCTGGCCTCAGACACTTAACACAAAAACTAGCCGTGTGACTTTGGGCAAGTCACCTAACCCCAAGTGCCTTCCAAAAAAGGCAAAAAAAACCCCAAAACTTCATTGACTGATTTAAAGGAAGCAAAATGCCAGAACATGACTTGACATTTATTTGTTTTTTAAAACACCAATTTAATTTAAATATTTGTTTAATATTTAGAATAGACTTAAATATTTGCTTTAAATATTTAGATTTACATGCATATACATAAACCCTGATCAAATAATTATAAGATGTTTGTGATGGTAAAGTTATAGTATGGATTTCTAAAATTTTAATCTATTTTTAGAAATTGAAACATAAATCATAAATCTAATAGCTGTAGAAGTCACATCTGATTTACACTGACATTAAATTTTAATCAGAATGAAACTCATGGTTGCAGATACAAACTTTTTTTGGTAGAGAATTGGAATTATGTACTGGCTATCAACTGATTTACAGTATGGAGAGAAATCCTTGGCTGTGCGTTTATTTGACTGAAAATGACCTGTAGTGAAAAATGCCAATGATGAAAAGGTCTATGAAACTAAATCCTAATTTAGCCTAAATCTGGCCACACTCAAACCCTTCAGAGCAAGACCTAGAGCATGGAGGGGCTACTCAAGGAAAAGACCCCCTACCTCAGAAATTCTCAACAAAGATAAGGCAAGTTCTAAGAAATAATTTAATCTTTGTTATCTATGCTGGCAAGATGAGATGGTCATCTGTGAATCTGGCAAGGCTCTGCCTCCTAAACCAGCTGTGGAAAATTATTAGTCCAAGGCACTGCAGCCTGATTCACTAAGCTGTTCACTAGGGAGAAGGGACCGTCCAGATGGTGGTTTACAGGCTGCCTGACCCATCATGAGAAGGAAGCCCCACTGGCAAAGAAACAGAACAAAATTTCCTCCCTCAAAAAGTGCTTTTAGAATCAAATGCTTATTTTACAACCAGGATTCAATCTACTGTGGGTTGAATATAAGCTGTGCATAAGTAGTTCACTACAAAGGGGAAAAAAAGGGCAGGTTTCAGGATTCCATCTCACTGAGACAGGACAAGAAAAGAAACCCTGGTCAATCTGCATAAAATGCTTTGGGAGGAAAAACTAAGCCAGACTCTTCAAAATCCTAAAAGCAGTACTGCTCCAGCTCCCTATTTCACCATGATCGCCAACCACACGTATAAACACGGTCTCCAACATGTCTGGCTCTAAAACTAAGACTGTGTGACTAGAAATGGTAAATGGCTCAGAGACTAATGATGATGATGATGATAGACAATAAGTTATCAATGATGAAGACAAATGTAGCATTTATATAGTGCCTAAAGACATACAAAAGTGTTTTACATATGTTACCTCTCTGGACCCTCCCCACAACCATGGGAAGTTGGGGCGAGTATCATCCCCAATTTACAGAGGCTGAGAAAGGTCATGAGAAATTTTCATAAGGTCACAAAGCTAGCATCTGCCTGAACCAAGCTCTTCCTGACTCCAGTTTAGCTGAGAATAGAAACCAGATCTCTTGGTTCACATGATGGTCAAAATGTTCTTCATTACTATTAGAAGTATTTGTCTTGAGAGACCAAAGAAAGAAATAAAGAACTCTTGATGCTACAACTGCCCAGTTATGACAGGATTCCTGGTTCCTCACATCCTCTGCAACCCCCCTATAGCACCACTAGGAAAAAAACGGAGAGACTGGCACTAGAGAATTCTGTCTTTACACTCCTAGGAGTCTCCTGAGGTTTCACATTCTGGCAATCTGCATTCCCTTGAGATGTGACCATTTTCAGGGCTCTAGGAGTTATAGTCAAAAGATATGGAGAACTGGCACTTTTTCAAAGGGAAGCAAACTATGAACAACTACATGAAAAAAATGCTCCAAATCACTAATAATCACAGAAATGCAAATTAAAACAACTCTGAGGCTCCACTTCATGCCCACTGGACAGGCAAAGATGACCCCAAAATTAAAACGACAATTTGTTAGAAGGGAAGATGGAGGACAGATACATGGATGCAATTTTGGTGGAGTTGTGAGTCATAAATAACCATTCTGGAAAGCATTTTGGAGCTATATTCCAAAAAAACTGCATATGGAGATCACAGCAAAAAGGAAAATGGAAAAAGGAAATAGCAACATTTTGTTGTTGTTGTTGCATCAAAGAACTAGAAATTAAATGGATGTCCTTTCATTGTATGGCATGTGAATGATAGAATATTACTGACACAAAGCCAGAGAAACCTGGGAAGACTTGTATAAAGTAATGCAGGTCGAGTGAGCAGAACCAGGAGAACGTGGTGACTTTAAGACTGTAAACAAAAACTCTGAAATACTTAAGAATGTTGATCAATGCAAAGAGAAACCATGATTCTAAGGGACTGATGATGAAGCAAACTTCCCACCACTTAATCAAGAGGCAATAGACTAGCTGAAAGGATGCTTTTTTTTGGATGTGGATTTGACAGACAAAGGAGACGAGTATTTTTTTAAAAAGCTATTTAGGGGTAGCAAAATGGAGGAAAAGGTAGTTAAGTGACAGAGATATTGATAAAAAAGAGAATCAACAAAAATTTTTAAAATGAACAGGAAAGAACAGAAACAGGTTCAAAGGGAAATAGACAAATGGGACAGCTCTGGACTAATGCGCTGAATTTAGCATATACTTAAAAAACCAGCTGTGCATAATGGAGATTGAGAGTTTCATATAAAATCCTCCTTTTGTCCCTTTCTGTCTATGGAAATGTTCACATTTGCTGGTGTTGAGTTAGGAATAATAGAAAATTATATGTAGTATATATCTGTGTGTGTACACATATATACGTGTATGTATTCACACACACACATTTATCTCTCTATATATAAATGTACACACACAACCACACAAACAGAAGTCATGTCTTGGTTTCCTCAAGGACTCCAATAGCTTTAAGACTAGGTTTAGGTCTTCTGCCTCAGAAAATGGGCTGATAGAAATCAAATTTAGGACTGTCCAGAAAGGCACAGAACAGTCTATCATGGAAGATTTCCAAGCATGAATCAAAAGATCAATCAACACAAATGTATTAAATAAGGGACCTATTATGTTCCAAGGACTGGAGAAACACACAAATACAAAACAATCCCTGCCCTCAAAGAACTTATATTGTATCAGGGAAGACAATATGTTGATAAATAAGTATACGCAAAAAAAGATAATTTTATTTGGGGGGGTCAGGGAGAAAAACCAGAAAAGACTTTATTTTTGGCATTAAACATCTCTAATACAGGAAATAGACAAAATATATGACTGAGACATTTTTCTCATTAGAAAGGGGTTCAAAGAATATGTTATTTTCAAGAAACAGAATCTACAACCATACTTAAAGATTATTTGCTCCAAATCATTCACTAATAAGATAAATATATAATACATGAAAACAATGATATCTCACACCAATGAAATTGATGGCACTGGAATTATGAGAAAGCAAATACAATAATAATGTTGATGGAGCTGTTAAGTGGGAGTGGCCATACAAATTGTGACACATGCTTAACAGATTATCTTTCCATAAAAAGCAACAAATATAATAGAGTCAGGAAAACCTGGGAAGACTGATATGACTTGATATGAAACAGAAATAGTAGAGCCAGGAAAACAATATATACAATTTAATTAGAATAATGTAAAGGAAAATATCAGTAAAGGTAATGAAAACTGAGGTTAATACATTGATCAGTCTTGGTTCTAGATGGCAGGTAAATGTATTTCTCTCCTCTTGGTGGTATAAAGCGTTGCATAACCTGTCAGATGGTCAGTCAGTTGGTTTTAACCAACTTTTTCTTTAAAATAAGCTTGTATTAGGGGAGAGGGGGCAGGGAAGAATTTATTGGGAAATTACTGTGGTATACAAAACAAAAAGCATCAATAAACTCCACTAAAATTTTTTAAAGTAATTATTTTTTCAGATAAAAATCAGTTTAGGTCAGTAGTCTGAGACCAATATAGTTGGAAAAAATTCTAGATTGAACTACCTTATGTATTCTAAAAACTGTCAGCTAAAGTGACATCCTTTAGCATTAGAAAAAGCACAAGAAAGTGATAATTTGGATTTTGGCTATTAAAAGGTAATACAGAACATGTCTTTTTTCCATAAGTCATTTTTCTGGGCATAGATACTTTTAAATCATAAAACTGACTCAACAGGGAATGTTAACTTAATAAAAACTGAACAAACAAACAAACCACCTTGCCAATTAAGGATATTAAAGATTGGCTGGAATATACATCTTTTCTATTTTGGAGCAAATCCTTCAAGCCAGTTTTCATTAGAGGAAAACCACCTACATAATGCAAACATTTGGTTTCTCTCTGTGTTGCATCCACAGATAGCAGACATACATAAACATTTAATTATTACAATCTAAGTCAGGAGTTCTTAACCTTATTTTTGTCATGAACCTGCTAGATCTCTAAAGACAAAATTTCCCATAATTTTAAAATAAAATTAGGTTAATCACCACAATTCCCAAATGAAGGGAATGGAAGCTGCCAGATAATTTAGGGAGCAGAAATTCATAATCACATTATTTATTTATCTGCATTTTCTGACTAGATGAAGAGAATGGAAAAGAAGCAGGAAGGAGTGAACTGATTACAGTCTTGTTCATCTTTAGACATTTCTACCCTGCCTCCAAATGACTGAGAACAGCAGCTCTCCCCTTTGTACCAGGGGATGACCCTCTGGAATACAAGATGGACTGTTTTATCATTCTGGATGCTAAGGAACCTTATGTGAACTTTTCAGAAAGTTTAAAGCTTGCTCAAGTGGGTTTTTACCTGGTTCTGCCAAATGAGGAATCCAACAGAGATATCACAGAAAATTTCAACACCTGCACATTATTTTTCTGCAATAAAAAAGTGGTATCTAGAGAATGGATACTCCCCACCTTGGGGAAAGGTGCTAGGTACCCATAGGTTGATCAGGAAGCTAAGGAATATCAATCTCCTCAGAGCGGGGATAAGCTTAACTCAGAACATTCTTTTTCTTCTTATAAAAAGGGATTTCTGGTTTCACAGAATGAAGCAGCTCTTTAGTCAAGTTTGGTAAACTGAATTTCCTTACATCCACTACATTTCAGTACTAAAAGAATTACTGGATCCTACATTAATAAATTCACATGGAAGAACAGACTCACAATATGAGAAGGGGAACAGTCTGTAGCTGTCATCAAGGCCAAGCCTCCTGTTTTAAAAGGGAAACTCAGGCCTAAAAGTGATCAAGGACACACAGGTAGAAAGTGGCTGGGGTAGGATTTGAACTCGGGTTCTCTGGCTCTGTTTTCAATACTTTTCCTTCTAGAATACAGGGGCAGAAAAGAACTTTAAAAACAAAACAAAGCAAACACAGACAGACAGATTGAAGGGGTAAATAATAATTTTTGGGTTTTGGGGTTTTTTTGGAGGGCAACTGGAGTTAAGTGACTTGCCCAAGGTCATATGACTAGTTTTTGTGGTAAGTTGTCTGAGGCCACATTTGAACTCAGGTCCTCCTGACTCCAGCACCAGGGCTCTATTCACTGTACCATCTAGCTGCCCCAATAATAATTTTCAGATGAAGCAAATAATTCTTTAAGAATTCCAGATTTGTCACAAAATAATAAAACAAAAATTCAAAATTCAAAATACCCGAGTATGGGAAACTCATAATTAATGACTTGCTACTCCTGAACAACTTTTAGTTCCAACACTTAAAAATACCTACATATATCAACTTCCTTTGACAAATAACTGTTTTATTTTAAAAGAAAACAGTGTTAATTATAGAACAGGCTGATAGAAAAACAAAGATATGGTACCCTTTGGCATACTGACCATGGTTAGAAGTGATATGCTAACACATATCATCAATAAAAGCTAGGGCCCTCTCAGTAACTGGGTGCATTAATGTTAATCATTTAATGAGCCAGTGATGGTCTAATGCATTGGGTTTTTATTGACTCAACAAGAATGTCTCCTAGCAACACACATATTTTCTATCACTTTTGGGCAGGGACTTTCTCTCTACAAAAACTTGTCTATCATTACTGAAAAAAAAATATTTTTAAAAAGCAAGAGAATAAAATTGAAGTTTTTTGAGAACATTTTAAAATAATCTTAGAAAACAAGGTGAAGGGGTGGGGAGGATATATATAATATTTTTTAATCTAAATTGGTTATTCAATATTCTAAGATGAGAAAGAAACCAAATGAAACTTCAAAAGTACAGCACAAAATATGTCAACATATCATTTAATTCAGACAACTAACAATACCCTGTCAATCAATTAATAAATATTTGCTAAGCATCTATAATGGGCCACTCCCTGCCCTAAATTCTGGGGATACAAAGAGAGAAAAAATAGTCCCTGCCCTGAAGGAGTTCACAATCTAAACACTACAGAGAGGAAATGGTTATTGAAGGAGGGTTGGGAAACAGACATTTTAATAAATTCAATGAGAAAAGAATGACTTTCCATACTTGTTGGGAAGTCAAAACATTCAATGCACTGACAGATGCAAAACTTCTGACATGTTCTTTGGGAACATCCTAGCCCTTCTATACTGTCTGGGAAAAGGATGCTTCTCTCAACTTAGAATAATGGAATCCTCAGAAAGACTGTGTTCTCCCAACTGGAATTAACCTTGTTTAACAGATTCTGAAAATATGAGATAAACAAAATAAAAAAAAATATTCAAGCCTAAAGCTTTTTAGATTTTCATTTTCATATCATTACCAAAATGGTTTTATCATTCAAAAGAAAAAACACTGAAATATAAATAAGGTACTATTTAACATTTTCTTTTTGAATACAGTCTGTCAGGATTTTCATACACATACACACAATCACATCATTAAACTTCTCTGTAAGTCTAGTTTTTCTCCTTAATTTTTCTATATTTACCTCAATCATGAAATAAAATGAAAGCTTGCCTCCTTTGTTTTTTTTTTTTTTGTAAATCCCAGTTGCTAAGATAAATGCTTTTGGTTTATTTATTTTGCTTCAGTATTATTTCCCCACCCAAATATTTATTTCAAAGAAACAAAGCATACCTTCATCTCCCACCAAGCTCATTCACTCAGTGGACTGACTTGATCCTTTTCTCCAAAGCAGCACAAAACACAATGGCATATCTTGCAATTGTCTCTACAAATTACCTGGCATCATTGGTCAATCCTCTCTGAGAGGTTTTACAGGAATGAGCCCCACTGCTCAGAGAAGAACAATGGGCTTTGGAATTTGCCAAGTGTACATTTTCAAGTGGGTCAGTGTCTTTCTAAAAATGCATTTTTTTTTTATTTTAGCCTATTTACTTTTCAAACTTTTCATTAAAAGTTAAGATGCTGACAGAAGCTGTCATTTTTCAAAAAAACAGAAGATGACCTACCCATTCTATTAAAACTAAGCATGTCTTTTAGCCCAGATGTATTCCTGATCATGTCTACCCTCTTTCATGTTAGGCTTCCCTTTCCCTTGATCATAACACTTTTTAGGTAAGCCACACAATTCCCCAAACACTGCTTAATTTAAAGTCATTAATTCATCCCTACCCACATCAGTGATGGCAGTTGTCTTTGCATACTAATCTAATGCTGCTTGTGGATGGATACAAGGACCACAGTAATTAAAAAAAAAACAAAACAAACCAGAAGCTTTTACCATTTGGAAAGGTAATAAGGGGTGGAGGGTCCAGTGGGGTAAAGATACAGGTTGGGAAGTCCTGAGACCCATTCGCTGACACTTATTAACTGTATAATTTGGTTGCTGTTTGTTCTTTGTTCTTGAAAAGGACCATGACATCAGGAAAGGGATGCCATAACTTACAAGCGGACTGTATTTAAGTGAGGCAGGTCTGTGTAAAGTCATCAGCCTCACTTTCTCCTCCGGAGCCCTCTAGGGCCAGTGGCCAGATATAGATCAGGACAACTATAGATGGCCACCTTGAGGCAAGAAATTTCTCTTTGGATCTCAATTTTCTGGTCTATGCAATGAAAATAACATAATACTCTAAATCCACAGGCTCCCACATGTCCAATGGAGGAAAGATGGAGGTACATTTTCTCATCTCTTTTTGGGGGAAAGGAGGTAGGGTGGCAGTGGGGAAGATAAGCTTGGTCATTCTAATTACACTGCATTCAGCTCTGAGAATTTCTGCTCTTTCCATTTACACTGTACATACTGCTATTTTCCTGTTCTGCTTACCTTATTTTAAGTCTTCCATGCCCCTTTAAATTCTTCATATTCATCATTTCTTACAGCACAATAATATTCCATTATATTCAGGTACCACCATATGTTTAGTCCTTTGTCAATTGATGAGTATTGTACTTTTCCAGTTTTCAGTTTCTGCTATGATGCTGCTAGAAACATTTTGGTGAATATGAGAATAAACCTTCTATCTTTGATCTCCTTAGAACACTTGCTAAGAAGGGGGATTCCTGGGTCAAAATATATGAGTATTCTAGTCATTTTCTTAATATAATTCCAAATTGCTTTGGATAATGGTTTAATCAGTTCATAGCTCCACCAACAATGTATTAGTGTACTTATCTTTCACTGTCTCCTCCAACATTGACTACTCCTACCTTCTGTCATCTTTGCCAATTTGCTGGGTGAAAGGTTTTGTAAACTTAGGGTTGTTTTGAATTAAACGTCTCTCTTATAATAATGTGGGGAAATTTTTATACTTATAGTTTGTAAGTCTTTTTTGAGAACTGTTGGTAGAAATCTTTTAGCCAATTATCCAGTGGGGAACGTTTCTTGGTCTTATATATTTGTGTTAGTAGCTTATATAATTTTGGACATCACACCCTTATCATACATTTGATAAAAAGATTTTCCCTTGATCAACTGCTTCCCCTCTTGCACAGATAACTGGTGTAAAATTTTCCTATTTTAGACATCAAAAAAATCTTACAAATCTCAAAATATATTTTATACAATAAAATGTATCTATTTTACCCTTCATGATTGCTTCTACTCCTTGTATGGCTAAGAGCTCTTCAAGGAAAAAGAGCTTAAGGTAGGAAGAAAAAGACAGAAATAAATGGAATTCTACAGTACATAGAGACGTACAATATACTACATGAAGACGGGGGGTTGTGTGCGGCAGCTAGGTGGTGCAGTGAATAGAGCACCAGCCCTGGAATCAGGAGGACCTCAGTTCAAATTCAGCCTCACCAGCCTCAGACACTTGATGCAAAAACTAGCCAGGTGACCTTGGGCAAGTCACTTAACCCTAACTGCCCTACCTTCTCCCCTACTAAAAGAAAAAAAAAGAAGATAAGGCAAAATCTCTGCTCCGGGTCCCCAAATAAAAATTTTGTAGTTAAACTCTAAACTGAAAAATTGATAGAAAAACAAAAAACATCTATTTTGCCAAATGTAAGAGTATCAGATCAGAATTATTTATAAATTCCCCAAAATTATCTATCACAAGACTGTGCTGGTTATCTGAAAAGTGGCAGAAATGAAATTGTAGCACCTTCAAATCATAAAAGCTGGGGGCAGAATTGGGAGAAAAGAACATCTGAAATACATATCATTCCCCTCCAAAATTCAATTTCCTAATCAAACTATGTTTGGAACGCTTGGAGGCATTTCTATCGTGGAAGCCAAAAGGATTTAAGTATATAATATAGTATTATGTGTTTTTCAATACTGGTACAACCTACTCCAAAATGAACAATGGTCCCTGGCACATGGAAACACCAGATTTAGCCATAATCAAATTACATTCATTTTGTAGACAGGAGCTTTGTAATGACATCACTCTGTTTAAAAAAGAAAGTGTAAAGAAATGCAGGGATGATGGAAAATTTAGCCATTCACATAAATGTGACAGTTTTACAATTTTATACAACTATGTGTAGATGGAGAAAGGGGGTGAAAGAGTAAAGAAATCAGACAAATGCCACAAAATTCCATAGCTGAAAGTAAAGGAAAATCAAAATAATGACTGAAAATATAAAATCAAAGCTAATGATCCATCTATGATATCTTTACTTGTATCTAAGCTTTATAGACCACAGAAAATGATTAAAATAATATTGTCATAGGCCATTAGGTTTTATGACTGCATGTAAACCCCATTTAATGTTCATGTACTCTTCCTTCACTTTTTAAGCCAAAATTCTAATTACTAATCTATGTGTATTGAAAATCTCTTTCCTTCCACAATAGAATACATTTAATATATTCAGCTGAATGCATATTGATAAAGCATACCAAAGAGTACGATGAAGCAAGCTGCAAAATTTTATCATAAACATTATTAATTATAAAGTCCAGCTAAACACAACTTACTAATATTAATATGTGATTTAAAAGCTCATTCAGTTTACCCCTTCTTAATGAATAAAAGGGACTATCTTTGAAGGAATATCTTTAAAAAAATAGATACATACATTCATTTAAGATTAAACTCAGATTCATGTCTGAAATCAAGGAAAAATAAGAGGAAATTTACAAACTCCTTTTCTATTTAGCCTTCTATTTTAGGAGCTAATAGCCACTGTCTTAATTAGGGTCATTACTGTATGAAAATGGGTTTGGCCATTGTGTTTGGTATGAAAGATCAGGTGCACAAAACTGATGAAATGCAAACAAACAGCCCTCATTTAGGCAGAAAAGTCTTATACAATTAACCTTTTGAATAATAAGATAATGCACAAATTTACTAAATCAGTAAATTTCCACTGAAACCAACAACCCAAGTTTAAGCTTTTCTTCATCTTCCTCACATAGACACACTAGTCATCTATTAAATTTGTTCAGCAGAATGTCACAAATATTTGTTGTAAAAATTTAAGTTATTTTTTCACATTAAGATTTGGTTTATTTATCAATATGTATTAAAGAAGCTTGGCAAAATGGATGCCATTAGGGATCAAGTCCCACCTCTGGCACCTACTAACTGTGTGACCCTGACCAAGTGACCTAATTACCCTATAAAGTACATCCAGGTAACAGAGGGAGTGCCCTGTTTCCTCACTCTATGATTGGTTCATCATATATCCTCTGGGGTCAGGTCCCTGCCCCCAACTTTGGAGACTAGAACTCTAGAATAAATGAACTGCCAATACAGGTGACTTCTAAACAAAAAGTTCGCTATATCAATGAAATCTCAGGTCCAGACTGATTTGTCTATTATTTGTATATTATATTATTATATTGATTGTTATCACATTACTGTATCTTATAATATTTATAAAATATTTGTATATTTTATCTAGACTACTTCCCTAACTGTTCTGCAACTTAAAATCTCTGAGCATTGCTTGAATGTACTGAAAGGTATTGATTAGCCAAGAAGCACAAGGATCACGGCCAGATCTTTCAGACTTAGTTAAAGCCAATCCTTTATCTACTATACCATACAACTTATCGAGTGTGTGTATTTCCTATAGAGGGTGTGTGTGTGGGGGGGGAGGCATTTCCTTTAGGGTCCTATGGGTACATGTGTCTTGGGGGTTTGAGGAGTATAGCAGATGCATATATAAGGAAAGCTTATTCTTTTTTTTTTGGAGGGCAATTGGGGTTAAGTAACTTGCCCAAGGTCACACGGATAGGTTTTTGTTTGTGTGTGCGTTAAGTGTCTGAGGCCGGATCCGAACTCAGGTCCTTCTGACTCTGGGGCCGACGCTCTACTCACTGCGCCACCTAGCCGCCCCAGGAAAGCTTATTCTTAGTTATCTCATCTATAAAATGAGGGGATTGGACCACCTTCTAGTATGATCTTATGGTCCAATAGCCAGATATACTTATTTGCAGAGTGGGTTTTAAAAACCTAAAGTTGCTTAGTCACACCGTGATTTAGGGAACAACTTTTGTTTTTGTCTTTTCAGACAACCTAGCAAAATTTGGTTAAAATTAGAATTGTGCTCTTTTTAAAATGTCACAGCATTCTCAGATTCCAATTTAAGAATAAAACATTGGAGGAAAGGTATAAACTTGTTAACTTGGATTTGAGGTGGTTTGTAAAGCATGTAATATGTTTCTTCCTCACCCATTCTTAACAGTTTAAATACACCCATCCTTGCTCTATTCCACGTAAATTCACATTTCCTACAAAAAGAATATAATGGATTTATGTTACGTCTGACTGATGTGAAAATGCTAAATGCTACTTTGATCTCAACTTCTTATTAAGTTATCTAACCTCAAGCTTCAGAAAATGATTGTTGGATTAGACGGCCTCTGATATCCCTTCCAATCTAAACCCCTGACCCAACAATCTAATAAAAAAAAAAATGATGTGCATGAATTCTCTAGCTCCAATATGGAAAAGAACTGGATTAGGTATACAAAGGATGAAAAGAGATTAGATAATAGTAAACACCTTGAAGTTTGTGGAGTGCTTTACATCCCCCAAAATTTCAGCCTCTCAATAGCACTATAAAGTATTATCATCCCTATTTTACAGGTAAAGAAACTGAGGCTCAGGCTGGTTAAGACATTTGCCCACAACCACAAGAGCAGTTAAGTGTCAGAGATGGTTTCTGATCTTGGGTTCTTCCAACTCCAATAACTCTCTCCTCATTATGCTATGCTTCCTCTAGTTATTCAAATGCACAAGAGTTTCATAATAGAGAAATGGGTTAATATACTAGAGTCATTTTATCCATGACAGATCTGCATCTCTATGGAATGCTATAAATGTAGTCCTGTCATAATCCAGGAGAATAAGATGATCCTTCTGATGTTAACTCTAGTTTGTGATTCCATAGCATCAATAGGCTCCCATTTTTGTGGGAGCTATAGGCTAGAAGGAATCAAATTAATTCACTCAAAGTCAATCCTATAGAGAGACCATTAGTTGTTCCAAACTGATGATTGCCAGTACTGATTCAAGACTGGAGTCTCTAAAGGGCTCCATCATTAATGTGAGCTCTGGCACACTGATGTTTGGAGGTTACTGCCAAGAGTGGATTTCTCCCAACTCATTTCTCTTCTTCTGTAGACTGATGGAAAAATGGGATGGTTGCCACCATAGTGGTGTGTTTTAAAATAATAATACTTACACAGCACAGCATTTCAAGGTATGTAAAGCACTTTATTTTAGCTCACTGGATACTTTTATTATCTCATTTAATCCTTACAACAAGGTATATTATTATGCCCATTTTATATATAAACAAGAAAGCAGAATGTGACAGGTTAAGTTACCTGTCCAGAGTAACACAACTGCTGAGTATCTAAGGACGGATCTGAACTCAGGTCTTCCTTACTCTCAAGTCCACACTGAGCCAACTAGCTAATTTTATAAAAAGAAATAACTGATCTTGATTTGGTAAAAAAATAAAAAATCATGACTACTGAACAGATGAAAAGACAAGTCGTGAATCATCAATAACTGACTATTTGCATATTTAGGTACATGGGTGTATGTGAAAGTTGGGGTTCTTTTTGGTCCTGACTTTTGATTTCATCCATGAAAGGAATTTCCCTCCCAACTCTAGTACAGAAAAACACCTTGGTATACAACTTATAGACTTCAGAGTTCATCAGGCACTATGACTCTGGGTGACTCTCCCCATGGTCACAGAGCTAATGTTTCAGAGGCATCACTTGATATAAAAATAAAAAAATAATAATATCTATGTCAACTCCAGTGAATTTTCTACCAAATAGGAGTTGCATCAATTTCCAAGTCAATAACCTAAGACCAAATATTTTAAAATAAAAAACATCACTGGAAGTTTTATTTGGTTCTAAAGGAAATCTTTTATTTAAAAAGTAAGCAAAAATAATGTTAACTCCTGGGAATTTTCAACACAAGAACTTTCTCTCAGAGTCTATTTAGTTCCACTGAAGTATCCTATTCAAGAAAAATGAGTACTAGAATCTCTCTCTATGTCTAAGCCAATTTAGGGGCTCCCTAATAGTCTTCTATTGTATTAGGTTTTCCTAGACAAAAGACCTATTTTTAATAAGTCATAAATCTTTGCAATTAATTTTGAAGGCCTCCTTATCTGCTGGCTCATAGCAACCAGATGTTTCCATCCTTAAAAAAAAATTTCATTTGACCTTATCCCTTCAAACTCTCTCCCCCTCTCAAAATAAAACTCTTAGATCCATCTAGAAGGAAGTTCAGAAAGAAACACAAAGAGGATAATTTTACAAGTAGCATGTCTAATTTATCAAATATATACCTATACAAACACAAGTATATACATATAATTTTCTTTTAAAGCAAGCTATATGTAATAGGTCATGATTTCACATAGAATTCCCTTTTTCTGTTCTACTTCAAATATGTTATATTAGTGTTGGTTGAATTCAGAACAAAAAAAATTTTTTTAACTTTTTTTTTTTTAAGGAAGACCTATCTAAACTGGTTGATTTCATTTTCTCAAGTTTTCACTTCTAATTTGGCTTCTTTCTTATTCTGGTTCAGGGTCAACACAAAATGACCCATGGAGAGATCATCTAATACCTAAGAAAAAGATGTTTAATAGTAGCATGGAAAAAATATTCAGCAAGGTTACAACACCGGTACACTTGGGAACAGCACTGTTGCTTTCATATTCTCCATGGTGGCATTCAGGTCAAAAAGTATGTGCTAACATATATAACCTATATCAGACTTTACCATCTTAGGGAAGGGGAAGGGGAGAAGAGGAGGGAGAGAGAAAATTTGGAACTCGAATTTTTTTTTAATTAACTTTAAAATTGTCTTTATATGTAAGTAGAAAAAAATTAAATACTATATATGTTCATATGTACTGTGTATGTTATAATATGCATGTGTATGCATGTATGTATATATAAAAATATAAAAAGTGTGTGCTAAGCCAGAGAAGCATTCTTTTGGATTGGGTTTTTGTCCTGAAGCATCCAGGAAGCCACTGACAGGTTGAACCTTAATCCCCCTGACCAATTAAGTCTCCAAGATGGTTTCATTATCTTTTAAATAAAAACTAGCCTATTATGCATGGGTGGACATGGCTCTTATCTCTCTCCACTCTAACAAAACCCTAGCCTCTGAAGTCATAGGTTAAATCTTTTTCTCAGTCCTCATCCTTACTTCTCTGTAGCTTTTGGGACTGTTGACCAACTTCCTCCTTCTAGACCAATGAGGTCAAATTCAAATAAAAACTGGGGTCACTAAACTGAATATAAGGATCCTTGTGGGTCATGTAATTTAGAAAACCAAATATTACCATTCTCTCTATTCAACGGCATTTTTATTTATTTTGGTAAATATTTTAATCTGGTTCTAGAACTTGGTTGTGGTGCACATGTATGACACTCCTCCCATAATTCTCTTTCTGTTTATTCTCAATCTCCTATGAGGGAACATCATTCCTGAAGCATCCAGTAAGTGGCACTCTAACCCAGAGGGCTGCCTGGTCTCTTTCCTTCTTACTCTGTTTAGTCTCTTCAGGTACCACGCATTCAGCTATCATGTCCAGGCAGCCAACTCCGAAATCTATAAATCCAGCCCATATCTCTCCTCAGAATTCTATTGGCTCTGTAAAACTAAATGCTTCCTAGTGATGTTCCAGAGGCATTAAACTCAACATGGGTAAAGCTGAACTCATCATTGTTACTTATAACCCTATCCCTCTAACTTTCTTATTTCCATTGGGATTGTCATCACCTTTCTGAATCACCCAGGTTCACAACCTACAAGTCAACCTTGCATCTTCACTCATATTCACTCCCCACCTAGTCAGCTGCCAAGTCCCAACAATTCCAGCTGTATGATAGCCTCCACTCACATTACAGTCATTGGAAGTTTAGACTCACATTGAGTTTTACCTGGCTTCCTAATTAGAAGGACTGAGAATTATAATTATACAATGTTCAAGTTCATTTTATTGTTCTTTAGTTGACAATGTTGTATTGATTAGGTGTAATGTTTTCCTGGCTCTATTTATTTTATTCTATATCAGTTAATTGTGCATCATATATCCAACATTTGTCTGAATTCCAGGTATGAGCCTTTTTCAAGAGTAATGATATCATTACATTCATATACCAGAATTTATTTAACCATTTTCCAATTTGTTTTCCTTTGCCATCACAAAAAGTAATCCTATGAAGATCTTGGCACATATGAGGCCTTTGACTTCCTTGAGCTAGAAGAAGGAGAGTGGGGTCAAAGAGTTAAGTCACTTTTTTCTAGTAATTACAAATGTTTACTAGGACAGTTGAGCCAAGTCATGCCTCTACCCACCCCATGTGTTCTTTTCTAACACGGACTTATTTATTGATTATATTTATTTTGGGCATAAATATAACCTTATAGAGTTGCTTAAATCTGGGTTCAAAAAAACAAACCATACAAATAAAGAACCACTGAACCAAAGCTAGATTAATGGTGATAAGAATAGGATATTAGGATTCTAACAGACTCTGTATGTGTCACAAAGCAGTTAATGCCAAATTAAGTTGCAATAACATAAGGGTAGTGGCCAAAACAAGGAAGGATATAATCCCACAATACTCTGCTCTGGTGAGGCCTTATCTGGAATACCGGGTTTCATTTTTGGCTGTATCTTTTATAAAGAGGAATATGTCTAAGACAGTAGCTAGAATGAAGTCGAGGACTAAAATGTGTCAATCTGAAATAAAGACTACTAAAATAACAAAAAGCGGAATCTTTAATCCAGGCAAGGGAATTACAATTTGGAGCTGTAGTGCCCAAGAAGGGCAGAAGGGACAGGGTTAAATACATTTCAACAGGGAGGAAGTCTCTGGGAGGACTCAACAAAAATTATTTTGCATAACAATTGAAAATTGAGCTAGGAAGGTGGCAATAACAGGTCTTTTTATCCCAATTGCCCTCAGGCAATTCATAGATCTGAGATCTGGCGTGGTCAGCTAAAGTCAGCTGCATTCAACAGATTTCTAACTTAAAGAAAAGGAGATCAGGGGTATAAGGAGACAGAGATATCACAGCTCTCTTTAAATATTTTAAAGACTGTCATGAAGAAGAGAAAAATGCTTTGTTCAGCTTTGACTCAGTTGGGAACAGATTCAGGGCAACAGAAGGAAAATCTTTGCAATAATCATTGCTATTTAAAAACATAATAAGGTGCCTCAGGAGGTAGTAATTCCCTGTACCTACAGGGCCTCAGTCAAGGTGAGCAGAGATGCTATTGATTAGAAAAATGATAGAAGGGATTCATGAATGAGGAATGGGCTAGAACAGAGAACTTTTGAGCTCAGAAAGTTTCTGGTATAGTTATAGATAGAGTCAAGTAATCCACATATGATTTTCTAGTGATAATTTTTTCCATCAAGGCCAAACAGACTTCAATCTGGAAATATATGAAGGCATGCAAATAAGAGAGGGGAGTGAAAAGACGGAGCCATGGTGAAACTCTTTTCTGAGACAAATGTTCCACCAGCATGAGTCCAATTATTTGTTATAACAATCCTTAACTTGTAATGACTCTGAAGAAGACTAATAACAGGGACTGGTGGGAACAGATGGAGCGGTGTTGTTAATTATAGCCACTTAGATGCATCAGGCCCCATGAGTTATTACTAAAGTCTCCCAATAGGGAAGACAAGTAGTTGCATTTAAAAAGTATATGGACATCAATAGTTGAGCATGTATACAAATAAGTATTTCACAAACAAGTCAAATAAAACTCAAAAGTTAAAAATAAAACAAAGGTCTCTACTCAACTGAGAGCTTGGGGAAAAAAACAGTCATTTTACTATGAAACTTGAAAAATAAGATAATCCATTTCAGGTAATCCTAACCCACTGACAAGGTATCCCTTGAAATGATGCGGTTTTTTTTTGTTTGTTTGTTTGTTTGTTTTGTTGTTTTTAACCAATAAAGCCTGAGTCTCTTTAAATAAATGGTTGGAATAAAAGACTTACATCCTGGCCCAACCCCCTTTCATTTCCTATTTCACCAAATTAGCTTCCCCAATAAGTTTGGGTTAGAAGGACTTCCATATAGTTGAGAACAGAACTGTATATGCATGAAAATGACTGGTTAAGTGTTTCACAGGCCCATAAGCAATCATTCTTCTCATGAACTTCCTAGTCTCTGATTCGTTTACCCCAATCCTGCCCCAATTTTCCAGTGCTGGAAGGATAATCAAATCAATATTGCCACTGTTGCTAGGTTGATGGTTCCAGAGTGAAATGAGTGTAAGGTTTGGTCTTTGAGAAAAGAGAAAAAAAAAGGAAGGAAAGAAGGGAGGAAGGGAAGAAGGAGGGAAGGAAGGAGGGAGGGAGGGAAGGAAGGAAGGAATCTAGCCCATGTTAATTGAGCAGCTTCTGGCCATTAAAATTTACCTTCCTTTGGAGAAGAGGAGAGGGAGAGGAAGAGGATGAGCTGTTACCCAACTGGCTGGGTCCCCATTCAGGCAGCTTGGACTACTCATAAGTTTGTCCTTCCTTCTTGAAGAGGACCATGACATCAGGAAAATGATGACATGCCTTACAGTTGACTTTGATTTGAGTGAGGCAGGGCTGTGCAAAATCACCAGCCTCACTTTCTCCTCCAGAGACATCTGGGTCCAGTGGCCAGATATTCATCAGGATGACTGGAGATGACTCACAATAGGTCCCTGCCCAAGCTCTAGTTAATGGCTATATATTAGACCCTCCTGGTTCAGAGTGAATGTCAACAGTAACTGTTTTTCTTTTGACCTGAAACCTTGAGGGTCTTCCCTTCCCAGTATGATTTTTTTTTTAAATTAAAGGGGCCACCCCTTGACTTATTTCTTAGAGACCTGTTCACTGAATGGGCGTTACCTCACTCAAAGTGAGAACCTGAAAAGACCTCAGCCTAAAAGGGTCAGGGTATCCCACTGCATCCTGGGCCACCTCTAGACGTCCTGATGGATATCTAGCCACTAGACCCAGATGGCTCTGGAGGAGAAGGTGAGGCTGGTGACCCTGCACAGCCCTCCCTCACTCAGATCAAAGTCAACTGCAAGTCACATCATCATTCCCTAAGAACCCTGATGGTTCTCTTTGAAAATGAAGGACAAAAACACAAGGTTGATGATAAGGCCCTGGGATCCTCAGGTTTTGGGGACCTTGGACAAATCCCCTCATAATCTTTCTCCCAAAACCTACCTCTCTTCTGAATCTCCCTATTATTACCAAAGACACCATCATCCTCCAGCCACCAAATAATTAGTATTGTAAACACCAAGGCAGCTAAGGAACAAAGAGAATGGAGAACTGGACATACAGTCAGAAGTTCTGAGCTCAAATCCTGCCTCAGACATTTATTAACCGTGTGACAAAAAGCAAGTCACCTAACCTTTTTTCTCTTACCTGTAAAACGGGAATAACAGAAGGTGCTCTTCCCTCCTTACCTCCTCTTCTTCTTCTTCTTCTTTTTTTTTTTTTAAAGCAATTGGAGTTAAGTAACTTGCTCAAGGTTACAGGGCCAGTCATTATTTATGTGTGGGTGCTCATTTTCTGAGGCCGGATCCAATCCCAGGCCCTCCCGATTCTGGGGCTGGCGCTCTTACTCACTGCACCACCTAGCCACCCCTCTTACCTCCTCTTCTTGTAATGCCTTCCTTCCTTCAAATTTCAGCTTAAATGTTACCTCAATAGGCCTTTCCTGGTCCTCCACCAGGTGCAAGAACCTTCCCTTCCATCTACTCTAAGGGTAGCTGTATGTACATGCTGTCTTCTCCATTAAAAGGGGCAGGGCTGTTTTTGCTTTTTCTTGGCAAAGGACTTCCTTCTTCAAGGACACTTGCCCAGGACACTTAACTGATAGAGGCCCAAATAAATGACTGATCTAAAGTGATACAGGAAGCAAGAGGCAAAGCAGGCATGTGAACCCAAATTCCTGATTCAGCGCTCTGTCAAGCACAGTAATATAAATCTGTTCCATTTCATTGCCTCACTAAGGCAGAGAATGCTGGGGCTGAAGTTAGGAAGATTTGCACTCAGACATTTTTACTAGAGGTGGAACCTTGTGCAAGTGAATCGGTTCACCTCAGTCTCCTTATCTCTAAAATGGGGACAATAGCAGCTGACCCCCTTCCCCCAGGGCTGTTGTGAGGATCAAATCAGATGTTTTCAAAGGGCTTAATTAGAACTGTGCCTGTCACACAGTAGGTTCTATACAAACACACATTATTGCTGTCCTTATTTCACTGACAGATTGGATAAAAAGAGATCATTAGCTATCTTTAAAATATATTTTAGGTTTAATGATGCTAAATAGCCTACTTAGCAATAATCATCATTGCTTTGAGAGGTAGCATGGTATAGTAGACAGAGTCAGTCAGAAAAACTTGGCTTGAATCTGCCTGTATATGCCTCTGACATTTACTGATGGTCCTCATTAGTTCCCCAGGAAACTCTCTAGGACTCTAAATTAAAAAATATCAAAACATCCCATTTGTGGAGGGAAATTCTATCCTGGGAGTTCTACACACCAATAAAATCACAAGTTTGGATCAAAATGTGTGTGTGTGTGTGTACACATATTTAACACGTACAATATATCCTTTAAAAGCCTACTAGATATGATCATTTGGATTATCTTTTGGATAAAAGATTAGTCTTTATTAAGTGCTTAGTTGTTGGGTTCCAATGTTAAGACACTAGCTTACCTACTTTATTTGAAATTAAACAATTCAATTAATCAATCAGACAGTGTGCTTTTATCAAGTGCTCAAAGTGCTTCAAAGAAAGGCAAAAACAAGACCTGCCCTAAAAGAGCTTACATTTTAATGAAGGACTTATCACGAAAATAAATCTAAATAATCTTTCCTCTTCTATAAAAAAATCTATTTGGGGGGGCTAGGTGGCACAGTGAATAGAGCATCAGCCCTTGAGTCAGGAGGACCTGAGTTCAAATCTGGCCTCAGACACTTGGCACTTACTCAAAAAAAAAAAAAAAAAAAGGGTAAAAAAATCTATTTGTTGTTTAGTTGTTTTTCAGTCATGTCTGACTCTTTGTGAACCCATCTGGGGTTTTCCTGGCAACGATAGTAGAGTGATTTGTCATTTCCTTCTCCAGTTCTGTTTACAGATGAGGAAACTGAGGCAAACAGGGTTAAGTCCACATATAGGATAGGTAGAAGGTAACAACCTCCAAGAAGGCATTCCTGCAGAAAGGGGACTGAGAGCTGTCTTAAAAGAAAGAGACTCTAGAAAAGTGGTGGTGGCAAGGTGGGAGGGCATTCCAGGCAGGTGGGACAGCCAGGTAGAGGGTATGGAGACAGGAGAAGTAACATTATGTGCAAGGAACAGAATACATAAGTTGCCAAAATGAATGGCAGAGACAGGAAAACTGAAGTTTAAAAGATGGAAGAGATCCTTGGGCTAGCATTATAAAACATATCTCCCTCTGCCTAAATAATAGTATTTGGAAATTTATGAGAACTCACTCTAAGCAATGACCCTAAGTACAAAAACTCAACTGGCTTTCTCAACAGTAGATACCTAACATACCACAGACTGTATCTATATTATGGAAAATTAAATACAGGTCGACTACAGTTCAGTATGTAATTCTACCAAAGGCAATACTTACAATCAAATTTTAGGATCCAGCATCCACTGATGATACCAAGAATACATTTCATGGTTCTTGGGACTGTATCACCAGGAACAATGATATGAGTGACTAGGACAGAAAAGAAACAGGATGAGAAAAATAAATACGATCCAAAATAAACTACTTACCAAGAAATAAGCTCATTATCCCCTCTCATACCACATTCTCTAAAGCTGTACTTAGACACGCACCAAAACCAACATTTTTAACTTTTTAAGGGTAAGGTAGTTTATTTTCTCTTTGTACTCACGGGGCATGCCAATATCATCTGAGTCTAGATTCTTTTCCTTTCCTTTTCTTAAAATGATAAATTTTAGGGCAGCTAGGTAGAGCAGTGAATAGAGCACCGGCCCTGGAAGTCAGAAGGACCTGAGTTCAAATCTGGCCTCAGACATTTAACACTTTTAGCCATGTGACCTTGGGCAAGTCACTTAACCCCAATTGCCCTGCTTTCCCCCCTCCAAAAAGAAATATATAAATTTTAGGGCTCTCTGCAGAGGGGCAATATGGCATAGCACATAAAAGGCCAGTCTCAAGTATCAAGGAGACCTGGGTTCAAATCCTCCAAGCCATGTGATTCCCAAGGCAAACCATTTAATTTTTACGCACCAAGAAACTTTCTTAGATTATGAGTTGCAAATAAGCTGTTCATCTGCCTTGGTAAGGGGAGTTCTACACCATGAGTTCCTCACTCCAATCAAATATCGAGTTTCTAACAAAACACACACACATAAATCACACAAAATTATATCATTCTGCCAACAGTAAAACCACTTTTTCTTTGAATTAAATATAAACTAAATCACACAAAGTGTCTGAAGCTTTGAACTCTACTAGGTAACCATCATGTACATTACTTAACTCCTTAGTGCTGATGAACTATGAAGACTACCAAGGTTACAGAATACGTACTGTTCTGCATCAAGTCATAGGTATAGACTAAAGGCAGCTAGATGGACTCCAGACCTGGAAGCCTGCAGTCAGGAAGGGTCATCTTCCTGAGCTCAAATAGTCTCAGATATTACTAGCTGTGTGACCCTGGGCAAGTCATTTAATCCTGTTTGCCTCAGTTTCCTCACTTGCAAGATGAGCTGGGGAAGGTAATGACAAACCACTCCAGCATTTTTGCTAGATAAACCCCAAATGGGGTCATGGAAAGTAGGACACAACTGAAAAACGACTGAACAAATAGACTAAAAATAAAAATGAGCACTGTTTAGATTTGTTCAAGATCCAAAATATGCCTTCCCATTTCAATGGTACAGACTCACAGTAATTCTCCAATAGAAAGGGTCTTTCCAAGTTCAGAAAAATACTTACCTGTGCTATTAAAATCAGCACACATTTTAGCCTTAAGAACTTTTGCAAGCTCATTTAGCAACTGTTGCTGATCTGAGGAAAGGCCACTGCCAAGGAGTACGAGGGGGTCATCTTTTCGCTGAGTAGCATTCACAGGCTAGGAAGGGAAAGCAAAAGAAATGCTAAGAAACAGCATGATTTAAGATTCAGAGAGAAGACAGAAATTAGCTCCTTTTGACCTGAAGCATTCTCTTTACTTAATCTGCTTTCCATCCAAACTGACTCACATTGTACTAGTTCTACCCACAATCCAGAACCCTCCCTATTCAAGCTCATTTGAGATCAGTTCTCTATTTTGTCTGTAATTCTACTTGACCTTACTCTGTAGGCCTTAGAGCATCTTGCTTTTTCTATATTGAAATAAATTGTGGCTTTTTAGGATTCATCAGCCGTCTCCAATAACTTTACCTTGAGAAACATAGATCCACTAAGACTCATCAACCATATCTTTCAATCCAAAGATATTCAATCCCCTTTTAAGTTTGTACAGTAAATCTTCAGACACCCAGTGCCACCAAAAATCCCACAATGGCTCACAAGGAAGCTTTTGGTGGTGAAGCAATGGCCTCTGAGAACCCAGAAATAGGCACTAAAGGTTCTACCTAACACTATAAATGGAATAGTCTGCTGGGCAGAAGGGAAGGAAAGACAACAAGCGTTTAAGTGCCTATTATGTACCACTATGCTAAGAAAAGGTGAGAAGTTTTCTTTTTTTTTTAATTTTACAAAATTTTATTTTAGACTCAAACGTCAATACAAATACAGAGAAATGAAACAAAAACTTACCATGAACTTAAATACAAAGTTAGAACAAAAAAAAAAGTGTGTCATGTGCATAACAGAACATAAAAGAGGATTCAAAACATAACAATAAATTTTCATTTTAAGAAAGCCTATATGATAAATAATACTCATATTGAGAACTGTCCATCTTTTCTTTGCTTTCCTGTGAGTTTTCTTTCATTCTCTGCTGTGCCCTTTCTTACTTTGTTCTTTTTTTTCCTCCCCCAAGCCCCTCCCAGAAGGCCACAATAAAGTCTAGATATGTTTCTCTATAGCTATAAATATATACATACAAACATAAAAACACAAACTTTTAAGAAATTTAATGCAAAGAGTACAGGACTGGGGAATCGAGACTCTTATTTGAGAACCAGATTTGCTATGTACTAACTGTATGGTTTTGGGTAAGATGCTCCAATTTTCTAATGTTTACTTTCTGCTTTAATGCTATAGAAAGGAGGCAGTAATACTATGAAGATGAATGAATGAAAATACATTTATTAATTGCTTCCCATTTAATAAGCATTGTGCTAAGTTCTAGGGATAAAAATATAAACAATCATGATATAGTTCTTGCCCTCAGGGAGTTTATATTTCTAATTGGAGATGGGTGATGGATGCATCATGCTACTTTTCGAGGCAGTAGTAATGATCACTCATGATCACTGTATGAATGAACTCTTTTGGCCCAACAGCTCACAACACTGTAAAAAGACAGAGGTATACAGTGGAGAGGGACCCAATAAAAAAGCCATAATAAAAACATTCTGGTACTTAGCCCTCCGGCATATCCAGAAAACCCAGCTATCTAAAATGACAAATTCCCTGAAGGTGTTGGATAGCTAAGATTTTGCTGCAAAGGTCTCGCAGTAGAGGTCTTATAGTACATCCCTTTTTAGCATCATCCTTGTATACTAAAACATATCTGTGTTCAGATACCTTTTTTACTTACTAGACTATACGCTTACAGGATCATATCTAACCTAAATTCAGCAAGCCCTACAGCACCTGGCAAATATTAATACACCCTCTGATGATGCGCAATAAAACATCTGATGATAATGATGTTCATTTTAAAAGACAAGAGGTTTAACACCCATCCTTGTCAGTTTTATAAAATAAATATTTCCAGCAAAAATAGTCCTAAATGGAAGAATATACTTTCTCAATTTATATAACTCATCTTTATCTAAATTAGTTCACTGCATGAAATACAATATTGAAGAGACACCTAAATATAGCCTGCACTAACATTTCTCCCAACCCCAGGAAACTGTTAAATTGGGTCAACCCATAAAATTTCCAGAAACACCTTCCTTTATTTCACTTATTACAGTTATGTAATTTGAGCTTTAAAAAAATAACAGAAATTGACACTGATGGAAGCTGATATTTACTAATCACAATATAGGAAGGTTACAGTAGAGTATAAAGCCAATGGTTGTCAAAGCCACACAGCCCCATTATAAGAAAGGATGAAAACAAAGTGAATATATGGACATCTGCAACAATGAACTATGAATCAATGAATCAACATTTATTAAGCACCTTCAAAGTGCCAGGCACTGCCCTAAGGCCTGGGGATACAAAAAGAGTCAAAAGGTAGTCCTGCCCTCAAGGAGTTTACATTCTAACAGTAAGAATAAGCACCTGGAATAATATTTTTTAAAACTAAAGATAAAATTCATTTATTTGAAATTCAGAATATATTCAACTACATGAATCACATAAAAATTACATTAAATACAAATTATATTATAATTTATCGAGTAAAAAGAATGAAAAAATTTTTTGACAGGATAAGGGAACATAAGCTCCTTATGAAGAAGGAAAGTTAAAGAAAATGGAGTAAAAGTAATACTAGTGACATAAATAGAAATAAATATAAAATAAACATAAACAGAAATAATACTTGAAAGTTATGACTTAATAGTGCTAAAAGGTTTCAAGATACTTATAATCTCATTTGGGCACAGATAAGGCTGTACTTGACTGGGGGATGGGGGTCCAAAGAAGATAATGGATTCTGAAGGATGAAAAAAAGGAAAGGAGGGCATTCTAGACATGAAGAATAGTCCAAGGGGAAGCACAGAGGTGGGAATGCTACTTTATATTATTATTATTTTATGATATTTATTTTCATGGTTCAGGTCACTTCAAGCTGTATCAATTCACATACATCTTCCCAGGTTTCTCTGAAATTATACCCTTCATCATTCCATATATTACACACACACACACACACACACACACACACACACACACACACACACCCCATGTTATAAATTTGTTCAACTATTTCCCCCAATTGATGAGCTGACGTCTTAAGCTTCCAGATTTGTACTACTATAAAGATAACTAGTATAAATATTTTTGCAGATATGTCCTTTTGCACATAATATTTTGCATATATAAGTCTTTTTCTCTCTTAAAATATTTTTTTCGTGGGGCACATATATAGGACTGATATCATTATATCAAAAGTAGACAGGTTGGTAAGTTTGGAGACATTTTGTAACGGATATCCAGAATGGCAGGGAATGGTTAAGAGTTCATTTTGGCTTAGAAATGGGGAATAGATGGAGTTATTACACTAGCATGCTTCAAGGCGATAACATTAAGGCCTTGCACAGCTAAATGAAAAGAAAATACACTTTCAAGGTAATAAAATACACCATGTATTCACTCAGTCTATTCCTCTTTTGAGTACTTCCTAAGTGGAAAAACAGTGAACAGCAAGTCTAGGCAATCAATATCTGGGGCCTAGAATGGTTCTATGTATCTCATAAGTGCTTAATATCATTATTGTGTAATTCGATTCACAATTAAGCATGTGTCAAAGAGAGTTAAAAGGATCACCATAAAGGCTTTTACTTCAGAACAATTTGGAGCAATTCTTTCATTTCACAAATCACTATAATGGGATGGGACAAACTCTGGCTTGAAAGCCAAGCTCTGGAGGAAAGACTTGGAAGGCGACTGAGTGGCTTAAAAAGTAAAGGGGTAAACTTCCCAAAGCAATAGACTTCTTGAAAACTAGAATAGATGCTAAAATATATTAATGACTCCATGAAATTGCAAGAAATTTAGAACAAAATCAAAAGATTAAAACATTGAAGAGGAAACAAACTATTTGAAATAGAACACTGACCTAGAAAATAAGGAGAAATAGTGTAAAAACAACCAGTCTCCAACTACTATAATATAAAGAAAAAATGCCTTTATTTTTAATTTTCTGAAGTTATGCAAAACATTTCTATATCAGCACATGTTGTCCCCCCCCCACAAAAAAAAAAAAAACATAACAACAAAAACCAAGAAAAGTAAAGTTAAAAAAAATGCTTCATCCTGGAGGTGGAGAGCAGGTTTTATCATCAGTTCTTTGGAACTGTTGTACCTAAATCTTTCAGTTGATCACTGTTACAAAATTGTTGTTATTGTGTACAATGTTCTCCTGGTTCTGTTTTCTTCACTTTGTATTAGTTCATATAAAGTCTTCCTTGATTTTCTTTTTGGAGGGAGGAAGGTAGGGCAATTGGGGTTAAGTGACTTGCCCAAGGTCACACAACTAGTTTTGTATTAAGTATATGAGTCTGGATTTGAACTCAGATCCTCCTGACTTCAGAACCAGTGCTCTATTCACTGCGCCACCTAGCCGCCTGCCTTGGTTCTTCTAAAACCATTCCCATCATAATTTTCTATAGTACAATAGTATTCCATCACAATCATAAAGCCCCAACTTGTTATCCATTTCCAAAATTATGAGCATCTCTTCAATTTCTAATTCTGTGCCACCACAAAAAGAAATTATACATATATTTTTGTACATAAAGGCCTTTTTCTTTTTTCTTTGGGATACAGACCTACGAGTGGTATTGCTGGGTCAAAGAGTACACACAATGTTACAGGTCTTGGGGATAGTTCCAAATTGTTCTCCAGAAAGGTTAAACTAGTACACAACTCCACCAAAAGTGCATTAGTGTTCCAATTTTTACACATTGCCCACAGTATTTGTCACTTTCCTTTTCAGTCATGTTAGCCAATCTGACGGTTGTGAGATGGTACCCCAGGGTTGTTATTTAATGCAGGGATTTACAGCATTTTTCATGTGACTATTGATAGCTTTGATTTCTTCTTCTGAAAACTGCTTGTTCATATCCTTTGATCATATATCAATTGAGGAACGGTTCTTTTTTTTTTCTATAAATTTGGCTAAGTTCCTTATTTAATATTTGAGAAATGAAACCTTGATCAGAGGAACTTTTCCTAAGTTTCTTGCCTTCTAATTTTAGCTGCATTGGTTTGTTTGTACAAAACCTTTTTGATTCCATGTAATCAAAATTATTCATTTCACTTCCTGTGATCCTCTCTCTTATTTGGTCATAAATTCTTCCTCTGTTTGTAGATGTGACAAGCAAACTATTCCATGATTCCCTAATTTGCTTATGATATCACCCTTTATGTCTACATCACATATCCATTTTGACTTTATCTTCGTATATTGTGTGAGATGTTGGTCTGTGTGTAGTTTCTGCCAGATGGCTTTCCAAGTTTACCAACAGTTTTTGTCAAATAGTGAATTCTTGTTCGGTTTATCAAACACAAGATTACTTATTTACAAGATCACTTATTTTTGTATATGGTGTACATAATCTATTTCACTGATCTATCACTCTATTTTTATCTAGTACAGATTGTTTTAATAATTATTGCTTTGTAGAATAGTTTGAAAATCTGGTACTGCTTTGGCTGCCTTTTTTCACTGTTTTGTTCCCCACTGATTCCTTTGATATTCTTGAACTTTTGTTCTTCCAGAGGAATCTTGTTATTACTTTTTCCTAGTTCTATAAAATAATTCTCTGGTAGTTTGATTGGTATGGCACTGAATAAATAAATTAATGTAGGTAGTATTGTCATTTTTAATATATTGACTTGGTCTATCCATGAGCAATTAGTATTTCTCTAAATGACTGCATCTGTTTTTATTTGTTTGAAATGCCTTTTCTAGTCATGTTCATGTAGTTCCTGGATAGTCTTAGCAGGTAGGCTCCCAAATATTTTACATGCTATCTGTAGTCTTTTTTTTTTTTTTTTGCTTTTTGGAGGGCAATTGGGGTTAAGTAACTTGCCCAAGGTCACACAGCTAGGTTTTTGTTTGTGTGGCTTAAGTGTCTAAGGCTGGATCCAAACTCGGGTCCTTCTGACTCCAGGGCTGGTGCTCTACTCACTGTGACACCTAGCCGCCCCTAATCTGTAGTCTTTTTAAGTAGAATTTATCTTTCTATTTCTTCTAGCTGGGCTTTGTTGATAATATATAGAAATACTCATGATTTATGTGGGTTTATTTTATATTCTGAAACTTTGCCAAAATTGTTAATTGTTTCAATTCATTGATTCTCTAGGGTTTTCTAAGTATATTGCATCATCTGCAAAGGGTTTTGTTTCCTCATTATTTTTATTCCTCTAATTTATTTTTCTTGTCTTATTGCTATAGCTAATATTTCTAGTATAATACTGAATAACAGTGGTGATAATGGACATCCTTGCATGAATACACCCCTGATTTTACTGAATAGGTTTCTAGGATTGCAGATAATATTTGGTCTTGGTTTTAAATAAGATACTACTTATTTTAAGAAAAGTTCCATTTATTCCTATGCTTTCTAGTGGTTTTTTTTAAACAGGAATGAGTATTGTATTTTGTCTAAAAGGATTTTTTTTTACATCTATAGAATATGATTTTTGCTGGTTTTTTTATTGAAACTGTCAATTATGCTTATACTTCCTCTAATATTGAACCAGTCTTGCATTCCTGGTATAAATCCCACTTAGTCATAAGATATGATCTTAGTGATACAGTGCTATAATCCTAGACACTATACTTCAAGAAATAATAAAAACTGCATATATCTATTAGAATCAGAAGGCAAGGTAAGGGCAGAAAGAATCTACCAATACTTTCCTGAAAAGAATCTGCAAAAGCAAAAGTCTTGATAATATCAAAGCCAAAATCCAAATCTCTAGGAAAATCTACTACAAACATTCAAAAAGAAGCAGTTCAAGTACCAAAGGAGCACAATTAGGAACCCATAAAACATAAGCAGCTTCTATAAAAACTGAGAGAATATCTTAAAATACAAAACCCAAAAGCAAAAGCTATAGAAGCTTACAATCAAAAATAATTTAACCTGTAAAACTGATTATAATCCTATAGAGTGGGAAAAAAAGAATATTCAATAGAATCAAGAACTTTCCAACATTTCTGATGAAAAGACCAAAGTTGAATAGGAATTTGGAAGTGCAAAATTCAGAAAACTCAAAAAGAAATTTATTTGAACATTTAGCAGGAGCTATATGATGTAGTGCTAATATTCTAATAGGAAGAGAATAAACAAACATCCCTTTACATTAATGTCTTCAAAGTCTTTCAAGGGAGTTAAGTAAGAAAAAGAGGTCTTAGGGGATAGATTGGATTTCTCCTGAGGATTTAAAGGGATGGGTAGAAGGAGGGATTCAGCAATTGATTAAGGAGAAAGAAAGGGATGGCATTTGCTATTTCTCAGAATTTGAGTACATAAAGAAATGCAGGAAGCATCAGATGAACTTCCCTTATCTGAAATGGACAAAGCAGGATTGAAAACATACACACAAGTTATTTGTTATAAAAATACATTCAATGCACAAGAGAAAAAAGATGGGACGGAACAGAAGGGGGATCTTGGCTGTGTGACCCTGGGCAAGGCTGACCCTGGGCAAGGCACTTAACTAGTCTGTCAGTTTCCCCATTTGGAAAATGGGGGCAATAATAACCCCCTCAGGTTGTTGCGAGGACAAAGTGAAATAACGGAAGGAAGAAGGAAGGAAGGAAGGAAGGAAGGGAGGAAGGAAAGAAGGAAGGAGAGAAGAAAAGGGAAGAAATGGAAGAAAGGAGGGACTGAAGGAAAGCCAACAACTAGAATCTAAGAGGTTGTCTCATATTACCTCTTAGACAACTGGGGAATGGCTGAGCAAACTGTGGAATACGGATGTCATGGATTATTATTCTCCCACAAGAAATAAATGTAGAGGTGATTTAAAGAATTCTGGATTATCATGAACTGATGCAAAGCAAGAGAAAAGAACTTGAGAACAATTTATATAAGGAAAACAAAACAATATCGTAAAGAAAAGCAACTGCAAAAGACTTAAAAACTCTAATTAATACAATGACCAAAATGGGTCCAGGGGCCTGATAATAGGGCATTTTGCTATTCATTTTGACTGGCTATGCTTATTTGTTATAAGAATCCTAAGTGTTTTCCCCATTTCCCTTCAGTTTTTAGCTGGAGGTGGGTGGGGTTTATGTGGGTTGGGAGTGGGGAAACAGTAAGGGGTTGGGACATTTAGCCATTGTGATTTTTTAAAAAGTGGGCCATTGAAACATTTTGTTTCCCTTTTTGGGGGAAGTTAATAAGGGCTAAATGACTTGCCCACAGTCACACACTACTAAGTGTTTGAAAGGTCCTCCTGACTCCAAGGGCTGGCACTCTATTCACTGTGCCACCTAGCTGCCTGAAACATTTTCTAAAATGTACAAAATAGAACAAAATTCAGCAGGAGGCACAGACAAGTAGGACAATTTTAAAAGTAATGCACAGAATTTATCTTATGCTTAAAAAAGAAAGCATGATATGAAGATTTAGTTTCATAGAGAATTCTCTTTTCTGTGTCCTTCTATATGTGAAATGTTTTTTTTTCCCCTTGGTGTTTCTGAGAGGCAGGGAGGGAAACAGGTAGCTAACAAGCTTATAAGGTACCTGGTGACCTTGATATTCACCCAAACGTTGGTAAATTTTAAAGAAATTAAATCCATACTTACTCCTGAGCAATGGCTAATTTTGTGTATTTCACTCTCCTCGGGCAGCAACAATACGGATCTCATAGTTTCAGTCTCTGCATAATCCACAGGCCGGAGACCAAATATGTTTCTGTGAAAATAAGCACAGATGGGTTTAAGTAAATAAAATATGTGACTTGGTTCTTAATGAAATGGATGTATTTAGTGGAGTCGTGTTTTCAATCTCCTTACTAATGTGCAGTTTTAACTAAAATACACAAGTCAGAATTTCACACAAGGCAGATGGATCCGGTGTTACAAGCTGCCATATTTGACAATGAAATTTAAGCAGCACGCCAAATCAAAAGATTGCACTCCCCGCTCAATGTACTGCTCTGCTTACATGTGGATCTCTTTTTTATGAATCTGTATTTTTCAGCCACGAAAAAAATACGGCTTGCTAATCATTAATCATAATCATGGGGGTGTTGGACAGGGGGAGGGAGTTTTAATTACAGCTAGAAATCATTCCATGTATGGCAGGCTCTATACAAATATACAAATGAGATAAATTCATAAGCCAGGCAATTTAAATCTATCAGAGGCACAATTCTTTTATATTACATAAAAATAACCAAATAAAACAGTGACTGGGCTATGTCTTACATTAACTAATTTATTAAATTAATTAATTTAACTTAATTTATTAAATTAATTGATTTAACTAACTATTTATGGTCCATTATAATCAGAGATTTTTACTGCAGTGAACAAAAGGGCAAATGTGGGTCACAGAAGGACATGAATCATACCTTAAATTATATAAATTAAGTTCTGAGAGTCATAGGGCTTTAAGGCTGGAAGGAACCTTAGTGATTATCCTGGCTCTCTCCGTTTCCTTTCTGAGATGAGTGAATGGAGGCTCAGAATCACTCAATAAGCATTTATTAAGCACTTACATGTCTACCTGTTAATTGATGAGAATACAAAGAGGGGATTAAAAAAAAAAAAAAGGCTTCCTGCAGAAGGTGGTTTTAAAGGTAAACCTGAAAGGAGGCCAGAAATTCTAGAGGTGGAGATAAGAAGGGAGTGCATGCCAGGTATGGGGGACAGAGAGGGCAAGAGGAGAGAGCATGAGAACATACTGGCCTCCATGCAGCTTGTCTTGTCACAATAAGCCATAAAGCATGCCACCCTTCTATTAAGCAATTTAGACACAGTGTACCAAAACTTTTAGTGTCATTTTAAACTTCTTAATGCTTTAATAAGCTTTAATTGTGAGCTTAAACTTTATCAGTATTGAGTCTCTTATATATAGCTATATTTATACATATATGTAGAATCATAGATACATATACAAAATCTATCTGCACTTAAATATGGCTAGTAAACTGAAGTGTCATTATACAGAGCATCCCAAAAGCCTTACTGAAGCTTTAAGCTTATTAAATCTTATTTTATTTTATTAACGTATTATATTACTTTAGGCTTATTTAAGTTCACTAAGGCTTTTGGGGACACCCTATAGCTATGAAGAGGGCAACTAGATGGAGTCATAGTGATCAGAGCACCAGGACTAGAGTCAGAAGACTCCACTTAGAGATTTTAAATCTGGCTTCATGCAGTTACTAGCTGTGTGGCACTGGGCAAGTCACTTTACCCTGTTTGCCTCCATTTCTTCATGCATAAAATGAGCTGGAGAAATGACACACACCACTCCATTATCTTTGCCAAGAAAACCCCAAATGTGGTCATGAAGACTCAGACATGATGAAACTATATTGATGTGAAAAGTTCCAGTCACTCTAGTATATAAGTCATACTTAAGTGAAGGTGAATTTTATATGTGTATATGTAAAATGCAAAGTAATAATTGCATGTAACAGAATTAAACACTGATAAAGTTGAAGCTCACAATCAACAGTGTGCCACCAGTTAACAAGCTTAGAATTAATCTTTGGGATCATGGAATTAAGGTATCTCTCGCTATATCTACGATATAAAAACATCTAATTGGAGCAAATCTAATTTGCCCTATTTTATAATACAAACATGTCTAACTGGAACAAATCTAATTTGCCCTGTAACTGAATGAGATGTCTTCCTTCTTCCTAACACCTAAGTGACTCCTTTTCCCAGCCCAGGTTTTCTCCCTACCTATATTCCACTTCCTTCTCACTATGAACTCATCAGGAAATGGAAATCTGACATGAAGAATAATCATTATTCTAAGCTTCAAACTAAACAAGGCTAAAAATTTTAAAAACTTCAAAAAAATAAAATAGGCAATAAAATGCCTCTGTTAAAAGACCATGCCACCAGAAATTCACAGTGCAAACCTAGCTTATAAAGCCTGTAACTTCTAACCCCATTTTACAGATGAGGAAGCTGAGGTCCTGGAAGTGAAGATAGTATCAGAGATGAGAGTCTTCTGACTCCAGAGCCAGCACTCCTAGAAGAAATAAAACTCTGTGCCACCAAATAAATGATAACAGGGTAACATTCAGGAGAATTTCTCCCAACAAGGAAAAAAGCTACCAGTAATACACGAAACCAAAGACTCCAAGTATCACTTATATTCCTATCGTTGGTGAGGCAAGTCCACAAAATCAAAAACAGCCCAAACTCAGAATGATATTTAGCTCTGAAGAAACTGAAAATAAAACAAAGAGTAAGCCTCCAATCTCCATGTAGTGTACTTTAGCCTTCAAAGCTCATGTAGACTCTAGACTCATGGATCTTTTCTCTTGGATTCCACAGACTGTTGGTCATCCGCACTCAATTCACTGGACTGCTGACTTGGCTCTCCACTATAACTAATGAGCTGGGAGATAGCATATTACAAATGCTTCAGATTAAAAGATAATTGGTCAAACCTCAGACTGGCATCATGGGAGAGCTAACCTATTAAACATTGTCATGGGGTTTCTATATTGTTATGCACTATCAAGAAAAGAATTTGACATCTAAGGAGAAGCATCTTTAAATTAAGCCGCTACACACACACACACACACACACACACACACACACACACACACACACACACACACACACACACACACCCCCTCTGCCTTTTCAATTCAATTTAGCCAGAGAAAGGAAAAATATCAATTACTATATTGCATTAATGGTTAAGTCATGAAATGCTCCAACTTCAAAGGATCTGTGGTCTCTTTTCTCAGGGAACAACAGTGCAGACCACAACCCCATCATATCTTCTGCCTCTGGACAATTTTCACCTATGTTCTCTGATAAATCCTCCAAAGAGGGGCCACCCAACATCCTGGAGACCTTCCTCAAGGTCATAATTTAAGAGACAGAAACACTTGATTATTAGAGTGAGAGTGTCAGATCACGGACTCATTAGAGTCAAAGTCAAATTTAGTATCAAAGTAAGGGAAAGGTTAAAAACATGAAGGGAATGAGAATGAAGCTTCCAGCCTGATGAAGGCAAGCTTTACATGTCCTGTGTCTAGGAACAGTGCTTTGTGTATACATAGGCTTACATATTTGTAGTTTAGACCTGTAAATTCAACAGCACAGGAAACTATTGGTCAGAATAATAGCTGTTCTGCACCACAGGGTCTTGCCTCTAAGACACCATTCCCTAAGAAGTCACCACTGGTTAGTGGTGACACCAACAAGGGTAAGAGGTTTTTACTTAGTGGTTATAAAATAGCATGTGCCATTAGCCTTCGGTGGAACCTCATGCCAAGTGATCCTGTGTCTGGGGCCAGCTCTGTGTTTAATACAGGGGGCATTCACTTTTCTCTGTGTCATGGACCTCCTTTGGTTGTCTGGTGAAATCTATGGACCCCTTCCCAAAGTGACATTTTTAAATGAATAAAATAAAATGCATAGGATTACAAAGGAAACCAATCCTACTGAAATACAATTATTAACATTTAAAAAAAAGTTAATGATTCATGTTCTGTCTTTTTTTCCTTTTTACATTTTGGAGAAATGTTTGTAATACATGTACTCCGTGGGTCATGTTAAACTGCTGTCACATGACCAGGCCTACTCTTTTTCTGACTTTTTTTTTCCCTTTCAGTCCAGACCAGTGATTGACCTGATATAATAGATAGTCCCTTTCAGGAAATTATATCTACCAATGCCAATCTGTAACTCTTCTGCTCCTTGGGGCTCCTTAGCAATATGTCAGGGGTTTCTATAATAAATATTTGTGGAGGAAGGGAAAAGTAGGAAGGATTTGAACCCTGATCTTCCTAAATCTTGCTATAGCTTAACTCCTCACTTCTTTAGCATTTCTTGGTGATGACCCAAGTGCAATCTAATTTTTACTTTTCTAAAACACTCCCTAATTCACCTTCACAACTATTTTTTTTCCTTCTGTCCTTGCTCCTACACAAATTTCTCCTATAGATGCCAGAAGTCTCAAAAAATGAGATTTTGGTGCACACACCTCATAAATGACATCGATGGATATGAGAGCAAGAAGGTGATGCCTTAGCATGCATCCACCTGGGTAATTTTGGCCAACTCGCCCTTCAAAACTCCCTCTGTTAATCATAACTTCAGCCTAGGACCAGACTGCAGGGTGGAGCAGGGGCAGGAACCCCAGAAGGTTCTTTGTTTTGCTGGATCTCTTTGTCTGCTCTTGAGAGTAAACAATGCCCAGAGCAGAAGAAGCTCTCACTCACCCCTTCCCACACCAGTTTGTCTAACTTGTTCTCAGTGCTTTACATAAATGCCAAGAACCATAGTAACAATGTGTATTCATGGAGTGCTTTATAAGGAAGCCACAAAATGCTTTTATCACAACCACCCTTTGGAGGCAGATGGTACTGATATTATCCCCATTCTACAGATGAAGAAATGGAGGCTCAGAGAGATTCTAAAACTTAAACCATGGTCAGGCAGCTATGAAGTATATCACAACCAAGATTCAAACCCATGTGTCCTCGTTTCATGTCCCATGATCTTTCTACTATACAATAGAGAAAGGGGATTTATTAAATGTCTACTGTGAGCAGACACTGGGCTTAACCCTTTACAAATATGACCTCATTCAATCCTCACCACAACTTTGGGAGATAAGTGTTATTATGACCCCCATTCTACAGCTGGAGAAACTGAGGCAGATAGCGACAGAGATTACACAGGAAGCATCTGAGGCTGGACTAGAACTCAAGTCTCCAGACTCTCCAGGCCCAGGACTCTATCCACTGGTCCAAGAGCATCAGACTTATAGGCACATTTTGGTAGATGGAGTGGTATTTGAATTTGAGAGGGTGGTGTGTGCCTCACAGAAGAAATAACAAGCTTTGTGGGGACAACAAACAGATTAGCTTTGTGAGCAGGGTTGGTCTGAGTAGGCTGGTAATGAGAAATCCTGCTGTTGAGATGGTCAGAGCAGATGGCCTGGAATCTAAGCAACAGTTTCCATACAACAGGCTTGTGTGTAGGGGGATAATATACTACAAACAAGCAGTGGTTTTTTAAGTAGAATTACTTGAGCTATGAATAGGATGGATGCTTGTGGGAAGTAAATGGAGCCCGGTAGATCAGTTAGTGCCATAACCCAGCCGGTCAGAAGGGTATGAAAAAAGGTGGTGGGAGTTGGAATGTAAGGAAGGGGTAGCCATTCGGACTTTGGTATGAGGCAGGAGTTCTGAAATCATTTTGGGATCTGCTCAAATCTATGGAACTCTCTTCAGATTCATGTTTCCTTATCTACATTTATAATTAAGAGAAATGCTAAACTACAATTACAATTATTTAGAAAATAAAGACAAGTTTTTGTTTGTTTTTTCCCCTATACAAGTTCACAAGCCCTGAACAAACCTAGATTATAGATTTAGAATGTGGGGGCCTTAGTGGCTGTCTAGGTCAAGCCCCCTCCCCATTTTACAGATGAGGAAGCCAAGACCCAAGGCGGTTAAATGATTTGCTCAAGGTGTGGTATAGTGCCTGGTTTTTCTATCCCCCAACCTTAGCCCTCCCTCAGGGAAGTGAGCAGACTGCCAGGACAGTTCTACCCTCCCCCAATGGACTTGGGCCCTTCCCCAGTCAGCCTATCTTCAGAGGTGGGCGAGCTTCTGGGTCAGGGAGACTGGATGCACAGGAGGGAATTTCAAGGGGGTGTACTGACCAATCACTGTTTTTGGCCTCTGCAAGTTTCTGCTTACATAATACCTAACCACTGGCCTTGGGGCATCCCTTTAAAAGCTGAGGCTTTACCTGAGATCCCTGCTGTAAGACCTGGGGTGGATCTCCTCAGCCGCCATGTGGTCTGATCAGCCAACATGGTGTATAATAAATTAGGGTCTAGTTCTAAATTGTTACTTGGGTCTTGCTCGAGTTTTCTGGGTACAACAGTGGCAGCATCACTGCCTGTGACTTTGGTGATGTCAGTAAATTAAGTGAAATACAACTAATATGGTAATATGTCTTACATGACTGCATATATATAACCTTTATCAAATTGTTTACCATCTCAACAATGAGAGAGGGTGTAAGAGAATATGGAACTCAAAATTGCCAAAAGAAAAACAAACAAGAAAACCCACAAAGGTTAAAAATTTGTTTTTTTTTACATGGAAATTGGGAAAAAATAAAATAATTTTTTAAAAATTAAGTGAAATAAAACATCTCAAAAACACTCTTTTGGACTTAGATATGCAAGAGACTTTATGAAGTTGGGTGGTACAATGGATAAAATACCAGGGCTGGAATCGGGAAGATCTGAATTCAAATGTAGCCTCTGACACTTACTAGCCAAGTAACCCTGGGTAAGTCACTTAACCTCTCTACTTATCTCAGTTTCTTCAACTGTAAAAAAAACCAAAACTAATAGTATTCACCTTCCAGAGTTGTTGTGAAGAACAAGTAAAGCATTTGAAATATGAGCCTGAAACATAGTAGCTACAATAAGTGCTTGTTTTGTTTCTTTCCTTTAAAAGAGACCCACTTAGTTCAAAGACCTCATTTATACAGATGAGAAAATCAAGACCCAGAATAGTTAAGTGACTGAATACCCAAGGTCATACATGGGATCAAATCTCAAGATTTTCTGATTTTTTTTTTTATACTGAATTTAGGTGTAACACTGTTTAGGATTCAATGCCTTTTACATGTAGCATTCTGAAGATCTCATATCTATTAATGTATTTTTAAAAAGAAATCCTTTGACTATTCAAAAGACTTCACTCGGATTACATATGACTCGGATTCTAAAAGCCACATTAGAAAGAATAGTGTCTGTCAGGATTTAAAATTTTACTCTTAAGTTACTGGGGAAAACTGGCTTGCATTCTTTATGGTTATGGCTTGGTGGTATATTTTTATAAAAAGGCTCCCTGAAGCCACCTCTTCGATTTCTCCCTTCCCATCTTTTAACACCCCTGACACACTGCCATCCCAAATGGTCATTAATAACCTAGATGGAATAAAAGCTTGCTTCACAAACTTTGAGGCAGAAGGGAGATTGGAGGTCATCTAGTACAAGCCTAGCACTTTACAGATGAGGAAACTGAAAGCCCTAGAAGGACAGTGATTGTGCCCAAGGACACATAGCCAATTAACTGCAGAGCAGGGATTCCAACCCAAGACCTCCAGTAATCTTAAATCTGTCTGGCTGCTGCTAGTCATTGTTCTAAGCTTTAAAACAAAGTATCCAATAAATGTTTCTTCTATTTCTAGTTGGATTCTCATATGAAAACAATTTAAAAAAAAAACCCAACCCTTGAAGAGCTATTGTTCTTACCTCTTCAGAAACTTTCATTAGTCAAGTTTTTAGAGGCAGAAAGATTCTGACCAGTCCGCATTTATGAAGAAATGCAACTTCTGTTCATTGTGGATGGAAACACTATATGTTATAACTATATTCAAAGAAGTATTTATTCAATACTTTATTTTTCCTGTTTGTTTCAAGTATTTATCATTATGTACAAGAGTGCGCTTTGAAAGGTCACAGGGAAAAGGCTAGATTTGTTGGGTGGGAAGCATGTCTTGGATTCAGCGAGACAGATTTTTAACTTTCTCCCAGCTCTAATACTTAGTAGCTCTGTGATCTTGAACAAGTCACAATCTCTCCGAGACTCAATTTTCCCATCTGTAAACTGAGGAGTTTGGACTGGATGGACTACAAGGTCGCTGTGGCTCTTAGCATCATCATCAAGCTGTCACCTCCCACATAGATTTCTTCCCTGTGTATATGGTCTAGTGTTCTGCTTCCCCATTTTCATGTTCTTTACTACTAGAATGTGCTGTGTGAGGAAGAGGCATGGCCTTCTATGAGGAGGAAGGAGAAGTATCTCTTCCTATATGAGTAAGAAGTATCATCTCCTATATGAGGAAGGACAAGTATCACTTTCCATATGAGGAAGAAGTCTCTCTTTATTCATACAACACATTAAAGATGGAAGTGGGGTATATGGAGTGCTCTGGGAGGATTAGCACCTCTGATGTGAGGGCTTGCCAAGCCCTTTTCAGGACTGCTCCTCTTCCTTTGGTGTCCACCTGCCACCAAACTCTCACCTCTTCCCTCTGCTTGGTTCCAATTCCACAAAACATCCTGCCTTCCCCAGGATAAGATGATCACCTGAAATCTTATCACCAAGCAGATGGCTCAGTTTTTGATACTCAACACCTTCTCAACTCCCTCAGCTGCCTGTCCATTCTGACTGGAGGGTGGAGAAATAACACCCTCCCAAAGCCTTTCTTTGCAGAAGGCTCAGAACTTTGCAGGTATCTCCTTCATTTCCATCAGAGGCTCTGCTTGGTTTCCACTCCAGAGAACATGTCCCCATACTGGGAACATCCTTCCCCACACTTTTCAAATGCCTTTGGGATTTTGTCTTCCCCTCATCACATTGTAAGCTCCTTGTGGGCAAGGACTGTTTTTTCCCCTTATTTGTATCCCCAGCCCTTGGCACAGTGCTTGGTACATAGTAGGCATTTAATAAAAATTTACTGAATCCAATTAATTTGAATTACTTTTATCTCCAAAATTTAATATGGTACTTTTAATATAGTAAGTATTTAATAAAAGTTTTTCCATTCATTCAACAATTCATGGGAATCCTGCATGTCTAGGTTGAAACAAGGGACAACTGATTTGCTGGCAGCTAACTTGGACAGTCAGCAAAGACTTGGTGGGCTGAAGGAGAGAGAACAGAGAAAGGCCTGTTAAGAAAGGGCTCTTGGGATTCAACATGAGAAACTGCTGCCAACCTCAGGAACCATTTGTTGTCAGGCCTCCACTGCCCTTAGCAGAACCATCACAATTATCCCATGTTCTCTCACCTAATTCTTTTCTTTTTATTCATTAAACTTAAATAAAAAAAGAAAAAAAAGAACATTTCCATGTACGAAACACAACATAAAGAGAGGATTCAGTATACAATCATGAATTTCCATTTCAGACCATTTACTTTTTTTGAAAACACTGTGATAAATACTACATATTTTCTAAACTATCCTTCTTTTCTGTGCTTCCTTCTGAGTTTTCTTTTGTTCTTTGCATTTTTTTCTCACCCTCTCTCTGGCCCACCCTAGAGAATTTTACAAACATACAGATACACAATACACACACACACATGCGTACGTGTTGTATGTATGTCTGTGTGTACATATATATATACACAGGTATCTATATGTGCATATATATACACATTTGGGTACGTGTAGATATAAATTCATATTACACATATTTTTATTCATCAGTTAGTTTTTTCTCTGGAGGTGGACAGCATCTTCATTGGTCCTTTGTATCTGGTTTGACTATTTATGATACTCAGGATGAATCAGCCATTCAAAGTTGTTCTTAGGGGAATATTTCTGTTACTAAGCACAACGTTCGTTCTCTTGGTACTGTTCACTTCACTTTTCATTATTTCATGCCACTCATCTAATTCTACTGGTAAAATACGTGCCCCAAAGGGGCTGAAGAATTGAATGAGTCAGCACTGTGCTTTGGTGACTTAATCACAGCACTATCATATCCTACAGGCAGTCTAAGAGATGGGAAAAGGCTCCTCTCCAAATTGTGTAAGGCTGAAAAAGGATCTGGGGTTGGGAGAAAATCATAAAAAACAAAGGCAATATGAGGAAGACAATGGAGGTAGAAAAAGTAGGATCACTGAGGCTCAATGGCCATGTGGTGGTCGTTAGAATATTCTGAGGAATAGATTAAAGAAAAAAGGATCTCATCAGAAACACAACTTCCCATAGATGCTACGGGTAGCAAAAGCTCACCTATCCAGAGTCTTCTGCTATTCTGTCAAGTTCTCTGGAAGCACAGAAGTTAGATGGCATCATGGATACAGCACCAGAACAGTCAAGAAGACCTGAGATCAAATCCTGCCTAAGATACTTATTAACCGTAAGACCCTGGGGAAGTAGCAAAAATCTCTCTGAGCCTCAGTTTCCTTACCTGCAAAATGAAGATAACAGCAACATCAACCTCCACGGGGCTGTTGCTCACACAAGGTAATATCTGTATTATGCCTTGCAAAGTTTAAGGTACTATATAAATGTTGGCTATTATTATGAGAACCCTGGTTCAACAAGGGAAGACTAAGGAAGTAAATATATTGGAGTATGAGCTAGGGAGTACAGTGGACAGAGAGGCAGGTCTGAAGTCAGGGAGACCCAAATTCAAATCCAGCCTCAGATACTTTAGCAGCTCTGTTTGCCCTCTCATCTGTAAAAATGGGGATAATGATAGCAGCCATCTCCCGGGGCCATTATGAGGATCACATAAGACAACTATAAAGTACTTAGTGGCAATGACTGGCACAGAAAAGATGCTAGATAAATATTAGCGCAATGTAGTATTTTCATTTTCATTATTATTAACAAAATCTAGTTTTTCATTATTTTACTTTGGCCTTATATTTGCTTGTTTAAAAATTATCTTTTTTTCTAAAATGGCATTATACCTGGGATTATTCCCTAATAGTCTATTCTCTAATTCTTACATTTAAGTTACATAAAAGTTAAGCCTTTCTCTATTCTTCACTCTAAATTTTTAAATGAGACATTAATTAAATATCAGCAATTACCTACAGGCAGCAGATATGTTAACATCTTCTGTATACTTTAAAAAACAATGACATTGTTTTCATTTCTAAGTGGGTAAAACCTCCCCCTCTCCGCCAAGTCAAAACTCAGGTATTCACGTGGACATAACACAATAATAAATGTAGCTATTCTACCATTTGCCTACAGCAGAAAAACAATGACAGAGGAAGAACTATGTCAGGAGAGTAAGGTACCCCAATCTCTCAAGTGGAGGAGAGAAGAAAATACACATATAAGGACAGAAATTAGCAGGCAACATAGACAATATACTTTATATCATAAGAAAGAATCAAGGCTATTTCACAATACAGGAGGTTAATAAGCCAGATAATTCAATGATCTAGTTTCAATTATTCTTCAGACACATAAGGAGGTAGCAGAGTGAGAAATGAGTAATATACATATTGATCCCAACAGTTTAAATTAAAACAGTGAGAGACCAGAATTTTTTATAATAAGTGGCATTTACACAGGATGGGGTTTTTTCCCCTTAAATATAAATTTTATTCCACAGAAACCTGGAAGGTAAGTGCTAATACTGTCCTCATTATATAGATGAAGAAACCAAGGCAAAGGTTAAGTGACTTGTCCAGGGTCCCATAGCTACCAAGTTTCTAGAGCTGTATGTGAACTCAGGTTTTCCTGACACTAGGTTCAGCAATCCATCCACTGTGATGACCAATCTTGCTTCCAGAACACTGCTAAAGAAACATTCTTCTTTCCTCTCAGTGGAGACTCTATGGCCTTTGAGTACAGAACACTGCATCCAATCTCTATTTGGGTAGGTTTACTTAATTTTTCTTTGCTGGAAAGGAGAGCTAGGGGAAGGAGATGTATTTGGAAAATGACTTGCAAAGCTTGTGGAACTGAATGTTGTAAGCTAAAAGTAAATTTTTAAAAAAATGACTTGCAAAAAATAAAAAGATAAGTAAAATATATATTTAAAAGAGTGACTGATAACAGAATGAAACAACCCAGGACTGGTATAAGAGTTTTTATACAACTCTCAATCAATAAACACTTATTTAAAGTACATACTGTGTTCCAGACACTGTATGTTAAATCCTAGGGATAAAATGTCCCTGCTCTTAAGGAGCTTACATTCTGATGAGGGAGTCAACAAGTATAAATGGGTATGTGTGAGATACATAGGGCAGATAGTCACTTTTTTAAAAATAGTCACTCAAATAGTCACTCTTTTAAAAAAACTGCAGTCTACTAGATAAACCTAAAATGGAAGATTTATGGAAATACATGGACAAGGACTACAGAAGGGAACTAGGAATGGATGGGTTGAAAGCTGCCTCACTGGAGAAAGTAGCCACCCCTGAGACCAAAAAGCCACTAAAATGTATTCTTTTTTAAACACCTTCATTTTCCCACAACTTCCCAGGCCTCCAGTAGCTTCTATTTCAGGTCTGATTGTCTCATACCTCTTGAGACGCTACTGTTTATGGAACATTTCACTATATCAAAGGCACTGAGCATCACGGTAAAGTATGGGAATTAACTATTTCTTTTAACAAAGAAGCTGTATCTTTAAGACTTAGTTTCATGAGTCCTTTCAGACCTACACCTAGGTCAAGTCACTAACTCTGCATCTTGTAAACCCGCTTTTCATTCCAAAGTGTGTGGATGCTTTGCAACATGGTATAGGGAAGCACCAAGGGTTATTTATCCACTCTACTGAAAAGGAAATAAGGGACCAAGGAAGAGCCTTTAGGACTACCAACTGAAACAATCTGCTTACATACAGGAGATAAGCCAGGAATGAATGAATCATTTGGCACTCAGCCCCAGCTGACTGGAAGACAACCTTGGGGGAGCTGTAAGGTATATGCTGCCTTTAGTTCAAATGCTGGATTCTTTCCTATCTTGGACCTTGCCTTTCCAAAATCTGCTAAGACAAGAGTTCTTAATATGGGCTCTGTTAATGTCTATGCATATACATACACATAGACCCCTATACATAGGTAACTATACTTCATTATACAGTTAGTTATCCCTTCCACAACACCTGGATTAAGGTTATGGTACCCCTGTGATCTGGAAAATATGAGTAAAATGCCTAGCAGCAGATCCTTCAACTGCATTTTCCCTCAGGAAATCATATAAGGACTTAGCCTTTTCTCGTATGATGCCAGAGTCTACTGAAATGCCTTTTTAAAAACACTCCTGAATTTCTGAGTTTCTAAACATTTTCTGTTTTATCTGCTGGCCTTCGTGCATCATCTACAGCTTTGGTAAAACTCCCCCAAAATTCTCATTTAACTTCTTATGCCCACCCACAATATATTGAAACCATGTTGAGGAAAGTAGATGTGGAAGGGATAATTGTAATTAATACTTTGTGATGCTATGTATTCTATTCTATGCATTTAAATTTTTTTTTTTTTTTTGGTCTATTCTTTAGAGGTAATCAGAGTTAAGCGACTTGCCCAGGGTCACTTAACTGTTAGTAAGTATCTGAGGTCAAATTTTAACTCAGATCCTCCTGGAAGGGCCAGAGCTCTATCCACTGTGGCACCTAGCTGTTCCTACATTTAAAAATATTCTTAACAATGATCACATGTCAAAGACTTAGCTACTCTGACCAAGACAATTATCCAAGACAATTCCTAAGGACTCATAATGAAAAATGCTATCCCACCTCCAGAGAAAGAACTGATGAACTCTAATAAAATTGAAATACAAATTTTTCACATTATTTTTCTTGCTTTTGGGGGGCAACATGGCTAATATGGAAATGTTTTATATGAGTTCACATGTATAACTGGTAAATTGTTCTCGTTCTCAAAGAGTAGGGGAGGGTTTGAAAGAGAATCTGAAACTCAAAAATTTTTAAAAATTAATTTGGAACAATAAATTTTAAAATGTTAACATATAATTTAAAAAGAAATAATAATAATAGCAATATTCTGAAAAGGAACCATAGGCTTCACCAGATGGCCAAGGGAAGAGAGGGAGGAAAGGTGGGAGGGAGGGAGGAAGGAAGGAGGGATTTATTAACAACCCATCATTTCATTTGATCCTCACAACAACACTGGGAGGTGGGTAGTATTATTATCCTCATTTTATAAATAAGGAAACTGAGGCATCCATAAGTTAAGTAACTTACCCAGGGTCACACAGCTAGTAAGTGTCTGGGGCTGGATCTGAACTCAAGCCTTCCTACTATCTACTTGCCTGAATTATCTGTCTCCTCAGAATGACCCTTTGAAGAAAGCCCTAGTCATATGCCAATCTTGCTCTAGGAGAATAAAGCTGAAGATTCTGTTGACTAACTCTTGACTAATATGCTGGCCGCTATCACTAAGCTGGATGGACACTGATTCTATTTGGGAAACGGTATAAAGGCCAAGCTTTGCAGCCCACACTTGCAAAGTCACTGACAACACACACCCAGGGCCCTGTTTGGACAGTCTCTGTCAGAGCATCTTAAAATGTTTCACTTTATTTTCCCACTACAAACTGATATTTCACTTTAAAAATGAAACACCCTGTACAGAATATGGAATAACCTTTTTTATTTCCCAAGAACAGAGCGGCAGGTGCCGGCCCACAACTGTTCACTAAATGAGTCTTACTAAGGGAGGGAAGGAGGAGGTTATCATCAAATTTAAACGTGCACCTGCTGCAGAGACGACTGCAGGCCACCAGGTACCTAACGGAAAAACAGCAAGACAGTTTTGTAGTAATGCTGAGCTTATTGTGCATAGCAAGCTGGTCGGGCAGTCCATCTGAGTGGAGAGTGTTTATGAACCACTGTGAGACTGCAAACACAGAGATCTAATATTTCAAGTCACTTGGCTTGCCATGAACCAAGAAAGACACTGGAATTCGAGAGGACAAATACATGAGGAAAAAAAAAAACCTGCCCATAAAATATAAATTATCTCTGTGCAGGAGATTAACTTAAAAAAAATTAACTAGGCCACAGGGACAATTAATAGGTCCACTGGTCCATATAATATTTTCCATTTATAGCCAGATATCCTTCCTAGTCAGTGTAAACTTAGTGAGTAGCAAAGTATTGTAACTGCTAAATCTTATGCATTTCCAAATCAGAATAATTCATAAAGCCAACCCACATAATGTTTTATATAAAAGCTCAAATCTCATCATAAGCTTTTTTTTCTTTATTGAAGAAGGCAAGGAGAAAATTGGGGGAGGTATCATGCTTTCAACAGTTAACAATACCGACATTTATACAACAGAGGAAGAGATGTCAGGAAATCAGGTTTCAGAAACCAATATATGACTCCCACCCATTCTCTCATTTAAAAACTCTAATTATCATATGTAAAATGATATAAGTCATTTGTATACAACGTATTAGTTGAATGAATAGGGAAGGTAGTAAATCTGAACTTAAAAAAAATACTATAGAAAACCATTTCTCTTCGATTCAATGTATTATACAAATTTTTTCAACATTTTCTTCCAAAGACCTAGGGGTAAAAATAAGCTATGTTCTCCCAGAGAAATCGACTATTACTCCAATTTGTATGTTGGAATAACAACCTTTTAACAATAACCAAAAAAAGGGGAGGTGTGTGCAAAATGAGTTTTAACAAAATTGAATTCTCTAAGAGATGGTAACATTATGGGGGAAAGTGTCCTACTTTTTAAAAGTTCACACTCATTAGAGACCCTGATTCACATTATGGACAACAGGATAAGAAATAACTGAAAAGAAATTAATATTATACTACCCTAGCCCATCTTCATGAATTGTATAGAATGAGGTTGTTTTTTAAAGGCCAAGCTCATTGCAACAATAATAAAAATAAAAATAAATCTAAATGTCAGAAAACTTAACAGATAGGAAGCAAATTACGCTTATCTAACATAAAAATTCCATACAAAGTATATTCATCCATGTTATTAATCTTGATTATATAACTTAAACTATCCCATTTTACCGATAAGGAAAATCAAGGCTTAGAAATATTAAGGGATTTTGAAAATTTTCCTAATAATAACAATAACAATGTTAACAGTAGTTAGCATTTATAAACAACTTACTACATACAAGTACCTTCTGAGTGCTTTACAAATATTCTCTCATTTGGTCCTTACAACAACACTGTAAGGTTGGTGCTCTTACCATTCTCCATTTTACAGCTAGAGAAACTAAGGCAAACAGGTGTTAAGTGACTTGCCCAAAGTCATACACAGCTAGTAAGTAGCTGAGGTTAGATTTAAAATCAGGTCTTACTGGCTCCAGGCCTAGCACTCTATCCACTAAGGGGGAAGGTGAACATTTTAAGACACATTCACAGAAAAATGTTTTCAGATTCACCTGAATTAAGTGGGGAAATAAAAAAAGCTAATGAGTTATGTAGAACAAGTCTCTTCCTCCATATATACACATGAATCCAGATACTCCAAAAGATCTATAAACATACCCACCAAAAGATTACAACCCATCCATGTCTAATCTTCTTAAGCAACTGTTTTTGTCCAACAGTTTCCAAAAATCCTCCAAGTCTTCCCAGGGCTACTTTAGTATTTCACAGATAAAATTCAACAATCAGGATGTATAGTGGTTAGCCCTTACTGTGGTCAAAGGAATTTAACATCTCATTTTCTGGGCATATACATCTTTGAAAACGAATTACACTGGGTTTCTCAAGCACAGTGCATTGCTGGTAATAGGTCAAAGCCTACTGATGCCCATCACACAACTTTCTATTGACCTTGGGGTCAGCTACCATTTTGATTCTTTTGAGACTATGATGTTTTCCCACAATTCACAAATAATCAGTAACCCAGGGAGAACAAAAATATGGCTTTGTGTGTCAGGGAGTAGTTCAGACTGAGACTGTTGAAAGTGCTCTCAAATTTACCAAATGCTTGCTTTATTCAATTTTGGGCCCAGGATCAATTTCTATCTGTAGTACTTGCCTAAGACAAACTGTAACCAACGGACCAATTCAGTGAGTTGCCTATTCAAATGTAAGCTATACTTTGGGCAATAAGCATCCTTCATGCCCTTGGTTTTTCCCCCAGAGAGTGGTAGGTCAATCCATTCTGAATGATCATGGGTGTCTTTGAGAAAATTCAGTAGTATTCCAAGGCTTAATGGAATTAACACAATGTCATCCTTAAACAAGAAAGCCTGGAGAACTTCACCACCTGGTGAATGTCTCTGGACAGATGCTATAGAAATATATACACCGACTTATAAATATACTCTGTAAATATACACATATGTATACTGTAAAAAATATATACACATTTACTTATAAAAATATGAGCAAACAATTTAAATACAGAAAACACTCTCTACATACTGTCAAAGCAATGAGTTTTTAAAAAGTAAAATACTGAGTCTTGAGGAATACCTGGTATGCTCATAACCTGTTTGCTATTCCTAAAAAGTATGATGATACAGCTAAAAAATACTGAACGAGGAGATGAGAGTCCTGGGATACGTCCACATAAAATAAGAATAACAAATAATAACAATACAAGCAGTTATATAGTGCTTATTAAGTACCACCCACTATGTTAAATTAACTCATTTGATTCTCATAGTAACCTGGATGCTATTATTTTTCCCATTTGTACAGACGGGGAAACCGAGACAAACAGGACTAACTGACTTGCCCAGGGTCACACATTTAGTAAGTGGTTGAGGCCAGGTTTGAATTCAGTGCTCCCTATACCTATATGAAAGTATAAGAAAAAGGAACCAGCAAAGTAGACTGATTGAGAGGAGAAAAACAGGGAGAAAATGGTATCCAAGTATCCCAGGAACAGGGTGGCTAGGTGGCGCAGTGAGTAGAGCGTCGGCCCTGGAGACAGAAGGACCTGAGTTCAGATCTGGCCTTAGACACTTAATGCACACACAAACAAAAACCTAGCCTTATGACCTTGGGCAAGTTACTTAACTCCAATTGCTCTCCAAAAAACAAACAAAAAAAAAAAAACAAAAAACAAACAAACAAAAAAAAAACCCCAAGTATCCCAGGAAAAAGAGGAAGCTGGGCAGTTAATAGAAAGGAGTGATAGGTACAGAGTAGTGGAATTGAGAAGATGGTGAATACAGAATAGTCTTTCTAAAAGCCTGGCATTGCAAGGACAGCAGAGAAAGAACAATACTCCTTGAAAGTGCTGTGGGGTGTTGGTTTTTAGGGAGTGGGAGTATGGTGTTAGATCAATTTAAGAATTGGAAGGGGCCCCAGAGGCCTTCTGGTCAATCAATCCAGTCCAACACTCTCACTCTGGCAGATAATAATCAGTCACAGTTCAAACCCAGGTCCTTGGAAACCAAACCCAACGCCCTTTTCCACACCTGAGCAGGCTGCTAAGGAAAGGGGAATTTAGTAAAGGGAAGAGATCAAAAATGGGGGGAAGGGGTGGGGGAAGAGGGAGAGGGGAAGAGAGAGGGGGGGAGGGAGTGGAAGGGGGAGAGAGAGAAGAGAGAGAGAGAAGAGAGAGAGAGAAAAGAGAGAGAGAGAGAGAGAGAGAGAGAGAGAGAGAGTGAGAGAGAGAGAGAGAGAATATCAATGGAGTGAAATCCTGAAACAAACAAACAAGAAAATAT